>CM061049.1:19725144-20325144 GCA_030762985.1 Adelphocoris suturalis
AAATTTTCATAGAAAATGAAGCAATTGCAATAGTTCCAAAAGTTTTAGAATTACTAGGGTGAACAGGAGAGAATTTAGCTTACCTACTCGGCTAAACAGGTAAAAGCCCATAATTTCAATCGTCTCTTAATGCCTCAGAGTGTCCGAGTCAGACCTTATGGAGTAAACATGGATTGATCTCAGTTTGAATTCATTTTGGTTTCACGAAGATGAAATGAGTTCCTAGTGAGGTATAGATATCCTCCCACTCGCCGAAATCAGTCAAACTGGGATGTAAATATCCTCCCGTGACCGACCCATCAGGCGGACGGCGAGTGGCAGTGTTGGGCATAATCTTATCGTTCAATACGAATACGATTTTAATCGCGATAATAATTCGTTGTTTCTGAATCAACCGCGATTATATTCGTATTCGTGCATTCGTATTCGTCTGTCGGTGATTACATGATTACAACCCATGAGGATGCGTCACGTCATCAATTTCAATAGGGCGTCCCTCCTATAATATGCGAAGCCTTGCTAATATTACCTAGCTTCAGAGGGACGTCCTTAAAGCGAATTGAACGATTGGAGCCCAGCCTATTTGTCTCAAATCTATTTCAATAGGACATCCCTCTGAAGCTAGGTAATATTAGCAAGGCTTCGCATATTATAGGAGGGACGCCCTATTGAAATTGATGACCGTGACGCATTTTTATGGGTTGTATTCGTGTAATCGCCGACAGACGAATACGATTACACGAATACGAATCTAATCGCAGTTGACTCAGAATCAACGAATAATTATCGCGATTACAATCGTATTCGTATTCGACGATAAGATTATGCTCAACACTGGCGAGTGGTAAATATCCTCCCGATCTTAGCCACTTCGGTTCGCCCCGCTAATGATAACGAATGCTTTGTAAACTTACTGTAGTTGAATGTCGTTAGTGAAGTCATGTCATTGCTCCTACTGCAAAGAGAGACCTACGTTAAAATCGCATCCTCGAACGAATTCCACGATCTGAGAAACAGGCGTACAAAAAAGAAAGAGTTGTGGATAGTACCTACCAACATGTCGTAGAACGTGAAAAACAGTAATTTGACGATTGCCTATTGCCTTTGATATTGGCTACTGCATTGTATAATTGACTAGATTTTCAATCTTATACCCTAGATTTGAGTGATCATTCAGTAAACCCCCGTGGAATAACAATTTGTTGATTTGTATTCATTACAACCAGGGAGGATATATACATTTCCGAGTTCAAGTGAGGGAGGACATTTACAATATTTGCGAAAGTGAGCAGAGGATATTTATTTATTTTATTTTTTTATTTTTTGTTCGGCGGGAGGATTCACAATTTCCCCCCTAGGAACGAGTTTTCGGCTGTACTCGGATCATTATTATCAGTGATGCCGCCAGCCCAACACTGTATTTCGGTATACTTATCGGGTAAAAAAACCGGTAGATCCCGGTTATACAATTTCGGAAATTCGGTAGATTTCCCTGTAGTTTTTCGATCAAACTATGACATAGCTAACATTTATGAATAATTGAATACTTAGGGTGAATAATGTTACTCTAGGGTTGCATTCTAGGCTAAAACCTCATTCGGTCGACTATGAAATCTTCTCGGTCGAATCCACAGTATTATTTTTCCTTTTAGTTTGAACCAAATCAGTGTACCCATCATTTTTTACTACTAAATAATTAAATTCATCAGCCATAAAAAAGTAGCACTTCAGTATCAAATTGATGAAATTACAGGGGATAATATTGGGTTTACGAAACACATCAGTAACAACCGAATTCAGTAGGTGGGTCATTCCATGTCAATTCAACACACCCAATTTACCTCACCATATTAGATTTTGCTCAAATTTGGTATACTCATAGTAGGTGTTGAGACTAAGAAAAATACCAAATTTTGAATTTTTATCTCAAACCGTTTCTTAAATATGGCTATGTAAAACTTACAAAATCTTGCCAAAAAACCATGAACGGATTTTATACTATTCGCTCTACGAACTGTCCTAATTGAGCTAGAGAGCTGGGGGAGGTCTCATTTTGCAGCTTTTTTTATGCTCTTTCTAGTGATATACAACAGGACATAGGTTCTAATAACAAAAATTCTGTCAAAATACAAATTAAAATTTTGATTTAATTTTTTTCCAAAAAGTACATAATTTAAAATTTTCAAAATATTCCTATAAATATTTAGTACGGTTGTAAACAATGTGACAAAATATAAATATGGGGTGATGATGGGTTCATTGTTAAAAAAAAATATGCCTGACACTAGTTTTCCACTAATAGCCCGGTTTTGACTAAATAATAACAAAACCAATAACCATAGATATACTCCAATAAAAATTAAGTTATTTAGGTTGTTTACTTTAATTTTATACAATTTAAACCAAGTTAAACAAAGCCTATTAATTAGTAAAACAATAATCTTGAACATTTCTATAACAATGAATTTGAAAAAGGTATGAATATAGTCTACCTAAATACTCGTAGTTATGTAATAATTCTGGTACAAACAGATTAATCAAAATTTACATAATATTGTACATATTTATGATGATGAAGTAGGTATACGAGTAAATGTAACACAATTGGTGCAGTACTAACGATAATGTTTAAACAACTATCTAGATTAACACTAACCTGAGGAAAAATTAAGTTTTGAGTTGACAGCAGTTTCCCTAAACATTATCTCAGTTTACGGAATTACATTTTGTAAAAGCCAGTTGGGTTTTCGCTAAGATCGCTTTCAGCTAGATTTACTTTTTTTCTACTTTTTTTACTCTTAGATACATTTAGTTACCAACTCGTATACCTACTTCATCATCATAAATATGTACAATATTATGTAAATTTTGATTAATTTGTTTGTGAATTAATTTGTGTTGTTGTGTAGATTTGAAGATGTGTTTGTTGATTAATTTGGTTGTTGATGAATTATTACATAACTATTTAAGTAGACTATTTTCATACCTTTTTCAAATTTATTGTTATAGAAATGTTCAAGATTATTGTTTTACTAATTAATAGGCTTTGTTTAACTTGGTTTAAATTGTATAAAATTAAAGTAAACAACCTAAATAACTTAATTTTTATTGGAGTATATCTATGGTTATTGGTTTTGTTTTAACAAGATAGTATTTTGAATTAATATTTCTGATATTTTTTACCTTTATACATAGTATTCCTTTATATATTTAATTAAATAGCTCACCTCTTTGGTAAAAGTACGTAATATGTTTATTATTTAGTCAAAACCGGGCTATTAGTGGAAAACTAGTGTCAGGAATATTTTTTTTTAACAATGAACCCATCATCACCCCATATTTATATTTTGTCACATTGTTTACAACCGTACTAAGTATTTATAGGAATATTTTGAAAATTTTAAATTATGTACTTTTTGGAAAAAAATTAAATCAAAATTTTAATTTGTATTTTGACAAAATTTTTGTTATTAGAATTTATGTCCTGTTATATATCACTGGAAAGAGCATAAAAAAAGCTGCAAAATGAGACCTCCCCCAGCTCTCTAGCTCAATTAGGACAGTTCGTAGAGCGAATAGTATAAAATCCGTTCATGGTTTTTTGGCGAGATTTTGTAAGTTTTACATAGCCATATTTAAGAAACGGTTTGAGATAAAAATTTAAAATTTGGTATTTTTCTTAGTCTCAACACCTACTATGAGTATACCAAATTTGAGCAAAATCTAATATGGTGAGGTAAAATTTAAATTTAAAGTGTGTTGATTTGACATGGAATGACCCAGGTATAATTTGTAGGTAATATTTGAATTTATGTGTCCACAAAAAGGTAGGTTCTTTCCAACGTTTCCACTACCTTGAAGAATCGGAAGCAATTAGAGTTATATACCTACCTAAATAGGTAACAAGAAACTGCAACCAGCAGATATGTAAATAAATGTGGGTAGTCCATTTTAAGGGAAAGGGTTACCTGTACCGTTGAAGTGATATTGAAGATCATACTCGATTCAAATCATACTGCCACTAAAGTAGAAAAAATCCTTATTTTAGTTTGGACATGTTTGATTGATTTTTTTCTTACTTGTGGGGTTTTGGTGAAAACATATGGAGGACTTAAGGGGTTTTGGTCTTCCTCATTCAGAGGAAAAATGGAAACTAGGGTAAAGATAATATGCCATTTTAAACGTTTTATGCTGAACCAATTTTTTTAATAGTTAAAAAGGGAATACAATTCAATTTGAGTTAATGCTTGAATATAAAACTTGAGTAAATCAGACGTGAAAGGAAAAATTAAAACAAATAATTATGAATAGGTAGTGATACCTAGAAAAAAAATTTACACATTGTATGTATCTGCTGACCATTTGATCCTGGAGTATCTTATCACACGATCCATAGATATTCTGGCGGAAATTTAAAGCATCCCCTGGCCGAATTTTGAAGCACTGGTAAGCTTTACTGTTGTGCTTACATGGTATGAATACGTTTGAACCAGATGGAAACGAATGCCTTACTTTTTTAGCAATTTCACGCGAACTACTGGTTTTTGCCTCCTCGCACCTTGAATACCGTCTCTCACTGTCACTGCACCATCCATTTCGATTCTCATGAATGATCACTTCAAATAATACCTATAAAAATTTACTGATAAACGTACAGGTAGCCGAACTTCACAGAAAGCTAAACAAGAAGCAACAGGAGGGTCACGTGAGGCTAGGTATCTATCTGGCATCCCATTGGTTTCTTGGACTAGTGTGGTTCTGCGTGAATCTACTATGTTGTTTTGACGAGATCTGTGGGGGTTTGCTCGACATTGAGTGAAGAAAATGGTGCAGAAGAAATGGATCACAAAGAACAAGAAACCAATGCTAACTAAAAAAAATTTTTTTGTGACTTGTGGGGTTTTGCATGGCTCCCGCCTCATATCGGTACAGTTTGGGGTTTTGTCCCAAACTCAGCCTTTGGCACCACTTTGCTCCACGCCGGTGGCCGGTTTGGGTTACCTTTCCGTCCGCAATAGCCCGCAGCTCAACAATCACTCCTTCAAAGATCCAAGTATTGCAGCGCCCGCACATTTCAAAGTGATTAAGAGCAAGATTCTTCCCACTACTGACCTCAAGATTCAGCGAGAACAGCGACAAATTGATCTAACCGCAAATCGGCCTCAGGGTTCAACTATTCCTCACTCGGGCCTCGGCACAAACGTTCAGATTAAAAGCAAATGAAAAACGGGAACGACACATAGTAAAGTGATTAGTGGTGTAGAGTGTAGAAGAGATTACGGGGTAATTAGCGGGACTATGGCCGGCATCTCCAGCGCTCCGGACGGCGAAGTAGTAAATCAAACGAGTCCGACTTTCGTGCTGACTGGTCGTGCTATATAGAGGGCCCAGTCGGAGAAAATAGTTGCCGCGTGCTTTCAGGGAGGTTATCCACATCATCTAACAACTACGGTTTGATGACGATTAGGGTACACAGAGGTGCAGCTGCAGACATAGATTTTATTTTGCAGTATTTAGGGTGGAGGGACTAGTGATTGACATCTCATCAAGAAGTTTTAATAAAAAGGCATTTAAAAGTATTTTACGGGCTTGATCCATTTGAATTTTGAGGAAAAATACCTTCACAGTAAAGTATAAAGGCGGAAAAAGGTTTCAGGCGGGTTTTTGTGAAATTTGGAGAAGGTTACCCAACAGTACCTCGTGTTTTAGGTAATTTCTTTGGTGCTGTTTCTTATGATTTTGCTAAGGAGGTAAGCGTTTTATTTTGCTTCAACATGCCCTCCACATTATGAAATTCGATTGTTTCCATGATTTTTCTCAATCAGTTTTTTGTGTAGATTGCATTTATGCTAACATTTTTTGGAAATAATCAAAGATAACATGTGAAAATGCAAATGTCAATTAGTAGTTCCCAAACTGATGCTCCCGTCAGTGATTGACAGTGCTGTCAATATGGATCTCTATTCGTTCTTGTCATTCGTTCTTTATTTTTTATATTTATATAAACACATAGCAACTCACAAGCTGCTAGTTCACCATTAGAATCGTATTGTGCCTATGGTATCAAGAAAACATTGTACCTATTTTGTGATGAAACATCCGGAGATATTTTCAACTTAGCCTTTATGAATACTCATATTAATTGTATATTTAGATTAATAAAACTAATTTAAAATGCTCAATTTATTTGTAAAATGTTAAAATAAATGGTTTTTTGATACACGGAATCATTTATAGCAGAAGAACTGCTATGCAAATCATAGGGTGTCAATCACAGGTACAACAAAAAATGTGGTACTTTTTTTAAATTTCTTTTATTGTTGTTATACAATGCGTACTCCTACATATACCAGAACTATATTTTAATGAGGTTGGTGTATACAACTTAAAAAACGCTGCAAATTATTACACAAAGGTTTATTATTTATGTATTAGACAGCCCTTCTACGTCGATCTCTGGTCCATAATTATTAAACGCTGCTTATAGTATATTTAGTGTCGGAACTCACAATTTTACGCTTTTTAATATAGTTGATAAACAAAACAGTTTATTACCAAGTCATCTTTCCAACACATAAAAGTGTTACCTATACTGTATATTGATATCATCTAATTGGTCAAATTTCAAAAAATGTGCTGACAAAATCACTAAAAATGGCTAAGAATTGTTAAATTGATATTTTTTAGCATAAGATTGGTCAAATAAAGTTTATCAACTATGAAATAGAACATTCAAAAATTTATGTACGAAATTATGCTAAAAACTTGAACTTAATTAAACTTAGTTTTAAAAAATCTATGAAATTGCAAAAAATAGCCTAAAATCCAAAATCTCTTTTTGAATAGAAGAGTATCATTTAGAATACTTTTTTTCCATAAAATTAATAGCTAACATTTTCTCTTCACTCATAAATCTCCAATTTCTATACAACTTGAAATATACAAAAAAAGACACCTATTTTTTTACTTTTTACTTTTTCACCTATTTTAGGCTCATAGCACCCATGAGAGTGGAGCGATCGAGCTGGCGAGAAGTTAGGACCAACTAGACCCCAAGTGGAGTCTATGTGTGAAAGAACAGATTTTTTAAGTCAATTCTAAGGCCTTTTATGGCCCGGACGGTGGACGGCGGACGGCGAACGGCGGACGGACATTTCAAATTTGGATTCTACGCACCTTGAAAAGTAAAGTGACGAAGTTTGAGGGGGTGTTATAAAAATTGTTTGCTATACGATCACATAGGCTTATTATTGGAAATAATAAACCAATTGACAACAATGTAAAAAAATTAAGCAAAAAACTATGCAGAAAAATTTACTTGAATTTCATTGATATTTACAAGAAAATCAATAATTTTGGACTTGTTCAAAACTTGTTTGAAATTGAAATTTTGTTCACCCTAGGAAGTTGAAATTTGTTAAGGAGACTCTCTGGGTCATTAAGAGACGATTGGAATGACGGGCTCTTTCATGAGTGAGCTAAATTCTCTCTTGTTTGCTCTAGAAAGTTGACTTTAATAGGGAGACTCTCTGGGTCAATAAGAGACGATTGAAATTATGATCTCTTTCCTGATCAGCTGAAAGAATTACATTTTCTTCTTATCACCATAGGAAGTTGAAATTTGATAGGGTGACTTTTTGGGACATAACGAGACGTAGGAAATTCAAACCGACTAACCCGTACACGTGGGTCCGTGCAACATACGGGTAACCAGCTAGTTTACAATAAAAACGCCTTATTAACTGCAGAAATGTTGGATGGGAAGAGTTTTAACGTAACTTAGATTAATATTGAGTAAGGATCGGGGACTCTTGGTTTAAAAATTATTTGAGTACCTACCTACCAGTTGATATTTGATTGCTGAAATTTAAATTGTAGTCTTTTTAGGATTGCTGGGTAAAAATGGCAACGTAGGAAGCACTTGGTAATTTGGTTACCGAAAATTGCCTGAAGCGGTGCAAGGGTATTTAGTTAGTTTTAATTAAATTCAGTATAATAGTAACTTCAACGTTAGTTTTAAAATTTCTTCCTCTTCTGTTTAGTATACCACACAAGGAGTGTATCTTGGTAAGGGTAGTAGTGTGTGCGAAACCATGGCAAGTACGGTTTCTTAGCTAAGAAGAATAATGTCATTGTGACTTACTGTCAAGAACATTGGTAATATTCAAGTACGTTTTCAAGAGCAGCATTTCCTTCAACATGGACCGCATTTAATGGCTTTTGGATTTCCTCCTCCAGAAAGTACAAACACGATGGTTCTGTTAGAGTGATTAGAGTTTTCCGTGTCTCTGTCTGATTTTTAATCCGAAATGGGGCCGAAGCCTGATCCTAAAGATGCGAAAAAGAAAGAGATCATCATTGAAGGCCAAAACTTGACAGCAATGACAGATGATCAGCTCCTCACGTTTCAGAAGGTGTCCATGTCATTATTTTGTCTAGTATTTCCAGTGGTAAACATCTTACAAGTTAGTTGCTAGTTCTTGATCGTTGCTAATTCAGGTCAAGAACTAGCAACGACCATGAATTAACAAGACTAGCTTGGGTCTCCCAAACAATCATAAGTCACCTTTCAAGTTCCAGTCTTGCAGCATATTCGTATTATATTTATGTTAAAATGTTTCGAAATGTGAGCACTGAATCCAAATAATTGTTTAAATATCAACTTTATGGGGAAAAAATGTTCTAAATGATATTTTGCAATTCAAACAATGATTTTTGATGATTTTGTGCTTGTAGCAGTTGAAGTTCACAGTTGTCAGAATTATTGTGTCGAAAAATATAAATTTAACAACTTTTAGCTGTTCTTGCCTAATCTTTCTGCAAATTTGGATAGAAGTATTTTTTGAAGGAGAAATACTGAAATGTCGCATTTTTCATGATTGGCAGAAGGTGTCAATAGCAAGGTGCAATGTGCCACACTCACACTCCTCAGATCATAGCTCCAGAGGAGGATAGTTTGTCTTTTTTATTATCTTCTCCGGGCCTGCGAGGTCCGGAAATAGGTACAGCCATGGGCCTGTGTGGTCTGGCTATTAGCGCATCGGTACTCACTAACAATACGAGCTATGGTATCCACCGGCTATTAGAGCTATGATATATGTCCGACCAATTGGGCATGACAGGATATTAGAAAGGAGGCAACGGTATGTAAAGGTCTGGCCAAACAGGATTAACATCCATCCTACACTCTCTCAGCGTCGTTTTATTCCTAGGAGTCAATTTCAGCATTCAATTTTAATTCATCATTCACACACAGCCACAACACTCGCAATATCAGTGAGGTCATTTATGGTCATGGTCATCTGTTGCGACCATGAATAGAGTGCAATTAAGCACAAAGTCTTGAAGGATTCCTTTTTGTACTCTTCACCGCTGCAGCCATTTGAGATGTTTTGACGCCAAGAGGTATTATAGGCTTTAGCTAAGTCAATGAACATACCAGTAGCATGCTCCCTCACCAGAACGGCTTCCTGGATTATAACTGTCAAAAGCTGAGAGTTTGGTCAACCGTAGAGAAGCGTTTGGTAAAACCAGTCTGATACTGGCTGATAACGCAGCTACTCTAAAGAAACCACACAACGCAGTACCACAGCTTCCAGGATCTTGCTCATGCAGTTCCTGTAACTTCTAGCTTCCAAACGGTCCTTGCCTTCTTTATGCTGAAGGACAATGGAATATCTGAGAATACAAAATTTGATTTCTAAATGTTTAAAAATTGTTAGAATTGTGGAATTAATTATTTTTCGATCAAAACCATTTGGGGTACCATTTTAAATATAGATTTGCACGCAGAATCAATTGAGGCTAACCGCTCATTGATAGCTTAAACCGTTCTCGAGATATGACGAGTTTTACGTTTAGAAACCAGTATATCTGATACAATTTTTGAATGACGTAATAATGAGAATAATGTGATAATGAAGAATCAAATTGTTTTTCTTTTACAATAACAAAGAGAATAACCTACTTCCGAATGCATTTTTATTTCGGTAAATTTTAATGAAAATTACTTTTTTAAAATGGAATAATGGGGAACTTTCATGTGAAGGAATTTCACGCTTTTGACCTCAGATTCGGATTCAGCGCACTTGAAAACCCTCAAGTTCCAATTTTCAGCTCAAAAAATCGTTTAGTTTGGCTAATAAACGGGTAGGAAAATAACGCGTGACGTAGCATTGTAAGGGAGATGAGCCCCCCCCCCCCCCCCCCCCCCCCCGGGGCCGTGACGACATCGTGCAAATGAATTTTATGAGTAATATTACTAGTCAGATTCCCATCACATAGCACCTTTTTGAAAGCACTCATCAAAATCTTTCTGTTGAGCAAATAAAAAATAACTATGAAAATTTCCCATTTCAGAAATTACTAAAATTTGCTCAATTGGTCATTCTGCATAGCTGGAGTTTCTTTTTTAGTTAATACAATTTTACCTGATGACAATCATGTTTATCCCTACTGTTCATTATCGTCTCTACGCCTCCTTGGATCATAGTAAGACAGACTATGTCCAGTTAAAAAGCAGCAAGTTAGTCAGCAATATAATAAAAGTAAGAGGTGAGCTCCTGAGCCTTAATACGATGCCACATAGGGAGGACAGGAAGTACAATTGTGCCCTCTGCAACATGAGTACCCCAGAAGACACGGTGCACTTTTTGGCAATTTGCCCAGTGCTATCTGAATCTTGGTAGTGGAGACCAGTTGCTGTGTGTATTAAATGGAGAGAATTGGGAGGGTCTACATAATTTTATAAGATGTGCAAGTGTGTACAGAAAATGCCTTTTAAATGAATTTAATTACTTCTAACCATTATTTACTACTAACTACACATATACATTGATATATTATTTAAATATATTTGATTATTGTTGTGTTAATTGCTGTTATGATGTTGATTGCTGATAAATGTACACAAGAAAGACCAGCCTGGCAGTCCGTCTTACCATTGCCTAAGATGTTAAAGATGTTACCAGTATTTTTGTTTGCTTAATAAACATCTTGATTCATTCATTCATTAATTCATTCATGTTTATCCCTTTAATTTGTACGTATTAAGGACTACAGCGCGAAGTTGGTGTCCAACGAGAAGGAGAACGCGTTGCTCGAGATGGAGCTGAATATGTTGAGGAACGCGTGGAAGATGGCGGAAGACAAAATGTCCGAACTGGAGCTGGAGAACGTGATGATCAGACGAGAACTGGACATCGCACGGGAGAAAATGAACCCGACGCAGTGGGACAGAAAAGATGGCGAATTTGACAAGAGAGTCATGTATGACAAAATAAAAGGTAACTAAGTACCTACCAGAGATGGTCAAAAATTAGTTGCAGCTAACAGCTAAAACTAATTTAGCTGGGATTCAGTCTCACTAACGTCTTATATTGTAGCTGTTAATCATTGAGGGACAGCTAATTTGTCAGCTAAATTAGCTGTTAATTGAAATGTACAGCTACAAATTTTAACTGCAGAAAATTAATTTCCACGAGTAACTAAAAGCTAAAAGCTTTAGCTGTACCTGACATATAGCTAACAGTTTTTAACATTTTTTTTGTTGGTACAAACAGCTATAAGCTAATTATTTTAGTTAAAGCTGGCAACTATATGTACGCGCTTCATACTTGAGTCATCCACATTATGATGAACCTATTTCCAATAGGGCATTTACATTTAGGTAGGTGACTTAATTAATAATTTAATAAATACACTTGATAACAGCGTCTTTCCACTAAAAATATATTGTAGGTTCATATTATAAGATGGAAAAAAAATAAATAAAAAATCAAAAATCAATAGCTGAAGGAGAAAAGTTTTCAAGATATTACAAAAAGTTAAATTATATCAGACACAAATGTCATTGAGATAGTTCATACATCTGTTAGTAGAAGTACCAGGGCAGATAGGAAGTAGTGCGTTCCAAGGAACTCCATGGACCCAAAAACTTAGGGTTGGCCAAATAAATAGATGGATGGCAGAAACATCCCAGTTATGTTCCATGTTCTGTCAAGATTTAGTGCTTATGAATAAATTTTGTTTTAGCAAATTTTTGTAGAAAGTGAAGCTACTGCAAAAAGCTCAAAAAATGTTAAAATCAAAATTTTTGAAAATTTTCTTAATTGAAATCCGTTTTGAGGTGATTTGAAACGATTCCTAAAGTTTGCGATTTTTCATATGTATATACAAAAAAGTTTTTGAGCACATTAAATTGGTCAAATTTCAAAAAATGTGCTGAAAAATTCACTAAAAATGGCTAAAACGGCTAAAAATCGTTAAATTGATATTTTTTAGCAGATTATTGCTCAAATAAAGTTTATTAACTATAAAATAAATTTAAACTGAAAATTAAATATTTTAAAACAAAATTATGCTGAAAAATCTACTTAAATTTCGTTAAAATTAAGTAGTAAAAAAACAAAATTATGCTGAAAAATGTACTAATATTTCATGAAAATTTGCTAAAAAACTGATACATCTCAAAAAAGCTAAAAATCCAAAATTGATTCTTGAATGGCAAATTT
Source organism: Adelphocoris suturalis (assembly GCA_030762985.1). Classification (NCBI taxonomy): domain Eukaryota; kingdom Metazoa; phylum Arthropoda; class Insecta; order Hemiptera; family Miridae; genus Adelphocoris; species Adelphocoris suturalis. Next base: position 19,737,657 of record CM061049.1, read on the forward strand.
TTATTTAGAATACGTTTTTGGCCATAAAGTTAATAGTTTAACAATTTCTCTGCACTCATAAAGCTCAAATTTCAAAATAATTAAACATTATACAGTATGATAATTTAAGAAAATTTGCTCAAACGATTATGCTGCATGACCAGTTTATTTTCAAATATCGACGAGAAAGAATCGATTTCCGATTTTCCGAATAGAAACCCATAGGTACATGATTCTGAGGGTACCTAAATATTAAACTGTACATATACACGAGTTACTGGACGAGTTGCCGAGTAAGCCATGCGTGCACATATAATACTAGTTATTCTAATACCATTGTGTGACATTACTTCTTGTATATTAATAATATAATAAGTAGTAGTAGTAGTAGTATATATTTATTGTAGAAATCATTTTTACAAATGATTATTACAAGTGAGTACAAGATTCGTACATATTAATAGAACCATATAAATAAACACAATTATATAGACAAAACTATCTGAATTATAATCGATAATGATCAAAATAATATATCTGTGTATATATTTAAAATACTAAACTATTTTAGTAGAAAATCAGAGCGCAACAAATATTATTTAATTCATCCAAATAATACAATAGGTACTAAAAAAAAACAAAAAAACAAAAAAAAAAACAAAAAAAAAACAAAAGGAAACGATCCTTCAACAGCAAGTATTTCAAGGCATTGATATGAAGGTAATCTTAATTGAGGTAAAAAAGCCAGACTTTTGGGATTTTAGAGAAATAATCACAATAACTTCATATTATACCTAACAACAATATGCTTCATTAAAAAAAGTTAATATTATAATAATCCAATAGATCGTTTGATGAAACTGGATGAGGGCTCGGACAACATTATTGACCTGGGGGAAGAGCCCTGCTCCTCTGAGGATGACGCCGAGTCCTTCTACCAACCCAAACCTCCGGAGATGGAGGGGAAATTCGAAGCCGACAAGAGGCATGTTGTAATATTCGAACTTAATCACCGATAGTTACATCCGATACTCATAATCGATGTTAATGTTCGATAGGGGACATCGATATTATAAATAAATCTACTGTTATCTACCATGATTCCGACGTTCCACGTTACAGCTTTTTATTTTTTCCTTTATATTTCTCGATTATTTCAAGGCACATCCTCAAGAATCGCAAGCTTCAGAGCAAGAAGGCCAAGTTTGATGCCAAAGTCAACGAGTTGCGGAACCTCCAGGAAGAGATGGAGGAGGCGTTGGAGGAAGAACAGGACCTCATGGTTGCTAGTTCAGGTGAGAGAGAATAGTTTGCCAAGAGACTCATTAAATACTTAAGCATTACCTACTAGCTAAGTTGGGCAGTAATTAATTACATTGGTAATTAATTGAAAAACGGTTCATTAGTTAGGGATTCACAAAAAAAAATCACTAAAAAAAAGTAAACGATTTTTCAAAAATTGTGTTAAAAATCAAAGGATTACTGCGTTTTCTGCTTTTTATTGGGGTTTTGAGGGTTGGGCTGAGTTGGAGGCGTGAAAGTTGGTGCTAAGAGTACAAATGTTACAAAAAACTTTAAAATAAAAACAAGTTGGGTGTGGCACATAGCTTCCTCGTTTACCTATCATGAATGGATAGATCATTGACCAGTTTTAAATGATCTTGAAAAATTCCATAGCGGAAATGAGTAAATCAAGAAGTACCGTGAAATTTCATAATTGGTCAATTAAGAAACAAAAAAATTATACTCAATGTAATTTACGTTTGTGCAAGCGCAGAATGAACTGATGAGTTGAACACAATGAAATAGGTATGGGGCCATCTACAACCTAAACAGCGCACTCGCTGACAACTTCATCAAAATCGGATGAAAACTGTGAAAATTGAGGACATTACAAGTATTTCACATTGGCGCATGCGCAGTGGCTATTAATGATACAATTGTGTTGAAATTGATATGGGGTAATCAAGTCATCTTCTTCCAATTATCATCCTAATTTAAGCGAAATCGAACAACTAGAGTGTAAAAATGGAGCATAACGGGATATACGTTTACGCATGGGCAGAATGAAGTATTGATTTGGCAACAATGAAACTGATAGAGGACCATGTACAACCTAACCCGCACATTACCTGAAAATGTTTTTCCAGATCGGATGAAAACTGTGGAAAATAAGCTTGTTACAAGGCACACGACAGACACACACAAACACACACACAGACAGAAAGCCACGGACCAAAGTTGTTCAGAATGGTATAAAACGTAAAATGTGAGAGGAAATTTTGATTTTGGAGACCATTATTTTTTGATTTGGAGATCATATTGCATGGCTGGAACTGCATGACTGTCTTTCCAGCCTATACTTGATGATTGTCTGACTTCCTCTGGTGTATTTCTTGTAGCCCTGAGGACAGTACAAAAATTTACCGAAACATTGGCCTGGACATACCGTGGTATAATTTTCTGACTAAAACTCAAGACCCCAAAAAACCTTATAAAATATAAGGGGCAATGTTATTGTTCTTGGGAAATGAGTTTTCGATACTGTAGCTGTCATAATTATGATGCCTTACCCTCTACACCTACTGAGCCCCGTTTAGCAAATGTTTTATATTAATTTTTTGGAAGCTTCTTCATTGCTTTTATCTTTTATAGCATTTTCATTTAAATTGATATTTTGTCAATGTTTTGTATTGTGCCAATGTATAAATAATAATCTAATATAATCGTTTTCCGCTTTGCAGCGAAACCAGGTCTTGGGGCTGAGAGTGTGAAAAACAGCGAAGAAGGTTCTTCCGCCCCTCGGGGACCTCTGAGTGAGAAAATGTTGGAGCAAATTGCTTTGGAAGAAGGAAGCATTTCCACTGGTTCGGAATTGTATTGAATTTATTGATTTTCCTTTTTGTATTGATTGATTGAATTTATTGATTTACTTTTTCTCGTAAAAAAAGTAGTTACCCCTTCTTGCGAATGAGTAATACTTTATTAACCTACATCGGCTTATCAATTATTATGCTGCATGAATTACATAAGATTGAAAATGGTCAAGTATTTTATGGAAGTAGATACTCTATAGGTACATATATTTTCACTGTAGGTTCTGCTTAAGCTGTAGTAGAGTAGTAAATACGAGTCGTAATCCGACAGGCAGCGTTTGGAAGCTAGCCTGAAGAATTCTTGAAATTTTCATAGAAATCGGGCAAAAATTTTCGGCGTTTTCTTTTCGAATGGAAAGAAATGTAGCATCTCTAAAAAAACTATTTGTCTTTTGATTTATTATTTTATAATAATATATAATTATTATTTTCAATAATGAACCTTTGTAATCGACCAAGATAGAATGTTTAACATCCCCACCTCCCGCAAATTCTTTTAAATTTACATTTCAAGATAAGTAGATTCCAAAAACTGGGGAAAAAATATCCGACCGTTCATCGTACGGTTGGGCAAAAGGTGTTTTTTTGTGTGAAAAAACTTATGTTTAGCTCCATTATTATTTGAAAGTACGCGCTTATTCTGAATATAGCCCATGTCTATGTACCTAAAATAGCTTCTTCGATCCAAGAAATCGATTTTTGACCATTTTTCTCACTTTTTACCCTTTGAAACTGACCTACATTGTTTTTGTACGCAAGAAAAGTTGTTGAAGAAGGAATTCTGCATCACATGAGACAACCACATATTCCTGAGGTTATTCCTTGCAGGAATATGCAGGTTAATCTACCGGTGTGGGGGGGGGGGGGGGTTATCTATGCAGGGTCTATCTGATGGTCTGGGCGTAGCAGGAAGATCGCCTCTCCTCATTGAATGAGGAACTACTACATTTCCATCACCTCCATTGTCATATGTCCCCAATCAACCCCTCGAATATCGACTGTCCTGGAGCTCCTACCCCCCCCCCCCTTCCATTAAAAAATTTATAAACATACCCCAGCTTAATTGGTGACACCCCCCCCCCCCCACCCCACCCCCCCTGCTTCTCGAAAGCCCCAGAAGTGTGATGGATATGGAAGGTTCCTCCTTCTCGATTCTTGAAGATACATCCCTTGGCATATTCCTGAAGTTATTCAACCTGCAGGATATCATCTGGGTGTAATAGTCTAATCGCCTCTCCCCTGAAGACCTACTACATTTCCATCACCTCCATTGTCATATATAAGGTGAAATGATGACAAGACGTAGAAGCCAATAGAAGGGATGGTTCAGTCAAGTCTGCTTGCCCTTATATACCTGCGTCCCTGCTCCTTCGCGAGCCTCGACCACCAATGTTCGAGAAGGTATTTAGGTCAGACTTGAATCAGCGTCTTCGTTTATTTCGAAAACCACAGAAACTGTCTCAAGTCGTTCTACAATCTTTGCTGATCAGCTGAGTTAGCTAATTTCTCTCATGTACAGTTGAAATTTGACGAATGAAGTTGTGGGCTCTTTCCTGATCAGCTAAATGAGCTAAATTCTGTCCTGTTCACTCTAGGAAGTTGAAATTTGTAAAGGAGACTCAAATGAGACATTAAGAGATGAATGGAATTACAAATGGAATGAATGATTCCATTAATTTTCCCTGGGTAGGTACCCACATCTGCATAAGCATATTGATGTCAAAGTTAAATTCTATACTTTGTAATTGTATTCTAAATGCCCCAAAGGAGCTCAATTTCAAATTTGATCCCTTTGGTCTCCTTATCGGTCAAAGGAATTGATCGAAAAAGGAATCATCTTGCTAAAACTGATTCCTGGCTTTCATCAAACGGGGTAGGCAGGGGCGTCGCAAGACAAATGTTGTTTCAACATTTGTCTGTCTAATGATCTACTCTATTTTAAACCTAAGCTAAAGTTTTCTCGGAAATCAGTAAACTGATAGTGAATATCTACACTTCATGCAGATATGTACATCAGTTCATGGATATGTTTCATTTTTTCCCCTGTGTTTTGTATCTCAAGTTAAAAATGTCTCAAATTAGCTCAGGCAGGTGATCAGGAAAGACCCTATAATTTCAGTAGTCTCTTAGTGTCCTAGAGAGTCTCCCTATCTAATTTCAACTTCCTAGGATGAACAGCACCTACAGAATTTAGCTGACTCAGCTGATTAGGAATGAGCCAGTCATTAAGATCGTCTCTTAATGTCCCAGGAAGCCTCGAAATCGAAACCCCATTGAATTCCCACTTCCTAGGATGAACCGAAGATAATTTAGCTCACCAACAAAGATATTTTAAACAGCCATGCACTTTGGGAACTTCCCTATAAGATTTCTAATGATTTCTGATTTCATTCTTGCAGAATAGTTACCGAATTCGTTCATCGGTATTGGGTTACAATTTTTGATCTGAAAATTGGGTTGAATTAAAAAAAAACATGACTCCCAGCCCATAGACATATCCATGTAAAGTATTGTTGTGAAAGGATCAATTTCCAATTTCCAAACTTCAATCGATTTCCAATAACTTTAATCGTCTCTTAGTGTCCCATTGAGTCTCCGTATCAAATTTCGACTCCCTAGGATGAACAGAAGATAATTTAGCTCACTAACAAAGAAACTTTAAACAGCCATGCCAATTTGGGAACTTCCCAATACAATTTTTAATGATTTCTGATTTCATTCTTGCAGTATAGTCACCGAATTGTTTATCGGTATCGCGTTACAAAATCTCGGGTACCGATTTGCAAATTGGGTTGAATTAAAAAAGCTCATGTCTATGTCAAAATACGTTACAGGAGTTCACGTCATAGGTGTTGTAATTTTGTGTGGAGCAAAATTCAAGACTTATTTTTTACATTGAAAATGTCTTAGTCGACGGATCAACCGGAAATTTTGTTTCGGAAATTTTGTTACGCAAAGAAAAAACGTCACGCAACCTATAAACAAGTTAGGTTTTGTTATGATTGTGTATACTAGCAATGAAATCATTCATTTAATCAACGTTGCAGTATTTTGTCAATATGATATCAATGGTCAATACTTCACAATACCAGTTATTAAAAAAAGGATTGTGAATTCATATTCGCGGAAGAATTGGGCATCGTCGAGACTGGCTTACAGCAAATTCAGTAATTGTGAACGATCTTCGTATATAAAATGACTCACAAACGGGTGTGTCGCGACTACAATGGATGTAAAAACCAGGCGTTCAAGGTCGAGTAATGATTCACTAATACCGGTGATGATTTACTAATCAAAAGTGATATGTAACAAAATATCGCATAGGTTACACCTGGTTACACGATCCTTAGTTCCGTATTATCAACACATATGATCAATGGTGTCATTGGTTAACATCCTCCCACTAAATCAGAATTTCGCTAAGTACTTTCCTACCACTAAATCAGAATATTATATTATCACCGCGTCATAACAAAATATATCGCATAGGTTACACCAGGTTACACGATCCTTAGTTCCGTATCATCGGTATCCATGTTGTCGTTCCAGATTTCGTTACGAAATTTCGTTAGCTTTTTTGGCTAGTTAGTCCATGGGTAAAACACATTCTGTGTTAAAATTGAAATTACTGAGACATTTTCAATGCTCATAGCTTTCCTCTCATAAGAGAGAAAGTACGAGCGGCCTGCCGCGTTTTTGGTACCTAGTCATTTACACATTTTTTCTAAAATTCTCCCATGAGGCTCTCCACGGTTGAAACTTTGTGTTCTTTGCTCAGGGTCACTGAGTGACAAGACGGAGCATCCCGTGTTCGGACCCGGCAACATTATTGATGATGATTTGGCCGGTAACACCAAAAACAAGAAGAAGCACGTGGACCTAGAAAAGCGCGCCATCAAGAACCTCACGCTCCTTAAAGAGCGGAAATGGAAACGATCCGATCCGCGTTACGACGACGTAGAAGAGTGCAACTCGAAGACGCGGGCCGACTCCGACATGGACCACATTTTCGACGACTACAACCCGTATCTCGAGGAAGACGTCGAGGACGACCTTCATTTCCACCAGATGAGGAAGTGGTTGGAGTTCGACTACGATACGCTCGTCGAGGAGATGAAAAAGCGCACCGAGAGGAGGATCAAAGCCATCAACTACGTCTGGACGAAAGACGTGAGGAACGCATTGGGCGACCAGCTGCAGGCGATTGGCCGCTACGATCAGAGACTGAGAGACAACGTGAGAGCCAAAATCGACAACGAAATCGAACGAACGGAAAGAAACGAAAAACATCTGAAATTGCTGATACAGGTACGTAACAGATATCGGATTTTTATGCAATTGCATATTAGAGTGTTCAGTTTTTTTGGGTTCTTGAGAGTCGGTCAGGCAATAATAAAATTCAAATCTTCAGGGCCAACATTTCGAAAAACATTTCGAAAAACATTTCGAAAAAACCTAAAAATGTTTTGGTTTACGTTTCAAGATGCGTAGAATCCAAAAATCGAATAAAAAAATATCCGTCTGCGGCTATTCTCCGATAATACTAGACCAAACTACATGAAACTTGTGTTAAAAATCGCATTTGGGGTCTAAATGGTCTCGAAGCTCGGCATCAATTTTTATCAACCCTAAAGGGTTGTATTAAAGAGCTAAACATTAAAAAAATCGAGATCTCGAAAAAATCGGTTTAAGTTTACTTTGCCCACATCCCAAATTTATTGTAGCAGACAACTGGCGGTGTGTCAACCTTGGGATTCATATCGACGATAGAGGCCGCGGTGAAGACTTCTTCTCAGAGGGAATTCGGGGCTGTAACGAAATCGGCACCTGTATTCATAACTACTTATACAGGAAATTTTAAATCGACCAAAACAAAAACAATCTTCTGGTCAGATAACGGTGGGGGGTGAAATAAAACAGAGAATTTTGACCATGTTCGTGCTAAAGTCGTTAAACAGTTTTTACGACAGGATGACCATTGCGAAAGACAGCGGTCCTTCAGTCCGCTACCCTTCCTCCAAAAACTGGACTGCCGGGAAGATGAAGGGCGTTGAAACTATGATTCCATGGTTATCCCCAAAAAATCAAGATTTTTATTGCACGGACCCACATCTGCGGGTAATTTTCACCGGGTACCTTGTCATTTCTACCCAGCAGTCCCCAAGAGGCTTCAACTCAGATTTCAGCAATCAAGTTTCATGTTGTACCTAATTAATTTTTCTACAAAATGTCCCCTCAATACCCAACTCATTATAACATCAGTTACGTTAAAATTATTCCCAACCAAAATTGCTGCAGTTAATAAGGCGTTTTGAATATCAGTTTTTGAACAGGTATCTTACGAATAAAAAATGCTCGGCTTAACCCACCAAAATCGTTTTGGTATCGTCGAATTCATTATCGAAAGTTCTTTACCCGAGAAACCGCCCATATTTGACGTAAGTTCGACGCATGTCGGCTTTTTCCTTCATTACAAAGTTGTTTATGTTCTTACCGGAAAAGCCGGTATAGTCTTTGCGTTAACCAGGGACCCTATGAATGACCATGTACAATGTCAGCTCAATGGGACCAGTATTTTTTACGTGATTGAGTAACACAAAGATAGACACCATTGGATTTTTATATTCGTACCTAATAGTATAGATTATATAAAAAATGAGAGAAATTGTATGTTTTTATTTTTTCAAACTGTTTTACGTCTCATGCTTTCCTTACAATTAATTACTTCTTTTAAATACAATACAAGTTTTAATTACCTACCATTTCTTCAACATTTTGTGATATAAGAATCAGAACACAGGCTGAAATGTATTCAATAAACTAAAATTTGACCTTCCTGGTTACCAAAATAAGTTATGCAAGGGGATGGGCACTTAGGGTGTTCTGGTTGGAATTCGCTAAAAATAGGGTAGTTAATTTTAGTTGTTGATTTATTTACTAATTCAACAATGATAAAATGTATAACAGACATTGAAAACTACAAAAGACATTTCATTCATTTTTTTTCTCGGCTATGAACAGTTTTTTGGGTCTGCTGGACAATTTTATAAATGGCACTTAACATGTTTTGCATATGGCGGTCTTCAATTATAGACCAATGATCTGGGTAGAATAGCAATCTAATACAGAAATAATAAACCTTTGTGAAATAATTTGCAGTATTTTTCAATCTCTTAATAGCCTCTCAGAAAAAGTGTTATATCACAAGTATACTCCCTCGTATAAAACATTCATAATTTCATTGACATTTGCCTTCATTATAGGGCTTGGAGGAAGTGAGAATTAAAATGATCAAGGAGAGATACGCCACGAATATGTGCATTGCGAAGCAGCAGATGGAAGAGCTTAATTACTTGATACAAGAGTCTTACGACAGGACGATTAACGAACTAAAGGCCTCCAACAAGTTCAACTTCAATTTGACTCAAATATTTTTCATGAGGAGCACCGAAAACGACATATCTTTGGTGCACGAATTGCACTCCGAGCAGAAACGGGTAAGTATATACAGGTTGTTTAATTATTTATTTATTTTTATAATTAGGGCAGCGCCCAATCAGATTGACGAATATTAAGATTAACACAGCCGTGCCTGTCAGCTATAAGGTCCAGGAAAATAGGCTAAGAATAGGCTTTCCGACAGCGTTCCAGCGATTCAGTTCATGAACCGAAAAATCCGTGAATTCAGGCCCACCACCTCGGTTCTCACATGAACTAAATCACTCGCGACGAAGTTGTGAAAACCCATTTCAAGTTTCAAACCCTTTATTCCATAAGCATACAGCCTTCCATAGTATGATCAACCGAGCGCTATCTATTCCAATGAGTGAACAAAATGTATCAAAAGAAAAATCCATTATCAAAAGCATAGCGACTAGTAACGGATATGGAGGAGATCTCGTTGATACCATATGGGATAAGGTTTTCAGGAAAAAGAGTAGGGAAAAAGTTTCCAATCTGGCCAGGGAAGATGTAAATTTAGAAGAAAAACAATCGATAAGTATACCTTATTATGGGGCAATTTCGGATGAAATCGGCAAAATTCTATCATCGAGAGGTTACAATGTAGGTTTTAGAACTAAAAATAGTCTTAAAGCATTACTAGGATCCGTTGACGACAAAATCAATGTTCAATATAAAAGTGGAGTTTATAAACTAAAATGTTCTTGTGGCAACGAATATTGCGGTCAAACTGGTAGGAAATTCAGGTAAAGAATAGACGAGCATCAGGAGGATTTCAGGGAAAATAAGGGTAAGTCTGCATTTTCGAAACATCTTAAGGAATCCAATCATAGTTACAATTTTGATTAGACAGATAGACAGTTTGTAGAATTTCTTCATTTTTGTCCATAGGAAGGTATGCTGAATGTACTTGAAAAATTCGAAATTATCAAAAGTGACAGAGCTGGTAAATATTTAAATGAGGATATACCTCAATATATCTCACCACTGATAGGTCCATTTCTAAAAAGCTTGGAATTATCCCTTCACAATGTTGAAACCATATTTAGTTATTTTTCCCCCTTTCACTTCATCTAATTAGCTATAATCCCCCGTCACTTTGCCGTCACCTTGTTTGCACTTAATTGGTTGTACCTCCTGCCCCTTCCCTTTCTCTTGACCAATGAGATTCAATCTCCCTTCACCTGTGACTATGAAAGCTGTGTCCTTTCTAATGTGTCTTCAGTTATTGTTTGTTACTGATGATGGCCTAACCGTCGAAATCGGTTTAACATTGTAACTCTTTATTTTTCGTGGAAATAGACAACGGTTTTCACTAACTTCGGTTTCGGTTCTCACACTGAACTAGTTATATGCCATTCATGTTCTTTTGACCGAGCTGGAACGAACTGTTTTACCACTAGGTCGAGGACCACGTGAAGCAGCTGAAAGAGGAGGTCGACGGGGCGAAGCGGGAGTTGGTGAAGTTGGAAGGACCGCTGGAGGAGGAGGAGAGGATGGCGAAATGGATGGAGACGACGATTGCAGCGTTGCAGAAGGATATGAGGAGCAAGAAAGACCAGGAGAAGACCAACGTTCAGATGCTCAAGGAGATTGAGAAAATCGACGACACCACTTGCAAGCTCAAGGTAGAAAACGCCTTGATATCAATGAAATTGGCCAATTTGGAGAACAACTACCACGAAATCAGCTATTTCAAGTAAGGAAAAGTAAATGCTCAGTTGATATATATGGGTACAAAATGGTGAAAAATGTAAGGTACCACATAATTCTTTTCGCTTCCGAGTCTACCTATAGGTATCAAAAGTATCGTTTTCACACTTATTACTCCAACAGTTTTCATCCAATTTTGATGATATTGTCAGAATATAAGCGGGTTAGGCTTTAGATGGTCAATAAACTATCTGTTTCCAAATTCTTCACTATACGCATGCGCAAACGTAAATTGGATCAAGCTATTTTCCTACGTTCTGGTCGTACGATTTGCTCAAATTCGGAGGATAGTTAAAAAAGGACGATTTGATCATCCCCAATAATAAGTATCCACTAAGCATGCGTAAACCCTTGCAACAAGCATATCATTTACAACTCCATTCTACTTCAATGACATCTTCTCGGAATGGGTGGGTTCGGCTGAGGATGTAGTAGTAGTAGTAGTAGTAGTACGTTGTTTATTGTATTAAAACAATGATTTGATGAGTTCAGGTCCACTTACAAATCATCATTAGAAAAATATATAATAGATACGAAATAAGTCAAATATCTTCTTCCTAATCTAGTTAACAGGCCATTACAGCTTAATGAAGTACATGCAAAATAAACGAGGTCATCGATATGAAATTAATATAAAGAATAATAATACTTTATGAATCCATAACATCCACGCTATACCTGTGGTACTCGTACAATATCCGCAACAAGCCTATCCCGTTGTACACTATACAATGCTAATGCTGTACATGTCAGACACCTATTCGGTGAGCGCAATTGATCGAAGTGCTAGTGCACTAGTAACAAAATGAAATAAATTTAACATTTTCTCCCTATCATCACCAAAATCGAGCAAATTAGCCAGACGATCCTCATCCTCAACCACTGGGAGCCCACAGATGTATTTCGCAATGAATTGCCTTCGGTACGGTTCTAAGACCGGGCGAAGTAGACCAAAGTGGCAGAGGGTGTCAGCTTCTTTCATGTTGCATATATTGCATAAGCTCTCGCTTCTAAACTTATGAGAAGTTCCCCTATAATAATCAGTTACGAAAAACATTGAAGACAGACGCCACTGGCACAACACCCTCTCAATCTGGACATTTTGAATGAGTCCCAAGTACTTCTGCCTACCTGAATAGTCCGCTATCCTCCTATAGAACATATTAAATCTGGCACTGTAAACCAGATTGATGTCCTGGCACCAAAAATGGTTCTAGAGTTTTTCGATTAGTGACGGTAGGATCGATTTCAAATTTTGAGCGTCCTCAGCTGTTAGGATATCGTGGGAGCCAAGGACAGCGACCATGTTAAAAATGCAGGTATACCAGTTGTTATGATCAGTTGAACTGGTTGAAGAATTATGCATATTCTCCAATACCCTAAAACAAATCTTGGGCCACCTACTCTCATCCATCATAGAAATCCTGACCCAGTAATTAATTGCTCTTTCATAAACAATGGCCTTAAGTGCAGGGAACCCAGTCTCAATTCGTAAAAAATGATTCGGTTTTTTACGGGTTCGGCTGAGGATGTTCTCATCTCAATCATATCATATCAATGAGTTTCCACTGCGCATGCGTAAACGTAAACTTAAGTGTAATTTCCTATAGGGACGTCCAATCTTGCTCAAATTGGAAAGGTAGTTGGAAAATGATGGTTTGATTACTTCATATAAGTTTCATCACGATCGTATTATAGGTAACTAATGCGCATGCGCAAACCTCAAATCCTTGTAACATGCAATGCGTATAAATACATTTTTTAATCAGATTTCAATGGAGTTGTCAGAAATTGGACGGTTTAGATTGTAGATGGTTAGCTAGGTAGATGGATAGCTACCAAAATCGAGTTTATTCATGATTTCTGTATCCTAATGGGCTTGTGAAGCGTAGGTAGGTAAACACCTACTTCAATTATATTAATTTATTAAATTATTGATTAGTAAATACTTAGGAATTACTCTTAATTAAATTATTATTTCTATTCCAACAACAGTAGGTTAGTAACTTCCGAGTCTACCAAGGTCGGAACGTTTTAGCCAATTTTCTAAGAAAATGGAGCGTCTTCAAAGAATCGAAAATTTCCTCCATGGGAATTCGTTTTGAAATTTCTTGTGTTTATTGCTTTTTGATATGTGTATGTAGAGTTTGATCAAAAAGTTCTGGTTCTTTTCAATTTGCGCGCAGAGGGTCGTTGAAACCAATTAATTCATTATTTACATTATCCACAGAGCGCTAGAGGGCCATATGAAAAATGCTCAAAGATTCACAAGACAAAACTACAAGAAACATATTTTAACCTGGCTTGTAGAAAAGGGGGAAGCGGGATGTGAAACTGTTTTAAGCAGTATTTATGTACAGTGATTATTTTAGAAAATATATTCTCTTAAAATTATAAGAACATTATACGCATAACATTATATTTTTAAGTACCGATTGTATCATAGAGTAAATAGATTGTAAGACATGAGCGAATCACCAAGACCTTTCCCAACAACACGGGCCAAGCCTATCGTTGGGAAAGAAATCGAAAGTGAGTAGCTTAAGTTGTTCAATTTGTACCATATTTATAAAATGCATTTGTATGATTAAATAAATAAATAAATTCCGGAAACTTCTCGGTGGTCTCAGCGTTATTCTTCCTGAGTCACCTGGTTATTTTATATTTCTGCAATATTCTCAGTTCTCGCGTTATTCTGCTCAGCTTCGGAACCTTCTAGGCTAATTTCTTTCCAAATGACTCATGTTGCTGCGTTTTTGTTTTAGAGACACATACCAAGGCACCAACCCTTTCAACAAGAGGATGAAGCAAATGAGAGAGAACAACGAAGAGAAAATTGCGAACTTGAAGACCAAACTCCGCGATGAGTTCCAAATAACTGATACGCATTTGAAGATGATCTCTCGCAAAGTGGACAGAGATGTGGGCCGGTGCAAGTTGAAGAGGTCGCATAATCTGTTGGAGACGAAGGCCTTCAACGAGCTGGTAACGCAGTTCGACCTCAGGGCACGCGAGCACCAGATGAAGGCGTACATCGGGATTGACAAACTGGCCATCCCCTATAGGAAAACCTCGGCGAATATAATCACCACGTTCAACGAAAAGAAAAAAGTGATTTTCCCTTATACCCACACCTCGAGATTGAATAAATGATCGAATAATATTGATGGATGAGCTCATCGTGTCATTGTTTTGAAACTTGAAGATATTGTGTACACAATGTAGGTACGTACTTTAAACATACCTATTAGTCTGTTTTATATGATTTGGATAAGAATAGGGAACAGATATACTGGATGTACGCCCTTCTATATATCATAAGATCCGAACTAAATCACTCGCGACGAAATTGTGGAAACCCATTTCAAAACGGAAGTAAGTGAAACAGAAGTCCAGTCATGCAGCATGACCCCATGAGCGAATTTTTGAAGATGTTTCATGCAAATGTTTCATGCAAATATTACCGATTTTTACAACTAGCGAACGGCATTATTTCGATTTTTGACTGATTTTTCAACTTTGAAATTTTTGAAAACTTGATACATATTCTCATAGGAAATTTTAAGCTGATTCCGAATATACCACATGTTAGTATGCTGAAAAAATTATTTCGCACAACAAATCGCAAATTACTACTATTTTGAAATTTTGGACTACATTTTTGAAAACTTCAACCCGAAGATGTAATCCGATCATTCTGGCCAACGAACTTGAACTTTCGTTTTGTGTCCTTAACATTTTAAAATTTGTTTGAAGTATCTAGCACAATTCTACGGACAGTTATCCTCTGGAATGACACATACATACATACATACATTAAAAAAAAAAAAAATGCGTTAAACTCCAGAATATGATTCAGAATAGCCTGAAACGGATTTCTGCTTAAAATATTTTCAAAAATTCACATTCTACAAATTTTGAGCCTAGAGCAATAGCTTAATTTTCTCCAAAAATTCGCTAAAACGTCCATTTCCACGAAAAATAAAGAGTTACTTATTTAGTAAGTTACTAACTGTTACTAACTGTAGTTAGTGAGTTACTAACTGTAGTTAGTGAGTTACTAACTACTACTCTCTAGTAGTTAGTTATTGTTTGTTACTGATGATGGCCTAACCGTCGAAATCGATTCAACATTGTAACTCTTCATTTTTCGTGGAAATAGACAACGTTTTTCACTTACTTCCGTTTTGAACATGAGATCCGTTATCTATATCTATAAAAATCAAATTAGGTGTGTATGTTGTCCTATATTTATGCGCGACCAAAATTATGAACCGATTTTGATGCTGTTTTTTACAGCATGCCATTTGAACACCAGAGAGAAATATAGGCCATTATAGAAATTTCGCAACTCACCCCTTTCAGCCTTAAAATCACTATTTTATCGAAAAACCGCGAAGACCGCGAATGCTTCACTTTAAAAATAACTGATTCATTTCACAATTTCATTTGAAAATTTCGTGATGATATACGATATCATCATGGTGGGTTTTAGTCGTAAAGGACTTTAGATAACAAATTCAACGATACCAAAACGGTTTTTGTGGGTTGAGCCGAGCATTTTCTATTCTTAAAGATAGATCATCAAAAATTTATATTAAAAACGTCTTATTAACTGTAGCAATCTTGTTTGGGAGGAGTTTAAAAACGCTTAAATTAAAAAATTGCTTAAAAAAAGGACCAATTTCTTAAAAAAAAAAAAAAAAAAAAAAAAAAGCTAAATATTGGTAGCGTGACCATCTGGGACATCAAGAGACATAAAATTATAGGCTCTTTCCTGATCAGCTGAGTGAGCTAAATGCTCTCCTGTTCACCCTAGGAATGTTAAATTTGACAGGGAGCCTCTCTTCAGACATCATGAGACGAATGCAATCACGGGTTCCAACCAGATCAGCTGACTTAGCTAAGCGAAAAATCAAGAGGAACAGCTTAGGATTAAGAGGAATCGTTTACCAAATGAATTGCACGATTATGAATCAAAATTATAATCCATTACATACCCGAATTCACCCTTTATACGTACTACTTTATTATTATTTTTTTCAACGTTTTCTTTGCTTCAATTAGATTATAAATTTTAATATCAATAAATTATTGTTATTTGTAACCATGACTGTACGAATAATGTGTTAGGAGGGACGAAATCCACCGGGTCAGCTCGTTATCTTAAAATAACATAAAACCTTTCCTGTTGTCCGACCGCCAGCACCTCCAGCGCTGCCTCCAGATAGTATACGCCTGCCTATGTAATCTAAAGCATAGTTTATCTTTGGTGATTGTTTTGTCATTTCTTGGTTGTTTTCACCAGTGCTTGTGCTCTGTGGCTTCTTTTTAAAATGAATTTCGTTGCTCTTTACGGTGTAGTTAAATCAAAGGAAGGCGCTCTCCACTTTTTAACAGGAAAAGGTATCCTCCTGTCGACGATGATTTGCTCACAAGGCCACAGATGCAAACTTTACTCAGAATAAAAACATGCCGTACAGCTCGCGCTTTTGAGTAGGTACCTACATTTGTAATATTCCATTTTGGTAGGTACCTTCTTTTAATTTTGGCTGACTTTTAATCATTGAGTAGCTGAATTTACTTGTGAAGGTGCAAAGTGCATGATGACCTAAGAATTATCTCCATATTAGTGAATAGAGCAAATCTGCAGTGCCTCACCCATGCCTTTTACATTAATAGTGAAAAGGGGAGAAAGAATATATATCATCAGATACGAGGATGTAACGAACAAAAATATCATTTATCTACCCGGAATACAGGAAAGAAAATAGAAATTACGACTTCGTGATAAATTAGGTATTGGTGTTGGGGAAGGCGTATTGTGTCTTCATTAACGATATCTTCAATAAACAATGAGACATTGTTTGGAGTAAGTATGCCGTCCGCTACCCACCCATTACCGAAAATGTCATCGAGATGAAAATGAAGATATAAATAACACAAAAGGCCGCTTCGTTGTAACCTTGGGGACCTCTGGCCTTGAACTTGAGTGTAAAGCAACCTGCTCAGTATGCAACCTGTATCCGAAGGCGACCGCGTGTGAAAGGACTTGCGACGGAGAAGTGGGGGACGGCCACAATACTTTCACTCAGTCAGTCGGAACGAGACCCGATACACATTCAGCTGAGCTGGTGGGGCCCGTGGGAGGGGCGCGACTTCCCACAAGCAACTTTCGGATAATTAGGCGATGAAAGTGAAGCCTTGACGGGGGACAGGCGTGATTCGCTCTTCTTCTGACTGTAACGAGTGTGAAGATGAAGGCCCTCATCTCCGTTGACTTGTGAATGAGCGATGTGAGCGGGGCCGAGCACCAAGAATCCCGGCAACTTAGTACGTATAAAGTCTAAGTGATCGGGCGCACTCAAACTGGGCACCAGCCAAAAAGGGTAAACTAATTTATTTATTTATTTGAGAACAATACGACACAGGGCCAATTAAAAAATTACATACATACGTGTAAATACTCAAAATTATATACAAAAATTTAATAGCCATAATAAAGACGACGGAGAATATATTAATTTTACATAGCATACGATAAGGTATCACGAGAATAATAAAGCATAATAATAAAATAAAAAAATGAGATGAATGTTTAGTGTAATATAAACAATAAAATGAAGCACGGAATTGAAGACGAAGGGGTGACATGAGGAGGATGAAAAGACACTACGCCACAGCACGAATAGTCCTCTTGAATGTGGCGAGCGATGCGACGAGCAAGTCAAGGGATTGCCCAGCCGATATAATATACGGTTTAACTCGAGCTGTAGACGGAACATTGGGCAATTACGTAAATAATTTGTTGAACTCGTCTACACGTAAAAGGTCTAGTTGAGACCTGTGACAGTTCCCGCGAGATCTAAGGGAATGCGCTGCCGTCGCTCCGTTGTTTCCCAACAGGCGTCGGGCGCCTTCTTCCCGTGTTTTCGAAAGCCTGCGTTTGGCGATGGATGGGTGATCCTAGATCTGGAAAACGATCTCCGAACGTAGCATATAGTACGAGTTGTATCTCTTATGGTACTGTCACTCTCCTCTCTCTATCTATGAGTGTGGATTTAGGCCCCCATTGCACCACGGGGCGCTTAAGTTCATTACTAACTGTGGGGTAGGTGGGGACATGGAAGTTAAGTCGTGAGAGATGGGAAGAGCAATCAATTCGACCAGAAGTTAATCCATGGAGGAACACCATATCTGCCACACTTCTCCGACAATCAATCGGCGGTTTTCTCGTAGTCCATCACTATAACTATAGTCCTCCCACTTATACCCCCTCTTGGAAGGCATATAACTCAATAAGCGTCTTTGCACTCGCTCCATCGACTCCTTTGCGTTATTATACAAAGTTGACCAGACAGGGGAGGCGAACTCAACACAGGGTCGAACTAGAGCAATGGAGTCTCAGGACTGGTGAAGTCTCTTGTATTTCTCTTGAGGAAGCCCAATGCCCTCATCGCCCTTGAGCTTACACCCCGGATACACGAAGTAAAGGATAATTCCACATCAAACTCGACACCAAGATCCCTATATAATGATTGACCTCCTCTGAAGCAAACGGCTTCCTATCAAATATTCGTAATGAATGGGCGACGTGGATGTTGAAAAATAAACTTCTCCCCACTCATATCAGTTGTCCAATGACCCCTGTAACCGTGAAAAGCGGACAAACATACGGACAGACCGACAAAGAAATATTGAGAAAATGGTACCAATCGTCTACAAATAGCATGAAACGGAAAAGAAACGCAAAATTTCATGACTCTAATAAATGTGCAGACAGACATACTTACGATTTTATTAATATAGATTTTTTAATCAATTTTTCGGATTCTACGCATCTTGAGACGTAAACCATCAAATTTGGAGGGTGGATTGAGAACTTTTTTTCTTGGTCGATTTAAGGTTCATTACTGAAAATAATGAACCATTTATCCAGCGAGACGCAAGCGAGGGCTTCTGGAACACGTATAATACTTTTACAAAGGATGGAGGTGGATTGTTCTGCTGAGAGATCTCTGTGCTGGTCAAACAGCGGTGCTGAAATTCGGAAAAGAGCGGTCCTGGTGGTGTAATGGTGCACAAGTTTCGATACCTAGTAAATGTATGAGTGCTATAAACTGGGTTTAATAATAATAGAACTGTGATCCGCGTAGATGGCTATATCTAATACAAAAATAACAAGTGCCGCTAATGATCCTTCTGGTTGAGATGCGGCTTAAACCTTAATTAAAATTTTTTTAAAAAACAAGCCTTTATATAATAATTTGTTGCGATTTTTTTGTTTACCAAATCCGGATTTATCTAACTTTTCTTGTTAAACTTGTTATCATGTTTTTACAATAGGGGAGACCGTTGTACCTTGGAACACTTTTCAGTTTTTTGAAGATTGTGCTTCGAAATTCATCAATGTTGCTTGACTTTCGGTTTCAAAACCTTACTGCACACTTCACTAACAGGTATTCGTACAAAAATTGTAATTCAAATCCGAAAGCAAATCCGAAGGGACGTTTTTGTTCCTAGGTACAACAACGCTCGTGTACCTTGAAACGGGGATTGTTCATTGTTCATTGTTGTACCTAGGAACGCTTGGTATTTTTGAGAAAAAATGAAGAATATAGTGAACGAAGAAGTTTTTATTCTTAGTAACAGCAGTAAAAACAAATGGGAACTTAAATGGGAACTTGAAGATTTTCTTTCCTTTGGTCCGGTCACCCTCCTCCAGTTGGATCAGGAAGAAGAGCAATAATGTCCAGGATATCTACAGAAGCGATATCAGGCACTGACGGGTAAACAAATGAATTGCCGCGAGATTTTCTCAAGTAGCTCCCGTTTCTGACAGTTTTTTGGTAACACAGCTATATAGTGAATTGTGCTTCTTTTGCCTAGAAATTTTACGAGAACAAGTGCTCCAACTGAGATGCTGGTAGCCAAAGAGGATTTTATTTCCTCGCCTTCTTCTTCTGTGAAATAAAACAGTTCTTCATATGTATGTACCAATACTAGAAGAAGAAGATTTATTTTGGCAAACAATTCATACACATAAGCCTCGTGGGCCTTTCAATAGTGTAAAAATTAAAATTACAATAACATAAAAATCAGCTCTTTTTTGAGACTAATTAGGTAATAAGATAATTAGGTATTTGTAGTAAAAAATATATAGATAATGAAAAAAAAAAAAAAAAAAATAAATAAATAAAGTATGGTAAAACATAATAATCAAAATATTGTGGTGGGTGAGAATAAGTAAATAATTCAAGCTCCAAAACGTTTCTCAGCCAGCAAAAGGAAGACAGAATACACTGCCAAGGAAATGGCACAAGAGCTTCCTCGTGACCTTCACAGTACGTCACCATTAAATTCCAGAAAACTAGAAACGACCGGTTCTGGCATCAGGGAATTAATAAGGTGGGAAATTGGAAGCTGAATTGTACATATAATAAATGAAATTAATAAGGAAAATTTTGATTTTAATATGGGACCATCCAGGATGTAGTCCGCATGTTCCCTGAAAATTTCGTCTAAATCGGATCAAAACTGAAGGAGTTTTTAATTGATTTACAGGATTTCATTAATATTTTGATCTAAATTCATGATTAAAACATCCTTGGGGATATTTTTGGCAACTTTGAGCATGATGGACCACCCGATTTGTTCATTTTCCAAACTAAGCTGTGACCGTAACAAAAACATCACTTTCGCGCATGCGCCTAGCGTACCGCTGCTGATGATCGCAAAGAATGTGATACGGGACCTCAAGAAACCTTGCCCGCATCATCCCTGAAAATCTGACCGAAATCCGTTCACAATTGCCTGAGTTATGACCGAAACAAGAAATTTTTTTTTGCGCCTGCGCAGAGGCTACCGTTGATTCGATCATGACGGAACTGATAGGGGACCATGTAGAGCTATACCCGCACGATCCCTAAAAATTTGAAGAAAATCGCATCAAAATTGTGGAAATTACGGCTGTTGCAAGGACCGTAACAAGAATATTTCGTTCACGCATGCGCAGAGCGTACCGCTAATGCAATTATGATGATTGTCTCATGGGACCTCAAGGGACCTTACCCACGTCATCACTGAAAATCTGACCGAAATCCGTTCAACATTGACCGAGTTATGACCGTCACAAGGAATTCACGTTAGCGCCTGCGCAGAAGTTACCGTTGATTCGATCATGATGAAGTTGATAGGGGACTATCTAGAGCTTAACCCGCACGATCCCTGAAAATTTGGTTAAAATCGGATCAAAATTGTGGAAGTTATGGCTGTTACAAGGAAATGTGGACGGACAGACAGACAGACACGGAACCAAATTTGTTCAGGAGGCTCTGAAACGCAAAATACGAGTGGAAATTTTGATTTTGGAGCAACAAATTTTTTTTCATTTCGAAAGTGAAAACAAAGCTTCCGCTGCCTTACAGTCTCGGAAGCAAAAGTCAGGGCAACGAGGGATGGCAATGGGAAGGGAGTTCCATATCCTTGCACCAGCGATACGAAGGGAATTAATTACCCAAGAAGACCGTTCGATGGGTTGACACGTTCAAGGCATGGAGCTTCCAAGAACGCCCATAGGCAAACATGCCCTCTAGGTATTCCGGTGTAGTAGGGCCCTCACCACACAAAAGCCTAAATATCCATTTACCAAAGAACAGCCAATCAATTTTTCAGGAAATTCAGTAATATGGCAATATCGGCCTTTGTCAAATAAATATCTGGCTATTGAGTTGTAGCAAACTTGCAATCTATGGAGCTCTTGGTATGATAAACTTTGAGAAAAGAATTCATAGCAGTAAGTGAAATGTGGTATTAATAATGACTTTGCTGGGCACCCTTCCAGCCAAACATAAGGTGAGAGACCCTTTTTGTTCCAAGGTACAACATGGTCTTCCATTTTGGAAAAACGGAAAATACCCAAACATCACATTTTTTTCATTGAAATTGGTATGTAATTTGGTTTCTAAATAGCATAAAGAACCATAACAGCTAACCATCAAACACTTGCCTTCAAAAATGTGGGGAAAATGAATCAAACTAAACGATCTCAAGATGTAACTTTTTGACATGGATATGTCTTTGCTCTGGGGGGTCAACCAAAAATTTCCGTGACGCAAAATTTGTGTCACGATTTCATTGTTTTTCACGTACAACCCAGCCGTTGCTAGGGGAATGGAACTTCCGCAGTTTTCATCGCACAAAAATCGTTCGCCACTCGTTGGAAAGGGCTTGATTTATGTGATAAATGTTCACATCTCAAGCTACCTACCAATTTCCCCCTCCTTACGTACCTGGCTACATTCCAAAACTAAGTTGATTGGACGATAAACAATTTTAATGAGCCGGTTACAATATTCTTAACGTAAAGCAATAGCATCATTTACTCCACTGCATAGGAAACATTTTCATCCTCTTGACAACAGTCGAGGACAACTCGAGAACAACCGTTATGAAATCCCCAATCAAAGACATATCCATGTACCTAACATGGTATCTGCTTGTAAAGCGGATAGTGGAACTTTTTTATCACATTCGTCACTTCGACCCCCAAACGTTGTCGTGTACTGATGAAACTACACAGAGAAGTTATGCCTTTCCCGAGAAGACTTTACACGTGGAAAGCTCCGCTAGACAGGAGCACCAGCTGGGGCTAGTTGAAACGTTTCAAGGTACAATGTGATCAAGGTACAACAGTCTCCCCCACCTTATTGCATCCCGCCAAATCCTTTGTTTCATTCAGCTTTCTCTCTTATGATGCGTTTGGGTGCATGGGAAATCGCATTGCATCTGCTACTTCAATACCCTTATTATACTCAGTTTGATCGCTGTGGGCAGTGGTCATGATCAACTCTCGCAGTTCCGCTAAAGGAAGGAAACCCTTGTAAAAGTAGGTTCCTTCAATTTGGTTGGCGATGCTCCTTGGGGTTCTCTTTCCTTTCTCCTTCATCCTGATAATACGAGGGGATTCCGATTTGGGCATGCGCGGTTTCGTTAAGTGGCTGCATGCACACACGCGCGCGAGTTTAAACAAAATACAATATTTTTACACCATCAAATAATTTACAGATAACTAACAGCTAAACTAATATCTTATAATATTATAATTTACTAGCTGCGTTACGCTCCGACGGGCGGGAAAATGATTGGTGTATCGATGCGTGATGCTTAGCAGGAGAAGTGGATATCTGTATTGGTTGTAGAAGACATTTTATCAATTTAATAACGTAAACTGGGGGGAAATGAAAAAGGGTATAAGGTGCGGGGTGTGAAGGATGATAATTATAACAGGGGTAAACAAACAGGGGATTGTAATTTTGATTCGTAATGCTTCAATTCAAAAAGTAAGCGATGCTTCTTAATTGGTATCTGTTCCTCTTCCTTATTAGTGGCCCCCAATTCTCTTTTGATAGAAACCATAATGTCGATAGGAGGGGGTGCTTGTGCATCATCTGTCTCAGTAGATGTATTCTCAAGACTTTGAGCGACGTCAAAATATAATTTGGACGCAGAGAGTGATGCCTCACAGTCGGAAGGATTGACAGTTACGAAGGTAGACAAATTTACATTTTAAGAGACACCTCCTTTGGACGATGATATCATGCACACTGCCCGAAAGGCCACAAAATCCTTTTGGTTCTTCCTTCCACTTCATAGCTGCACAAAACACGCAATTCCTTTCTGGCTTACCTACTTATCATGTTGAACAGTCGCAGTCATGTTGCTCTGCAATCCCTAGAAACCAAACAATCGAGTTCCGATTCTGGTTACCCGTGCGTTGCACGAACCCACATGTACGGATCATTTTTACCATGTCCTAGGGTGAAGAGGAAAGGGCCCATAATTGTATTTGTTTATCGATGTCCCAGAGAGGCTCCCCATCAAGTTCCAAATTCCTAGGGTGAATAGGAGAGAAGTTAGCTTAGTTAGCTGATATGGATGGAACCCGTCATTGCATACGTCTCTTAATGTAACTTGCGAACGTGTCTTAATGTCTGTTACTTGAGACTCAAAACACATATTTCACAGGAGAAAAAATAAGACGTATCTTTTGACATGGATATGTCTTTGGGCTGGGGGTCATTCTAAAATTTGCGTCACGACACCAAAATTTGTGACGACCCGGCACTTTAGATTATTATTAACTCGAAAAGTGAAGGCTAGGTAGAATTTCTATTGATTCTTCACGTACCTACAACCAATGAGTTACTAGGGAAGAGTAACTCTCATAGTTTTCATCGTAGGAAAATCGTTCGCCACTTTTTAGAATGCTCTCATTTTATCACAACATCTCATGACCTCTAAGCTATTGTAGTGTAAAGGAATGCTGATTTATTACACTAAGTTATAAACTAACATTGCTTTGTAACCATAATGGAGTAATCTTGTTAAAAGAAGATGGTTGGTATACAATTGAGTAGTAGGTACCAATTGGTAAGCAGTAGGTACTAGACATATCCATGATCTTTTGTTTTTCCCATCAAGGGAGAAATTTGTGGAGGGACAGGTGATTTATTTTCACCTAAAAATCTACTTTTCTCAATTATTTATGAATCTTGGAGATCTAGGAGTGGTCGCAATCGACTCAGTGCTGAAAAATACTTCGACTGTGACACCTCACATGCCCTTTTGCCAAAAACGATTTTTTTTTTCGGCGCAAACCTCAAAAGTAATGCAAGGCTTTCACTGGCTGGCATTGCTGTTGCCGCGAACTCCCCCAGAAAAGTGTCTCTCCAACAACACAAACCTCAGCTTAGCATTTATCAGCTTTTACCAAACCAGAGCGTCAACCGCTGCTTCCTCTATCCTAGGCGTGTGCGTACAGTTTGGAGTTCGAAAAAGAACAAAGACCGAGGAATTCCATTATGTAACACTGAATGGTTTGTACCTACTACTCAATGAGCAGAAGAAAGTGAGACAATAGCTCGACGGGAGAAGTGTTTGTATCGTTCTACCTTTCCCCAACTATTTTTGGTTTTACAATCCAAAAGAATCGTTTCTGGTGGGTGTGGGGCATCAATATTTTCTTTTTTAGGACGCCCATCTCAAGCTAGATTATATAGGGTGTCTCACTTTTGGGCGCACCACCGGCTAGGGTTCGATTCTACTACTAATTTGTGAATTTTTTCTTGTCCTATAATATATGTTTTTTAAATCACGCTAAATACCAATTTTTTTACTTTTAAAATGTTTTTTCTCGCGTTTTCGACTTTGTGTCACTAAAACTGTCATAACCCCCTAAATTTTTAGTCAAAACTCAACTCTGATTATAAAGTCGAAAAGAACGTAAGATTTCCTATCTCCCTAATGACTTTTTACAAATTTGTAAATGGAATGAACGGGTAAAAATTTGGTAAAATTCCGAAAATTGTCACTTTCTTCAAAGTTTCTCTCAAAGCGACCTGTATGGCCTGGCTGTACGCATAAACGTTTCATCATAATCCCAGCTTTCCAACGGTGTAGTCAATTTTTATTTTACTTTGTTAACAGGTGGGAGAAAAGTATGTTTATATGCTGAGAAACGTAGGTACGTTTATATGCTGAAAAACGTGGTTCTTTCTATGAAATCGAGGGGTTATGGTGAAAAATGACACCCCTAAGAGAATACTAGTTTGGGGTCGGTTTCTACGTATTTTTTTCACGCTGAATCGAATGGCAACAATCGGAGTTCTCTCCGACTCCGTTACAACCGAGTATTACACTTTAACTAACAAGTTTTACCATAAAAAAACACATCTAATTGAGCATAAGAAATGAACTAAAAAGTAGTTTGTTAAAGTGTAAACCTGTTCTAATCATATATCCATGGGGTAAGAATAGAACAGCTTTGATGAATTTTGATTGAATTTTTTCAATATTAACGTAAAGTCGTACATCGTTGCACAACTCGAAAACTACAATAAATTTAGTCACTCACTTATTATGAATCTTAGGGATCAGGAAGCGGTTACAATTGACTCAGCGCTGAAAAACTTCGAATGCCTTATTGTAAAAAAATAAAAAATAAATAAAAACCACTAAATTGTAAATTTGAACCGTAAATTCTGGAGCGATAGAGAACGAACTCGACCTGTCTTTTGCCAAGACGGCTTTTTGTGCGTAGGAACGAATTTTTTACGCCGTATTTTACGGGAGTTATCGTATTCACTCATATGATCTTGATCTTACTGCATTTCGGCAACTTCGCGTCCTTCCATTCCTTTGACCCCCACTGAATGGACTAACGAAGCCATTAGCCTACCGATTTCGTAGGACATTTCTCGAGGAGATTGCCGATAGTGATAACTGAACATCAAAGTCTGGTACCTCATTAGGAACAGGTGCGGTAACTCTGCCCATTGAGAAACTACGAAGGAGTGACACAGTAAACCTTTTACGGGATTAAGCCTGCGTTATCATTCATTGGGAAACGCTGGGAAAACGGTTATTGCTTCACGACGTTTCCAAGTGAAGGAAAAAAATGCTTTACAATCACATTCATAGTTCCATCAAAGGCGTTAGGACTAGAAAAGCTTTTGTCGGTACGGTGTTGTAATGAATCTCTGATTATGCCGTTTATTGTAGCTTAGCTAAGCGCTTTCGCCATGTATGGCCTCATCAGATTTGCAATTATTTGTTTACATTTAGATCAAGGCTAGTCTTATATGTACTTATTATTAAGTTGAATTTGTTATAAATATTTACCGTAGTTTGTGAGAGGTGAGTTGTTAAGTATTTATACATGGGGGGGGGTCCTCCTTGTTCATCTTGATATGACCTGTTGAGCAGTAGTATTATTTAGTAGTGATATGCATTATGGGAGAATTGTAATTAGTTAGGTTTTTGAATGTAGTACTCTTACCAGTTTGGTTGTAAGAGTACTACATTCAAAAACCTAACTAATTACAATTCTCCCATAATGCATATCACTAAATAATACTACTGCTCAACAGGTCATATCAAGATGAACAAGGAGGACCCCCCCCCATGTATAAATACTTAACAACTCACCTCTCACAAACTACGGTAAATATTTATAACAAATTCAACTTAATAATAAGTACCTATAAGACTAGCCTAGATCAAATGTAAACAAATATTTGCAGCTGTGATGAGGCCATAAATGGCAAAAGCGCTCAGCACAACTATAATAAACGGCATAATCAGAGAAGCCTGAAATCTCTCACCCTCAACCAACCCAACCTACAATAAGGATAAGGCAACCATTATGAATCTATGATGGAACGAAAATAGCTGGTAAATGGAAATATCTAAAAACCGAAATGAGGAGATTCCCAGCCATTTTTTATAATTTAAGCTTTCAATCCCTCCTGATAATTTACAAGTCCCTAGTGCAGCCAGTTTCGCCAAACTTCGTTTTAAGCGAATTTTTGTGGAAAATTAACTAGGTATTGCAATGGCTCGGAAAATTTTAAAATCAAAATTTTTGAAAATTTTCTTCATTGAATTCCGTTTTGAGGCATTCTGAAACGAATCCTAGAGTTTAACGCTTCTTCATATGTATGCATACATGTATTTATTTATTTATATATGTCATTCCAGACGATAACTTTCCTTAGGATTGAGATAAAAATTCCGTTCTTGCGCCGAAAAATCAACCTTTCTAAACGAAAGGATTATTTCGTTGGCCAGCATTTTTTAAGCACAGGTAAAATTTCAAAAAATGTAGTAAAAAAAATCACTAAAAATGGCTAAAAACGGCTGAAATTCGTTCAATTTATATTTTTTGGCAGAATTGCTCAAATAAAGTTGATTACCTGTAAAATAGAACATTCAAAAATGTATGTGCAGAATTATGCTTAAAAATGTTCTTAAAAGTTTCTTTGTACTCAAAAAGCTCAAATTTCAAAACAATTTAACATTATACAATACGATAATTTACGAAAATTAGCTCATACGATCATGACTGGAACTTTTTCCTTCCCATTGGTATGCTGGCATTGGGTGGGGTATGTGCCCTAATATACGCCAAAAAGCCATTTTGAAAATCTTAGCCAAAATGCTACAGGTTATTACACAAAGGTTTATCATTTCTGCATATTTTAAACCCCGTTTATTCTAAGTATATCACAAAACTTGGGAACTTAGCCCAAACGTGTTTACACCTTTCCTGCTATGAAAACTAAGGGAGTTACACTTCGCTAGTAACGCATTGGTTGTACGTGAAAATCAATAGAAATAGAAAAACCTAAGTATGAGGAAAAAAAAGTGAGGGAAAAACCCCATTTTTGGCTCGCATCATTGATGCGTGTGAAGCGATCGGGCTGGCTGGATTTTAGGACCAATAAGTAGACCCCAAGTGGAGTCCATGTGGGAAAGGGCGGATTTTTTAAATCAAGTTAAATAAAGGCCTTTTTAGCCCGGACGGCAGACGGACATTGCAGTTTTGGAATCTACGCATCTTGAAACGTAAAGAGATGTGGTTTGAGAGCAAATAATTTTTTTTCCCTCTACGATTACAAAGGCTTATTATTAGAAATAATAAACCAATATGGGTGTGAAGAATCAATTTGAACAGCGTAGTAAATACACACTATCACATACGACTGGTGGCGTGAAGTTTGTCCTCCACTGGCAGTGATGAGCAATACATTCTACTTCAGCGAGTACTCACCTGCAACAGATAAAAGACATACTAAGTCATGCAGCATGTTGAATAGAGCGAATTTCAAAAGAAAACTTGTAGATAAAATTAAATTAGGCACTTAAATTCTGATCATTGTGGACAACCATTTTTCCTGAATTTTACTGAGGGGACAGCCGTACGATGAGATAGCAAAGTAAATTTTTGTGCCACACCCAACTTGGCTGACGTTTTTAATATTATTTACATGTAGGTAAATAATAATCCTGTTTGCTACCCCCAGTTGCGTCTGTGTTCACAGCTGAGCTGTGGGCGGTGACACTGGCTGTTCGACACTGCCAGTTATTGGGAGTTGGGAATTTCGTGATCTGTAGCGATTCACTAAGTAACATCACATTCTGACGATCCCCTAATTCAAAGCCTACGTGTTTCGCTACACCAAGCCACAACATTGGGCTCAACATTTATATGGATGCCAAGCCATGTGGTTATTCATGGCAATGAGTGTGCAGATGCCCTTGCTATGAGAGTCATTGGTGATAACTCCATCGATATGTTGCCTTTACGTATTGAGGGTCAAATCTCCTCAAATGCTAATTCCATCTGGCATGAGAAAAATGGCATGATGTGGTCACTGGTCTGCGTGGTGTCCTTCAGGACGTGTCCTCGGTGGGCCCTTTCTCCTCAGAGGGTTGACGTTTTATCCGGACCAGACAAGGTCATATCCCTGTTGTTGTACCTGAGAGCCGCTGAGCTCTTCTAAGAACTGTGATATCTGATCTGTGATATATTTAAATTCATCTTGTCATAGTTTTATTTCACTCTGCTGATCGTATATATTAACTTATATATAGTTATTAACCTATTTTGCATCTAGTCTTGGTTGTATTATTTTATTTTTGGGTTTTTGTAATCCACTTGAGGGGCTAAGCAGTGGTTATCACTGTACCCCTCATTTCCCCCCTCCGATATGCCAGTGGAGTCCATGACGGTACTCCATCTTAGTCTAGGATGGCAACATGGCTCCCCTTGGAATCGTGCCTCTTGCAGTGTCCTTTTGGACACATTGCTCAATGCCGCTAATGACCCTTCAGATTGAGGTGCGGCTTAAACCTTAAAAGAAAAAAAAAAGTAATAATAATATTAATTCGTTTTCTCTACCAAATTCTAACTCTTCTCGCCGGGCCCCAAGAGTAATATAGCAGTGCCCTCACCCTCTCTACTGGCCTAACCACACCCAACTGAAAAGGTCGATAAGTACCTCCCTGCACAAATTACTGACATCATTACCACATTACCATCATTGGTGTTCCGTAATCAGATGTTACGTAGTTCCTGCAGTATCAGAAACGGCGTCATTGTTTTGATGAAAAGGGCAACCATCGTCTGCCCCCATTGTTCATATCGATGGCGACGTTATGATCCAATTTTCATGCACAGCCGCTCCGAAATTATAATTTAAGCTCGCGAGGTGTGATCGGACAGATTGAAATGGGTTACCACTTAAGAGAAGTGAACCGGATTCCAGACGGAATCGTTATTTCACACCACCTAGGTACGTACGTAATGTAAAGCAACCGTATTAATCAAAGTAGGCGCCAGTTCCACCAACCTAGTTTACTCCCGAATCTAGTAACACAGGATCTAAATAACATCACTGTTTTCACTGTTCCGCCATCAATTTTTATTCCTAGATTAGCCGATCCGTGGATCAATTAGTTCGCATCCAAGTTACTGTTCTCACATCAAATTAGTGAACAACGACTGATAAAAGCGGAGATACAGTATTTTTTGTCGGCCCTACATCTCCATTCCGACATCAAAACTAAAGATGCCAAGTACAGTTTGGTGGCAAAAATTTCTCTCTGGCAGCAATGTTTATGTTTTGGAAGGTTATCGATCGTTATCACTTCAGACTGACCACTTGACAACAACTTTCTTTTTCTCGGTAATTTTTTCGTGTTGTAAAAAACTTCTTTCACTAAGTATCAAGTCTAGCACAAAATGAATAGCCCCTTTGGGTAACGGGGGAAGAAAATAAATGAAAAATCGCATTCATTTTTCATTTGGTTAATGAAATACCCGAGTGGTAAGCCAGCCTGATTACTTACCAAATCTATTTATTATAGTACTCTTAACTCGAGAATTGGCCGTAGGTACTTTATAGTTCATCAATAACTTTTCGTGTAGCTCAGCTGCTTTTATTTTCGGAGCGGTGTAGGCAACATAAGATTTTAGAATAAATTGAGATACTTCCAAGGATTGGTGAACAATATCCGTCGGATAAGAACTGAAGGAGCTATATTTCCCTAGGAACGGCTCCGTTGTAAGTGAAAATCATCTGATAGAAACGCTTTATTAAGTAACGCTTTAAACTCGGCGCTCCGCGCCTCGTTATTTACATACTTCAAATGAAGTTATTGTAACACAGAATGTGTTTTACCTGCATATAAGAATGACTC
The DNA here is from genome assembly GCA_030762985.1 of Adelphocoris suturalis. Lineage (NCBI taxonomy): Eukaryota > Metazoa > Arthropoda > Insecta > Hemiptera > Miridae > Adelphocoris > Adelphocoris suturalis. The sequence continues at coordinate 19,768,730 of CM061049.1, forward strand.
ACGCCATATTTGATACCTCCTCGTCATAAGCTTTCATTTGAGCCCTCACACTTAGAATGCATATTTTACAGCCCCCCCCCCCTCCCTCTTCGTCATAGGCTTTAATTTATTCATATAACATGAATTATCAGAAATGAACAAGCGGTTGCAATAATTATCACAATATCAGTTATCGAGAATGATCACCTGTTATTAATAATTAACAATTATTCTTATAACCATGCTCATAACTCAGCTCGCTGGCCACGCACTTCGCAGCAGTTAACATAATATGGTTGAATAAATCGAGAGCTTTAGAACGAATGGTCAATGAATTTCTTGGGATGAAAAATGACGAAGTACCATTTTTCTAGCAACGACTCGGTTGTAACCGGAAATCATCAGTAAATTGTTGCAACACATTTTCGTTACTCAAAAACGCAACGGCTAAAAACGCCTAAAAATCGTTTAATTTATATTTTTTGGTAGAATATTGCTCAAATAAAGTTTATTAACTATGAAATAGAACATTCACAAATTGATGAACAAAATTATGCTGTAAAATGTACTTATAATTCATTAAAATTTGCTAAAAAATCTATAAAAACTGCAAAAAGCTAAAAAATTCAAAATCTCTATTTGAACTAAAGATTATTTAGAATACGTGTCATTAAACTAATAGTTACCAATTTACTTGCACTCAAAAACCTCAAATTTCAAAACAATTCAACTTTATACAATATGATAATTTACGAAAATTCGCTCATATGATTATCGATCATGACTGGAAAATTTTTATTGCAGATTCGAATTCTACGTGAAATTTCATGAAGAAACGATCCACCACTTAATTTTTTAAGTGCGCGTAAACGGACGTAATTACGCTCTAAAAGTGCAAAAATGGGGAAATACTGAGTTTTTGAAGATATTCAATTACCACATGTAATACATGATGTATTTTTTCTTGCTGAACCGTAATGATGTTCATTTACACATATTTGCAACACCAATTTGGGAAAACACCGAAAAATCGACCAGAATCGCACTTATCTTACTCATTTCCACACAGAACAAAGCGCACTAAAATGTAGTTTTTTGTAAACTAAGTAATTGATTTATTCTTGATATGGTTATCGCAATCATCCTGATCAGCTGAGAGAGATTAATTCTTCATACTGTTCATCCTAGGCAGTTTAAATTTGATAGGGAGCCACTCCGGGACATCACGAGACGAATAAATTGTAGGGCTCTTTCCTGATCAGCTGGGTGAGCTAAATTTTCGCCGGTTTACCCTCGGAAATTTAAATTTGACAGGGACAAGAGTCGAATTGAATGACAGAGTCCATCCTGGTAGGCTGAGTAAGGTCAGTTCACCCCATTTCATCCTGGGATGTTAAAATAAGGTAGGGAACATCTCATGAAAATTACGGGCTCCTTCCTGATCAGCTGAGTGAGCTGAATTCTCTCCTTTTCATCCTAGGAATATTAAATTTGATAAGGAGGGATTTTATTCGCCTGGGACTTATTCCTGATCAGCGGAGTAAGCTAAATTTTCTTCTATTTATCCTAGGAAATTTAAATTTGACAGGGAGCTTTTCTGGGGGATAGGCTTTCATTGCTTTGAAATGGGCACCACCTTGTAGATTTCCAGCTGAGTTAAAAGGGATAGATGCGTCATGATTCAAAATTCTTATACAATAGTTACCTAACTCAATTTTCGTAACCTGGATAATCTAACGTATTAATTAGAGTAATTCATAGACGCATTAGATATTCTTAATTGCAGGTCATGGATGGTTTGTCTCGCTAGGATGAACTCCTTACCAATTGCAACGCCTGTTTGACTCTAGCGCTAATCATAGAATATTTCATACAATTCTTCGTGTCGGATTTTAATCATCCTGGAGGTGCAATGGAACAGCACAGGCAGATCTATCACAACCTGATGAGATTGTGGGATGCGTAAGAGGATGCAGTAGGTCGAAATATCTGGAGCGATGCATCGACACGATTTTTCCTCTACTCTCTGATAACATGGCGTAACTTCCGTTCTATGTAACCTATAATGAGGATGGGTAGCAATAAAGGATTGATTTCACAAGTTGTCCAGGAACTTTGGTCCAGTAGTTTAGGAGAAAAGCTCCGGACGGCGCACACTATCGCAAACTTAAAAAAAAAAAAGCCTGCCAAGAAGGGTGAGCTTCCTCACATTAGTTGAAGAACAAAGGTCGAGTCTAAATGATTGAATGCAAACATTCACGTTTACATGTGCACAAATTGTGTAAAGGTTAACCCACGCAATAATTGAAAATGTCATCAAAATCGTTCCATTATTCTTGGAGTGTCATCCAATGATAGCTTGGCGTACGCGCAATAGTCATTACTCCACCAATCGAGACATAATTCGTAGGGAATTTCCCTGGAACATATACCAATCTACTCTCCGAGTCTGAATGAAATCAGAGCGACAGATGATAGGAAATCGACGTTATAAGAAATGAATGTTTGTGCATGCGCACAGACTTCTATGAGTAATAACCTAACGGCAATGAAATTTCTCTCGAAGCTAAATTGCACAATCCTGGAAAAATTCATGATCTGTACACGTTTAGTTCTGCACATGCGCTATTATAATTATTACTCCAATAATCGTAGTATAATTCATAGGGAATGTTTCTGGAACATATACCCATCCACTCTCCGAGTTTGAACGAGATCGGACCAATAGATGATAAGAAATCGACGTTATAATAAATTAACCTTTGCGCATGCGCACATACTACTATCTATGCGACGGCTATGAAAGTTATAGAGCACCGTCTAGGAGCTTACTCGCACAATCCCTAAAAATTTCATCGGAATCGAACTGAAACTTGGTATAGTTTTGGGCTCGACAAGGATTTACCGCAGACAGATAGACAAATACGGAACCAAAATTCATCAGCAAGTTCGAAACGCAATAACCATGCGGAAATTTTGATTTTGGAGGACGAAAATTGAATCGGCTTCAATCACGAACACAAAGCCTCCCTACCGTAGGTAGTGCGGAAGCAAAACCGGCTGACGAAACATGAAAATAAGGTAAGGCTAGTAGGTTTAAATTGTGAATTAGACCACAATTACCCTATAATATCAAACTTTGAAGTTCAACAACATTAACTTACAAACTGTCTGTATTATTTTTCGATTTATGGTATATAGAAACGTAACTGCGCTGTAAATTTCATAACCTGATTCTGTCAGGTGTGGACGTAATTGCCATTTTCGTGAACAAAAGTGATAGTTGATGGTAATGATAAAAGGGAGCGTTTGACAAAAAATTGTGAAAAAACTGTTCCATGCACCCGATATTATTCCGGGCTGGTTGTTGGCACCGATGATTATGGACTCATTATGCGTCAAACGTAATTTCTAAGGAGGCTACATTCCAAATTACAGCTTCAAACCATTAATATGGTAGGAATTGCTTTCAGCGAATCCCAGACCTATGCATCATCAAGTATAAGTACAAAGGGGTACATCCCAAATTGCAGTTTCGTACGATAATAAATAGCTTTACACGATTAATATGGTAGACATTTTCTTTTGGAGCAACTCAGCTGATCCCAGACCGATGCATCATCAAGTATAAGTACTGAAGGGTACATACCAAATTGCAGGTTCGTACGATAAATAGCATAGAAATCAGTTGTAGGAGCAGCTCAGCATATCTGCACCTAGTGCACCTTCAAGATTACGTCCTAACAAAGTTACATGCCAAATCTCAATTTCAAACGATTAATATGGTAAAAATTCGCTTTCGGAGCAACTCAGCTGATCCAAGACCTATGCATTATCAAGTATAAGTACTGAAGGGTACATACCAAATTGCAGTTTTGTACGATAAATAGCTTTATACGATTAATACGGTAGAAATTCGCTTTCGAAGCCACTCATCTGATCCTTGGAGCCACTCAGCTGATCCCGGACCTATGCATCTTCAAGTATAAGTCTTAAAAAGGGTACATCCCAAATTGCAGCTTCGTACGATAATTAGCTTTATACGATTAACATGGTAGAAATTCGCTTTCGAAGCCACTCAGCTGATCCCAGACCTATGCATCATCAAGTATAAGTACAAAGGGTTACATCCCAAATTGCAGTTTCGTACGATAAATAGCTTTATGAGATTAATATGGTAGAAATTCGCTTTTGGAGCAACTCAGCTGATCTCAGACCTATGCATCATTGTGTATAAGTTCCAGCTTCGTACGATAAATAACATAGAAATTAGTTGTAGGAGCAACTCAGCATATCTGCACGTAGTGTAGTGCACCTTCAAGATTACGTCCTAACTAGTCTACATGCCAAATTTCAACTTCAAACGATTAATATGGTAGAAATTCGCTTTCGAAGCAACTCAGCTGATCCCAGACCTATGCATTATCAAGTATATGTACTAACGGGTACATCCCGAATTGTAGCTTCGTACGATAAATAGCTTTATTATACGATTAATATGGTAGAAATTCGCTTTTGGAGAAACTCAGCTGATCCCAGATCTATACATTATCAAGTATAAGTTGCAGCTTCGTACGATAAATAGCATAGAAATCAGTTGTAAGGAGGCTACATTCCAAATTACAGCTTCAAACCATTAATATGGTAGGAATTGCTTTCAGCGAATCCCAGACCTATGCATCATCAAGTATAAGTACAAAGGGGTACATCCCAAATTGCAGTTTCGTACGATAATAAATAGCTTTACACGATTAATATGGTAGACATTTTCTTTTGGAGCAACTCAGCTGATCCCAGACCGATGCATCATCAAGTATAAGTACTGAAGGGTACATACCAAATTGCAGGTTCGTACGATAAATAGCATAGAAATCAGTTGTAGGAGCAGCTCAGCATATCTGCACCTAGTGCACCTTCAAGATTACGTCCTAACAAAGTTACATGCCAAATCTCAATTTCAAACGATTAATATGGTAAAAATTCGCTTTCGGAGCAACTCAGCTGATCCAAGACCTATGCATTATCAAGTATAAGTACTGAAGGGTACATACCAAATTGCAGTTTTGTACGATAAATAGCTTTATACGATTAATACGGTAGAAATTCGCTTTCGAAGCCACTCATCTGATCCTTGGAGCCACTCAGCTGATCCCGGACCTATGCATCTTCAAGTATGAGTCTTATAAAGGGTACATCCCAAATCGCAGCTTCGTACGATAATTAGCTTTATACGATTAATATGGTAGAAATTCGCTTTCGAAGCCACTCAGCTGATCCCAGACCTATGCATCATCAAGTATAAGTACAAAGGGTTACATCCCAAATTGCAGTTTCGTACGATAAATAGCTTTATGCGATTAATATGGTAGAAATTCGCTTTTGGAGCAACTCAGCTAATCCCAGACCTATTCATCTTCAAGTATAAGTTGCAGCTTCGTACGATAAATAGCATAGAAATTAGTTGTGGGAGCAACTCAGCATATCTGCACCTAGTGCACCTTCAAGATTACGTCCTAACTAGGCTACATGCCAAAGTTCAACTTCAAACGATTAATATGGGAGAAATTCGCTTTCGGAGCAACTCAGCTGATCCCAGACCTATGCATTATCAAGTATATGTACTAACGGGTACATCCCGAATTGTAGCTTCGTACGATAAATAGCTTTATTATACGATTAATATGGTAGAAATTCGCTTTTGGAGCAACTCAGCTGATCCCAGACCTATGCATTATCAAGTATAAGTTGCAGCTTCGTACGATAAATAGCATAGAAATCAGTTGTAGGAGCAACTCAGCATATCTGCACCTAGTGCACCTTCAAGATTACGTCTTAACAAAGCTACATGCCAAATTTCAATTTCAAACGATTAATATGGTAGAAATTCGTTTTCGGAGCTACTCAGCTGATCCCAGACCTATGCATTATCAAGTATAAGTACTAACGGGTACATCCCAAATTGCAGCTTCGTACGATAAATAGCTTTACACGATTATTATTGTAGAAATTCGCGTTCGGATCAACTCAGCTGATCCCAGACCTATGCATTATCAAGTATAAGTACTAAGGGGTACATACCAAATTGCAGTATTGTACGATAAATAGCTTTATACGATTAATACGGTAGAAATTCGCTTTCGAAGCCACTCATCTGATCCCGGACCTATGCATCTTCAAGTATAAGTCTTAAAAAGGGTACATCCCAAATTGCAGCTTCGTACGATAATTAGCTTTATACGATTAATATGGCAGAAATTCGCTTTCGGAGCCACTCAGCTGATCCCAGACCTATGTATCATCAAATATAAGTACTAAGGGGTACATAACAAATTGCAGCTTCGTAAGATAAATAGCTTTATACGATCAATATGGTAGAAATTCGCTTTCGGGAGCCACTCAGCTGATCCCAGACCTATGCATCATCAAGTATAAGTACTAAGGGTACATACCAAATTGCAGCTTCATACGATAAATAGCTTTACGATTGATAGATATGGTAGAAATTCGCTTTTAGAGCCACTTAGCTGATCACGGATCTATGCATCTTCCGTTACACTTTTTCGGGCTGAAAAAACGTCACACTGTTTTATCAAAACTCCAAACTAAAAGATACATCCATGACAAAGGATTTTTCGCATGATCAGATCGTGTACTTGGTATACTGTAATTCGCAACTTCCCCACACGAATGTCCTGAAGCCATTTTGTGCCTTCATGACTCATAACATTTCTTGAACCTCCCGTTTTGGTATTTTCTTCTCAACCGTTCGAATTTTAATGGCCTCGATCAGAGAGCTGAATAACTTTCACCGAAAAATCAAGAGGATCCCCGCCTCTGCCCTGGAAACCTCAAAAGCTAAGCTAAGCTATAATTAACTTTGCCCGGGCGCAATCTGCAAGTTTGTCATATTCATCAAAACCGGTTCCTTCGACTGATGTGGAATTTATTGTGAATCCAAATCGTCACGACGGTGAATGTTTATTTTTATTTATTCAAATTGGTACGGGCAAGCCCAATTATAAAATAGTAATAAATAAATCCTTATACGAGTAAGTATATATAAAACTCACAGTTTGTTTCTATCTATCTATCTATGTATGTTTCCAATAGTGCATCCCCACCCCCACGTACCGCTGTGCCGACGACTGTAATACCCCCTTTTCTACGTAAAGTTTTTCTACGAAAAATCCCTAAATAGAAGATCAGAAATAAGCTGTAGAATCGTCTCCTGCAGTTTCGCAGACCTTTTTTGTGTCAAGTATTTGTAGAAATGGCAGGTGCTGTGAGGGGGTGCGGAGGGGTTCACTTCTAGGGTGCGCGATAACCCTGGAATAGGAATATTAATTAACCGAATTTTAGAACAATTTTTACCGCTAGTTTGATGCTCCATAAATTATTTGCAAGTGAATGATTGAGTAGTCTTTAGGTATCATTCCATCAAGATTATCTACTCTACATGGATTTCGTCCATATCCAGGAGGTAAGTAATAGACTGCAATAACTCATGTCTGCAACGTGCCGAGGTGATTCTCAGCGAGGCGTTTGAGATCAAATCGAGGGAGGCGGAGCGTGCAGGCGTGACGACAGGCTCCGACTACCATGAAAACGTCGTATTATAACATCCGCAGCCTCACTAACCTTTATTGCATCGCCCCCGCGCACTCTATCCATTATCCATGTAAAGTAGTTCTTTTGGTGGTGGTGGTGGTGAGGTTAGTTATTCGAATATCATATTTTACCCAACTTCTTGTAGTAACGGGAGTATTGCAGCCGTCGGCACGGCGGCACCTGGGGGTGGAGATGCATTTTCTTTGCGTTTCATATATAGTAACACAAAATGAAAATAATAATAATATTAATATATATATATATATATATATATATATATATATATATATATATATATATACACTTGAATCGGACACAAACTATTCACAAAGGAATTCATAAATAAATTTCAAAATATTTTTTATGGACGTTTCGCATTTTGCGTTATCAAGACTGGGATGAAACTCATCTTCTTAGCAAGTGGTGTTGATTAATGCAGTGGAGTGTCCATGATGCCATCTCCATGATGGTCACACTGGTAAACATCACTACTTGCCGGAGGTACCTACGATGTGAGCAAATGAGGGGAAAATTTAGAATGAGACAAAATATAAATAGGTAATTATGGTGGGATGGTTTAGATTTTTGATAAAAGTTTTTGAGTTAGAGATTGAAATTGAATAAGAGGCTTGAAATGGAGGAGAAGATGAATTGTTCAGCATAATGGAGGAGAAGTGGATTTTCCGCCTGTACATGTTTCAGTACACGGACTCTGTTGCACTCATTGATATTATTGAGTCCATATAGGGCTGCACGGCGATTAACTGGCTGATTCCCCGCTCTGTTGTCCATAAATATATGGACAAACAAATACCCAGTACTCCTCCGAAACCGCTGGTCTGATTTGGACCAAATTTTGAAATGGTGTATCACCATACCGGGACTTGTGCCTCGCTGACTTTGGTGAGGATCCGCTGACCACGAGGCGCAATATCCAATCATAATGATGGCAAAATCGTGCTCAAATCACTCCTATTCACCGTAGGACGTTGGAATTTGATACGGAGGCTCTCTGAGACAACAAGAGACGAATGACCTTACAGGCTCCATCCTGATCAGCTGAGTGTGCTAAAATCCTCTCTTCTGAATCATAAAAAATAAAAGTTAAGTGTTCTAAATACTTTTCACATACTTATATTTAACCTATCTCTATTCGAAAAGTCGGTTCAGCTTTCGCAAACTGCTACGTGTTTTTTTTTTTGTTTTTGTTTGTTTGTTTATTATTTTCAATGATAAACCTATGTGTTGAAATTTTGACAGACGGCTTTGCGTATTCGACTTACCTATCTAGTGACTACCCTAACTTTTAGCTAGTTACGAACGATACCCACAGAAGATCGATATTAGTACTGGCATCGGTATCGAAAGAAGAGTAGGCCTCGGTGACATGACCACCGATTTTATGATCACGAAAGTTGATCTAGCGATCCTAGGTATACCATTCCTCGAGTCTTGGGATATCGGAATACGGGTCAAACACAAGTACATTTATAAAGATAAAATAAAGAGCTATGCCGATCAAAGAATAGCTGCAGTCATGAACAAAAAATTCACTGACGAACAAATAGCAGCTACTATCCCTCACCGTGACAATAACCCTCAACCAGAGGACGTGCAAATCACGGAGGACGAAAACATTCGCTCTATCATTGACAAATACAATGATAAAATGAGCAAACTTCAAGGAAAGTGGAAAAACAACGGGGTTTACCACCGTATAACCACGGAAGGAACACCAGTACACTTCCGAGCAAGACCCATGGCGGGCGAAAAACGGGCTCAAGTCAAAAGTACTTTTGACAAAATGCTTTCAGAAGGCATAATTGCACCATCAGATTCCGAATGGGCATCCCCGTTACACTGTGTGCCAAAAAAAGACGGGTCATGGAGAATCACCGGCGACTACCGTTTCCTGAACGCGAAAACGAAGAAAGACGCCTACCCTCCTCCTCACATTCGCTCTTTCCAAGCGAATTTACATGATACACGAATCTATTCGACAATAGATTTAAAATCGGCATATTATCATATTCCGATGCACCCAGATGACGCTCATAAAACTGCAATTATTACACCTTTCGGTCTTTATGAGTTTAAGAAAATGAGCATGGGTTTGGCCGGAGCGGCTCAAACATGGCAAAGATACATGGACAGCATCATGCGAAAATTTGATTTCGCATTTGTATACCTAGATGACATCCTGGTGGCTTCTAAAAATTATGAAGAACACATGAACCACCTCAAACAAATTTTTGACAAGCTAGGGGAACACGGACTTCGAGTAGGTTTTGATAAATGCATTTTTTCAAAACCTACCGTCGATTTCCTAGGTTTCACTATCTCGAAAGAAGGGATAATTCCTAAACGAGATAAAATAGAAGCCATAGAACAATTTCCTAGGCCAATAGACGTACGAAGTCTACGCAGATTCCTAGGTATGTGTGGTTTCTACCGAGCATGCTCAAGCAAATTCGCTCACACGGCACAACCTCTGTATGACTCCATTCAGTCAAACAAAAAAAATGACAGAACACCTATCGAATGGACATCAGAGAGAGAAAAAGCTTTCAACAGCTTAAAACAAGCAATGGTCAAAGCAACATTGCATAACATTGCTCACCCACACCCTACAGCAGAGTGGAGATTAGTCTACGACGCATCCGACACACACATCGGAGCGGCACTAGAGCAGGAAATTACAGACAAACATGGCTCGAAATCTTACCAACCATTGGGATTTTTCAGTAAAGAAATTCCGGAACAATGGAAGAACAAAGCATCATTCGACAAAGAAATGTTCGCTGTTTACCAAGCTTGCATTCACTGGCACAATGACTTGGACGGCAGATCTTTTCATATTTGTTCTGATCACAAGCCTCTGCTAGGCACGATGCTTAAGAAAAATGCACATTTTTCTAAAATGAGATTAAGATGGCTAACATACATCTCTCAAATGACGAGTGACATTCGTCATATTCCCGGAGAGAGCAACGTCGTCGCCGACGCACTCTCCAGACCCTTCGATCCGGTTGAAATTCAAACAAAATCGATTTCAACCCAGACGGACGAGGGTCCACCCATAGCCGAAATTTCGCAAATTACGGCTGCAATAGAGTGCAATCTTCTACTGCACATTTCAAATTCACAAATTCGTTCTCCTCCTAACGCAGAAGACAAATTGAAACTCACACGAGTTGAATTCCCTCAAGGAGAAATTTGGTGTAACCTAGACCTAGGACACCCTAGACCTTATATTCCAAACGAAATAAGGCAAGAAATAATCAGCCAAATTCACAATTTGGGACACCCAGGTATACACTCTACAGTGTATAAAGTTAAACAAAGATATTTTTGGCACGGACTCCGTGCAGATGTCTCCAACTGGGTCCGAGCGTGCGAAACTTGCCAACGAGCAAAAATCACGCGCTCCGTGAAGCTCCCTTACTCCGAATTTGAAACGGCTAACAAATTTTCACACGTACACGTTGATATTACCGGACCCTTACCTTTTAAAGGAGGGAAACGTTACATTTTAATTTTTTTTATTATTATTTTCATTTGGGTAGCTTGCCAGATACAAACTGGTCTCTAATTTGTTACAGCTCGAAAATCTGCCAGAAGGCACGTCCCCTCTACCAAATTCGACGAGAGGTGGGTGATAAAAATCGAAAGCTCGTAAGCACCCCGGAGGACCAGCTCAGCTATCATACTCGCAGATACTGAGAAAACAATGTGCGAGCCAATGAGATTACACAGTCGAATTAATGAAATTAAGCGGACCAACCAGGAGACAGCCCAGATGAGCTGAGAAATTTGAGAAACTAATTTGCATACTAACCATAAAGTGGCCACCCCCGCGGAGGCGGCCACCCCCCTATAAATACCCCGCTCGGAGCCTCCGACTCTCTGCTCTCGACGACTACACTTGGAAGTTGTTCATCTCAAGAACCAATACGATCATTAAAAGGATCATTAAACCTTGGCGGATCCGCTCACAGGTCCAACTTGGCCTACCTACACCAAGTAAAACATATTTAAATCCACTACAACGAAATTATCGAAGATAATATGATCAGCATTAACAAACAATATTATGACTGATTATAATTTCCAAAAGGAATAAGTCAAATACGTATAAACACTAACACATTTCACTTATAAGCAGAGCCCTTCAAGTGCCATCTTGCCATGGCGCCATCCTTAAGTGCCATGTTTGACCAATTTTTGGGTAAAAAGCCATTTTTTGCCAATTTCTGGGAAAATGCCATGTTTGTGCCATTTTTCGCCTCATTTTCTTGAAAATTTGTGAAAAAAGACGCTGCTCACAACATCTGTGGAGAAGATGGAAAACATTTCGAAGATGGACTATCTAGGAGCTGTTTGGGAGAAGATTAAAGAAAAGATGAAGGTCGTCCTCTCCAGGAATTGTGGATGGGAGGAGATGAAGAACGTAGCTGCCAATCTGGCAGGGGAGGTAGCCACCCTGAATTAAGACTGGGAAGCTGCAGATGTTCTCTCAATGAAGTATGCCCCATCAACATCAGCCGACGTTGAGAGGTCATTTTCAAAATTGAAATATATTTTGAGTGACCGACGCCTTGGTTTCTGCATGGATAGCATCTCGGCCCACCTGAAATTGTTCTACAACAATTTTAACCCAGAGGAAGAGATTCTTCATTCTCCTATATAGATTTAAATTCAATTTTTTGTAGTCAATTCGTAATTTGTTGCATGCTCTTTGTAAATAAAGTACATACCTAATGTAATTAAAATGGCAAGTTTTAATTTTCCTTTCAATGGGGGAAAAAAAAGAAAAACGAAAAAAAAGTTTGGATTTTAAAGAATAAATGCCATGTTTGGCCAAAATAAAAGCCATGTTTGGCCAAAATAAGTGCCATTTTGCCATGTTTTTTAGAGCCACGTTTGGCAAAAATAAATGCCATGTTGTGAAGGGCTCTGCTTATAAGTCATCTCGCAGTTCTCCGACCAGTACCAAAAGTATCAGTGTAGGAAGACACATTAAGTATCGGTACCGTATTGATATCGACCAATATCGTTTACTCCTACTTTCAGTAGGAATTCTATGAAAGTTAAGGAAGATGTTCTAGTTAAATACAGAGAGATTTATAAAGAGTAGACGTTTTAATTAATATAATTAATTTCTCCTCCGTAAGCACTGAATTTCATAAAGCTTGGAATTATCCCTTCACTCGGTTGAAAACATATCTATAAATCTCGCCAAGGAGGTGGGCAGTATAACTCTGCCAAGGAGGTGGGCAGTATAAATCTGCCAAGGAGGTGGGCAGTTAAACCATTAAAAAAATATTTTTAATGAATAAATAAACCTTTGAATAATAATTTGCACTTTTGCAGTATTACATGTTACGATCCAAGAACTTCCTGCTTCAGGATTTTGAAGTTGTCGATGTAATTTCAAAAGCGCGACTGAAATCGGCGTTCAAGCCGATAATTGGTAGGAAGGCCGGCCAGCGGAGCATCCCTGATTTGAGACGATTATAAACACGTTAACTCCCAAATCTGCTGACCACTTTCCTTTTAAAAAAATGAAAATATCAGGAGTTCCGCATACATTTTGAGCCCCTTAACTACCGTTTCCCTCATCTTGTATTCCATATCACCGCCTGATTTCGCCAAAAGACTGCCCTAGTTCGGTGGATCTGAATCAGGTCTGCACATTCACGAAAATTTAATCGGGTCACCCAGCTATTAGCATATCATTGGTTTTGTATGCTGGCTATATGCGGTTTCACGTTTCTGTATGCTGGCTGGTAGTAAGCTCAAGTGGAGGCGATTAATATTAATCATTGTTTTGTGTGTGTTTAAATGTGTTAAGCTCGAGTGGATGTGTCCACTATGTCGACAGAGCGGCAGGGCGCCAAAATCTTTCTCTAGAGATGTAATGAAAAATGAATGGCTGGCTGGTTTCAGTTGGATAAAAGTCAAAATAAACGTTTTCGAAAAAAAGTCTTCAGCATCCAGGGTTTCTGTCAAATGAAATTTTTAAATTCAATTCTGTCAAAAGAAAAAAACCGTTGCATTTTTCTGTAGGTACTAATTTTTGTACTCACGTAGGCCAGCCAATAGGAACGGAATCTAAAGTACGCCAGAACATTTACAAGTTCAAGGGATCCCAATTTAATACATCCGAGTTCTGCGACAGATGAACACGGGAATTTAGGAAGCATCTCTTGCCCAAGTTGTTTCAAGCAAGGAATGACGGAAAGCATGCCGTCTTGATTGGAGATGAACTACTGGTTGATCGAAAAAAACTGATCATTCACTATGGACGAAGTACGTTGGAGGATTCTACATCTACTTGGTCAGAAGTGGAGATTAATCTGAATACTCCTCCTCCGTCCCCTCCTAACATCCCCAGAAAACAGGTCAAGAAGAAGATGAAACTCTACAAGAGAAAGAACGAACATCAACATCGCTTTGGACTCGGGATTATTATTGAAATTTGGCAGTGGTGTGTAGGCATTATTGATTGTGATCTATGTTAACTGTGCAGTGCTAATTTATTATAAGTAAATTATGTAGACCTATATAAGTAATATTATTTGATACATCATACGTAAAAGTCTAACATTGTTTGTTGAGGTCCATGTAATTGACATTTTTATGAAATTCACACTTCCGGTGTCCTTAGTGGCCGGTGGTCAATGACGTTGGCCATTTCTTTTATTGACAAAGCAATGTGTCTATAGCAAAAACTAGTCGCAGAACTTCTAGAGAAAATTGATCGAGCGGCTACGTTAATATCATTCTGTTTCTATAGACAATTGTTCGAGCTTTGCGGTCGTGTAATAGAAAAGACCCACAACATCAAGGTCATGAACGCGACCATGCCGTGGCTCGGCGTGTGGTGCGAGAAAAATGCAACGGAGTTACTCGGTTTGGGCTTCTCGGCCTCATCCTCACAACTGGTGATTATTTTATAGGGAAAATTCCTTTCATCCCTCTTTCCCTCCCTCCTCTTCCATCGATTTCCCTGATTCAAAGGGCCAGCGTTGGTTAAACTTGAGCGTCCTCCCCACTTCTTTAAAGTAAGTTTTTTTTTTTTTTTTAAGTGTACCGCCTCCGCCTTAAGATGAGGTTTCTTTAAAAAAAAAAAAAAATAATAAAATAAATAAAAAAATAAATAAATAAAATTTAAAAAATCCAAAGACTGCGCTCTGCAAGTTTTTTTTATTAAGTCGACAGGTTCAGTCTAAAACGAGATCACATCCGCATGTTCCCAACAGGCCGTGTACCAGATTTCAGGGCTCTGATAGTCTATCGAAATTCGGCCTGGCAAAAATAACAATCTGAGACGGAATATCGTAAAGCTCAATTTGTGACAAATTTTCGTGAAATTTTGTGACAAATTTTCGGCTGAACAGTGGAGGAACACTCTTTTCCCACTCAGGGCTGGTTGCTGTTTCTCTGGATGCTGAGAATCGGGACATTCCATCCTGTTTTAGCGTGTTCGTGATTCGTTTCTAGACGTCTCAAGGGGCCTCCATCCGAAATTTCAACTTCTTAGGATGGATAGCAAAGAAATTAGCTATTGATCTTACTTAATCAGCTGATCTGGGGGCTCTAGATTTCATGATTCGTTTTTAGACGTCCCAATCCAAATTTCAGCTTTTTAGGTTGGATAGCAAAGAAATCAGCTCTGGATCCTAATCAGCTAATATGGGGGGGGGCTCTAGATTTTATGATTCGTTTCTAGACGCCCCAAGGGGCCTCCATTCCCAATTTCAGCTTCTTAGGTTGGATAGCAAAGAAATTTGCTCTGGATCCTAATCAGCTCATCTGGGGGGCTTCATGATTCTCTGGGGAGACTTCATGATTCGTTTCTAGACGCCCCAACAGGCCTCCATTCGAAATTTCAGCTTCTTAGGTTGAATAGCAAAGAAATGCTCTGGATCCTAATCAGCTGATCTGGGGGTTCTAGTTCTAGACTTCATGATTCGTTTCTTGACGCCCCACGGGGCCCTCCATTCCTAATTTCAGCTTCATAGGTTCAACAGTAAAGAAATTGGCTCCGGAGGTCACTCAGCTGATCTGGGGGGCTCCAGACTTCCTGATTCGTTTCTAAACGCCCCAACAGGCCTTCATTCCAAATGTCAGCTTCTTAGATTCGATAGCAAAGAAATTAGCTCTGGATCCTAATCAGCTGATCTGGGGGACGGGAGGGGGGGCTCTAGACTTCATGATTCGTTTCTACACGTCTCAAGGGGCCTCCATTCCAAATTTCAGCTTCTTAGGTTGGATAGCAAAGAAAGTCCAGTCATGCAGCATGACCCCATGAGCGAATTTTTGAAGAAATCTTCGACATTTCAGTCGCTATTGATCATGTAGAGAAATTTTAGTTTATGATTTTGATAGACAAACATGGAATCAAATTCTATCTACAGCATGGTTCTAGCCTTAAACAGCATGGTTCTAGGATTGGTTATACAGGGATACTTCCGTAAGAGTAGTTCAATCTGAATTTGGACAATGTTTCATGCAAATATTACCGATTTTTACAACTAGTGACGGCATTATTTCGATTTTTGACTGATTTTTCAACTTTGAAATTTTTGAAAACTTGATACATATTCTCATAGGAAATTTTAAGCTGATTCCGAATATACCACATGTTAGTATGCTGAAAAAATTATTTCGCACAACAAATCGCAAATTACTACTATTTTGAAATTTTGGACTACATTTTTGAAAACTTCAACCCGAAGATGTAATCCGATCATTCTGGCCAACGAACTTGAACTTTCGTTTTGCGTCCTTAACATTTTAAAATTTGTTTGAAGTATCTAGCACAATTCTACGGACAGTTATCCTCTGGAATGACACATACATACATACATAAATTTAAAAAAAATGCGTTAAACTTCAGAATATGATTCAGAATAGCCTAAAACGGATTTCTGCATAAACTTTTTTCAAAAATTCACATTTTACAAATTTTGAGGCGAGAGCAATAGCTTAACTTTCTTCAAAAATTCGCTAAAAGTAACTCCTATCAAGGTTTAATCCTGAAGATCAATTTCAATTCCGTTAAATAGTTTTCTGGTGCTGAAGCGGACCTTATTCAGTATGCCAAAGTTCTGGAACCAAGGTTACTTTAGTTTGGTAAGTATTTAGTTCTTAAACTTAACAACTGACACTACCCTTAAGTATCTCAAACTACCTTCGCCAGCATAACCAATTAAATCCTTCAAAAAGATGGGTGTATCTAATTTTTGTAGTTCCACAATTTTGTAGTTTGCAACCAAAATGTAAAACTGCATTTTATCAATCTCTACTTATTATACCAACAATCCACACCTATTTCACATTCTCTTAATGAGATAGGTAATTTTTTCTTTTTTTACTTTCAGAAATCAACTTTCATTTCCAGGTGTTGCCCAAGAGTTTTTTGTTTGGCTTCCAAGTTCGTTCATTAAGAGCGAACCAAACTCAACTCGTTTCAGGTTTCGAGGCTCTTTCTTTAAATCTAGTTATCTAACGATAAACTGGGCACCGTCTTTGAATCCTTGTTGACTTTTACGGTAAACGCTAATGATGATAGAAATGAAGAACTAGAATTCACAGGGAAATCCATGACCATTTCGTCAAAATCGGACCATTTTCCGCAAAGTTCTGTCTGTGTAAACAGTTTTTAGTTCTGCGCATCCACAATAGTCATTAACTTACCGCGATTCATCTTGAAACATAATTATACATCCATCTATTCGTCCACGTTGAACGGAATCGGATAGATAGATCAGGCAGTTGATAAGAATTAAAGTGCATGCCTACGGCAATGAAATTTATAAGAGACCATCTAGGAGCTAACCCGCACACTACTGGAAAATTTAATTTAAACCGGGCAAAAACTTTGTATAGTTTTGGGCGTGACAAGGATTTTTTACAGACATGCGGACACGGAATTAAAATTGATCAGCAAGCTCTTAAACCCCAAAAGCAACATGAAATTTTGATTTTGGAGGACATAAATTTTGTCGAGTTCTTACACAAACACAAAGCTGCCCAACCTGTTTAATCTGTTGTCTGACAAAAATCAGTGCTTGCCCAAGGCCAAACTAACGAAATTATAGTGCGAATCTATACTGCCAACACAACTTGGTTATAGTATTTTCTGTTCGATCCAGATTTCAGATCAGTTATGTAACTCTTCTTATTTTCAAATACATATCTATTCTTCAAAACTAACTGGCGAATCATTGTTTTCTCATTTTCTCACTTCTTTTCCGTCACAACTCTATAATACATGAACACAAATTATCAGAACTTCATCAAAGAAGCAACAAGGATCAACTGTGGCTGCCCCGATCCAGGCGGGAAGACCAACGACTTTCGTCTTTGTTTGATAAGCCCTATGTCCTGTCTCTCCAAGGAACACGGATAATAGCATATAAAGCAAAAACACAAAGAAAAGAGTAACCTTTGAGAAATATTATTGATCAGTGCGGAATGTGAGAGGGAATTTTCCAGTAATTTTTCCCTCAAACCAGGGAAACGTCCCCTACAACATACTGTCAGGGCAGCCAACTTAAGTTGAAAAAGCCCTGAGTGAACTGTCATACTCGTGTAATCTGGGTGGTGTTGAGTGAACCACCCCTCTCAACTATGAATTCGAACTGGTGGGTGGAGGGTGACCCTCCATTTAGGTCAGTGCGAGTGAACACACACACTCAGATTTTGTCTATGAATTTCGCCCCTAGTGTGTTTCGAATATATGAGTGTGTGTCCGAAAAGCCTACTAACACGCATAATTTCCGCAGTTTTAATTGATTTGGTTTTGTTTTGAACAACTTTTGTTCCGTATGTGTTGTGTCTCTGTCGTGGGTCCGCAAATCCTTGTAACAGCATAATTTTCACACCTTAAGAACCCAATTTTTGTCCGGAAGAACCCGGATTTACACCCTTTAGTAATCCGATTTTGGTTCCTAAATCAATAAGTCACTCTTCGCATGGGCAAACGTAATTATTCCATCATGCATCGTGTTTTCAAGCCGCCATATTCGTCTGATCACACTCAAATTAGGACAATAGTTCGGTGAAGATTATTTAAACAAAACTTATAAATTTCAGAACTAGTGTATCATTATTAGCTGTTGCGCATGAGCGAATGTGAAATGATTGTAACAAGCCATATGCCCACAGTTGTCTATTGATTTTGATAACATTGACAGGGAATGTGCGGGTTAGCCTGTGGATGGTCCCTTATTAGTTTCATTTTCCCAAACCAATACTTAATTTTTCGCATGCGCACACGTAAAATCCATCATATTCCATATTTTTACTCTCTAGTCGTTCGAGTTCGCTTAGAATTGGATGATAATTGGAAGAAGATGATAGGTGCCTCAGAGCATGCGCAAACGTGAATAAATTCAAGCGATATTTTGTCCTTACGCGATTTTGACGTTTTACACTACATCTGGATTTACTATTTTCCCCAACCATAAAAAATGGGCTGTGGAATTTTAAGGATAATCCTTGAAACGACCTTAATTTCCTCAGTTTTCACAGTTTTTCATGAGATTGCCAGGAGATGTGCGGGTTAGGCTGTAGATGGTCCCGTACCAATTGCATTGTTCTCAAATCATCACTTCATTGTGCAGATGCGCAAACGTAAATTACATCGAGTATTTATTTTCCTTTCTTAATTGACCAATACGAGGAAGCTGTGCACCACACCCAACTCGGCAGATGTTTTTTGGCTGTATTCTGGACTCATGAAGTTCATATCATTCGTAATTATATTTCGCAACACATACAGAAATCTTCGCCCAATTTTTGTGTATGACATCACTGCAAAATCCTCGTGCTCTGGAATCGACATCGCGAGAGAAAATGTTGACATTACAAAAAGAAAAGAGGGGTTCAGTCATTTTGGCGGTAAAGTAAGAGCCAGCGGCGTTTCCAACGATTGAAAGTTGCTTGACATCGTTAGCCTGATATAGTCAGACTCGCTCCACCTTGCCCGTCCCGAGAGAAGCCAAGTCCGCCAGGTACAGATAGCTTATTATACGGAGAAAGCCATTCATCCACCACCAAGAAGGAATGATACAGGAGCCCGTAGAGATGTAACGAAAACCAATGAGTTTTATCAATGTGATGGTTAATTGCTGAGGAAGTCTGAGTAAGAAGTCCCCATAACGTGGAATTTTGGTGACCTCCACCCGAAATTGGGTTTGAAATGTCAAAAAAATGACACCTGAATTTTTTCAGATTTTTTGCATAACAGAAACCTACGCAGGTAGCTCGATTTTGGTTTTTGAAATACATTTTTTTTCCAATATCAGACTTTTGAATACAATTTTTACAAACTTCTTCATAAAATTGTGAAACTTCGTATACTACGTTTTTGGGGTCGCTGAACTCGAATATGCAGTCAAAACAAGTCGACAGCAACAAATTTTGACAGTTAGGAATTCCAAAATCGTCAAAATCATGTCAAAAAATGACCATTTTTCAAAATTCATTGTAAAATTATGAAAATTCGTACCTATATCTTATGTTTTTTGAGTCGCTAAACTTTAATTTGCTTTTTTTGTTGAATTTAATGAAAACCCTAACAGAAATACGTAAAAATACGAATTGTCATAATTTTACAATGAATTTTGAAAAATTGTCATTTTTTTACATGATTTTTGACGATTTTGAGGTTCCAAACTATTAAAAGTTGTTGGTGTCGACTTGTTTTGACTGCATATTCCAGTTCAGCGACCCCAAAAAAGTAAGTAAGTATACGAATTTTCACAATTTTACATAAAGTTTGTAAAAGATATATTCTAAAGTCTGATATTGGCAAAAAAAGCGTATTTCAAAAACTAAAACCGGGCTACCGGCGTAGGTTTTTGTTATGCAAAAAATCTGAAGAAACTCAGGGGTCTTTTTTTTTTTTTTGACATTTTAAACCAAATTTCGGGTGGAGGTCATCGAAATTCCACTTTTCCCAAAATAGCGGGCACCCTAATACACACATCAACAGAATTAAGGAATCACTTTTCCTTGTAGTCATCAAAGACCCCAGATCGTTTGTTCACATTATCTCTAATGGTTAGGTCACCTAATGGAGATGGGATGCACCCTGTGCTTTTTGTATTATCTCAAGCACTTAGAAAGACCAGCGATATCAAGCTCCGACTTGAGCCAAAACAGAATGAAATCTGAGCATTTTCCTCAAAAGAAGTAACCTCCACTCCACTAATTATTTTCCAAAATGTTTGAGATATCAAAGTGAAACTTGGAGAGTGTTTATGGGGTGTCTAATACTGTTTTAAACAAATAAAAATTATTTTAAAAAACCCAAATTTTTTGGACTACCCAACGGTAGGTAGTTTAAGGGGTTATTGGATATTTCGAAATCAATTTTTCCATTTTTTGCCGAGTGACGCTTCATTTCAAAGTGAACACGGTGGTTCTCGGATTAAAGCTGATAACCTTGAAAAAGCGCGATTTATTCTGTTTTGGCTCAAGTCGGAGCTTGATATCGCTAGCCTTTCTCAATGTTTGAGATTTAAAAAAAAAAAAAAAAACAAAAAAAAAAAAAAAAACAGTGAACCTTATTTTTACTAGGTACTAAATCATGAGATTTAATGTGAACTTTGTTCGATTGATTCGTGGTCTTTGCCGTTTACAAGGAATCGGACATCGACATCGGTGTTTTATCTCCGATGTTCGATGTTTTTCCATCGATGTTGATGTTGCAACGATATTATCGACCACCGATGGTAAGGCTTTTGATAAAAATGGATCATCGATGTTGGGCCCACCCATTTTTTCCTACTTGCGCAGTAAAAGTTTAAATTTTAGGGTCAAAACTTAAAAATCTAGGGTAAATCTAGATAGGTTTGGGGGGGGGGGGGGGGGACTTAGAGGGATACCTGACTAATGGTGAAGTGGCAACACCGTTCATAATGTCGTAGATTCGTGTCCAAGGAGGTTCTTAGAATAATGGAGGGAGCATAAGGCCCCCAAGAGTGGTTTTAAAATACCGACCATTTGTTTGAAGCCAATTTTATTTTCACCTAAATACCAACCACAGTTATTTTACTGGATAATACAGATTTAATATTATGTTACCTTAATTTACATGAAATTTTTCTTGAAAGTACATTTTTGATTTAAAAAATTCCAAATCCAACTTCTTCCATTAGTATTCTCCAACTTCTTTTTAAGAGGAAAACAAACTTGTCTTAGTTTAATTATAAATTTCTGCTGGTTTAACCAATAATTTAAAAAATTTTAGAAAATGTTTAATATACCAGCATAAGGGCAGACCCTAATTTGATTTTTGAGAGATACTTGTTTTTGATAAATATCTTTAGATAATCAATGTTCTAATTTACTACAGTCAAACTAAAATCATAATAGTTTCTAATAGTGTTTATTTAATTTACACCAAAATACTTGCGACTTCTCAAATCAAGAAATATGATTTATTTATCCTTTCGTGGTTTTTCATCTCTTATTAATTTCGAATGTTCTATAGATAAATCACTTTTAGTAAAACTTTGTTATCATTGAAAATCTTGTGTTAAGTAGGTACTTTTGGAATATTCTTTAATCATTTTTCTTCTTTAAAATATTTTCTTCTTTAAAATAAATTTCTTTAAAATATTGTTTCTAGCAAAATTTAACGCCTTACTGGAGAACTCACCTTAAAATGTTTTCTGTGAAAGGAAACTGCACGGAAAACCCCTAAATGAATTCCTAAATTATTCAGCCCTACCAGAATGAAATTCCTAACGTTCACCTACGTAATAACAACAAAATTTGATTAAAGATTAGTGATTTTATTTAGTGCTAGTCATGAGTAAGTGGAGTCATGGATATATTGAGAATTGAAGATGTGAAACTGAAAACTATGGTTCAAATTGAAATATTGAACAAAATAATATACAAAGTAAATTGAGTATTTGAATAAATAAGTTAACTTTCCAATTTTCAACAAAAAGATAGAGATTGGAATCAGTAATGGGACAAGTTTTAGAATTCAAAATTGGAAATCTACTATCTAGATATATCTTTTCATTTAAAACATGAATTAAGAATCCTATCATCAGTTCCTTTCGACAGAGTTCTGGATGCATCCTCCGAAGCCTACCTATCACGTGAGGTGTGAGAAATTCCAATAAAAAAACTATTAACCAAATAGCATTCTCTCATCAGTTTTTACGCATAAAAAAAGTATCAAAAGTATCGATACTTTTGAGCCGATATTGGAGAAGTATCGATACTTTTCTTTCGATAATATCGGGTATCGATACTGCTAGAAAAATATCGGATCGTGTCGAGTATCGATACTTAAGTGGTATCGCAACGTCCCTACTTTCAATACATCGATGTTGAAAAACATCGATGGCAAGAATACCGATATTTACCCACATCGATGGTCACTGGTCGATGTTGCCATCGATGGTAACATCGATGTTTTGGCTTCTATGTCCGATCCCTAGCGTCTACAAGGATTAAGAGCCCTCAATTCTTTTGAAGAATGAGTAGGTACATAGTTAGTCTTTAGTGACCAAACACCTCTAATTCTCAATTCAATTTCGTTGATTAGAAACAAGACAGTGACACAAGAAATGTTTAAAATTACTACATTCACACTGACACATGTAAGAGATTAAGGGTACCTAGTGCTGGGCGTCCAGGGCCGAAATCCGCACAATAAATAACAGTGGAGAGGTGTGACAGCCCCTTCCCCTACTAGCGCATATATGTGCTGCGTTCAGAGAATATCCTCAAACGGGCGAGGCTATATCCCTAATCGCGGAAGCTCGAGAACGCGAGAAGGAGCGGCGTTTAACCCAATTCTGAGCAAACGGTAGACGCGCTCTCTCGGAAATGACGGGTACCGCCACACACAAGAAATGTTCAAAACTACTAAATTCTCATTGACATACAAAATTTTTAAAATTACAACATGCGCACTGACACAAGAAATGTCAGACTCGCTCCACCTTCCCATCATATAAGGAAGCCAAGTCTGCCATTTACACATCTTATTACACGGAGAAAGCCATTCATCCACCACCAAGAAGGAATGCAACAGGAGCCCGTAGAGGTGTAACGAAAACCAATGAGTTTTATAAATGTAAGGGATAACTACTGAGGAAGTCTGTGTAAGAAGTCCTCAAAACTACGAGTATTTCA
This sequence comes from Adelphocoris suturalis, assembly GCA_030762985.1. Lineage (NCBI taxonomy): Eukaryota > Metazoa > Arthropoda > Insecta > Hemiptera > Miridae > Adelphocoris > Adelphocoris suturalis. The sequence goes on from CM061049.1 coordinate 19,792,496, forward strand.
ATATAGTTAGCCTTTAGTGAACAAACACCTCTAAAAAAAAAAAAAAAAAAAATTTTTTTTTTTGATCGATTACAAAGGTCCACTATTAGACATGATAAACCAAAATCAAGAAAGTTACAGAAGAAAATTTTTAATGTCCTGCTTTTTAAATTCAAAGCTCTCCTAAAGCTGGAGGGCTACTTTTGACATCTTAATTTGCAATGGGGATCGATTCAGTTTTTAATTTAAAAAGAAATCTCGGAGTTTTCTTCCAGATTAATAGGTATTCTCGAGTGTGAGACACAACCTTCCCATCTCATGAATGAATGGATCATGAATGAATAAACTCATCACGATAGACGGACGCCACTGGCCTAATGCAGGGAAAAGGAATTCTTGGTGTCTTCATCATCGACCCGATTCCTGAATGCAATTTCGCACGGTCACTCCCGCCTCCAGACCTGCATTATTGAATTTAATTCACCGCTGAAGTCCTGCGAACATAATCATACCGCGAATAATTCACACTGGATATTCATTTTGTACAGTGCGGGAGATGGTTTTGTTACAGTGCATTGTTTGTAAAAGGTGCTAAATCACACGCTGAAGATGTAGCTAATACTATGTTCTTCTAAGTTCATGGGATTTTAAATATTTTGCTTCACTCTACCGAGAACATTTTGGGAAAAGTCGAAATCATTTTTAGCTTTCCAAAATCAAAATTTCCTCTTGGTTTTTGCGGTTTAGACTTGCTGATCCATTTTGGTAAGACTCACCAAAAGAAAAAATTTTGGTCTAGGTCTGTCTGATATTTGAGAGAGGGAGAGAAAGAGGGGAGAGAGAGGGGGGGAGGGAGGGATGGAGTAGAAGGGGTGGCAGAGAGAGGGAGAGATAGACAGAAAGAGAGTGTGCATGTATGTGTACGAGTAATTTATGGAAGTGTGCACAAATTGACATATTGGTAGTTTATGGCTAACTCTAAAATCAACAAAAACTTATAGAATATTGACACTTTTAGAAAATTAGATGACAGTTTAAATCTGAACGATTACATTTGACGAACTCATCAAAGATCCGCATTACATAATATGTAAGTATTTAATTCTTAGCTCAATCCTAAATGTCCTACAGTCCAATCTTTTAAATAAATTTGGAGGAGCGTTAAACAAATAAATTCTCCAGTAGTTATTTGTATTTTGACAAATCTTGACCTGATTTATTTTCAAGGATAACAGGTTAGAACTTCTAGTTGGATCGCTATGAATTCGATTTTTGACCTCATAATAAATTATTTTGATGTTGTTTTAAGCACTCCACCAGTTTGTTGATCGAAGGTAAGGTGAGTATAATATTTAACTTTTTGAACGCTGCAAAACAATAATTTCTCTACCCATTCTGAAATTACGAGAGAGCATTCATATCTTGGCACATGGCGTTGAACGCTTCAAAATACATAAGTAATTTCTTTTAAATGTCAACTTCTTGATGTGAACAATTGGTAACGAAGTTCACTTAGCTGATTGTCAAGGAGCCCGTAATTTCAGTCGTATTTTGTTGCATTCGGAGAGGCTCCCTATCAAATTTCAACTTCCTATGGTGAACCGGAGAGAATTTAGCTAATAATAATGATAATCTTTATTATCCATAGGAACATGTTTGCTCCCACCTCGCGGATAATTACAAGTTCCTTCCTTATCTTAGATAAAATAAAGTTTTAAAGAAAAAGATGCATGGAAAATACAATGAAAATTAGTGGAATAAATGAAGAAGAAAATAAATTAATGAAACGAGAGTGAGTAATGGGCAGGAGAGAGAGAGAGAGAGAGAGAGAGGGAGAGAGAGAGAGAGAGAGAGAGAGAGAGAGAGAGAGAGGGAGAGAGAGAGAGATTGGTTGATTGAATTATTTATTTATTTATCTTTACATTTTCGGACCCATTGGTCCGCTCTTCCAAGTATACAGAAATTTGAAAACCAAAATTTACAAAATGTCAGGTTTATCCTGAAGAATATAAAATAATAATTTTCTTCTTACATCGAGTTCTATAAGTATTCTATGTTCTAAATTAAAGTAATTTATATCTTCGAGCAGGTAAAGATTTGTTGAGAATGTTATTTAATATTATTTAATTTAATGTTATTCAATATAATTTCATATGTAGATATGTAGTACCTATTCATTTGTATACAAGATTGTGGACAGTTCAGTATAATCATTAGTCATAAGTATAATCACTAAGTATAAGTAGAGAGAGAGAGAGAGAGAGGGAGAGAGAGAGAGAGAGAGAGAGAGAGAGAGAGAGAGAGAGAGAGAGAGAGAGAGAGAGAGAGAGAGAGAGAGAGAGAGAGAGAGAGAGAGAGAGAGAGAGGAGAGAGAGAGTGTGTAGAAGTTAATTAGAATGTCTGGTAAGGAAATGGCCCCAATGAAGGGGCGCAACGAATTGCGACCGGAAGAGCGTTCCAAGCCCTCTCACCCGCATTGCACATGGACCGACTCATAGACAAACTAAAGTGACTTAGAACTCCCAAGTTGCGGGGCCTGTTGGAACCACCTGGTGGAAGTAGTGAGGCAATGTTGGATGGCAAACAATCATGTATGGCTCTAAAATGAAGGAAAGCCCCTGGACATTCAGGTATGTAAAAATATCCACCCCTAAGAGGCGAACTGCATAAGCAAAAACATGTCCACGAGATTTCAAACGAAATACATATCTGACACAAACATTAAAGAGGGTTTGCAAACGTCCAACACTGATAGAATCCAAGGACCAAATGTTTAATGGGCAGCAGTAAATAAAATGGGGAAGAAGAAGTGTTTTGAATAGTTTCAGCCTAACGTGGAGTGGAGTGCTGTATGCCAGCTAACGAAGAGATTGGAGTGAAGAAAATATGGCTCTGGACAATTAGCTCACCCATCCGTCCATGATGTAGGCAGTACAGTATTTGTTTCTTGTTGTCCCAGAGAGGTTATCTATCAAAGTCTACTCGTAACTTACTCTGGCGAACTGGAATGAGAATAGCTCACTCAGCTGACACACTCAGCTCACATCAACCTCTTGATGTTTCAGAAAGGCGTCCTAGACAGGAAGTGTCAATCCTATGGCGACAAAGAGAGAATTCAGCTCATTCGCTGATCATCAGAGAGAAGATCGTTATTTCATTCCACTAGGAAAATTTCAACTTCCTTCGGTGAACAGGAAAAAATTTAGCACATTCGCCACACTAGGTTATCAAACTGAAAATGCCAAACAACATACCAGTAGGTCTCAGAAGGAAGTTGGAATGGAAAAATTAGCTGTGTACCACAGCAGATTTGATGTCAAAGTTATCAAGATAAGAGTCAAGCGAAAGCAGTCCTGATTGCAGAGCTTTCAGTTTATATAAAACCATCATCCGGGCTCAAGGATATTCTACGGTGTCAAAATACAGGACATGGTCCTGAATCTTGAAATAAAAGTCATAACGAAATAAGTACAGGTTGCAGTTGAGGCTGTAGTATAATAATAGTAATGGTTGGCACCAATTGAGGCTAAAAAATTACAAAAAGCTAAAACTAAAAACATTGCTGGCAAGTACCCAGAGGTAAACTAAAACCAAAATCCAAAATAAATAAAGTTTTGAAATAAAATTAAAAAGTTTTTAGGTTTTAGTTTAGCTCTGGATGCTTTCCAACAGTATTTCAGGTTTAGCTTTTAGTTATTTTGAGTCCAATTTCGTGGTAACCATTATTATTGTTACGAGTATTATACTACAGCTTCAACCGCAATCAATACTTATTTTGTCATGACTTTTATCTCAAGATCCGTGACCGTGTCCTGTATTTCGACACCGTAAAACACGCTTAACCCTTATCCTGATAACTTTGACATCATACATATTGTGGGTTGACCATATTTTTCTCTACAGCAGATTTGGTGTGACGTGTAGTTACTTTAATGATTTCTAACGAGTGGTGAGCGATTTTTGAGGGATAAGAGTGGGAGATGAGCAAGTTACATCTCCCTAATTGGTTGCAAGCACATAAAAAAACACTAAAAAACACCCGTGTTTCCGTGACGGAAAAAGCTTTTGGCTACGCGGAATTTTGTGTCCCAAAGCAAATACGTGAAGCTGTTGAAAGACAAATACAGGAAGCATTCACAAAAGCTTACAATGAACAAATAAGTCCTACTTCAGTTTCATAAAAACATGCTTAGATACCAATGACACCCAAATATGCAACGTTATTTATATATCAACTTATTCTTCCCGCAATCATGGACTTCGGGGATTATTATATAAGATGACAAGAAATTGAGCGTGCGAAGAATTCCTTGCAGTACCGTCTGTACTTTTTTTTCGGGATTTCATTACACGCAATCCCTTCAACGAGACGTTCGCGAACAATCAACTTGATTCACGAGAATCTGGACCCTGACCAACTAATCAAAATTTTTACAAAGGGATTGACTACTTGATGTTATGTTCTTTTAAGATGCGAGCGTAGCGAGCATCCAGACCACTGATCTAAGCAAAAAACTGATCTGTGTAAAATCTCATGGCGACTGGAGCGCTGGGAATGCCACGCATGGATACGGTGGATACATATTATACCATTTACGTTTAAAATCCCAGTTACAATAATGCAAAAATAACGAGGCCCTCTCGAACGAGCAAGTTTGTCCCCCACCCCGGCAACTACTTGGAACCGTTCCCTACAAGACGAACTATGAGTTCTTCAATTCCGTTCAACGCGGAGCAGCTCATGAGTCACAAATGAAAAGTCACATTTAAGTTTCTAAACTGTTATGTGATCGTGTTATGAGACCACGAAACTATACACTTCATTCTGATCTACATATCCAACTAATCTGCATTTTTACTAAGGGATTGACTACTTGATGTTATGTATTTTTGAGATGCGAGCTTGCCAGCATCCAGACCACCAAGCTATACACTTCATTCTAACCTACATGTCCACTAAACAGGTTGAACGGAATTGAAGAACTCACAGTTCTTCTTGTAGGGAACGGTTCCAAGTAGTTGCCGGGGTGGGGGACAAACTTGCTACTTCGAGAGGGTATCATGCAAAAATACAATAAATAATAGACTACAGTGGTGTTTGAAATAGTTTAATAGAAATTATTAAAATATTCTATTGTAGCAATATTTATATTCTAACCTTGCATATTGCTCGTTTGAGTTTGTTTACATTTTGTTGTTTCTCGCTCTCGGTTTCGTGCCCCGTATTTTATTTCACGTAATTAATACTTGTTGAAATACTAATTGAGGATAAACCTGTAAGAGAGAAAGGTCCACAGATATGATTTTGCAGGCAGTATGTCTAGTAGGGTGGTTCAAAAAAAAAAAAAAAAAAAAAAAAAAAAGTTCTGGGATTTCATGTCCCCATTGTTGTTTTGCTTCCTCGGTATGTCAGGATGACCCTCCTAAATTTTTAGCAAAAATATTAATCCTAACCACTTTACCTGGGTCAATTTTGGCCAGTTATCGACCGCTATCGTAAACCAACCTCTAAATTGGTGCCGAGGTGATGACTTGAAGGACGGATTTCCATTTTTTGGGTCAATTTATGGGTTTTTCCATGCGCTGAACACGATGAACTTATTATATAGTTATCCGGTAAACTGGTAGAGGGCGCTGCTTGAAGATAAGTAAAAAACGAAAATTTCACCGAAAATGCTGTCGCCTGGTTATGAATCGTACTAGAAACATGCTATTATGGTCGGATAATATGCTTTGGCATGTTCTTAACAAGATTCCGTTTTTTACTATACTTTTCCGCCGATGATTGCTTCATTTATCGGCCTTAAACCTCAAATTAATTGTAGGGTAATAGACAAATTCACCCTAATTTCACCGGAAATTATGTCGCGTTGATAATTTAAGGTCCCAAAATACCTTGTGTCGATAAAATTTGGTATTTTCCAGGATACTCGGTACAAAGCCGTTGGTAATTTGGCAAGGACTTGAACCGGCATTGTACTTATTCGATTAACGACCCGATACCATTGTACAAGCTTTTACACGTGACCGATACCGCTGACAATAGCTAACCCTACGCTCAAACGATCCAATCAAAGTTCAGGCAATTCAGAACTACGAATTTGACCCCGGAAAACCGATAGAAACTAAGGAATTTTACAGAAAAATGGGAACATTTAGCTATTTCCTCCATTTTGCCCCTATATTTGGCAAATAAGTACAATGCCGGTTCAAGTCCTTGCCAAATTACCAACGGCTTTGTACCGAGTATCCTGGAAAATACCAAATTTTATCGACACAAGGTATTTCGGGACCTTAAATTATCAACGCGACATAATTTCCGGTGAAATTAGGGTGAATTTGTCTATTACCCTACAATTAATTTGAGGTTTATGGCCGATAAACGAAGCAATCATCGGCGGAAAAGTATAGTAAAAAACGGAATCATGTTCAGAACATGCCAAAGCATATTATCCGACCATAAGTCTAGTATGTTTCTAGTACGATTCATAACCAGGCGACAGCATTTTCGGTGAAATTTTCGTTTTTTACTTATCTTCAAGTAGCGCCCTCTACCAGTTTACCGGATAACTAGTGGACGGAGCGTAAAATAAATAAGTTCATCGTTTTCACCGCATGGGAAAACCCAGATATTGACCCAAAAAAAATGGAAATCCGTCCTTCAAATCATCTTCTCGTCACCAATTTAGAGATTGGTTTACGAGAGCGGTCGATAACTGGCCAAAATCGACCCAGGTAAAGTGGTTAGGATTAATATTTTTTGCTAAAAATTTAGGAGGGTCATCCTGACTTATCGAGGAAGCAAAAAAGCAATGGGGACAAGAAATCCCAGAATTTTTTTTTTTTTTTTTTTGAACCACCCTAAATTGTCTAGTATCTTTATATATAATTCCGAACGGTCTTTGAAATTGTGAAGAACTTCGTGGTCCGATTTCAGTGTTAGACGGCTCATTCGAATCAGCACGGCCCCAAGTTTGTTGCAAAAGTGTCGCCGTTCGTCTCTATACCCGCCTTGATCGTGTTCTAGGCGGTCCTTATCAACGAGAGTTGTTTATTAGGCTGTGCCGGTAACAACAGTTGCCATCAATTCACGGTAAGTAAGAAACGTAGTGTAGTTACTAACATCTAGGAGAGTTATTTCTGAACGAAGAAATTGAAACTGAAGAACTTCGCGGACTTTATATATAATTCCGAACGGTCTTCATATATAATTCCGAATCAGCACGGCCCCAGGTGTCGGTAAGTAAGAAACGTAGTGATGGGGTCCTTTCTGATCAGCTGAGTGAGCTAAATTCTTTCCTGTTCACTGTAGGAAGTTGAAATTTCATAGGGAGACTCTCTGGGACATTAAGAGACGAGTGAAGTGATGGGGTCTTTTCTGATCAGCTGAGTTCTTCAACTTCACCTTCCAGGACGCGTCTGGCAGGTACATACGAGGTGTTTCCTTTTCGGAAGAAACTACAATCAAATAGAACCTCTTCAGAGCTACCTGTTTAAGAACGTTGAGATCAAATACAGCTATACATCTATAGCTCAAATAACCAGAGAATCACTCCATCCCAAAGCGATCTCAACCAGGTAACATATATTTATACCAGCATCACCGATCTTCCAAACGTCATCACGGGGAACATTTTAGTAATTTGTGTTGGTCCCGCCGATGTGTGCACAGTGTCGCGCAATGAAGAAGAGTTGACACTCTACAAAATCCCGGTTAGGGATAAAACCGGAACCGGCAATCTTATCCAATGGGGGAAACAATTCGAATTTCAACTCACATGACATCGTGACCGCATACCTCATTACAACCAAAAAATTCAAAAATATATTCGAAGCACAAATTGGACATGACACAACACTCGAAATTAATCCAGACACAGAACAAGCACGAGCTTTGCTGGACCATCAGGACGAAGACAGCTGTAGCATCTCCTACACACAACTCAAAACCAGTTCGACATCTAAGAGTACTACCGAATAAGATACAATCAACGACCTAAAGAAGGAGATAGAAGACACGGACGCGCAGATTCACACGCTTACAAAGAAACGAAGAAGACTCGATATAGAATTACACCATCATCTCACCATGCCCAAATTCTGAATTCCTCGATTCAACTTTTTGTTTAGTCTCATAGTGGAGAGGACCACCTTAACTGGTGATATTTATTTTATTACATTACTTACATTTTGATCGGTATTTCCTCTTTTTTAATCATTTAATAAAATCGCCTTAGCTTTGCACTAGGTCACATAACGCCGCAAATAGGTAGGACTTATATCGTTACTATAATGTGCTGAGTTCCAGTTAGGTACTACTGCTATACGGACTAGATTAGGGCTTTCCAAGCCCTAACAGGCCTCTAGTAATAGTATAATAATAAGTCTAGTGCTCCGCAGTTCTTGGGTATCTATTCGTATTTATCGTAGTGTTTAACGTTCGGATTAGTTGGTCGTGTAATATTTTTCTTGGTAGTATTAAGCCTTAATCTCTATTATTAATAAGAATGAAACTCCGTCTGTTTGTTTGTTTGTTTGTCGTGTCTATGCACGGCCAAACGGCTGAGTGGGGGAAGTGTACGAGTGGGGGGATCTTCTTGGGATTTTCCGATAGGGGGAGCGAGCGAATTTAAAATTTTCTAATCCCAGGCGAACCATGGGCCGTAGGGCGGGAGGGGGGTCGAAGTAAGAATTAATGTGCGCTTTTTGGACTTCCCCGCATCCTCTACCCCTCTAAACGGCCGTCGACAATTCCGGAAAAATACCGGTTTCGTAGGTTTTTGAACGAGGAAGACGACGGCGCGATCGGATCGCGAAAAAAGTATCGGGAAATGCGTCAAAAAAATGCGAGAGTACGGACCCGTTTTCTCGAAAAGTCCGCCGAAAAACTTGGTTTTTTCCGATTAAAATATACCCCATAAAGGTACGTTTTTCGGAACGGTTTTCGCGGGCGAAATACAGCTTTGGGTCCGCCGAATCTGAATCCGAAATCGGATATCGAAAAAAGTGACGAGAACTCGGTCAAATCACGAGCGGAAGCGAGCAAAGCGATTAAAATTATTTTGCCGTGGACGAGAGAAGGCTCAAGAATTGACGTGAAGGGTTCGATGTCACAACATTGCGAGGCGAGCAGGTATGCCTACATAGGTACCTACCTTGCGAGCGAAGCGAGAGCCATTTCAAATAATAAATACGGACTTTGTCCTACACATATACAGGTATACCTTGCGAGCGAAGCGAGCAACATCCCCGAATAAACTTTTCGTGGTTCCACGTAGTTTTATAAGATTTAATTTGTTTGTAATAATTCCCAACTGAAAAAAACGTCTGCCAAGTTGGGTGGGCAGTATAACTTCCTCAAGCGAGCGAAGCGAGCAGCATCCCCTACAGAAGTTAAACCTACCCTTAGAGATCTACCGTTTGCGAGCGAAGCGAGCAGCATCCCCTATAGAAGTTAAACCTACCCTTAGAGATCTACCGTTTGCGAGCGAACCGAGCAACATCCCCTAAATGCCATACTTTGCGAGCGAAGCGAGCAACATTTTCTACATGCCAGACTTTGCGATTTCCAGACTTTCCTCACAGGGGACTCACTACGCACTTGACTCATTTCAACGGAATTTCATACGAGTATTTCCCAACACCTATGCAGCAATACCTTGCGAGCGAAGCGAGCAACATTCCCTAATAAACTTTTCGTGGTTCCACGTAGTTTTATAAGATTTAATTTGTTTGTAAGAATTTCCAACAGAAAAAAACGTCTGCCAAGTTGGGTGGGCAGTATAACTTCCTCAAGCGAGCGAAGCGAGCAGCATCCCCTACAGAAGTTAAACCTACCCTTAGGGATCTATCGTTTGCGAGCGAAGCGAGCATCATTCCCTACATGTTGGGTGGGCAGTATAACTTCCTCAAGCGAGCGAAGCGAGCAGCATCCCCTACAGAAGTTAAACCTACCCTTAGAGATCTACCGTTTGCGAGCGAAGCAAGCAACATCCCCTACATGTTTCAATTGCGAGCGAAGCGAGCAACATTCCCTACATACCACACTTTGCGAGCGAAGCGAGCAACATTCCCTACATGCCACACTTTGCGAGCGAAGCGAGCAACATTCCCTACATACCACACTTAGCGAGCGAAGCGAGCAATTTAATGGGGGGTCCGGGGGGCTTGCCCCCGGCTGGACGTGGAGGCGAGCGTAGCGAGCCGGAGCGGCTAGTAATCAATATGTAGGTTCGTGAATATGAAAGCGTACGCTATTTAAAATCATGACAAAAAGTCATCAAATATGTACAAACGTTTGACAGCAAGTACTTGAAATTAATGCTAAAACTGTAAACTAGAATTGAATCCTTGATTGTAGTGCAGCAGTGTAGCCCCTCCATAAGAAATGACTTAGTTGGCCACTGGTACTGAAGTAGTCAATGGGTTTCGGTCCGAACCGATTACAGGCGATTCATCGTTCCTTCCTCGTTCAAACTGCTGACTATCGTGTTTCAGTTGTTAAACCCCGTCTGGCCAAGCCGATATTGTCCACTCCCGGCCTCCCAGATGACCCAGTGAACGCAGCAGCCTCGGATTACCAAACAATGGCCCCAGTCTTCTCCCTCAGCTTCCCACGATTCCTCACTCACCTACACTTTCTAAGTCTCCGCTAAAAAAAGAAGTAATTATCTTCTTTTTTTTCAACCTGATGCTTTTTTATTCGTACTATAGGCTAAATTATGGTTAGCTATCATTTCATTTTCGATGGAGTTCACTTTCTTCAGGTTCATTGGAATCTTCCTGCGTGCTCGTGTCCATTAAAGGAATTATCACGCCTCGTCCAACAAGCGTTACGAACATCATTAGATTTCGTCTGGTATTATGTGTCATTAGTTTACGGTATCCATTCGGAAAATTGACGTCTTACCAATCACCTGTTCCCACTGTTACTGAGTTATTACCCAGCTTGTCTTCGGATGGATCAAACTGTACAAATCAAGTGCGTTAAACACCATCTAAGAAATCACAAATTACCGACTTACACAATCTATAGATATCACAAGTTATTGACTTGACTTAAATACAATTCTGGGAAATCACAAATTTTTGACTTAAAACCAATGCAGGGAAATCAATTTTTTTTTAAAACTTAAAAGCAATCCATAGAAATCACAAGTTGTGGACTTGTTTGTTGAGGAGTTGGTTGTACGTAAAAATCGATAGAAAACATGTCGGCTCGGGCTAAATTACGCTTAATTTTCGAGCATGAAACCCGTGATACATGTTGATAATTTGATACGCGTTATATATGATACATATTGCACGACGCGTTACGTGATACATATTAATATGATCTCAATAAGTAGTATGACGTTCACCCATATGGTTACCTTGCATTGTACAATCGTATTGAAAGCATAACATACAAATACTACTTGTCTAAAAAAAAGAGTCAATTCGTGCTGCGACTGTGAAAGGTCGGATTATTCACGCACTGCTCCATCGTATGGTGGAAAAAATGGAAAGAAAAAACTGCCGATATTGAGGCTTTTGTGGATCTTACTCTTACCCTACAAAAGTGAGAGAAACTCCGATATCTCGTTCATTTTGTGGTAGGCAAGTCGGATGATACACGGCAGAGAAAAGACTCGTCCATTTTCCATAGTTGCAATCAATAAATTAGCACGTTGCGTCAACAAGTTTGCATGATTTCCAGATTAGAAAAATACGATAGTACTGCCATGTCCAACTATATTATTAGTTTACACCGATAAACAACGGCAAAGATCAAGCTGAAGAGCCCAGACGAAAAGGACGAGTTTAGAATGACCTGACAGCTTGCTGATCGGGCCGTACCGAAGAAGGCCTTGCCCAGGTAGAAGACTCATATAAAATGGCTCCAGCTTGCTCTGCCAAAATGCCAAGTCTCTCGAGAGCCAAACATCTATTTGTTATAATTTCAAATCATACCTTACCTATTTCCTTCTGAATCATGGGTTGCTTGCGTTCTGGAATCAACCTATCAAATTTGCCCCACGGGTTTATTCTGACGGTAAATTTTTCTTATCCCTAGTGGGCCAGCAGTTTTTTCCGCTCTCAGGCCCCTCCCTAACGGTGGCACGAAAAATGCGTACAACCAAATATGCGAACATGAGGAAATAGTAGCTATTGACGAGGGTATGTGGCACATTTTTCCAACTAATCAGGATTTTTACTAAGGGATTGACTACCTGATGTTATGTATTTTTGAGATGCGAGCTTGGGAGCACCCAGACCACCAAATTATACACATCATTCTGACCTATAAGTCCAACTAATCTAAATTTTTACAAAGGGATTGACTACTTGATGTCATGTTTACTTTTCGATGCAAGCTTGCGAGCTTCTAGACCACCAAAAACATGTTTTGACGTCATAAGTTAGCATCACCACCTGTCAAAAAGTTGATCCAGTATGCATATTTCGCTGTACGTATCTTTCGTGGATTCTCTCTAACATCTCACGGGTTCGTTCCAGGATGTCATCCTTCCCTCCCGCCCCATCCAAAGTCCAATAGGGAACCATGTTTTTGCAGGAGAAGGTGTTTTGAAACTCTTGATCGAATAATAAGAGAAGCGTGTTGTTTGGAATGAAAAGAAACGTTGATGCTTTACCAGCATATTGCATTTACACCAACTGTAATGATATCGAGATGGGATATTGATGTCCTTGTTTGACGTGAAATACATGGCCCGTTTCGTAAATGTGTCAGCTCATTCCCAATAATTCCGGAATGCCCTTTGTCCCATACCAAGGATACTAGTTTGTCTTCATTGGCCATGCGTTGCAGCAAGTGTGTTACTAAAGGATAAGATGATTCGTACAAATCTTCACTCATTCTGTCCTGCAATAAAATCACATCTATGCCCCACACACATCACCACCACCATAATCATCTCATTCTGTCCCAAGACATTCCCCCTCGAAAGAGCGCACGACCTTAATTTCCACATTCTTCATCCGATTTGGATGAAATTATCAGGGAATACTTAGGTTAGGTGTAGTAGATCGTTCCCTATCAGCTTCGTTGTTGCCAAATCAATACTTCATTCTGCGCATTTGCAAACGTAAAATCCATTGTGCTCCATTTTTCCACACCCTAGTTGTTCGATTTCACTTACATTCGGATGATAGTTCGCATTGTATAAGTTTCGCAAAATTTCTACATACCACTGTATTTAATTATATTTACCTGGCAAACCCCTTACAACGTACAAACAATTAAATCATTACAAGGATAAGTGAATATGAATAAATGTTACACGAATGTGAAATGAGAAGTCAATAGGCGATAGGTATCTATACGAAACATAGCAAGACTAAACAACTAAATTTTAACGTGAAATTGGGGGAAAAAAAAATTTCATGATGGCTGAATACTGTGATTATGAAATAATGACGACATTAAGGTTGTATACGTTGTACATACCTTCTGACGTCTTAATCAAATAATTTTCACCACAGTCAAGTAGTTAACGTGCCAACTCACCTGAAACAAATGAAAAGTAGATCAGCGTGGAAATAATATATAATAAATTATAGGTAATAAATAGGAAATAAATTAAATAAAGGTGCACGTGTTCCAAAGTACAAGTTTCGAATTTTACGCAACAAAATAGGAGGGAGGAAGGGAGACTTATGTTTGTGCGGGAAGTTGAAAAATGTTTTGAATTGAAAATCCAAATTGCCACTTGCTTTTTGCATTTCAGAGCTTGCTGATAAGGTTTGGTTCTATGTCTATCTGAAGTCTATCTGTGTGTTTGTGGTAAATACTTGTCACGCCCAAAAAACTAGATACAGCTACTAATAGTTAGTCCGATTCTGATGACATTTTCAGGGGCTGTGCGGGTTAGCTCCTAGACGGTACCCTATAACATTCATTGTCATCGGAGCAATAGTAGTCTCTGCGCATGCTCAAACGTCGATTTTTCATCTTCTATTGGTCCGATTTTGTTTAACCCTGAGGGGGAGTTGGATTTATGTTCCAGGAAGACGCCCTATGAATTAGACCTGTTTAGACCTTTTCATCAAGGGAAAGAAGATAAGCGCATGCGCGACCTTATCAGTATTGGCGGTCAGTGGCAGACCACTGGCAGACATCTCAGCATTCTTACTTGCATTTCATGCATTCTAACTTATTGGTTTATTATTTCCAATAATAAGCCTATGTGATCGTGTAGCAAAAAATTTTTATAACCCCCCCCTCAAACTTTGTCACTTTACGTTTCAAGGTGCGTAGAATCCAAATTTGAAATGTCCGTCCGCCGTCCGCCGTTCGCCGTCCGCCGTTCACCGTTCGCCGTCCGCCGTTCGCCGTCCGCCGTTCGCCGTCCGCCGTCCGGGCCATAAAAGGCCTAAGAATTGACTTAAAAAACCCGTTCTTTCGCACATAGACTCCATTTGGGGTCTAGTTGGTCCTAACGTTTAACCATCCCGATCGCTTTACTCGCATAGATGCTATGGGCCAAAAACGGGCGAAAAAGTGTGTTTTTCTACGCGCGCACGCCTGGCACGCTTGGCAGGGGGTCACGGTGGGTGGTGAGGGGGGGGGGCGGGGGGGTGAGCGGGCGGTGGAGTGAGAGGAGGCGCCGGCGCCGCGGCACCTTGTGGTGGGTAAGGCGGGCGCCGGCGTTCCTTCAAGGCATGAATATATCTTTTTTCAAGGTCATATTTGTGTGTTAATACCAAAGCTTTTCCTACGCATATTTAATAACATATCCTCTCGACTTTTCGTACGTGCTCAGATAATGATATTATTAAGGCAATAACTATTTGAATAGATTGGAGCTCAAATCGAGAAATATAAACATGCGTATATAATTATAGAAGTATAGGTTGTGGCAACTCGAAATAGGATACGCCGAGGAGTCTGGACGGGCCTTATGACGTACGCTAGCCAACTAAAACTGTGATCATACTCAATTGAAAAAATAATAAACCTTTGTGAAATAATTTGCAGCGTTTATTTATGTGGTTTTACGACATTCAACTGCTTTATTTTTATTTATATGTATTCGTGATTAGTAAATAAACGACTCTTTGTGTCTTACACTATTGGCTGTTGAGCTAAATTTCCAAATCAGAATTTCTTTTTTTCTTTCTCCTATGTATTTTATCTGAATTTAGAGAAATTTGTATTTCATTTATTAGTGTTAGTAGTTTATTTCCATGTATGTGAAATCTTGTGAAACTGGTTTTTTAACACAATAAAACATCTATCTAGTAAATAAACGAAGTATTATGTCTGGATCTCCAGTATTTTGGCGTCGAGGTCTCCAGTCTCGGAATCCTCCTAATCTGACATCTCTCCATATGCTTCCGAGTCTACCTATGAGAGCGTCAGCATTGTTTTCACTTTCGGGAGAAACAAAATTTATTTGTCTCCAAATTCAAAATTTTCACTCAAATTTCACGTTTTAGACCATTCTAAACAACTTTGGTTTCGTGTCTGTCTGTCTGTCTGTCTGTTTGTGTGTCTATGTACGTGTGTGTCTGTCGTGTGTCCGCAAATACTTGTAACAAGATTAATTTCCACAGTTTTCATCCAATTTGGATGAAATTTTCAGGGAATGTGCGGACAAGGGGGTAGACGGTCCCCTATATTAGTTTAATTTTTCCCAACTCAATACTTCACTCTGCATCATTTTCTCACGCCCTAAACGACCGATCTCGCTGAAATTTGGAGGACAGTTGAAGGATAAATCTATGAACCAGTGATCTATGTTTTTTCTACCTAGGCATCTTGATATGTAAACTAACAAATTTTGGCATGGTGATGGGGGTTAAATTTCGTTTCTTGTTCGACTACAAGATTCATAAGGCATTGCAAAACGTAGACCGAAATCCACTCCATTCATTAAAAAATCAGTGAAAATCGCGTTGGTGCATATCTCTCACTATATTATGTGGAGCAGCGAAACAATCTACCTACAAGGTTAAGAATGAGAACTCCAATGTTCCCACTGACGAGGTGGTAAAAATGGTGAGGATATATGAAGCCCTCGCGAGGCTGGAGGAGTGAAACTTGCCTCCTTCCTTCAAAAGGTGATAATTAGCACCCTGTGAACTGGGCCTCCAGGACACAGCACTGTCTCCCACCTTAAGATTTGAAGAAAAATCTGAGTAAAGAAAACACGTCTATTTTTGAAGGTTATGCTTCCAGTCTTGATTCGTTGTGTAGAAGGGATTGATAAGGAATAATCTCATGAGTAAATTAACCCCATGTAATTATGCGCAAATTCGATTCCGAGACTACCTATAGTTAGCGGAAGAAATGTTATCACTTTCAGAACGTCAATACGAAAAATACATTTTTTGGGACATCCCTATGAAGCTATGTTTTATAGGAGAGGCTTCGTAAATAATAGGGACGCCTATTGGAATTGATGTGGTGGTGAGGGGGGTGGAGGTCAACCCAAGCATGAGACGAAAAATAACCACTGCGCCATCTGAAGGATCGCCATTCTCAACTTTAGTGCACAGCGGAGGTTTAATTCTTTAATCACTAACAACAGGTGGCTTGCCCTTCATTTTCGTTGAATAGCATAGATATTGAAGTATTAGAATCCTGAAATCGTTTCAGAATACATCATACTTAACTGATTTCCATGAATAAAAAAAAAAATTTGAAAACCCATTTAAAACTAAGATTACTGCAGTAATTACAGAAAATTTATTTAAAAGACGATAAGATTATATTCGATAATCATCAGAAACGCTTGAATAAGAGTCTGCAACACATTAAGACATTTTATGTCTTTAGTTGCAGACTCGTATGTGTTGCAGACTCGTATGCAAGCTCTAAGAGCCACTCATCTGATCCGGACCCTGGGCATCGTCAAGTAAATGTCTTAAAGAGGCTACATATGAAATTACAGCTTCCTAGAGTGTAAAGTATAGAAATTACCTATTGAAATGATTTAACCACCGCTTCACAAATCAAACCGTTCTCACAATATTCGGATCACCTCCTACGAATCAAATCATCGAAACACCAGCTCAATGAAATCTTCAGAAAGTAACAAGCGGTTGCAATCATGTTCACAGTATCAATTGTTGAGAATGATCACCTGTGTGTAAACAATTATTCATATAACCATGCTCATAACTCATCTTGTTGGCCACGCACTTCGCAGTTGTTAACATAATATGGTTGGATAAATCGAGAGCTTTCGAACGAATGGTCAACGAATTTTGTGGGATGAAAAATGACAAAGTACCATTTCCCTAGCAACTAGTCGGTTGTAAGCGGAAATCATCAGAATATTTTCGTGAGAAATTTCCGTGACGTTTTTTTGCCATAGCAAAGACATAAAATGTCAAAATGACTTGAGGAATCAGGCTGGGTTTTCTTGACCACTGAGTTAAATGTAAAACGTTTCGGGTTTCTCGAGGGTTGGTCGATGAAAAGTCTATATTCTAGGCCGACGTTTCGAAATATTTATATTTCATCCTCAGGACTTGGAAAACTGTATTTGGACGCTTATTTCATATCCTCGTCATAGAGCTTTAGTAGGTAGCTATCTACTTACACACCATCTTTGGGTATACTGAGAAAACTGAGAAAAAACCTTTGGGGTATACTGAGAAAACATTATTTAAGTTATACTGAACAGAGAATAGGAATATATTTAAGTTTTATTGTTGTAAGTTAAGTTGTATTGTATTAAGTTATACTGAACTTGAGGAATATATTTAAACCCCCTCGCAATATTATACGATTAATATTAAAACCGTTTTTGTTATTACCATTTTCCATTTGTAACCACAGACTTAATTTTGTAACATGAAGGTCTTATAATTTCATAAATATGTCAATAAATTCATTCTCGCTCTCTCATTCTCTCTCCATGTCAATATGATGACATATGGGTGATATTGTGTCATATGTTAAAACGTGGATTGATAAAATAAGGGCTTTGAAAATCGTGATGCTTGTTGGAAAATAGTTCGCTTGGAAATAAGGAAAACAGTTATGGAAAAAGAAAATTATTCGTCTAACTAAAAGGTCTAGAAACGCTTGCAAACGAGTCTGCAACACATTGGGACATTTTATGTCTTTAGTAGCAGACTCGTATCATCAAAATTTAACAAGAGGCTCCAATTATGTTCACAATATCAATTATTAAGAATGATCACCTGTGTGTAAACAATCATTCAAATAACCATGCTCATAACTCAGCTTGTTGGCCACGCACTTCGCAGTAGTTAACATAATATGGTTGGATAAATCGAGAGCTTTTGAACGAATGGTCTACGACTTTAGTGGGATGAAAAACGACGAAGTACCATTTCCCTAGCAACGACTCGGGAAATCATCAGAAAACCAACCGTAACGCTTTTTTCTAACGCCTTTTTTAACGCTTTTTTCGTTTATGTGCCAAAGTAAAGACATAAAATGTCAAAAAAAAATTAACTCTACAGACTAATACTTGTGTTATTAGGCTCTGTCTCTTGTTTTATTACCATTTAAAATACAGCTATTGAAATCGGAAGTCATTGAGGTTCGAGTTGGGATCAGAGGACGGGAAATCAAACAGGTTCTCGGGAAGTGATATCGCGTGATGAAAAGTGAAAGGTTGGTATTCCCTACCTAGGGAGTAAATACCCGTATTTTCGTGTTACGATTGGCCATGTAGGAAAGTGAGGGTTAACGTCTTATCTTCTTGATTTTCACGTGTTAATGAGCAGGTGCGCGGGTTTCTGAAGGGGTTAAACTTCGCATCGTCAAGGAACGGAAGTAAATACTACCTCGTCCATCGCAAAACGGCGTTTGCGTTGATTATATAGATGCAGGAATGGTGTAGCTATGAGAGTCAGTTATCAAATACCTAATGAAAGTCGGAACTTCCAGAATGACTACTAAATACAGAGTTTCCACTAATAGGTTCCTGAAATTTGGGATGTTTAGAAGAAAAGAAAACGACTTCCGAATTGGGTATTCAACATGAGTTCTAGGAAACTCATAGAAAATCTGAACTTGGAATCTGGATTTCGCTTAAATTTGGATAATAGTTGGAAGAAGATGACTTGATTACCTCCAACACGATCGTATGAATGGTGTAGGTATGAGAGTCAGTTATCAAATACCTAATGAAAGTAGAATGTCGGAACTTCCAGAATGACTACTAAATACTGAGTTTCCACTAATAGGTTCCTGAAACTTGGGATGTTTAGAAGAAAAGAAAACGCCTTCCAAGTTGGGTATTCAACATGAGTTCTAGGAAACTCATAGAAAATCTGAACTTGGAATCTGGATTTCGCTTAAATTTGGATAATAGTTGGAAGAAGATGACTTGATTACCTCATATCAATTTCAACACGATCGTATGAATGGTGTAGGTATGAGAGTCAGTTATCAAATACCTAATGAAAGTAGAATGTCGGAACTTCCAGAATGACTACTAAATACTGAGTTTCCACTAATAGGTTCCTGAAACTTGGGATGTTTAGAAGAAAAGAAAACGCCAAGTTGGGTATTCAACATGAGTTCTAGGAAACTCATAGCAAATCTGAACTTGGTACTTTTTGATGAGTTTTTCACCCACGCTGGAAACTGAGTTTGATGAGTTTGCATTTATTGCTTCCGAATCTACCTAAAGGTAGCAGAACTTTGTTTTTACTTTAGGGGAGGGGGGGGGGGGATTGTTGGTCTCCAAAATTAAAATTTCCACTCGCATTTTACGTTTTAGACCATTCTGAACAACTTTGGTTCCGTGTCTGTCTGTCTGTCGTGTGTCCGCATATCCTTGTAACAAAGCTCATTTTCTACAGTTTTCATCCAATTTGGATGAAATTTTCAGGGGATGTGCGGGCAAGGGGATAGATGGTCTCCTATCAGTTTTAACGTTCTTGATTCAATACCTGCGCATCACCCTCACCCTGCGCATGCGCAAACGTAAATTCTAACAAGCATTATTTTCTTACGCCCATATTTGGATGATATAGTCGGGGGATGAGGATTTGATCATCCCGCATCAATTTCAACTTAATTGAATCATTAATAGCTACTTACTGCGCATGCGCCAATGTAAAATCCTTTTAGCGACCCTAATTTTATAGTTTTTATCTGATTTTGATGAAACTGTCAGGGAAAGCGCGGGTTAATTTGTAGATGGTCCCCTATCAGTTTCATTGCTGCCAAATCAATACTTTATTCTGCGCATGCGCAAAAGCAATTTTATTACGCTCTATTTTTTCACACCTTAGTCTTACGAATTTGCTTAAATTTGAATGCTATTTGGGAGAAGACATTTGATTACACCATATGAACTTCAACGTGATTGTATCATTAATAGCTACTGCGCATGCACCAAGGTGAAATACTTGTAGCGACCTTAATTCCCACAGTTTTTATCCGATTTTTACGCAATTGTCAGTGTCCGTAACCATTTCATGGTTCTCAGCTAATCAGCTCACTCTGCGCATGCTCAAAAGTAAATTTAGCATGAGTGTAGTATCCTACTAAATACTTCTTTAACTAACTGCGTAACAAAATACCATTGAAGCTTAGAACAAACTCATTATGTATATTAAGCGAATGACACGTCAATCAAGTACAAAACATAAATAATCGTAAGTGCTTGGTTACTGAAAAACAATACTGCAAGGTTTACAATGAATAATCGAGTTGAAGGTTAGCACGATGATACTACATCTTCTTCCCCTCTTGGAAACTCTGGATGCATTCTGCTTTTCATCTGGTCAGCATGTTTCCTCTTCTCAGTCCCTTCAACTTCTACTATGTATGAGTATTAATTGTCCAGTCCTTCTTCTTATTACTCCTGGATTGAATTTGTTACCATTTGCACGAGGGTCCTGAACCCATACGGCTTCTCCCTCCTCAAACACACGATTCCTTGCCTTTTTGTCGGGGTATGTCTTTTGGTGAACTAAGGCTCTGTCAATGGTCGAGTCAATACTTGGGCGTAGTAGGTCGAGTCTGGAGTTAATCCGCCGTCCGTAGAACATTTCTGCAGGTGATCGTACCGTGGTCCGCTGAGGAGTAATTCGATAGGAGAATAGAAATTGCTGGAGTCTCAAGTTTATGTCCGTTATTCTGCTCATGGCCTTCATCCTTTGTTTGAATGTTTTGACTTCTCTTTCTACCAAGCCATTAGTTTTTCAGTGGTACGGTGTGGATGTGATGTGTTGACTGTTGTTGTCAACACAGAAACTCTTGAAATCGGTACTTGTAAACTGTGGCCCATTGTCGCTTACAACTGTCCTGGGTATTCCGGCTCGTGCGAAAAGTTCTCTTAACAGTTGGATGGTTTTGAAAGCTGTGATTCTCTCCATAGGAAAAATTTCTAGCCATTTAGTTGTAGCATCAATAACTATCAGCCAATATTTCTTTTGGAATGGCCCACAAAAATCAATATGAACCAGACTCCATGGCTCTCTAGGAACAGACCAAGAGAATAGTGGAACTTCAGGATCTTTTGGCCGTGTTTCCTGGCACGTATAACAGTTATATACGAGTGTCTCAACGTCTTTGTCAATGTTTGGCCACCATAAGTGAGTGCGAGCTACAGCCCTCATTCCTGTAATCCCTGGGTGTCCCTCGTGTAGAACATTGAGGACTGATGCTCTAAGACTACAAGACTACAAGGTATTACAAGTCGTCCTTGCCACATCAAAATACCTTCTTCATACGACAGCTCTTGTCTCTTCTCGAAAAATGTGTGTAGTTCTTTAGGAACAGGATCTTTCTGATAGGGCCATCCGTGCTGTACATGTTTAACAACCCGACTCAACTTCTCATCTTCCAAAGTTTTCTTCTTGAGGTGAGCTGATGTTAGAGCAACATCATCCAATCTCACGTGCAGTAATCTCGCTCCAAGTGATGCTCCTTCCCGCTCTTCTTCAGATGAGTTTGATGACGGTAATGGTAATCGTGAGAGAGCATCTGCCGGATTGTCTTTGCCTGGTAAATATTGAATCTCATAATCAAAACTTGATAATATTATAGCCCACCTGGTCAATCTATTGGCAGCTAATTTTGGTAATTCACTTTTCTCTCCAAGTAAATGAACGAGAGGCTTATGATCAGTTCGTATGATGAAATGTCTACCACACAGATATTGTCGAAATTTGCTCAGTCCGAAAATGATAGCAAGAGTTTCTTTATCTAAGGCGGAATATCCCTTTTCTGCTGCAGTTAATGTCCTTGAAGCAAAATATATCGGCCTTTCAGTGTTATCAAATTTATGAGACAGAACTGCTCCCACTCCCACATCACATGCATCTGAAGTCAGTACTAATGGTAGTGAGGCATCGTAATGAGCTAAGTACTCTGCTGACAACAAGGCATCCTTGACTTGTTTCACTATCGTTGATTCTCGTGACGTCCATTGCCATTTTACTCCCTTGCATAACAGCTCGTGAAGTGGGGCACAGGTTGGTTATAAATTTGGTAGAAATTTGGAATAATAATTGAACGAGCCGAGAAGTGATCTAAGCTCTTTGGGATTCTGAGGGTCAGGCATTTTTATGACCGCCTCGATGTGATCTTGAGTCGGTCTGATACCGTGTTTGTCTATTAGGTGACCAAGATATACTATTTCGTCTTGAAACCACTTGCATTTTTCTTGTTGTGTTCTCAAACCAGATATTTTTAGGCGTTGTAAAACCTGTTTCACTCGAGATATGTGTTGTTCTCTTGAAGTTGCTGTGACAATAATATCGTCTATATAGTTGACAACACCAGGTATTCCTGCTAATACTTGCTCAATGGTTCGTTGGAATAATCCTGGAGCAAAAGATACTCCAAACGGAAGTGGCTTGTATCTGAAAAATCCTTTATTAGTAGAAACAACCAAGTATTTCCTTGACGTTTCTTCCACTTCCATTTGTAGGTAAGCATCTTTAAGATCAATGATAGAGAACTGAGTGCCCCCATTTAGCCTTGTAACCAAATCCTCGAAAGTTGGAATGGGGTGGTGGTCTGAATGGATGTATGGGTTGATAGTAACTTTGAAATCTCCACATAGACGTATTTTTCCATTTGATTTCACAGAAATTACTAAAGGTGAGGCCCACTCAATTGGAGTGACAGTTGTGTCAACCGGTTCTAGGATATCTGAGCTCAGTAGTCGGTTAAGTTCGTCTTCCACTGCTCCCTGTAATGCAAAAGGTACTCTTCTTGGGCGGAAAATTTTAGGTTGTGCGTTTCTTTTCAAATTTATTATTGCTTTGTGGTTTCGTAATGTTCCAGTTCCTTCTCTAAATACTTCCCAGAATTCTTCTTGAAGCTGTTTTACTGTTTCGTCAACCCATTTCCTGTCTTGTTCGCTTGATGGGCCAGTTTTCCTAATTTTCGCTCCCTTTGGAAGTGGTAATTCAAATGCTAGAATCCAATTCATTCCAAACAGCGGAACGTCTGTAGCTCTTGTTACAATAACTGGTAAAGCTATTTTCTTGTTGAAAGCCTCAACCCTTACAGTCGTCTCACCTAACGTTTCCAAACTTAATCCGGTATAAGCTACAAGCGGTGTTGTTTCAAGCAGTTTTGGTGATCCAATTGATTTCCAAACATCCTTACTAATAACCGATTTAGAAGCTCCCGAATCAAAAAGCATTTCAACCACAGTGTTGTTTATCTTAACGGATAGGATTGCTTCGCATCCCTTCTCAATTTTTCGGATAAGTGCCACATGCTCTTCGTCTGTATCTGAATCTTTAGGCTCCCGGAGATGACGCACCCGATTTCTTTTGAATCTTTATCTTCCCTGTTTTGATACACACCCGGGCAAAATGATTCAATTTATGACAGTATCTGCACTCTACCCCTATAGCTGGGCATCTACTTCCTTCTTGGTGAATAGACCCTCCACACTTGAAACAATGAACCCCTTCTTTGAGGGTCACTATGTGTGCCGATATAGTGTTTGGAGGTGCACCATGCTTTACTCTAAATGCAGAATAATTTCCAATCTTACATGTTTCGATGTTGTGCTGTTGAGTTTTTGCATTCTCAAGTAGCTGGGCAAATGATTCGATATCGTCAAATTTACTCTTAACTGAAGGATATTTCCGCAGTATTTCCCGTTGCCAATTTTTCTCATTAATACCTAGTAATAAAATTGACATCTTGCCGCCTGGGAACGAAGTCGGGCTAATACTCAGTGATAGTTTCTGCTTCATGTCGGTACATTTGAATAAATTTCTACCTCTCACTCAAGGAAACATGTTTTCTTCCGAAATTTTTCGTCAGAACCTCAACTAAATCAATGTACTCTACACTTTCTAACTCCTTCGGATAGAAATAGTCTAAAAGGACGTGAAATGGTTGTGATCCTGTCTTAGCAAGTAAATATGTTCGTTTTTGGTCATCTTTCTCAATGAAACATGAGAAAAGGGCTATATTGAAACGCGAAAACCAGTATTCCCATTCATCACTTTCAGATTGAAACATCCAACATTGAAATCATTGAAAGAAAACTTAGGTGTTACCTATCCCACTGCTTCTGTTTCTTCATTCCGTGTTTAGTTTTTCTCTTCGTCGCCATTATGTAGTATCCTACTAAATACTTCTTTAACCAACTGCGTAACAAAATACTATTAAAGCTTAGAACAAACTCATTATTAACATGTTTAATGTTTTAGGGCTGGGGGTCATTCTGTGAATTCCGACACGACACGCAAATGTGCAACGTTTTTTTCTGATGATTTCCGCTTACAACCGAGTCGTTGCTAGGGAAATGGTACTTCGTCGTTTTTCATCCCACAAAATTCGTTGACCATTCGTTCGAAAGCTCTCGATTTATCCAACCATATTATGTTAACTACTGCGAAGTGCGTGGCCAACAAGCTGAGTTATGAGCATGGTTATTTGAATAATTGTTTACACACAGGTGATCATTCTCAATTATTGATATTGTGAACATGATTGTGAATGTTTATCGAGGGAAAAACATTAAACATGATTTAATGTTTTTCCCTCTCAAGGGAGAAATTTATAATAACTTTATGTCTTTGCTATGTTTAGGTATCGGTATCGGTATCGGGAATCGATAAATTTTGTTAGGGTTTCTCAGAAACAACTAGAAAAACAAAATCTGGAATGAAATATGTATATTAAGCGAATGACACGTCAATCAAGTACAAAACATAAATAATCGTAAGTGCTTGGTTACTGAAAAACAATATTGCAAGGTTTACAATAACTAATCGAGTTGAAGGTTAGCACGATGACATGAGCAAACGTGAATTCCATTATGCTCCATTTTTTCACACTCTATTCGTTCAATTTTGCTTAAATTTGGATTATAGTTGGAAGAAGATGACTTGATTACCTCATGTCAATTTCAACACGATCGTATCATTGATAGCTACTGTGCATACGCCAATGTCAAATAATTGTAATGACCTTAATTTCCACAGTTTTCAACTCATCAGTTCATTCTGCGCTTGCACAAACGTAAATTACATAGAGTATCATTTTTTCGTTTCTTCTCGAAAACTAGCTTCAAGACGCCCTTCAAAGGTAAGAGCAGTCGGAACATTAATCGAAATATGTTTGATGGGAAACTCGCCACCTTCGTGTCATTCCTGAGCTATTATCACAACTCAAGGCGACTATGAATACCAGGCCAAACCCCTCACCTTCTATAGAAGAGACGTATGTACTTTTTTTGGGATGGTGTACTGGTTCTTTGGGGTTCAACTACTCACTAGTACCCATACGACATTACTGAACAGAACAACACATGATATGGTTTGAGGAGTACACATCGAGAAACATTTGAAGCGAGACATCTTAGTAGAAAGAGGTTTGTTGAAAGCTTTTTGACTGACCCCCACTTAGCCGTTTGGCCATCTATAGCATGGACAAACAGACGGAGTTTCATTCTTATAGTTATAAAATAGTATAGATATAGATATCCTACACGAAGCTATCATTACAATAATTATTAAACATTATAAACCAAAAGAAGGAAATTTTGCTTTTATTCCAGCCGGAACTTGACAGCAGTCGGAACAAGATCTTCCGAGAGGAGGTCAGTATTTTGGACCGGACGAGTCTGCGGCCGGTTTCTCTCAGACCTGCAGGTCCCTCTCAAGCCCGCGGTCATAATTGATCCAAAACTAAAGCAGCCTTCCGATTCTCGACCTGGAGAGGGTGTGGCGGGGGGAGGCGGTTTCCCAGCTTTTTTTTCCCCCTTTCAGTCTTTTCTCCTTTCCGTCGGACTTCTTTTCTGGTCGACCAAATTCATCAGAAGTGGGATCCCGATGTGACTTTCGCCTCTGAGGAACGCCCATGTTTGATGAGCGCTTTGGCCTTCAAGGACGTGACGGGCGAATCCGTGTCACGCGAATGAGCTTGTCTGAACTAAAACAAGAGAAATGTATGTCTATGCCTATACCTTTACCGGTTGATTGAGTACCTGTATATCAGCGGTTAATTTGAGCATTATCTATCAATTTCAACTTAACTCTATCATCAGTAACTACTGCGCATGCGCAAATATATACATTCTTCTTTAAGCGAGCCTAATTTCAACAGTTTTCATCCAAGTTTGATGAAATTTTCAGGGAAAGTGCGGGTTAGGCTGTAAATGATCCCCTATTAATTTCATACTTCTCAAACTATTACTCCATTTTCGGCATGCGCAAACGTAAATTTCTTCAAGCATCATTTTTTTACGCCCTAGTCGTCCAATCCCGCTCAAATTTGGTGTATAGTCTGGGGACAATGGTTTAATTATTCCATGTTAATTTCAACATGATTGCAACATTATTATCTCGTGCGCATGCGAAAAAGTGTACTCTGAGGAACAATGTCTAGTTTTCATCAGATTTTGATAACATTTTCTGGGAATTTGTGGTTTAGGCTGTAGATTGTACCCTAGCAATTTCATTTTTCTCAAATCGAAAAATCGAAAACTACTTCAAGTATCATTTTCCCGTTTTTTTAAACATCTTTACTGTGAAGCGTAAAATCGCGGGGTCTTGGAACTGTAAAAGTGTGAATACTTCGATGCGCCATGTTCTGATCATATATTACGTACCTACGGGATTTAATAATTGTAAACCAATGAGCTGGGTAGAAGAACTATGTAACACAGAAATAATAAACCGTTTTGTAATAATTTGCAGCGTTTTTCATTACTATCGTATCATCGCTGCTGCGCATGTAAGAATGTGAAAATCTTGCAACAAGCATAACTCTTATAGTTACCCTGTCAATTTAACTACTCAGAAATGTATAGTATTCACTGCGCATGCGTAACACGTATAATGAATGGATTTGATGGATCAAGGACGTGAAGACCGATTCCGTGTCACGCGAATGAGCTTGTCTTAACTAAAGCACGAGAAATGTATGTCTATATAATATACGTGTACTTACACTTAGTATACCAGAAGCCTCATGTAGAAGGTAATTGGAGTGACAAGACTTCACGAAAAAAGGCCATTATGCCCTTAAATTGGGGTTTTTTTAATCACATTTATCCAATGGATAAGGGGATCTGAGGGGATCTGGCGTTTTCATTCATCTGTTCCCTGGATGTTTGCATCTCCCATCACCTCAATGACAACAGCCTACGACACCACTAGGCACATTGCGTCATTTCAAATTGTAAGTAATGAGCCGTTGGCTATTTTATAACATATTATCCAACTGTAATTTTACATTCCATGCATCCCTACCGGTGACTGGTGTATTCGATGCTATCATCAATTTGTTTCTCTCTAATCCAATGAGGACGGTAAATTGTGAGGTAAAGTCTTCATCCTCCTCATCAAATTCTTCCTCAAAAAC
This sequence comes from Adelphocoris suturalis, assembly GCA_030762985.1. Taxonomy (NCBI): domain Eukaryota; kingdom Metazoa; phylum Arthropoda; class Insecta; order Hemiptera; family Miridae; genus Adelphocoris; species Adelphocoris suturalis. The sequence continues at coordinate 19,820,262 of CM061049.1, forward strand.
CAATGCTCTAATCAATCCTCTTTGGCTAATTTTCGTGCACGTAGGAAACCGTAGGAAATAGCTAAGAAAATGTAGCAAAACAGATGAGAAAGCGTAGCAAAAAGGATTTTGGTCATGTAAACAAAGATGGCGAAATGAACTAGGTACCTACCCGGTAAATCGTTGATTTGAACGCTAACCACCCACATTCGGCGGTTGGTTTTGATCGTTGATTTAGCGCATTTGATCATTGATTTATCTGAACCGGAGTTGGTGAAACCTAATATCGTTGTTTAACAGTTGAGATTTTCGGTTTAATGAGTAAACGTCGGTTAAAAACTCTGGTGAAACCGGCCGCGAGTTTTGATTCTCATTTAAATTCGCTCATACGATCATTCTGCATGAATGGAACCAGTGTTGGGCATAATCTTATCGCCGAATACGAATACGATATTCATTGTAATCGTGATAATTATTCGTTGATTCTGAGTCAACTACAATTATACTTGTATTCGTGTAATCGTATTCGTCTGTCGGCGATTACACGAATACAACCCATAAAAATGCGTCACGGTCATCAATTTCAATAGGGCGTCCCTCCTATAATATGCGAAGCCTTGCTAATATTACCTAGATTCAGAGGGACGTCCTATTGAAATAGATTTGAGACAAATAGGCTGGGCTCCAATCGTTGAATTTGCTTTAAGGACGTCCCTCTGAAGCTAGGTAATATTAGCAAGGCTTCGCATATTATAGGAGGGACGCCCTATTGAAATTGATGACCGTGACGCATTTTTATGGGTTGTATTCGTGTAATCGCCGACAGACGAATACGAATACACGAATACGAATATAATCGCAGTTGACTCAGAATCAACGAATAATTATCGTAATTACAATCGTATTCGTATTTGACGATAAGATTATGCCCAACACTGACTGGAACTTTTTTTCAGAAGTGGGGCCGATGTGACTTTCGCCTCTGAGTAACGCCCATATTTGATGGGTGCTTGGCCTTCAAGGAGGAGTCCACAGTATCCGTGTCATGCGGGTGAGCGAGCCTGCCTACTTATTAGCCGAATTAAATTCTTCCTCCCTTATCCGCTTTTAATGTGGAGAGATGAGGTAGGTGATCTTCTAATCATTTGCAAACCGGGGCACCCGTGAAAAGTAGGCGATAAAACATCGATTTAGGTCGTTTAGATTCCTTGCGTGGTTTCTCCTAAAATTACCATTCGATGTTTTAAGGAAATTCAAAACATCAACAATTCGTACAAATTTATAATGAATCATGACTTGATTAACAGCAGAAAATTTGATTATTTTATCAACTGAAAATACTTATATTATGTCCTCTTATCTATGCTTATATAGTGATCTTATCTACTATACTTATATACTGTGATCTTGTCTACCGATACGACTTTGTATTAATTAATCCTGAACATCGCAAATAAACAACTCCGTGCTAGAGCTCAGCATTTTGTATGCTTTCTAGCACGGTCCATTACAATGTAAAAAAGAAAAAAGAAGATACTATTTTACTTTATTTTCATTTTAGTTTATTTGCTGTAAGTATATAACTATAAATTGGACAATAAAAAATGCATTCATTCATTCATTCATCATGTTGCATGAACAATGACGAGACGGTGTAAGAATCTTGCCTACACATCCCCCTCACCTAAATTGTGCGATAATTAGGTTTTCACATGTTACTTTGAATGAATAAAATATTAACGGATGCCAACAGCCAAAAAGCCTTATCGATACACTGTATTTCGGATATAGACATCTTTATGAATTTGGTTGATGTGTGTGTAAGATCTTCCAGACGATAACATACCCACATGGTCTTAGCTCTGAAGGTAATTCAAAATTTTCTTCCGACAGAAAAAATAGTTAGCTAACTGGTTCAATTACACTAAGAATTTTTCTCTCATATGGTTTTCGACATGGATGTAACCAGGGGAGCCTACTTTTTTTGTACTATATAAATGTCACAATGCATCAGTTTACAGCGTTGATACTCTTTGAACAGTTTAACCACCAGTTTTGATAATTATTTATCTTGCTCTTACCTACCTATGAAATAATATTTATGATAAAGTATGCCGTTAAAGTTTGATTGGATGGTGAAATTGGAGTTAGAGCATACCTAAAAACAAAGTTTTAATTTTGAAAATTCCCTGACGTCTCTCGGTTGTTTGTTGCCGAATCCCCTGACAATTTCCAGACTATTCCCGACGCAAAGAATTTCCTGACATATCGAGTTGGGGGTCACCCTCTACTATATACTACGAGACAACATCGAAAATTATAAGAACATGAACATGCATTAATGACCCAGAGAGTCTCCCTATCAAATCTCAACTTCCTAGGGTGAACAGGCGAGAATATTGTATAGAACGAGGCGATAATAGTAGGTACCCAACCATGTATTGCCTTATTTTAGGCTATCCTAAAACCATTCTACCTTCATACCCAAGATTTTCCCAATACCTACAATCATAACCAAGTTTACAAACAAAGGTAGCTATTAATTTCACTAGCAATGGACGTTTATTGATATTGTGCGAATTCCGTTCCCCTCTCGCCTAAACGCAACGCCTATAACGTTATTCGGTCATGGCTAAAACATGTTCATGCTAAAAATTGATAGAAACCCTGAAATTGAGTTTTACAGCAGAACTTTGTTTCTAGAAAGTTTATTGATCATGAATATCCTCAAATTTTTATGCCACAGAAAGCTAAAATTCTGAGAAAATCGACATGGATAAAATTAAAACTGACATAGATCAAAATCATGTAATGTTTCTTTATTTGGACACTTCAAATTATACAAAGACTTAACAAAAAAGGCCTTTCTGTCCTTAAATTGGTTTTTTAATTAAACTTCAACGCTTAACTTAACGGAACTGGGGCTCCTCAGGGAGACGAAAATTCAAACGTAAAATACCTACTTACTTATAGTTTTCTTTTTGTGATAAAAATCGAATTTAAAGCTATCAGTTTATGAAACTTAAATTTAAAATTGTTTACCTTTATGTTGGTAACAATTGTCGCCCGTGTGTTTTACCTAGTTCGCGGGTGGCGGTAACTATGAATTTAGGGTCCCTCAATCAAATACGAGTAAATTTTTCTCAAGTTTTAAACTTTTTGAAAGTTAATTGAATTTGAATATTTTATCTTAACCATTTCAAGAAATATTCTTTTTTTTAAATTAGATTCTCTTCCAACAATTTTGAAATTTTTGAAGCCCCTAGTATGTCCTAAAGATCTGCAATGGGCAACCAACGCGTTTTTTGTATCTTCTAGATCCGATTCATGTTTTGACAAAAGACGCCGAACGAACTGAGACGTTTCCCCCACATACACTTTTCCACACCTACCACAACCACAAGGGATCTGGTAGACCAAGTCCTAACGTTGTTCTTTTGGTGTGAAATCTTTTAGTTTGGAGAATAGTGGTCTGTTCGTATTGAGTGTTCGAAATACAATTTTTAGGTACGTGTTTATAAGGCTCGAAAATTTTTGTCATTTGTGGTACCACCCCTTACACGTAAGGCATTGAATAACGACTGTTTGTTGTTGTTGAGTTGGAGGTATACTGTTTTCTCGCGCGTGATTTCTCTATCTTCTCGCGCTTAGAAATTCGAAGGTTTTTTTTTTCGATGTTCAAGCCCTTAGGGAAAGCGAACAATTCAACGTACAGCGTTGCGGGTGGTTTTAATCGATTTTTTGGGATTAAATTTATCATTGACAAGCAAAAAATTATAACTGTTACTTAGAAAGTTTTCCATATCTCGACTTTTATGGTGTTTAGCCCTTCTATACAACCCTTTAGAGTTGATAAAAATTGATGCCGAGCTTCTAGGACCATCTAGACCCCAAATGAGATTTGTAAAACTAGTTTCGTTTAGTTTAGTCTAGTATTTTCGGGAAAAGCCGCGAACGGCGGACGGACGGATTCTTTTGCAATTTTTTTATTCGATTTTTGGATTCTATCTACGCATCTTGAAACGTAAATCAAAAAAATTTCTGGGGGTGTTAAGATTTTTTATCTTCCTTGGTCGATTACAAAGGTTCATTATTGAAAATAATAAACCAAAACCAATTTAAGGACAGAAAGGCCTTTTTTGTGAAGTCTTATTAAAATTATAGTCATGGTACACGACTGGCATTTATTTTCAATAATAGAACACCCGTTTTTTCGTGACTGTGACTGTCAGCAATCAGAAACGGAACGTGGGTGAAGAGAGATTTTCCGCTTGAATAGGAAAAATTACGGTCACCGAATGTCGTTCAAGGTACCGGGAGTGTAAAAGAACTGAAATGCAGTGGTTTTTTGTATCCCGCAAGTGACGGACATAAAGACGGAACTTTCTCTGGGGGTCGCGGCACAGTAGTTTTTTACCAAAGGACACAAGAGGAAGATATATTGGGCCGTTTAGTTGAAGTTGGAGAATAGAGGCTCATCTCACGAGGGAAAGGAAGATTTTCCGCTGAAGCGAGACTAGCGGAATATGGGACTTGTTGAAGAGATGTAGGGACCACGTTCAAATACAAAGATTCCTTCGATCTCCGCGAGGCGCGCTGGTTCCAGTGATTTACAATTGTGCGTCAGATAGAAGACAAATGGCCATTATCGGGCTACAATATGGTCTGAGGTAAGGGACTAATTAAACCTCACTCGACGCTTAATCTTCTGTTCAAACGGAGAATGAATTTTTTGCCTGCTGTACCGACAATGGTTGTAGACAAAAAATTTTAGCATGGAACACGCTTTTACCTGGACCTAATAGTGAAAAATGATACAAAATATTGTCAAGAAAAAACGAGACTGAAGATTTCTTTGCTATTCAACTTATGAAGCTGGAAATTTGAAATATGGAGAGTCCGAGTGATTGATTTTCTCCTCTACTGAGTAATTTATTTTGTTAAAATTTTCGTTTTTATAGAAATAAATGCTGCAAACTTCAAAAAAAAAAAAAAAAAAAAAAAAAAAAAAAACCTTTGGGGCATCCTTTGGCGGCTACGAATCATGAAGTTTCCCAGGTCAGCTGAGTTAGATCCGGAGGTAAGTTATTTACTATTCAACTTATGAAGGAGATTTGGAATGAAGACCACTTGGGGTGTCTAGAAACGAATCGTGAAGTCTAAAGCAACCCCCCACCCCACCGTCTCTTCCTCAGATGAGATGAGTGAGATTTGGAGCTACGTTCTTTGCTATTCAACCAATGAAGCTGAAATTTGGAATGTAGGCCCCCTTGAGTCTATAAACGAATCGTAAAGTATGAATCTCCCTAGATCATCTGGGTGAACTCCGGAGCTTAATTGAAATGAAATGAAATGAAAAGATACTTTATTCCTCATAGAGCAAAAACAAAACATTAGAAAAGAAAATGTACATTAATAGACCTAATTAGATTATATTAAAAATTAAATAACAAAATGTCAACTTTGGAACATGCCCCACTCGATCGAACACAGTTCGGTGTTGAGTGGGGGAGTTGATTAGACCAACGAATCGTGTTGCATATTAATATTTATTCTAGTTATTATTTACATGTGATTTTAAATGAGTAAAGTTATTGATTAATGTTGATTTAATACATATAGATTGTTTTTATTATCACTACTATTTTAGCTACTATTTTTTAAAATTATTTACTATTAAATCTGTAAAGCTGAAATTTGAAATTGAGAACCCTTGGGATTTCTAGAAACGAGTCATGAAGTTATAGTAGAGCCCCCCAGAACAGCTGAGTGAGATCCGGATCCAAGTTCTTTGCTATTCAACCAACGAAGCTGAAATTTTAAATGGTACGAGTTCCATGTAACTCCAAGTTTTAGCTGAGGCTCAAGGTGATAGCAAAATGTGGTCTGGGGCCTCCCCAGCGGGTTCAAGGGGCGGAGCCGCTTGCGAGGCGTGCAGCGCCAGGTTTTTTCTTTGCATTTTTATGATTTTTTTCTTTTCGTGTTATTTATCTAATTAGTTTTTTTTCTCCAACTTCTATGTTATATTTGCAGATACTGTGCCAGTGAACTACGTTGATGGGATATCTAATAATGGAATGATAAAAACTGTGTAATAATTCGCGGGGTTTTGATTTTACTCATATTAAAACGTAAACCAACAAATTTTGGGTTATACGGTTTTTCTTTATCGATTACAAAACAAATCGATTATAAACTATTACAACCAATTACTAAGGTTCATTATTGAAAATAATAAAACAAGATGTTAGCATTGCATGTCTTGTGCAATATTATTCAGCTTTTAGAATTGCGGGTATCGATCAGAGAATAGTGAAACACCCTTGAAGTCGAGAAAGGATCCCATCCATGGCAGCTGCATCGCCGGCTGAAGATACGAGGTAGAAGTCAACTACTCAAGGTCTCATGGGCTCTTGTGGGTAGTAGAACGAGAGGATGGATACTCATTACCGACTTGGATGCTACACCAACTTGTCGGGACGATGGATGCTACACTCCATTAGCCGAGTCTCAACTTCCCTGATGAAAGTGAAGACCTGCCGCGTATTTCGTTTTTCAAAGGATTTTTTTACTGCTCCTTTCGTTCAGAGGAAGAGGGTTTCAACGCTTCAAACAATCCATTGGTTTCTGACGTGGAAATAAAAAACGCCGCAAATTATTACACAAAAGTTGGTTATTTCTGAATGCGATAGAAGTTCTTCTGAGCAAATAACTGATTCATTATTTTACAAGGTGAATTCGAATGATTAAAAAAATTAAATAAAAAAAAAAAAAAAATGAAAGTTTCAGTCATGCAGCATGATCGCATGAGTGAATTATCATAAACTATCTATCGTATATCATGTATATAATAAGTTAAATTAATTGAAATTTGAACAATTTCAGTAGAAAGAAATTGTTAAAAACCAATTTTATGGCAAAAAAAAAAAAAAAAAAAAAAAAAAAAAATCATTCTAAATAAAATTCGGCAAGACAAAGGAGATTTTTAATTTTTTTGCAGTTTTTATAGATTTTTTAGCAAATATTAATGAAATTTAAGTACGTTTTTCAGCATAATTTTGAGAAAATTTTTTAAATGTCCTATTTAATCGTTGACAATTTAGTTTTAACTAAAATTCTGCTAAAAAATATAAATTTAACAATTTTTGGCCGTTTTTAGCCATTTTTAGTTTTTTTAGTACATTTTTCGAAATTCGACCAATTTAATGTACTCAAAAATTGTTGCCCAACGAACTCATCCTTTCGTTTGGAATGTTTCGTTTTTGGTGCAAGAACGGTATGTATCTCATATATCAATCTTAAGGAGAGTTATCGTCTGGAATGACATATATATATATATATATATATATATATATATATATATATATATATATAAGAGATGCATTCCATTTTTCACAAGCCACGTTAAAAATCAGTTCTACACAGGCTTAGCTCAACTCTTCAAGTTTAAACTATGAAACAACGATCAAATTGAGATTGAAGCACAAAGCAAATGAGATACATGCAAGATGGATGGTATTATACGATTATCATGGTTCTTCTGAAACGATCGACATTCTCTCTACATGAATGAGAAGCAGAGGTCCTATTGAGGAGGGCACCTGTAAGACATTGGGGGTTGCCTACCTAATTTTTTTGTTTCTTTTCTCACAAGATTTCGACCCTCATCAGTCAATTTCCTACCTGGCCACCACCCGCCGGCTTCAAAAACCTTAATATAACCGTTATGCCTGCTTAGAATCGGTAAAAAATGAGTCTACATCCGACACAGAGAACTCCTGGCTCTACCAACAATGGCAGTTGGTGGTTTTGTAACTTCGTCCACTTCTAAACCACAAATATTGGTAGGTAAGCTAAACAGACAATGAGGACAACTAGAAACACATAAAAAGTCGCAAAAACTTAATCTCTTGCATATTCATTAGCGACTTTCTTACAACCCAAATTTGCTCAAAATAGGGTTGAGAATGGAATTTCGGTTTCGAGGTAGGTAAGTATTGCAATTATTCGGCCAATTTTGAAAACATCCTAAGGTTGACTGTCTGATTAGCTGAGTGTGAGGTCAATTTCTTTTCCAATCGTCCTACGATGCTGAAACAATGGAACCTCTCTAGGTTACAAAAAATAGGATTCGAAACAAAGCAATGCTGGAATTCGAAAAAAGGCATCTCTCGAACATGTAAAGTAACAACGTGAGAAAGTTGACGCACTGGCCAAAAGAGGAGCTACACAAGGAACTCCAAGTTTGGATAGGATCCCTAAAGAAGATTTCTATCGTTTGATTGAAGACCATCACCGAGAAAGCTGGAAGAAGAAGTACGCCGCATTACTCAATGCAAAATTCTATAAAACGGCAGGATCATTGCCTGATTGGAGGCCATGGTTTGTGGGCGTGTCGTCGAATCGCCGAGAAATAAAGACGATATGTCGCGTACGCAGTAACCATGGCCTATGTACCTCATATAATCACAGATTTTTAAATGACCAAGCTTCAGCTATATGCGAAGAGTGCCAAGAAGAAGAGGGGACATTAGAACATACGATTATGATGGGTTCAACATTCTCCACCCCTCCTAAAATACTTTTCGACGACCTAACTCCGCTACTCGACTCCCCATTCTGCTACAACAATATAATATGAACCAACTCGGTATTCCACAGACTCTATGAATTTATAGTTGAAATAAACATAGAAATTTAATCCTGTAAATAGAACTTGTAAATATTATGTTAAGTACCTATGACTGTATATACATTGTATAATGCCAATAAATAAATTTAAAAACCAAAAAAACAACGCGAGAAACAACCCTGACCAGCTGAGTGAGCCTCTATTTCTTTCGTAATTAACCTGCAATGGTGGAATTCGAAAGAGAGCCTCTCTAAGACACGCAGAATAGAATTGAAAAGAGAGAAATCACCCTGATAAACTGAGTGAGATGAGGAGCTAATTTCTTTCCTAAACTACCTGCAGTGCTGGAATTTGTTTAGGGCATTTCTCAATCACGTAGAATAGAATAACGTGCAAAACCACCCCGATCAGCTGATTGAGCTTTCCTAATCGATCTGCAGGGCTTTAATTCAAAAAAGGGCATCTCTCGAAAACGCAAAATATAATTATACTGTGAGAAACAATCCTGACCAGTTGAGTGAGATGAGAAGCTAATTTCTTTCCTAATTGACCTGCAGTGCTGGAATTTGAAACAGAGCATCTCTCAAACACGTAGAATAGAATTACAAGTGAGAAAAAACCCTTAATTTCTTTCCTAATCGACTTGCAATGCTCTAATTCGGAAGAAGACATCTTTCGAACTCGCAGAATAAAATTGCATCGTGGAAAACCATCTCATCAGCTGAGTGAGCAGTGACGCTAATTTCCTTCCTAATCGCCCTAGGATGTTGAAGTTTGAAACGAAGTCTCTCTAGGAATAATCTACCTAGAATAAATCACTTTTCTTTCTCTTAAATTCTACAAAACTCTTCTTCACCAATGTAGATTCCTCACTAGCCTACTGCGTTCCACTTCAAATTAGGCCAATCCAAGATAACGTGATTCCATTTTTACGGAACAGGCATCGAACACGAGCACGATGAGTCATTCCTGACACCGAACCGATGGAAACAAGCAGTATTCTTGCCATGACCAGAGGGTTTTCTTATCATTTTCCATATTGATAACTCTGTCCTTAACATTGTCTGCATCAGTGAAATAATATCCGTGTTTGGCCTTGGTCATGTGTTCACTAGCCTTGATGCGGCTCCAAGTTGCGAGATTGAATGCTATTTCAATGCCATCGGTCGTAGCTTCCTCTGCTAGATGATCATCATATTCATTGTCTCAATTTCCTGATGAACCTTAACCAACCAGAAGGAAATCAGCCACGAATTGGGATTTCTTTGGTGCCACAAATATCAACTTTCTGAATTGTTTGTGTGTATGTGTTTGTTTTCAAGCCGTCCTAATGGCTACGTTAACTATCTCAGTTGGGTGATCAAGGGGTAGTGCTAACTAGGGCCGAATAAATATTTTACAAAGCCAATTCATGCTCAGTGGCTGAGGCAAGAAGCCGTATATCGTTGCCTTTAAGCGCGATGGGTCTCCTATAAACCTGGATGTCCAGGTTGTCAGTGACAGCATGGACATGGAATAGACCTGGCGGGCTAAGATAAATAAGTATGACAGAAATGACCTGCGACAAGCAGTTTACAAGCTAAAACGTGTGGCGACCTTAAATAACAAGGTTATGGCTACGACTTTGTCATGGCGCGGGGTGCAGATCGGGAAAACTCCACGGAGTTACTCGAGTAGGACATCTCGGCAGGAGTGATCCGTGGTGTCACCACCTGCGTCCTGAGGTTTTCTTACTTGAACTGGTAATAATTTTATATAGGCACTTCCTTTCATCCCATTCTTCCTCATCAACTTCCTCATCCCTAGAGCCGTCGTTGGGTAAAACTAGGCTCCTCCACACTTCTTTTATTTATTTTCTTAAATTAATGGTGTGCCCCCACCTCTTTAGTTGCAGACTCGTATGCAAGCTCTAAGAGCCACTCAGCTGATCCGGAACCTGGGCATCATCAAGTAACTGCCCTAAAGAGGCTACATGCAAAATTACAGCTTCCTAGAGTGTAAGGCATAGAAATTTGCTTTAAGAGCCACTCATCTGATCCGGACCCTGGGCATCATCAAGTAAATGTCCTAAAGAGGCTACATACAAAATTACAGCTTCCTAGAGTGTAAAGCATAGAAATTAGCTTTAAGAGCCACTCATCTGATCCGGACCCTGGGCATCATCAAGTAAATGTCCTAAAGAGGCTACATACGAAATTACAGCTTCCTAGAGTGTAAAGTATAGAAATTACCTTGTAAAATGATTTAACCACCGCTTCACAAATCTAACCGTTCTCGCAATATTCGGATCACCTGCTATGAATCAAATCATCGAAACACCAGCTCAATGAAATCATCAGAAATTAACAAGCGGTTGCAATCATGTTCACAATATCAATTATTGCGAATGGATCACCTGTGTGTAAACAATTATTCATATAACCATGCTCATAACTCAGCTTGTTGGCCACGCACTTCGCAGTAGTTAACATAATATGGTTGGATAAATCGAGAGCTTTCGAACGACTGGTCAACGAATTTCGTGGGATGAAAACGACGAAGTACTATTTCCCTAGCAACGACTCGATTGTAAGCGGAAATCATCAGATAACCAACCGTAACGCTTTTTGTTAACGCTTTTTTCGTTTATGTGCCAAAGAAAAAAAATGTCAAAAGCGAGAAAATCCACAAATTGTTCCACAATGCCTCAAACCGGATTTCCATGAAGATAAATTTGAACAGTTTCTAGAGTCATTGCAAGTACTTCATCTTCTACAAAAATTGCTAAAAATCGGCGATCAAACAATGATGTCCATAGAGCACCAAGCACCACTAGAGCATTATATAATGAATCGAAGTTGCTTAGGGTCAAGGAAATTTTTTATTTAGAGGCTTGTCTCCATGTTTTTAAGAAGGGCGTTGGTGAGGAATTCCTCAGCAGAGCGTGTCAGACTCGTACAGCTACTGATTCAAATTTGAGATTACCTGTGGTGAGAACTGAACTCTTTAAGCGTTCAGCGCACATCCAGGCTGTTACCTTTATGTACAATCACAAAATCAATATTTTTAATTTTTCGAACCGTAAATTATTGAAACACACTTTGAACAGATTTTGGGCAATTCATCTTCCTATTCATCCTAAAGATTTAATTAATTTTGTTCATTTTCGTTTTTTTTTTTTCTCTCTTTCTTTATTAGTTACTTGCATTGTCTTCTGTATATTACTCGATCTTTTTTTATATGATTATGTTTTCTTGATTAATTAAGACATCCTCGTATGATTATGATTCATTTATAGATTTTTGATTAATGACTCTAGCGGAGAGCACAAGTGATTTTTACTTATTCTCCGGCAGGTGGCAGTGCGATATTTATTTTATAATATTATAAGCTAAAATGTATTTCATACATCTTTATGTAAAAATGTCATTTTCGCCAATAAATTCTCTCTCCCTCCTCTCTCTCTCTCTCTCTCTCTCTCTCTCTCTCTCTCTCTCTCTCTCTCTCTCTCTCTCTCTCTCTCTCTCTCTCTCTCTCTCTCTCTCTCTCTCTCTCTCTCTGTCTCTCTCTCTCTGTGCAGAGAATTATAAACTTTTTACTCGTACATGTAGAAATTTGTTAATCACCTGTGACGTTTCAAGTTGCATCACACCTGAAAGAAAACATTTTTCGTTACGTTCCAACCTTAAGCTCGTTATTGTGCAAATGCGTTTCACGTTCCCTTTTGTACAACCGATTTGGTATTCAGTGAACGGATTCTTCGGGAGGGGCGTTGCGGGTGAAATCCTCAAACAGTTCACGGTAACAGAACAGTTCAGTTCGCCGGCCCGAAGTGAAATTGCGATCCATTACACGAATAGAGATGAGGCAGTTTTTAATGACAGTCACTGTGCCCCGCGGGACCTGTTGTACATCATCCGGCTTTCACGGAACTTCCATGCAATGTCGTTGCCCTTTTGATCCGAGTTTTTCACCTTGAAAATTTCAGCTCGGGAAAGCGGGGGCGGTTAGGGCTAACGAGGTTTTTATTGAGCCGGCCGTCTCCTTCCTAATCCTTAGTCTATGTAACTGATTCTTGAATGGAACTAAGTACCAAATAGCTTTGTGAGTATACAAGGCACTTGTCCAGAGCATCATTGGCTTTGGAATTATTGCTTGGGGAGGAGCCACTTCAGCGGTATTGAATCCACTGAATATCATGCAAAAATTCATTCTCAAAGTAATGACCAAAAACCACGCAGATTTCTTACAGTAAATATGTGTAACTATTTCCGTGTGTTCTCAGTCCATCGGTTGTATATTAAGTCGGCGCTCACCTTTTTTCACAAACACCCAGAATTTTTCAATTTTTCTAAAAATACTCCGTACGCCTTCCGGTTCACTACACAAGCTGTAGTTCCTGAACCGAAAACTGGTATATATGGAGTACTTCAAGACACATTTTCTATAGTATGCCTTTCTCAATTCGCTCCTTGCCAGAAAATTTGCGATACCCCTCCAATCTTACTCGTTCGGATTATAAAAAGGAAGTTTTCTCGTGGCTAATCCAATATGGGTTGGAAAACTGCCAAACTCTACTTACAAGCATTTATGTTAATTGAAATATCCATTAATTATCATGCCAGTTCCCTTTATTATTATTATTATCATCTAATTAATTGATAGTTTAGTTTTGATCTTCTTTTTCCTCAATAACAGAAGGAAACAGTGTAACCAGATAACTTTGTGATTAAATAAGTATCTTTTTTCTTCTTTTTTTTCTTTTTATGCAATTAATGAGTATTATATTCACCATTAGCTCAAGCATCTCCCCTTAACCGCACAGGGCCTGCCCTATGGTTAAGGTGTATGTTCCATATTGCCATATATCATGTATACTCGTTTTTGTAATTTGCTGTTTCTCGGAATAAAACTTTCATTCATTCGTTCAAGCTCCTTCTAGTTTAAAACTTTCATTTTTTTTAGCTCAGGAGCCAAGGTCTAAATTTCGGGAGAAGGTTTGAGATTAGATTTTGAAAATTTAGTCCATTCTGAGCAAGAAAATCTTTGTCTGCCATCTCGAAATTGGTGGAATACAACATGGTGGCCTCATAAAGATAGCTTAATTTGCCCATTTTATCCGTTTTCTTCAAATAATTCCTATACCGTTCATCCTACAGAAATTTTTTTATACATAACAAAGTTGTAGAGCATAAAACAATATAACGATTCGAAATAAAAACTATGAATTATCCCCCCCAATAAGGGAATTAAGGACAATCGAAAAGGGATAATTTTAGGAGTGCCCTCTCCTCCCCCCCGTCTAGACTTTTGCCCTTAAAAATCACCTAGTGGCCCTAATATTGGTCTGATTCAGGTCTGGCAAACCTCATTCGATTCCGGGTTAAATACATTCCAAAGTTCTCGAATGAAATTATTGAAACACAGAATGTGTTTTAGCTCACGCGTTTCACAGAAACCCGTGAAACCCGCATAGAATGACTCAGATTTTGCGGTGTATCTTATCAGTACTATGTCAAGTTGTTTTATTTATTAATCATCAGCGCAACGACTCTCCACCAGCTAATTCAAATCATCAGAAATTAACAAGCGGTCGCAATCATGTTCACAATATCAATTATTAAGAATGATCACCTGTGTATGAACAATTATCCAAATAACCATGCTCATAACTCAGCTTGTTGGCCACGCACTTCGCAGTAATTAACATAATATGTTTGGATAAATCGAGAGCTTTCAAACGAATCGTCAAAGAATTTTGTGGGATGAAAACTGACGAAGTACCACCATTTTCCTAGCAAACGTCAAAAGATCATAAAGAACTAAAATGTAAGACAATTTACATTCATTGAAGTTTGAAAAAGTCTTCATCTTTATATAATTCACGCTGAATGAGATTCTATTTTAAAAGTTTCTTAAACTGATGTAATGGCTCATCAAAAGAGTAAATTTCAATCATATTGTGTGTCACGTAATGGTTGAATATAGTCACGGCCGAGTACCTACTATGATCGTCTCTCGAAGAACTGCAGTCGGTGATTCAGCACTTTCATAAGAAAAGCTGAATCAGAATCGTATATATTGTCATAACATGATAGAATGTAGGACAATTGTCAATGTGATTCGGAGTAGGTAAATTAACATTCCTGCAGCCAATAAAGGTGAGAGAAAAACATAGATTAATTAAAATAATAATAATAAAATGAAATAATTGAGTGTAGGCTAGTCCGGGCACCCACCTAATTCTAGGTCAGCACCCCTTGATGGATTCATAAATCGCGCAACTGAGAATCACCAGGCGAGCCTAAACAAATAGCTCGCTATAAAGCCATACACTCAATAAATCACACACTAAAACAATAACTCATACAACTTTTATAAATCTAAAAAAATATCCAACAATTAACAAGTTACCACAGTCATTATAAAACTCTAAAAAGCTAACTCGAGTACTTTTATAAAATTCCTCGGTTGCTGACAAAATTAACAATGGCTACAAGATAAACTTTTGTATCATATAAAGAACCTTTTCCTTACAGCTGGTTTATAATTCATGTTGCACATTTCCTGATTCGATATTCGACAAACTTGTTGATAAGCAATTGAAATTCGTTGGTATAGCAACAATCCACCTACTTAGTTTACTTTTAACCAACATCGAATTTGGTAGGCTGTACTTGCCTACGTAGTTTCATTTGTTGGTGGAGCACCAACCTGCCTTGTTTACTTCGACAAACTGCCAAATCTATCCTTTCATTCATTCAAAATTGAAGAAGGGTAAACAAACTACTTATGAACTCGTAAACGAGTTCCACTATCTGCTTTACAAGCAGATACCATGTTACATGGATATGTCTTTGATTGGGGATTTCATAATGGTTGTCCTCGAGAGTTGTAAAAAAATCCTTTAACTTTGGACTGTAGGCGACGAAATGTAGGATAAAGAATTTATTCTATTATTCTTGGAGACACAATAAGCATACCTACTATACATACTATTAAAGTTATTTCTCCAATACAGGCGCTATCATTTTCATGTTCATGATAGCCTGCTTTTTCATTAATAAATGATATTATATAATTTATGGTTTTATTTGATAACGTTTCGTTCTCTTACTGAGGACATATTCAGATCTTGCTTTCTTGACATTGAGTTGACTTGGTGAGCCACTGTTTTATTTGACGAATCCGTTATATTTGGATGTTATAAATTTTTTCCTGGACATTCAGTAAGAAGACGAAACGTTTTCAAATAAAACAATAAATGAAATAATTGCATTTATTTTCCCTGGGCCGCATTCCGACTAATTCCAACAAAACAACGGTTTACTTATAGAAATGTTGAAAATAACTGTGGAGAGAAGCCACTACAATGAGTTGTTGTTTACAGTCGACTGTTGTCAAGAGGATGATGTTTCCTATGGAGTGGAGTAAATGATGCTTTTGCTTTACGTTAAGAATATTGTGACCGGCTTATTAAAATTTATTGTTTATAGTCCAATCAGCTTAGTTTAGGAATATTGCCAAGTGCGTAAGGAGGGGGAAATTGGTAGCTTGAGATGTGAACATTTATCACATAAATCAAGCGCTTTCCAACGAGTGGCGAATGATTTCTGTGCAATGAAAACTACGGAAGTTCCATTCCCCTGGCAACGGATTGGTTGTAGGTGAACATCATTAGAAATTGTGACATATTTTTTGCGTCACGAAAATTTTTGGTTGACCCCCCAGAGCAAAGACATATCCATGTCAAAACTATTTAACAGTGCATAAGTGGAGTATTACGTACGTCCCACTAGTAAAAAAAAAATCTTGATTTTTGATTGCTTGAGAAATTAACTACCTACTAATCAAAAATGGTACATTTCATTTTGAAAAAATCGCTAATGTGGTACAGTTCTTGCTCAATGAGTTCACGTTTTATAGTGCGCTTGAAATGTTTGAAAGAAAGCTCTTTAGTCTCCTCGTTGAATAGATTAAACACACGGCATCCCATTTGGTAGGGGTTCGAAATTATAGAAGAAAAGTCTAACTTGCTGAACCTCTAGTTGAGTATTTGTGATCAAATTGGAAGTGGTTAAATACATTCGGGTGCTCTTTACTTAAGTTAATGTTTCGAAAACGAACAGGCTTGGAAGAGTTAACTCAATAACTCAAGCTGAGGAGTTTTCTGAAAACAATTTCATTGGAGTTGATTGAACACCAAGCCCAACATTCCCACTCAAAATTCCTTCAACTACTAGCAGATCTCGCAGATCGTGTACCAACTCTTGCTACCGCTTTCTCGTTCTGGCACAGGCCTGTTTCGAGTCTTTGTTTCTTCATTCTTGGAGTCTTCCTACCTCGCTATCTGTTACAGGACGTGCTGCGAGTGGGTGGGTGGTGAGGAGGGGAATACTCAGGTCCTGACCCCCATCAGAATGTCGTGTTTTTCCGTGGAAAGTGTTCCGTGACTGGACTAACCTACCTTCTAGCATCATTATTGATTTTATTCAGTCATTTTCACTAGGTCTCTTTCTTCGAAGGATCAGTGAGAACATCACGACTTCAGTTTCGCCTTTGTTTGACTCTCACTTCGAGCTTCTGTTGATTCTGTTTTGTCATAATATGGAATAACCATTTCATTATTGATGAATCCAACTACTGTGGATTAACCCTCATAGCATATTGCGAAACTAAGTTTTGTTAATCATATGATGGGGTGTCTCCATACCCCAGTCGTTTTGAAACAAAGAAAGATTAAATAATATTGGTTTACAAACCATTTAATAACATTAAACAATCGATAATAATCAGAAACGCTTGCATAGGAGTCTGCAACACATTGGGACATTTTATGTCTTTAGTTGCAGACTCGTATGTGTTGCAGACTCGAATGCAAGCTCTAAGAGCCACTCATCTGATCCGGACCCTGGGTATCGTCAAGTAAATGTCCTAAAGAGGCTTCATAAGAAATTACAGCTTCCAAGAGTGTAAAGTATAGAAATTACCTATTTGAATGATTTAACCACCGCTTCACAAATCAAACCGTTCTCGCAATATTCGGAGCACCTGCTATGAATCAAATAATCGAAACACCAGCTCAATGAAATCATCAGAAATTAACAAGCGGTTTCAATCATGTTGAAAATATCAATTATTGAGAATGATTACCTGTGTGTAAACAATTATTCATATAACCATGCTCATAACTCAGCTTGTTGGCCACGCACTTCGCATTAGTTAACATAATATGGTTGGATAAATCGAGAGCTTTCGAACGAATGGTCAACGAATTTTGTGGGATGAAAAACGACGAAGTACCATTTCCCTAGCAACGACTCGGTTGTAAGCGGAAATCATCAGAAAACGCAGGTAACGCTTTTTTTTAAACGCTTTTTTCGTTTATGTGCCAAAGTAAAGACATAAAAGTAAAAAAACTATGATTTCTGTTCTAGAACCAAAAATTTCAACCATGTATCATGTTTTCAATGAAATCATCAGAAATTAACAAGCGGTTGCAATCATGTTCACAATATCAATAATTGAGAATGATCACCTGTGTGTAAACAATTATTTATATAACCATGCTCATAACTCAGTTTGTTGGACACGCACTTCGCAGTAGTTAACATAATATTGTTGGATAAATCGAGAGCTTTCGAACGAATGGTCAACGAATTTTGTGGGGTGAGAAACGACGAAGTACCATTTCCCTAGCAACGACTCGGTTGTAGGCGGAAATCGCTGTAACACTATATGTTTCGTGCGCGGAAAAAAATTGACTCGCAAAATTTGCAAGGACCCCAGGGCTAAAACATGATACATGTTAAAATGTCAAAATTATTAGATATTTTAGTGGGAAGTTTCCGAATTGCAGGACTGTTTAAATTCTCTTTTTTAGTGAGATCTCTTCTGTTCATCTTAGGATGTTGAGATGTGATAGGGATATTTCTTGGAACACTAAGAAACTATTAAAATAATTGGCTCTTTCCTAATCAGATGAGTGAGCTAAATTGTCTCTTGTTCATCCTAGAAAGTTGAAATTTGATAGGGGGACTCCCTGGGGCACTAAGAGACGATTGAATTGTTTGGATCTTTTCTGGTCAGCTGATTGAGCTAATTTAATTGAGACATTTTTAACTTGAGACACAAAACACATATTTCACAGGGAGAAAAAGACACATCCACCGATGTATCTGCATGTAGTGTAGATACTCAACGTTTTCAATAACGTCCTGCTGTATTATCCGAACAAAATACCGATTTTATTGGATTTTCCCCGTAAGTTTCATACACAGTCTCAAACGATCAATACAAATCATAAAGTAGATAACAGAGATGGGCAGTAATTAATTACATGAGTAATTAAATACATCTGCAATTACTTGAGTAATTTGTGTGAAAATTTTAAAAGGAAAGTGAACAAAAGTCTCAATTGATGAAAAGTTATCTTTTTCAAGCATCAATTACCAAAAGTAATTGCAACCGTTCGCAATTACAATTACTTGTAATTGTAATTGTAATTGCAATTACTCGCCTCCAAAAAGTAATTGTAATTGGGATTGGCAATTACAATTACTTTTCGATTCAAAGCAATTGCAATTAAAATTACAATTACATGGAATTGTAATTGTAATTGCAAAGTAATTAAATTACAATTACTTTGTGGAAATGCAGAGAAGATCAACCCTTAACTTATATATCTATAAAAGCGTTAAAAACCAGGAGTACTTAATTTCAGAATTCCTCAAAACGGATTTCCATGAAGGAATTTTTTTAAATTTTTATTTTAAAATTTTTGGAGCCATTGCAATAGCTTCATTTTCTAAGAAAATTCGCTAAAACAAATGAAGTAGAAACGCTGCAAACTATTACACAAAGGTTTATTATTTCTGTATTAGATAGCCCTTCTACGTAAATCACTGCCTAACGTTTTTTGCCTAGAAGATGCCTAACGTTTTATCGCCTTCAAACTGGAATTTCTCTGTGAAATCGATACGGAATCGTAAAGCTGGCCAAACCACTGGAAAGCTGATTAAATTTGAAAGTTTTTACGAGGTTTGACACCTTCCAGCAAGTTTGTTGGAAATAGACTTAAATTTTAAGTTTTCTGAAACTTACTTTTTTTAAGATGTTGAACGTTTGAACTGCAACTAGGGACCTTAGAAGTTAGATTTTGATTATGAAAATACACTTGGCGTATAGGAAATGTAACGTTGAATTCGAGATTGTGGTCAAAAAAAGAAAAAATGACCCCCCCCCCCCCCCCCCATCATCATAGACCTGATCAGGCTGGAAAGTTTAGAGGATCATCTAGGATGAGAACCGAGTATTTTCTAAAAGTATTAGATTTTCAGAAAATGTCAAAGAACAATCTATATCTATAAAAGAGGATGTATGTATGTATGTATGTATGTATGTATGTTGCCTATAGACTCCGAAACCGCTCGACAGATTGTAATGAAACTTTCAGGTATTATTAGGCATGATTCAAGGATTGTTCCTGTAAAGTTTGGTGCAAATCCGTTCAAAGGGCTCTGACCCAGAGGGCATAAAAGGGTGCAGTGTCAGGTTTTAGAAATTTATTGTTTACAAAATTAACTACCCAAGCCAAGACCGAAGGCAGAGTGAGGCCGAGGGTGAGGCCAAAGGCTGAGACATTTATGTCTTTACTATGGCACATAAATGGAAAAGCGTCACGCGGGGAGCGTCACGCGGAGAGCGTTACGTGGAGATTCCCTAATGATCCCACGATTCTGAGATTTGGTATGTAGCCCCTTGAGGGACTTCTGAACACAACTGACCGATCCCAGATCAGCTGAGTGGCTCTAGAATCCAGTTTTTTCCCTAATGATCCCACGATTCTGAGATTTGGTATGTAGCCCCTTGAGGGACTTCTGAACACAACTGACCGATTCCAGATCAGCTGAGTGGCTCTAGAATCCAGTTTTTTCCCTAATGATCCCACGTTTCTGAGATTTGGTATGTAGCCCCTTGAGGGACTTCTGAACACAACTGACCGATCCCAGATCAGCTGAGTGGCTCTAGAATCCAGTTTTTTCCCTAATGATCCCACGATGCTGAGATTTGGTATGTGGGCCCTTGAGGGACTTCTGAACACAACTGACCGATCCCAGATCAGCTGAGTGGCTCTAGAATCCAGTTTTTTCCCTAATGATCCCACGATTCTGAGATTTGGTATGTAGCCCCTTGAGGGACTTCTGAACTCAACTGACCGATCCCAGACACCAAAGGCAGAAACCAAAGGCTTCCGTCCATCCAATCACCTCTTAATAACAGTTTAAAATTACGATCAATAAACAAATTTAATTTGGGCGCAGCAACGCGCGCGGGGGGAACGCTAGTTCAGAGAATAATAAACCAAAAGTCGGTATAGGTAATAGAAAGGCTGAATTCGTCGGCCATCCAAATCGGTCAAGAACAAGGGGGCCGAATTTGCCCATTAAAACGTCCAAAAATGCCTATAAATCGATTTCACGATGTAATATAGGTTTTTAATTGTTCGAATGAATGATTGAAGCTGAAAGAATCCAGGAATAAGAAGCAATCAACCCGATCTGACAGCGAGATATGGATTTATCTATTCAAATGCTCTGTTTTTGTTTGTAAATTACAGAGTACAGGAAAGCTAGTCGACCTATTAACGCTTGATTATATTTTTACCTCCTTATTGACCTCACAGCTCCAAAACCAATGCGTGTAAACAACACTAGTCTTGACTGTAGTAAGTTGTTCGTTGGAATCATTAGACCATTCATAACATCCTGCTGATGTTGATGCTGGTGGGGTCAAGCGCCAGACAGGGATGTGGACCGTCCCCCCTTCCCCCATGGTGGTTATCTTGTTCCTTTGAGTTTGCCTCGCCGGGATTCGTACTCATTACCTTGTATTAATAGATGGTTCCGAGTTTGCTGTACGCTGTACCTATTTAGTTCATGATGCAGTGCCTTGCCGCTTGATATGGAAGTCCGCAATTTTCCAAACGTAAGCAGTTCGGATTCTTTGGATTCATGTCTCCAAGGAATGGATGTATACCCGGACGTGCGTGACCCTACATACGATGAAGTGGAGGATGAAAGTGAATCAGACAATGCCAACGGAACCGATCCTGGTCTAACCATCCTAGATGGTAAGTTTTTTGAGTTAGTTCGAGAAAAGTGTAACGCACACAAAGTTGTCGCAAGATGTAAAAAGTGCGAACCACATGTTATTGAAATTAGTGGCAACCCACACGCTTCCACAAATTTCCTTAAACATCTGAGGAGGAAGCATCCTGAATCAGTGGTTGCATATAATGAATATAGGAAAAGAAAGAAGTTTTTATTAAAGGAGGGGAGGAGTGCAATTGAAAAACAAATGGGGAACATCAACTTGACCCAAGAAAAATTCATTGACCTGCTCTCCAAATTCGTCGTCAGTGCTATGGTACCCTTTAGTATTGTCGAAGACCCTTGTTTACATGACATTTTTGAACGGCTCCAAATAAAAACGATAGGTTTGAACGTTCCTAGTCGGCGCACCATTGTCCGGGCCACCGAAAAATTATTTGAAAAAAATAATGAAACAGTTACAAACATACTTAAGGAAGTTGACCATGTGTGCACAACCGTTGACATATGGTCGGGAAAGAAACGAAGCTTCATTGGAGTAACCGCTCATTGGATTTCGAAGGATTACGTGCGGAAGTCAGCAGCCCTTGCGTGCCGGCGTTTCAAAAATTCACATACATACGACCGTATAGCAACTTTAGTGAGAGATATTCATTCTGAGTTCGGACTGAATTCATTTAAAGTCGTTGCTACAGTGACTGACAATGCATCGAATTTTGTCAAAGCCTTCCAGAAATTCGGCATACACAAAGATGTAATACAAACTACTAGTGAGCCACATAATTTTCCAGACGACGGAGAAAGAGAGAGCCCACACTCACTTTTGCAAGTACATGATTCCTCACAGTCTGAATCTGAGAGTGCCGTCACAGATAATGAGTCAAAAATTCCTCGCTACGACAGACCCTCGGAGGTCATACAAGGGATTTTACCGGATCACGTTCGATGCGCAACACACACACTCAATTTATGTGCGGTATCAGATGTAAATAAAGTTATTCAGCAGAAAGCCGATTTTGGCGAGACTCATAAATCCGTGATGAACAAATGCAATATATTGTGGAATTCGGCATCACGTCCAAAATCAGCACAAATCATCGAAGAGGTACTTGGTCACACACTCTCCCGGCCAGGGGAAACGCGCTGGAACTCCCTGTACGACTCATTGCGTCAAATGCTAACAATAAAAGAAAAAGTTCAAATTTTGTTCGGCAGCTGAAGTGCAAGAATCAACTCCAGTTTGTGGAGGACGATTTTACATATATTGGAGAATACATTGAGTGTTCAGCGCCCATCGCGCAACTCATCGATCTTTTGCAAGGGGAAAAAAACATTTTTTTTGGATATCTACTACCTTCACTGGTGCAACTTCGCAAAAAACTCCTAGTCCTCGCACAGAAAAAGTGGAAGTTCTGTCAACCCCTGATTGATAGCTACATTTCTAGTGTAGAGACAAGGTTTAATGAATATTTTGGGATCTCGACCCCACTCGCGGAAACCGCTGCTGTTGCAGCTATATCACACCCTGCTTTTAAGAAAAGATGGCTACAACTGGTCGACGACAGCCTCCACGGGAGGTTACTAGAGCTTTTTCATAATGCAGTAAAAGATGTACTATTTTCGCGTCAAACAGATTTTTCGGTTGGTGGACCTGAAGCCGAAGTCAGTGGTCATGCGGGTGCTGACTACTTGGATTATTTTCATTTCAGAAATGAAGAAGCCTATTCTGCTCAGTGTGATATCGAAACAGAATGTCAAATTCAAATTTCTACCTATTTTTCGAATAGGTCACTATTAATCCCAATGATCGATGCCTATCCTGCAATAAAGGAGGTGTTTTTTCAAACCAATACAATTCTTCCGTCTTCGGCTCCTGTTGAAAGACTTTTTTCGTTTGCAACAATGACGAACGCTCCCAAATCAAACCGTTTATCCGATTCCAATTTTGAGAAAAGGGTTATTCTAAAAAGCAACAGAAATCGTTTTACCAAATAGACATTCAGGTATTTTTTGTGTTAAATTCTATAATAGTTTGTGTAAAGTTTACATTTGATGGGACATATGTCTTCTTATTGCTCTAAAAGAGCTCAGATTCCGTTTTATTATTAATTATTTGTAAGTATACGTAGGTACTTAATTGGATTCATTTCGAGAGATGATAATTATTTTATCATTAATCATGCAATTATTTTACTTGTCTACATACTTTTAAGCAAAAGTGACTTTTTTTCATGATGTGTTCCGTATTTTTCCAATTTTGTGAAAAAAATTATTATATCAGTCTTATTGAATGGAGTTTTTGTAAAAGTAATTGCCTCCTATCATAATCACCTTAATCACACTGAGGAGAAGTGGGGGGGGGGGGGGGGACTTCTAAAGTTGTATCAATACTCCTAGAGTGACGGTAAAAAACCGAAAAATATTTTAAATGTTGCAAAAGTCATTGCCACCTATCGGGATCATCTTGTTCTCACTGGCGAGGTGTGGTGGGGGAAATAAAGTTCTAAAGTGGTATTAATACTTCTATCGTCTTTTCGCGGTAACACCACACAGTGGGACGAACCTCGATTTTAGATGGAAAAAATTATATATACTTCATTTCCCAAACCTATACCCACGTTATTCTAAAACTGAAAAAAATATATATAAATAAATAAATAAAAAACGTTGGGATGTTAAGACAGTAAAAATGTACATTACTTTCCACTCTGTAGAGATGTTGGGAAAGTAAAAATGTACATTACTTTCCACTCTATTGGGATGCTGAGAAAGTAAAAATGTACATTACTTTCCACTCTGTAGGGATGTTGGGAAAGGAAAAATGTACATTACTTCCCACTCTGTAGGGATGTTGGGAAAGGAAAAATGTACTTTACTTTCCACTCTTTTGGGATGATGGGAAAGTAAAAATGTACATTAGTTTCCACACTTTTAGGATGTTGGGAAAGTAAAAATGTACATTACTTTCCACTCTTTTGGGATCTTGAAAAAGGAATAATGTACATTACTTTCCACTTTTTTGGGATGTTGGGAAAGGAAAAATCTACTTTACTTTCCACTCTGTTGGGAAAGTAAACATGGACATTACTTTCCACCCTGTAGGGAAAGTAAAAATGGACACTTCCACTTCGCTAGTTCCATTTCCACAAAGTATTTGGAATTTAATTACTTAGCAATTACAATTACAATTACATGTAATTGTAATTGTAATTGCAATTACTTGGCTCCCAAATGTAATTGTAATTGGGACCTGCAATTACAATTACTTTTCTGAGCTTTGTAATTGCAATTACAATTACAATTACAAGTAATTGTAATTGTGGGGTTTCAATTACTAATTACAAGGAATTGCCAGGTAATTGTAATTGTAATTGTAATTACATTTTGCCCATCTCTGGTAGATAAATTATTAAATAAAATTGTCGTAATAACGAAAAAACATAGTGACTACAATCTTAGAATTTCAACATTGAAATAGGTAGGTATGATATTTAAATTAAATTGATACCAAGATAGGTATTGATTGATGTCAATCGGGTTTCCCCAACTTTCCACCAAATTTGAGAGAAATCGCACAACTAGGGGGTAAAAATGATACGTGATGGAATTTACGTTTCCGCATGCGTTCAGGGGGTGTAATTCCGTATGTGTCCCCACTTTCAAACTAATGTAAATCTGTCATTATCCTATCAAAAAATGAATTTGACGACTATTTCGGAATCCTCAGAATCTCATCTTTCTCATTTTTTCAGGATAGATTAACTTTCTCCTTTATGCGAAATATGGAATCGAAAAGGGACACATACGGATTTGGAAAGCGCCTAGTTCAGGTGGTTTATTGCCGATGGTGCCCAGTTCAGGTGAGCCCGACTTTCCGTCGGGGTCACCAGTCTGTTGGTAGGTATAAGGTGCATGTTTATTCAAGAGTATGTATCATCCTACACAATATAAACATCAACTTTGTTTGGTCAGAGAGCAACAACAAAAGGAGGTTCATTGCTCAGCTTCTTGACCCAAAAATAGCGTGGGGACACATAAATGCAGAACTTTTTGATTGGTCTAATAATTCCACGTGTCCCCACTTCTTTCAAGTCTCTATTTCTTAAGTACGCGAAGGAGAAAGTTAATTTATCATGAATCCACAGGAAAGAGAAGATTCGGAGGTTTCCGAAACAGTCGTCAAATTCATTGTTTGATAAATTTACATTGGTTTGAAAGTGGGTACACATACGGAACTACACCCCGTTCAGATATTAATGCATTAGATATTAATTTGGGGACGATAAAACTTACAGAAGACCATCTAGAGCCTAACCCCCATATTCCTTGAAAATTGCTTTGAAATCGGAAGAAAACCGGAAATCAAGCTTGTTACAAGGATTTGCTGACACACGACATGTGTTGTATGCTATTACATTAAATAGCAAGCAACAACAATAACACTACAACAACAACACTAACCTAACAATTAAATTGATGGTTACATATGAAAACGTGCTCTCTATCAAATTCTCCCTTCAGTCCATTATTTCATTTAACTTCATTTCAATCTATAATTTCAATTTCACGAACATCTCATTGGCGATGTGGAACACGCGAATTTATTGCGATAAAGACGGATCTCACGGCACAACTCACCCAACTGACGGATATTGTCGCTGCGCTGGTCAGGACTCAGGCTACATCGTCGGCACCATCTTTTGAGTTCGAAAAATACAAAGTAGGTGGAGATGAAACAGTAGCAGCTTATTTTTCTCGTTTCAAATTACATTTGCAATTAGATATGTGGAATAAAGGAGGCGGAATGGAGCCGGTACCTTCGTGTTCATATGGGCCCCGAGTTGGTGGAAACACTTACCGATTGCATTTTTCCCGAGACCCCCGATAAGAAAACATTCACAGAAATCGAAACCTCTTTGATAAATGATTACAAGGCCAAGACAAATAAATACAGCGAAGCCATTAAATTCTGCAAAATTCTACAAGACCCGATGGAAAATATACATAACTTCAACTTGAACAAAATAGAATTGAGCGTGAGCGTGGAGAGAGTAAATAAATTGAAAAGACTGATATAGTTAAGATTGATATAGTTAAAGATTACTAACAATTCAATGAAATGTATAAACTCTATTCAAAATGGATTGATATTACTTGAAATATTACTAACTGCTGACTAATTAAATTATATTCGTAATTGTTGTTGCCTAGGTAGGAAATTGTGTATTTTGTAAATTCAAATGTTTACTTATTTCTTTAAGCTAAATTTCAAAATGGATAGATAAAGATAGATAGATACATTTTTTTATTTACTCACATAGATATAACATCCATAAGTAAAGGAGTTGGCACAATTTTGGCGTGTAAGAACAAAATGACATGTTTCTGAGGAAGAAAATTAAAAAGAATTCACTGCAAAACCATAAAAAATAAATAAAACATTATCATCAGCTTTCTAAATTGTCTTCTGTTTGTATAAACACCTTAACACTTCACAACTTAACACATAACTTAACTCAAAAAATATATATATTTCTGAGAGGAAAATATAAGAAAATCTAGGCTGGAATTGCTAATCAAATATCAAGGAATCAAAGCAACAATTGATTTATCTCAAAAAATTTAGAAGATCACACAGAGAGAATTAAGTTTCTAATTTCAAGGCTCTCCAATAGGAACCGACCCACCCTAAACATTACATTTTTATCTTCGGTGTTTAGGATCAACTTTAGCTGCATGTATGGGGAAAGTGGAGTTCGCAGCAAAGGCTGAATAAATTTTATTCTGGCAGAAGACAACATTGGGCACATAATAACAAAATGGACTAAATCATCATAGTGATCCCAGCTACAGAGCGGACACTTGTTGAGTGGGTCAAATCTCACAACATGGCCCTCGAAGCAAACCCTAGCACTATGTCTGCCCATCAACCTGAACTGGGAACACAGCCTTGTCAGTTGGATTGGCCAACCCGCAGTCAGATACCCCTGAGCCGAACCCGGACTCAAACTCAGTAGATCCGGACCCGAACACAAATATCTGGAAGAGACGGAGACCTCAAAATCCTTCAATAACAACCAATCTTTAACCCCCTGCACTAAAGATTTAGTATCTAAATTTTGGAGACGATCCATGAGTGTTACGGGGTCAGACAGCATAAGGGAGTCGTTGTTGTTCTCTGAGAGGACAACCGCCAACTGCTTAAACCAGTTGAAGCGCATATCAGGATCAGTGCGAGTTGCCAATTCTACCATTCTCTCCAAACAGATCCTAGGGATCCTATGAGATGGCATAGACATTATTTTTTTTAACCACTTAATGGCACTCTCCAGTACATCAAGCAGGAGGGGTGTTGAGCCAGTCTCTGATCCTATGATTGTAGCCGGAGTATTGCGCCCTGTTAGCAGTATTCTCCTCAGGAAATTGGTTTGGATCTTCTCAATTTCGGCAGTGTACCTAAGACCCCATATACAGGCACAGTACAATAGTGTAGAGCGTACACATGCTTTAAAAAGGGTCAATCTTGCTTCCCAGGATGAAACACGCGCTCTGGTCATTAGCCTAACCACAGCCCCAGACGCCATATTAGCTCGGCTCACAAAATGGTCACAAGCTTTTGTAAAAACTCCAGAGCTTGAAAAGGTTACTCCCAAATAAACCTGGGTCGTGACCTGTTCAACAGGAGATCCCTCCAAGAGAACCGGAGATCGCAGTGGCTTTAGCCCTCCCCCTCTTCTAAAACAAACCAATTTTGTTTTATCTTTGTTAATGATAATACCCCTCCTATTGCAATATTCAGAGACAGTAACCAGTTTTTTGTTGATGTCAACAATCGAATCCCCCAAGACCGCGAGGTCATCAGCAAACTGTAACAATAAAAGGTCGTTGGAACCATCCAGATTAAGGCCCTTGTGTCCTCTCTCTCTAACAAAACCTTCCAAGGTCGATGTATACAGAATAAAGAGTAAAGGACTCAGAATTTCTCCTTGCAGAACTCCCTCAGTTACAGCGATGGGCTCCGAGAGACCATCTTTTAACCGGATTTTAAAGTTAGCCAAATCATAGAGGCTCTTGAGGATTCTAATATAATTGGAACTAACTCCAAGCTCAAACAAACTATCCCATAACTGTCCATGTGGTAGGCTGTCAAACGCACGTTTGAAGTCTACATAAACACAAAACACGGTACGCTTTTTTAGGCGCAGATGGAACCCCACCGCCGCTGTCAATACAAACACCTGCTCCAAGCAGCTCCTACCCCGCCTGAACCCTGCCTGTGTCTCTGGTAGCAGATCATTGTACTCCACCCACGTGTACAGTCTATCATACAAGACTTGTGTGAAGATTTTTACTATAACATTGACAAGAGCAATCCCTCTATAATTACTTGGATCATCTTTGCTACCCTTTTTATGGACCAGAACCAATATTAGGTCAGCCCAAGCTTTGGGAACATTTCCAGACCGTAATATTTTATTGAAGAGACAGGTAAGATAACATATCCAATTATTAGGCAAATGTTTATATAAGTCAGCCCCAATCATGTCAGCTCCAGCTGCTTTATTAGATTTACACCTATTAATACTATTTTGGACCTCCACAATGGTGATATCAGCATCGAGTACTGGGTGTCTAACATCAAAATAATCTAAACAGCAAACAATTCTAGGTGGATATATTTGTTCGTAAAAAGCAACCCACAGAGATTCAGGGACCTCATTTGCCACAAAATTATTCAATTTAAACATGTTAATGGCATCGTAAAATTGTTTTGCATTGGTAGCCTTAGAAATTTTATCCATCCCATTGATGTAATATTGCTTTTTTTTAAACGACAACACATTTTTTCTATGTTTTTTGAAAGAGGAATAGTGCGATAGTTCGGGTTCAGCGAATTTGACAAGTACACAGGCCTTAAGTTTAGCTCTAAGTTCCTTTTCCACAGAGATACACTCATGGTCGAACCATGGTTGGTTAACACGACTAAGCGAAGAAATTTTCATCATATCCAAGAGTTTAACCGTTTCGGTCATAGTTTCCAAACAATTCCTACTTAATACATCAACGTCCGTTTCAATTCCCACCAAACCTACATTGCTTGAGTATTTCATTAGCCTAGTGAACTCCACAGCCCTATCCTGCTTCCATCGAACAACCACTCTTTTCTGGGTAGGAACTGACTTACTAGCAAAACCACCCAACATCACCTCAACAGGGAAATGGTCCGACTGAGAGGACCAGTCACATCTAACGCGAAAGTTTTCAAGCCAATTAGGCTTGTAACACCAAACATGGTCTACAATGCTTTTGCCACTAGTTGAGCAAAAAGTGAACATACCCGGAGAATCCATAGACGTTCGGCCATTCAGAAGCACAAAAGAAAACCCTTCAAACATATCTACCAAGTCAGCCGCTAAGTGTGATATTACTTTATCCATTGAGTTTCTCTGGGGGACTAAGCAGCTCGGTATTTCCATCTCAGACAAGGCATTGAGGTCCCCTACCCTACAATTGAAGTCACCCCCCACCAGCCACATCGCCTCACCAAATTGTACCAAGAATCGTTCAACCACCGATTGGAACTCATCAAGCAAAATCAGACTTATTCCCTTATTAAAGTACACATTGACAATAACCATTTCAAATATTTCGGTCTTAAGACTTAATAATATCCATAAAGGAGAAATATCCAACACCCTTATACAATCAAACTTGTTTTTACGATAGCAGACTGCAAGTCCTCCGCTTCCCCTACCCCTACTACCAGTTCTAGAGGCAAAACTGTGAATAATTTCAAAATCCGATAGAAAATTCGGTATTGAGGCAGGTGGGGCAAGCAAGTGAGTTTCACAGAGGCATATAACATCACATAAAGTTAGTTTTTCGAAGCAAAACTGGAGTGTACCGAATCCCCTACAATTCCAAAACATAATACAACCTTGATTTCCAGGACCTTGGGCATCTTCCTTATGTCATAATTTCAACGACTTGGCCTTGTTTAGGTCTTGGGGGCTCGCCGACGTAGATCGAAACCTCTTCTTATTGTCCTCTTCACTCTTCTTGAGATCCATCTCCTCTACAACAGCTTCCGCTTCTTCCAGAGATAATGGGTTATTTCGAAAGAGTATCCTACCCTTTGTCAGCTTTACCGGTTCCCCTGTTAGCCTGAGTAGGTTAGTTACGTTCATTTGCCGTTTCCTCATTTCACGATCTTGTAAGGAGCGATCAAACGATACTTTAATATTTTGTTCTCGGAGCTTGGGAACTAGCCCGAAAACCTTATCTTTGAGGATTCTTGTTACAAATGCAACTAGGAGCGGACGTGGGGCAGGTCCCTTTCCCAGGCGATGAGCGAAGTTGATTGACTGTTCATTTATTACTACGTCCGTACCACATCTGCTAACGAAATCCCGCACCACACTAACCAGGTCCTCCTCTTCTAACTCAGGGACGTTGAAGAAAATCAGGTTATTATTTCGATAATTTCTATCAAGAGTGCGAACGTCTTTGGTAATCCCCTTTAGCTCCACTGCCAAGGTGTTCTGACCCTCCTGCAGTTTTTCAAACCTCGGGAGGTATTCATCTAATTTCTTCCTGCAGTTATCACAATCCTCCTTCACCAACCTCAACAGAGCCATGATATCGCTATTACTAACCGTATCAGACGAGCTCTTTGACTTAAGGCTCATTTTGATAAATTATGAAATTTTCACTTCGGGCACAAGAAAATCAGTACAATCTAGAACGAAAACTGCAACTGTTATAAATTATCCCTCTTTGATCTTGATTATTTGTGAGTGTAGTTATAGGCTCCTGTTCATTTGTAAACGGCCCGGCGCATTATCATCAATTGGGAATTTATGAGAGCATTAGAACAGCATGGAATCTTGGAAGCAAAGAGAGTTCCATGCAAGCAGGTCAGATCAATATCGGATCATGGATGTTATACAGCAGTGTCCATCTCTAACCTGTCTTATCAGAACCTACCGCCTGGATTTTTTCTTCTTATTTTTCCAACTTAACGAACCAGTTTTCAACTGGAAACACCGATACAAACGGTCACCGCACAGCGAAATAATAACACAGCGTCAAGATTGAAACCAGATATACTCGGCAAAGTTAAATTGAACACAAAAAACACAGTGAAAACTACTCAATCAACCGACAATTCACAGACAAGCGCTTCGACACACGTTTCTTCATCAGTCAGTCGTACCAACTCTAAATTTCAAAATGGTCTGGGAGGATGGTGGTGTGCCATTACATTATTTATTACATTACAGTAGCAGCTTATTTTCTCGTTTCAAATTACATTTGCAATAAGATATGTGGAATAAAGGAGGCGGAATGGAGCCGGTACCTTCGTGTTCATATGGGCCCCGAGTTGGTGGAAACACTTACCGATTGCATTTTTCCCGAGACCCCCGATAAGAAAACATTCACAGAAATCGAAACCTCTTTGATAAATGATTACAAGGCCAAGACAAATAAATACAGCGAAGCCATTAAATTCTGCAAAATTCTACAAGACCCGATGGAAAATATACATAACTTCAACTTGAACAAAATAGAATTGAGCGTGAGCGTGGAGAGAGTAAATAAATTGAAAAGACTGATATAGTTAAGATTGATATAGTTAAAGATTACTAACAATTCAATGAAATGTATAAACTCTATTCAAAATGGATTGATATTACTTGAAATATTACTAACTGCTGACTAATTAAATTATATTCGTAATTGTTGTTGCCTAGGTAGGAAATTGTGTATTTTGTAAATTCAAATGTTTACTTATTTCTTTAAGCTAAATTTCAAAATGGTCTGGGAGGATGGTGGTGTGCCATTACATTAAATAGCAAGCAACTACAATAACACTACAACAACAACACTAACCTAACAATTAAATTGATGGTTACATATGAAAACGTGCTCTCTATCAAATTCTCCCTTCAGTCCATTATTTCATTTAAATTCATTTCATTTTATAATTTCAATTTCACGGACATCTCACGACAGATACACAGACAGACTGACAGACACGGAGCTAAAGTTGTTCAGATTTGTCTAAAACATAAAATGCGAGTGATTTCGGAGACAATTTTTTTTTTTCATCTCCCGAAAGTGAAAACAATGCTATCACTACCCATAGGTAGACTCAGAACCAAAAGTGTTGCTTTGATGTTCGTTTGTTTGTCCTAGAAGAATCGTTCGCGATTTATGTGTAGACATTGCAATTATAGTTTCTCAGATTTGCGACACGGTAAAATAAATGCTGAACCCATACCTGCCTGCTACCTACTTCACAACTTGTTCGTAGAATCAATTGAGGGTTTCTTCGGATTTCAACATATACACTGTTTTCAGATTGTTGCAAGTAGGTTCGAAGATTCTTCGTTGCCTATTGTGTGAAAACCCATTTTTCTCAACTCAATACGACAAACTATAACTAGGTCAGGAGACGCGTTTTGAAATTTCAACTAAGAATCTCTAGAAGAGAACAGTTCTGACGAGGTCGCTTGACATTGCTTTTTACCACTGCCTATTCATAAGGGTGAAGCAATTTCCTCGTTCTAAATCGGTTTTACAACCACCTCCCAACTACCGCATCGCAATTCCTCTTTCCACTGCGGCAAAAGAGGAGCATCCTTAACCGCAAAGTATTCGATGAATTATGGTTCAGTAAATTTATGCTTCAGAAGGATTTATATTCATTTACATAAGGCTAATAAGGATTATTTTTGTGCAGCGCGATAATTATTCCATTATTAATCGAGATAAAGTTCATTGGGCAAAAACCTAAAAGATCTGTATGTGGGTATATATATCTGTATATACCCAACTACCCCCCGAGTTTTAACGAAATCGCACCGATAGATCATCAAAAATTTGCGTTACAAGACATTTTCGCTACTTGGCAGGTGATTCCAATAAATCTCACATCTTGTCATTACTTTCAATCAACCGGAAGGGATGAAATTTGTGTTAGCAAATCGAAATCTCGAAAACATTCATCGGACACAAACTTGAAAGATATTCCCAACAACAAAACTTAAGGGTTTGAACGAATTACGACCGTTAGATCATCAGAAATCTACGATGGAAGAAATTCCCGTTTGCGCATGCGCACAAACTGATCCGATGGCAATGAAATTTGTAGGAGACCATCTGGGAACTAATCTGTAAGAAATTTACGTTGAGGGGGCCAAGACCTTCATGCTCTTCAGGAAATGCAATTTAAGGGGACCATATATTGGCAAACACCGCACACTGCCTGAAAATTTCATAGAGATCGGTCTAATATCATGAAATTATACCTGGATTAACCAATCTTGGTTTGGAGCATGCTCAATAATTATTCCTTGGGAACATATACCCAACTACTCCCTGAGTTTGAAAGAAAGCGGAGCGATAGATTATCAGAACTCTGCAGTACTAGAAATTTACGTTTGCGCATGAGCAAACTGCTATTGATCCGACGGCAATGAAATTTTTATGGGGCCATCTACGACCTAACCATTAAGAAATTCACTTATGCGCTTGCGCACTAGCGTTTTATTCATTATACAGCAATGAAATTTATTATAGGGAACCATCAAGAAGCTAAACCACACAATGCTTGGAAATTCCATGGAATTCGGTCCAATATCTCGGAGTTGTGTCAACCAATTTTAGTTTTGCGCATGTGCAGTAATTATTCCTTTATCAATATTGATAAAGTTCATAGGGCACCATTATTCATTCAAACCATTCATTCACTAACCTTAAATACGAGTATATACTCGTACTCTACTTCCGGATTATGAACGAAATAGGGGCGATAGATCATGAGAACTCTACGGTACAAGTTTAGTTTTGCGCATGTGCAGTAATTCGTCGTTTAAGTTGCAACATAGCATATCTCAAAAAATGGGATATTGAGTTATGCATACCGTTGGATTCGTATTTCCGCGCCCGAAATGTTGATAGCAACAGTTCATCCAGCTGACACGTGGCTGCGCGGCAATCGAGGTCTTTGACAACATCGCACATCTAAAAACTGGCGGGAACACCACACATCTCAGGAGTTTCCTCAACGATATCTCAATATCCCATTTTTTGAGATATGCTATGTTGCAACTTAAACGACGAATTATTCCTTTATCAATATTGATAAAGTTCATAGGGCTCCATTATTCATTCAATTCACCAACCTTACATATATACTCTACCCCCGGAGTATGAACGAAATCGGAGCGATAGATCATCAGAAATTCTAGAAAAAGGGAACGATGTTGCATGCGCGCACCCAACTACTAGTCCTATGGGGACCATCAAGGAGCTAACTCGCACAATGTCTGACAATTCCACAGAAAATGAATCAAAACTTAGTATAGTTAGGTGCGTCAAAAGGATTTTCCTGCCACATACACTCACAGACAGACAGACATCAGACAGACAGAAAGATGATACGGTACCAAATTTGATTAGCAATCTCTGAAATGCAGACTAGAGCAGACAATTTTAATTACATTGTTTGGGACAGAGTGGATTAGACAGATGATGTTGCCTATAAATTTCATCACTCAGAAATTTACCTATAGTTTTCACTGCGCATGCGCAACGTAAGAGTCATCAAACGTCATTTTCACATGGCCTTTACGTTTGATCTCGCTCAAATTCGGAACGTAGTTGGGAAAAAACGATCTGATTCCTCATATGGGTTTCAACAAACATACCATTATTAACTGATGCTGTGTTGTGGTTAAAAAAATTAAACACTGTACCTCCTAGGCAAAAATACAAAAAACAGCAGAGTTCTAAATGTCTTCATAAGTAGACGATGAATAATCTCCACTATTGTACAGGGAAACCTCCCTGAAACTATTTTCCGCCTAAAACTTCCATTAACAAGGTTTTGTGTTTCTGCATTAAGAAGGAATAAACCCATAAACGGATCGTCATGTCACACTGGCCACTCCACCGCAAAATTTTCCTAATGTGGGCAATTTCACATATTTTATTCCATCAGCTGATAGATATTGAATAGAGCTTTCCAAAAAGGTGCAGTATGATGGGTATCTGATGATTATAAGTTTGCAAAACAGGTGTGTAAAGATACCAGAATGTCGTCAATTTATTTGTTTTTATTTATTTAATGTATTAATTTATTTTTGAAAATAATAAACAAAAATACTCAGTATGATGATTAGTAAAAAACATGAAATCTATAGTTTTTATCCTATTTCAATTAAATTTTCAGAGATTGTCCCCAAAGGAAGATGGTTCCCAATGAACTTTATCGCTTCCAAGTCACAGGTAGTTTTTGTGCTTGAGCAAACGTACACAAATACTCGTACATTCATGTTATATTATGGAAACGAGGAAGCCAAACCCAACTTGGCAGCCGTTTTTCAAGGAAGATTCTCGTAAAGATGAGAAACACCCATTCGTGGTTTTGTACGCGGAAGATAGTGCAAAAGACCATAAAACGTAACTTCAACAAGCGACGGGCAACAGCATGTCATTTTCGTTTACGACTCCGGTTTTCACTTTCATCTGGTTCGCAACGTGTAACGTCTGGGGAAGACACTGTCTTGTCCTCGATGTCTGCATAACAGTGAAGGCTCAAGTAGCAAATAATGTCGGTGAGCTACAAACGGCACAGGTACGTAATTACCCGAAAACACCGAATTATTACAGAAAAGTAAATTATAATTTACTTGAGACGCCTGGGCAGCAGATTCTGCCTAATGCATCTCCATGGTAAACACTCCAACCAATTACAAAATGCTGCAAATTATTACGCAAAGGTTTATTATTTCTGTATTAAGCAGATGATTTCTCTTCAAAACAGATCACTGGTGTATGCAGAATGCGCATACCTTACGTAATGTCACACGATCCGTGAGGAAGAGATGCCACCTATGCATACAGGAAGGAGGGAGGCACTTTGAGAACCTGCTCTGATTTATTTAGGTATTTTATTTATTTTATTTTATTTTTATTTTTTAAAGAAGTAGTTATTATTTTTTTATAACACGAGTGATCTCTGATATCCAACGGCTTTTTCATTACCAACCCACTTCGTATTACTTGGTACTACTCAAATAAATGATAAGACAGTATCCGAGGAATAATTTTGAAGCACAATTGACTGAGGTAGCCGATCGTATTATCGAACTTTTCAGCCTGCCCCTCCGATGATTATCTCATTTTGCTCAAGTAGATGAGACAGGTGGAAGATGAGTCAGGTAGAGAAACTATTATTTTTTTGGTTTATTAAGATCGAATACAGCTGTGCATAATGGAAAAAAAGAGATGAAACGTTGATTTTGGTCGACAAAATCACGTTTTTTGTAATTCAAACGTTATTTTTTCTCGAAACGTCCATGTAAAAACTTTATTTTGAGTAGACCGTTGGAAAGCTGACAGTTTGAGGAAGTTTTTCCCGGAGAGCGCCTGCAGAAAAACTTCCAGACTAGAATCAGAAAAACGAAGAAAAATCGAGAATTTTTACTTTTTTTTCTTCAAATTTTGAACTTTGGCCATTTGTTTGCACTAACTAGAACTAATAATAAAAAAAATAGGCATTTAAAGTAGAAAGATAGGAAATTTAACGCTCTTTTCAACAGTATCCTCAGATTTGAGAAAATCCCAAAAATTTGGGAGTTAGAGCCGTTTTCTTGACGTAAGGTCGAAAACACGAAAAAATCATAAAAAAAAGAACTCGGAAACGAAGTCTCTAAAAAAAGTCTAGGAGGCATTTTTCGTTGCAAACTAATTGTAAAATCGACCCCTGGATTTCTGCCCCGCTGAAGTGTGAACACCCTGTATATCGGAGGACGTCATAATATTCTAACCCGCATTATTAACTATTTATCAACTAAATGCCAAGGCGTTTGCCTGTAGAACTTCTATTTGGAACAGACTTATGTTGGTACCGCCCGAAAGCTTATGACGCAGATAAGGGATTCATCCTTCTCTCCGACATTCCTGAGCCTCTTGAACCCATAAAGGAGCGTCTGGGCTCAGCGCAACTAGCTATTTCATCTCTAAGTCAGCATCTATAAGTACGGTAATTGAATTGCTGTCTTCAAGGTCCTCTGTAGCCAAAGTCTAGCGTAATCGCCTACATTGCAGGAAACCACGGGTTCGAGCCTCATTCAAATTTTAAAAAATTTTGCGTCGTATTTTACTGTTATCGTTCCGCCACCCTGATAGATAGATAGATAGATAGATAGATGTATATTTTCTTTGTAAAGGCCTAAACGAGGCAATACAAAAGTCAGGTACACAAAAAAAAAAAACAGAAATACAAAATAAATATAACAATACAAATACAGATAATTAAGTCAAAAACGGGAATAAAAATAGTTCGAGAATCAGCAGATAAAACTTACATGTCAATTCAATCAGGTACATATTTCCTCCAATTCAAATTAAAAAACCTCGAGACTTCATAAAGATCAATTTTAATCAAAGCCCTCTTCAAATTACTTCTGAACTTTTTAACTGGAAGTGTCTGAATTTGTACTGGTAAGCAATTGAAAAGACGAGTCCCCATCTGTACCGGATCACTTGTCAACGTTGTTGTAAGTCGAGCAGTAGGTGGGCGTAAATCATTATTACCTCTGGTGGAATATTGATGAATATAGTTGCCTCTCATGATTGAGTCGGTACGCTCCCGAACAAATAACAACAAACAACTAATCCGAATTTTTTTTTTTTTTTTTTTTTTTTTTTTTTTTTTTCTAGGGGATTGACTACTTGCTGTTATGTATTTTTGAGATGCGAGCGTATCGAGCACCCAGACCACTGATCTATGCGAAAAACTGATCCGTGTAAAATCTCTCTAGGAGTGGTTTTAGACGAGCTGACACTAGTTATGACTAGTTGAAAGAGGAATCTTCGAATGGGTTCGGGAGCTCTCGGAACTTCTCGGCTAGTCGCGCTGCCTCCAGACGCTCCCAACCCAGAGGCACCACGAGGAGTCTAGCAAGCTTCAGTTCATTTCAAACAGTCTCCCTAGATAGAAGCACCTCAAAAATATCTTCCTATTTGCTTTTAAACAGTGTTATTCTATTAAAAAAACCAACTTCCTGGTATTATTTGAATTATTAATAATAAATGGAAATAGTTTTTTTTTTTTCTTTTAAAGGTTTAAGCTGCACCTCAACCAGAAGCGTCATTAGCGGCTTATGAAAATAGTGTTAACTGCTCTAATGTTAGACTTTGTATGCCTCAAAATTAACTCCTTGAATGCTCGATTTACTGATGTTGTATGGAGAAAGAATAGAAAGAAATTCATTCTGAACAAGAATTCATTCTAAACTCCCTGGTTGTATGGGTCATATTCATATGTTTCAATATGTAGGTAGGTGTTGGTATGTGAGACGGGAAATGGGGCTGATGTTGGAGAAGAAAGTCATGTGTCTCAGGAGATCTCCCAGCCCGAGAGTTCCATCTGGAGTTGCACTTACCTCTCGCTCTTTGAAAATAACACTCATCACAAGCCGCGGCTCTGAGCTTTCTATCCGTCTGCGACTTATGACTCGATGACGGGTTCCGTTCCTCGTGATTGACCCCTTCCACGTCGTTTTCATGATTTTCTCTCTCC
This sequence comes from Adelphocoris suturalis, assembly GCA_030762985.1. NCBI lineage: Eukaryota > Metazoa > Arthropoda > Insecta > Hemiptera > Miridae > Adelphocoris > Adelphocoris suturalis. The sequence continues at coordinate 19,859,560 of CM061049.1, forward strand.
TTCTCTGGATCCCTCAACGTTAAGTTGGACCTTCAGATAAATCTATGTAAATATTGAAAGGTTTTGTCGATTTGGCTTGTCAAACAATCACGTTTACTCGACTATGTCCGAAGCTGACGCTTGGAGCACAAGCTCACGTTTACACACGCCTAGCTGAAGAGATCCGATTGAAACGAAGTTTACCAAACATGACTATAAGTTTGTTTGACAAAACAGAAGCTAGTGAAAAAGTTATAGTTTGCTACTGATGATGGCCTAACCGTCGAAATCGATTTAACATTTTAACTCTTTATTTTTCGTGGAAATATACAAACTTCCGTTTTGAAATGGGTTTCCACAACTTCGTCGCGAGTGATTTAGTTCGTATCTGTTTGACAAGTCAGTTCGACACACGTCATTTTTTACAAACGTCGTTTTGACGGAGTCTGTGCCTACTACGATTTACAAAATCAGCCGAAACAAGCAGAAAAACCTTCTCTGTCTGTCTGCCTACCTTCTGGATGCCTCTGAAATCAGTTCAGTGAAATTCCGAATTGCGAACCTGGGAATAATAAGCTTTAAATATAACTACCTCCAATTTTAGGGTGAAAATATCCTTGAAAAAAGTTCCAGTCGTGCAGCATGATCGTATGAGCGATTTTCGTAAACAGGTGGTACGACTACGAATCGTATCGTGTCCACCCAAAAGCCATTATATTTAGCAGTGAAATTCTCTAAATTTGCAGAAGTTCACGATGTAAATACTAGAAACCGAGACGTTAATTTTTGCATGCCCTCATGTAGAACTACAGCCTTTCATGACTCATTTTCGTGTAAATGTATTCTGTATTATAATGGATTATCACTAGAGTTAAAAGAACTAACAAATTATGGTACTTTCAAAGATAATTTTAAAAAATATTTAATTTCGAAATATGAGCGCAGTTCTGTATAAGATTCACCAGTTCATCTTGTTTATTTTTCATCTTTTATATTATAAATCTGCCTTCTCAAAGACAAGCTGTGGCAACTTCAGTTCACAGCTATGGCGATGATCCTGCGTGTCAATGAAAGGGAATCACCTAATTATTTATGGAATATGCCTGAGAAAACTTAGGATCGGATACATATCGATTATACTGGTCCATATGCTGGAAAAATGTGGTTTGTCGATGTAAATGCACATTTAAGGTGGCTGGAAATCTTCCGACTTCAGGACGCAACAACGGGTGGTTCCGTAAGAGTGCTAAGAACATTGTTTGCTAGGTACGGCCTCCCTAGTACCATGGTTTCCGATAATGCTTCCATATTCAGCTCTGAAAAGTTTAAAACATTTGCTGCATCAAATGGAATTGAACTGGTGAAAACACCTCCATACCGCAGCCGTTCTAATGGATTATTCGAGAAAGCTATTCGTACATTCAAGTTCCGATATGAAAAGTCAGGAGATGAATTTTCTTACCCAGACCACCGTCTTCAGGCAAAGCTTTTTGAGTATAGAAACAGCATACACTCTTCTACTGGAAGAACACCTGGTGAGATGTTCCGAGGCCGACAACCCCGTACTTTTTTGAAAACGTTAGCACCTGATCGACGAGCATATGCCGACAGGAAAACATTAAAGGTGAAACTAAACCACGACAAGGGGCTAACAGAGAGACATTTCCAGGATGGCCAAGAGGTTTGGTACAAGAGAAAAATAGACGAAGAATGGAAGCCTGCAGTTCTAAAGAAGAAAACTGGAGGTTTGTCTTATCTTGCTAATTCTGAATCTAAAGACGACGTCCGCCTCCATGCTGACCAATTACGGCTCAGAAGAAGTGAAAGGATCCGTAACAGACCTCCAAAATTTGCAGACTATGTGGATAACTAATTTACTTCTTCTTAAGTGGAAAAAAAAAAAAAAAAAAAAAAAAAAAATTATGGAAGGGGGAAGTGTGGCAACTTTAGTTCAAAGCTACCCCACTGATGTTTATCGAGTATCCAGGCAACGAGGTGGAAAATGGTTTAGTCTTAATTATGACGTGTATTGGACTTTCTAATGAAATAAAATTGTATTTGTGAATTGTGACTATTCAGTGATTATAAGTTGTTATACAAGCCCAAATTTCATGTTTAAACTCCAAGTCTTAGTTGTTATTTTTGCTATTGTAATACGCGGACGTCTATGTTATTTCTATTAATTAATTCTGGTTAGATGTAGGAGTGGTCGTGTGCGACCAAATCTTGCCAGATCTCATAAATAAAGCGATAATTAATCTCCCCCCCCCCCCCCTCTCACTCTCTCCTTCTTTCAGAATGCCCCAAAACGATTTTCTGTAAAGACGATTTCAAAAACATTTTGTTTCTATGATAAATCGCCAAAAAAAATAAATCGCTCCTTAGGTCATGCTGCACGACTGAAACTTTTTCTCCTGTGGCGATGATGACGTTGATGGAGGGGAATGTGGTGCCAAGGGGGGGGGGGGGGGGGGAGACGACCTCGCCCCTGAAGAAGAAGAAAGCTGCGGAACCGGGTGCTCCGGACTTCGATCGTAATGACCGACGGCTAATAAGCGTTTATTAAACTCGAACTTGGTGAAATCATACCTAACCGATCGGGGTGTGTACGAAAAAATCGCCGCGTAATGCGCGCACTTTCGATGGTCTCAAATATTGACTTACTGTTCGGGTGAAATTGAGTCATTCGTTAAGCGAAGCAAGGGGTTGTAGGGAATCAATAAACAAGTAAAAATCTGGTAGTCTTTATCTCCAATCAGTGGCGTAATATGTGACCCGTCCTAGGAAAAGGGACCTTATCTTACTTTGGCAAAATTTTCGGGAGAGCGTTTTTCGATAAAATGGTCAAAAATATATTTTTTTAGGGTTTTTATCGATTCTGAAGTAATAATTATCGCTTTAAATTGTACAATTAATTAAAGACAAAACCACGGAAACGACGTTGTACTCGTCAAAAATAGTTTTAAAGTACCTATCTAAGGTTATATTGAGTTGGTTATATTGAGGAGACCCTTAGTTAGGTACCTACAAGTTGCAACTTGATTGCTGAAATTTGATTCCAAAATTTTTCGGGCCTGCTGAGTAAAAATTGCAAGGTATGAATTCTGCAATATTTTACAGAAGTTTGCTTTGATGCGTTTCTATCCAAGGGTAACGACGAAGTGGCCACTTCATCATTCCCTCCTATTTTATTAGGGTATCTCTTGGAAGTTTTGGCTTTTTTATTTTTTCATTTGCAATATTTCGGCGCCATGATGTCGGCCCTCATCAGGTATAGTATATCTCCTTGTAGCAAAGATACAACTGGCATCACATTGTTTTATTTATACGAACTAATATCATCAACATTTACCTAGCTAATCTATTTTGGGGAATAAAATAATAAGGAGCGTAGTATAAAGTGATGTATATAGTATAACAATCCATGTACTAAGAAACCTTCCTTGAAAATAATACAGGTTACAAACAGATCAACCAAAGCTTTCCATATTTTTGTAAAGCTTTCCAAGTTTTTGCTCCCAAAATTTTCCAAAGTACTTCATCACACTTCCTCTCACTACAAAAAAATAGGAATAAATAATAAATTAAAAAAACAAAAAAAAAACAAAAAAAAAAACAGTTCAGATGTTCCCTTCTCTCTCCCACAATCATAGCTATGTATCAACTCATTTTCCATATGGACACTCCTGGGTGATGAAAATACTAAGAAGCATGATTGTAAGTATCTACCATATACGAGTATATACACATAACTTTATATTACGCTCCTAATTATGTTTTTCTCCAAATTGATTAGTTAAATGTAGACGATATTAGTTATTATAAATAAAAAAATGTGATGCCAATTGTATCTTTGCTACTAGGAGATATGAGATGGTGGTGGTGGTGATGTCTGATGAGGGCGGCCATCACGGCGCCGAAATAGTGCAAATGAAAAAATATAAAAGCCAAAACTTCCAAGGCTGGTGTAGTCATTCAAACCCAAATAAAATTGAACATCGTCCGAGTCATAAACCAATAACAAAATATTCACTCCTATTTGCACCACTTCAGCATTGGAAATGTAGCTAGTGGCTGTGATCTTTTCGAGACGAAGACACAGCACAATACGGAATTTTGGAATGCTCTATATTTTCGCATGACGTGACACATGAATGACGAATGTGATGTAGGTATATCGTTCCAACTCCGTTCAATCAGCATTTTATTCTTGCCGGCGAAATGAGCGATATCGCAATTACAAGGTACTCAAGAGCCATTTAACACATGACATGTTAACACATGACACATTTTCTCGTGCTCAGCTTTTTCGGAATCGTAATTACGAGACGACAACATGACCTTTCTCCAAGATAACCCTAACTTAGCAACCACAACGCAGTTGGTATGGACACACACATACGTCAGTATGGACACACCCGACAAAATTGCCTGACTTTTGCCGCTGGCGTGCTATCTTTCGTTGTTGGTTTAACCTTTGTCTTTGTCTTTTGTTCTGTTTTTCCGCACCTAAACCAGAGGGGTCATTAGCGGCATTTTGTTCTTTCTTTCGACGTTTTAACGTGACAATTTCAGCATTTTCATCTCAAGATATAGTTTCAAGATATGAGCTTTCAAGATTTATTTTACACGTTTTAATGATTTGTGTTCTTCCTTCATGGCTGAATCTTTTTTGTATATAGAGGTTAGATATACATATATATATATATATATAGATAAGTGTCGTTGTTTCTTATTTCACGTTATATTTTGAAAATTGTCTACTTACTGCGAGTTTTAAGCAGTGACTCACTACATGAGTCACGTTAACTTCACTATAAGAGTTCTCTTTCTCTCGGGCTTACGAAAACACTACGAGAAATCAATGCAAAAAAGGTTAGCATTCATCGTGCTCGCTCCAACAGCTTGTTTTCGAGTTTACGAGAAATACGAATACTAGAAGTACAAAAACTCTCCAATGACAAATGTGATGTATATCGTTCCAACTCTATTCAATCAGCATTACATTCTTGTCTGTGATATGAGCGATATCGCAATTACAAGGCGCTCAAGACTTCAGAAAAAACTACGAGAAAAAACGTCCGAGTCCAGCCGTTTCGCGTGATCACATCGTCATCTTCCCATGATCCTCCGATGCGAGTTCGGAGCGCAGAAGGCAGATGCTCACAGAGATTCTCAATGAACTTTCACCAACGGGGCAGGTATAAAAGTAGCCGCCTCTGTTAGCCAAGTACAAACGAGAAAACCTCACGGCTAACAATGGCATTGGGGTTCACACCGGGCTTTTTCTTTTCTTGATTAACCCGCCTGACTGAGTGACTTCCATCCAGAGATGCCCTACTGCCTTTTCAAGGTGGACTGAGGATGACGAGAGGTTGACAAAAGAGTTTTATGTAGTATCCTGAGAGGAGTGTTCACACAATCAAACACCTGTCCGTGGAAACCCATTGCAATAGTGCAGAATTGTATGCAGTTGAGTTTAACGCTCCGTGGCACTTTTCCCGCACCACACTCCACGTCATGACACGGTCGCGGCCTTGGTCTTGATGTTATTAGCGGATACCGCTAGCTGCAGGTCATTTCTGTCATACACACACACGTCATACACTTATGTAGTATCCTGAGAGGAGTGTTCACACAATCAAACACCTGTCCGTGGAAACCCATTGCAATAGTGCAGAATTGTATGCAGTTGAGTTTAACGCTCCGTGGCACTTTTCCCGCACCACACTACACGTCATGACACGGTCGCGGCCTTGGTCTTGATGTTATTAGCGGATACCGCTGGCTGCAGGTCATTTCTGTCATACACACACACGTCATACACTTATGGTTTTGTCACGAATTCGAACTTAGAACGATCTGTATCAGGTTAATTTTTAGCTAATTTTCGTAGAAAATATAACTATTGCAATAGCTCCAAAAATTTGAAGTTACAGTCGTGATCATATGAACGAATTTTCCTAAATTATCGTACTATATTATGGTAAATTGTTTTGAGATTGGAGCGCTTTGAATTTATAAAAATTGTTAACTACCAATTTTATGGCAAAAAACTCGTTCTAAATGATATTCTGAAAATCAAAAAAGATTTTGGATTTTTTGCTTTTATGTAGTTTTGACTATTTTTTTGGCAAATATTAATGAAATTCAAGTAGATTTTTTACCATATATTTGTGCTTAAATATTTCAATGTTCCACATTATCGTTGATATTTTGACTAAATTTCTGCTGAAAAAATACAAATTAAACGATTTTAGACATTTTTACCCATTTTTAGTAATTGTTTTAGTACGCCTTTTGAAATTTGACCAATTTAATGAGCTCAAAAGATGCTGACCAACGAACTTATCCTTTGGTTTGGAAAAAGAGACTTATCTTCTGTATATATATATCACCTCCAAAACCCGTTCCATGCATGTTTATGTGCGCAAAATATTTTTCTATTGCATAAAAATTCGTTTAGATAAAGAATAAATAATGGGTTTGTTGACCATCCCGATCGCACTGTACGCTGCCGTCCAAATGGATCAGAAATATTTTGCATCATTTTCAGAAATATTTTCATGATTTTATATGAATTTTGACGTTTTCTGTGACGTCAGTGAAATTCCTATAAGAACGAACCATCGTGCGAGATAGAGAGGCAAGAGGGAAGCGGGTGGAGATTTCCTGTCCTGGCGAACGTCATTTTCGCGGGGACGTGTGCCGCCCACCGAATTATAGCTACTATAGTTATAGTTATAGTTTGTTATATAGTCAAGGGTTATTATATAGTTATAGCTACAAGGAACTAGTAGTTATAGTTCAATGGTGCCACCGCATGAGCCAGCAGGGAGAGGAGGACAACCAACACCCGCAAAAACACGCCTCATGGCTTTTTGTCAATAACGCGGGCGCGCCCGATAACACTCGGAGCTCATCCAAGAGTTGGCTGAAGTTCCCCAATATTCGCCAAATACCTAGGTATGTATGTTTTATAGATTAGAAGTAGATGTCCCAAATTTGATGGTACCCATTTTAAAAAAACAGTCTCAAGTGGTTACTAAAAATTACACAAATGGAAAATCATAGATACCCTAAGAGATGTTTGCACGCTCTTGAAAAAATGGGAAATTGCAACAATAATTCTAAAAGATCTAAATGGCGGACTCAACTTAAGGAACTTCTTATAAAATTTGGAGTGCAACAAGTACTAACTTTGGATTGTGAAAAATGCTCACTCAAAAATGTGTAGAGGATGCTGAAATCTTTCTTAAAAATAAAGATGCTGATTCGGTATTTTCTGGCTAATATAAAGATTACTTACCATAATGTCCGTTTTCAATTTAAAAAGTTATTTGCACAAATAAGATTGGCAAGTAAACACCATTTTACAATTAAAATTAGGAATTATAATTACAAAATTTCTCCAAATACTGCATGTACAGCCTGTAACACAGGTCTCCTTGAAAACTTATTTCATTTTCTGAGTGTCCTATGTATAACTGGATCAGAAAATGATAAATCTCGGACTTGGTGGGAGTACCGGAAACTTGAAAAATTTTGTATCAGTATCTACCAAGTGAGTTCGACATATAAAGGCTAAATCTTAAGTTAAGTTTACAAACTGAGAAATTTATGGTTATTTGACTGAAGGATTAACTCGCTTATATAAACTGGTACTGCCTATGTTAACTGCTAGAATGTTTTTGAAATAATTTATGAAGTTCGTTGTGTGTTTTATTTTATTGTTGTTTCTAATATATACAAGGTAAAGTGAATAAACTGAATTAACAATGAATGTTATATTAATTTGTAATTCTAATTTATTTGTAAATATAATTATAATCATTTGTAAATTTTAGTTTAATTGGTATTCTCAATCGTACGAGTATATGTTTCTAGGGACAAATCTGTTTCTTTAAATTATAAAACTCGGTGATATCGGAGATGGAAAGATCTGAAAGTGTTACCATTCGATTCATCGTGAAAAAATACATTGGAACTGATCCCCGAACTCGTAGGCTCCTAGAACGCTTTTCAAAAAAGCCCACGATTTTCATTGGGGGGACTCAACATTAAAACCTTGTTTTTGTTTATTATTTTCAATAATGAACCATTGTAATCGACCAAGAAAGAAAAAATGTTAACACCCCCTGAAAATGTTTTGGGTCCGCCGTCCGTGGCTTTTCTCCGAAAATATTAGACCGAACTAGGTATATGAAATTTGTGTTAAAATCAAATTTGGGTTCTAGAAGGTCCTAGAAGCTCGGCATCAATTTTTATCAACCCTAAAGGGTTGCATTAAAGGTCCAAACATTTAAAAAATCGAGATCTCGAAAACTTTCGAAGTAACAGTGATAACTTTTTGCTTGTCAATGATTAATTTGATCCCAAGGAATCGATTAAAACCACAATTGTTCGCTTCCCCTAAGGACTTGAACATCGAAAAAAAATAAACCTTCAAATTTCTCAGCACGAGAAGATAGAGAAATCACGCGCTGCTAGCGATCTACTGAATACCTGAATAGACGATCAAGCTTTAAATTCCATCAAAAATTGCTAGATAGTGATACGGGAATACATAAAAATCAGCTGAGATAATGCCAATATTGGAATTATCAGGTGATATAGTTCCGATGGAATTTATTGGAACGTTGTGAAATCGAGTTTATCAACTATTGTCCGTGCGATGTACCTACTAGTGAAGTATTGGTACCTAAATGCTAAATTTCATCTCCCAAGTCTATCTAGTAGTAGTGGGAGCATTGTTTTCACTTTCGAGAGATTTAAAAGTTATGGTCTTCACTAAAATCAAACCGCTGTCGTTTTTTTTACAGTGGTCAAATTTCCATTTGCATTTTACGTTTCTAACTATTCTGAACAACTTTCGTTCCGTGTCTTCCTCTCTCTGTCTCTGTATATGTCCGCAAATCCTTGTAACAATCTTAATTTCCACAGTATTCAACTTGTTCTTACGAAATTTTGATGGTATATGTGGGTTTGGGTGAAGATGGTCCCCTATAAGTTTCGTTTTCCCCAAATCAATACTTCACATGGCGCATGCGCAAACGTAAATTCCATCAATCATCATTTTCTCACGCCCCTGTTGGCCGATGTTGCTCAAATTAGGAAGATGGGTGAAAGGGATTAATTTGCGCATTCCCTAGCAATTTCATCACAATCCTATCATTAGTAGCTACTGCGCATGTGCGAATATGTATTTTTTTTTTAAACGAGCCTAATTTCAATAGTTTTCATCCGATTTCGATGAAACTTTCAGGGAATATGCGGGTTAGGCTGCAAATGGTTCTCTAATAATTCCATACTTCTCAAATCATCAATTCATCTTGCTTATGCGCAAACGTAAATGCCTTCAAGCATAATTTTTTTACGCCCTAGTCGTCCGATCCCACTCAAATTTGATGCATAGTTGGGGGACTTGGTTTAATTATACCTTGTTAATTTCAACATGATTACATCATTATTAGCTCCTTCGCATGCGCGAAAGTGTACTTCCAGGAACGAGGTCTAGTTTTCATCAGATTTCGATTACATTTTCTGGGAATTTGTGGGTTAGGCTGTAGATTGTTCCCTACCAATTTCATTTTTGTCAAATCCTTACTCCATTCTGCGCCTGTGCTAACGTAAATTACTTCAAGTATAATTTTCCCGTTTTTTTAAACATCTTTACTGTGAAGCGTAAAAGCGGGGTCTTGGAATTGTAAAAGTGTGAACCCGTCTTGGAGGCACAATGCGTTTTTTTTCTGATACTAAATTACATTCGGGGCTTAATAATTATTATAGACCCATGATCTGCGTAGAAGGGCTATCTAATACAGAAATAATACACCATTGTGTAATAATATGCAGCGTTTTTCCCCTATGTAGAACTGAAAATGCAAAATAAACTATAACTTGGAAAGAGTAAAGTCTATAAATTGGAGCAGTTTTTGTGAAAGTTGAAGGTATCTTAGCTTAATTTCGAGGAAGTTGGTGATTTTTAAACATTTTTAAATTTCCAAATTTCTAAAAGAACTACTTTTATTTTCATTTAGTAAAAGCATCTGAACGGTTCATCTGAATTCTAAAAGAACTCACGAATTTTTAGTTCATTTGTTATGCTCAATTTTATGTGTTTTTAAGGGTCAAAATAGTTTTTTTAAGTGTAAAACTCTGCTATGACGGAGTCAGGGAGATCTGCGAGTTTTACCATTCGATTTAGCTTGAAAAAATACGAAGCAACTGTCCCCAAAATCCTCCAATTTTCTTGGAGGGTAATTTCTCACGAAAACCCCAAATTTCATTGAAAAAACCATGTTTTTCAACATTAAAATATACGTTTCTCCTCCAATTAGCAAGGTAAAATAAAAAAATTATCATACAATTCTGAGATTTCGGGCAAGTTTTTCCTGCAACGCGAACTGATTTTTACTATTTTAATTCAATATTCAACGCACCTTAATACAACAGTATTTTTTAAAAATTGAGAAATTTCGTGTTTAGTCAATTTTTTCGCCCATGTGATTGACAGTAAAATGAACCAAATACTGTTGGGGTTGGGAAATGTAACGCTCTTTTCAACGATCCGATCCCAAGGAGATTAAATACCTTAAGTGTGAACACTCTGTGACATTAAAAAAGAGCGTTAAGATCCAGGAATCTTTTCAGAATTCCTCTAAACGGATTTGCACGAAGAAAGTATTGAGGAAATGTTATTTTTAAAAGTTTGGAGCCGAAGCAATGGCCTCATTTCCTACGAAAATTCGCTATTGATCCTTAAAGTCTGTAGAATCTTGAGTGTGTCCATCCTGTATAATAAGACTTTACAAAAAAGGCCTTAAATTGGCCTTTTATTAATCTCCAACGTTTCTCCCCAGGAACTGGGGCTTCGTCGGGGAGACTATGAAATTCAAAATTTGAATTTTGGAAATTATAATTATTTTCAAAATTGTATAATATTCCAGTCACGCATATAATAAATTATATATTTCTATAGGTTCTTAATATTATGGAAGTGATACAAAGGATGACTTACAGTTATAATCCTCATGGGTGCTGCCGTAGATTCACGATTGTCCACACGGTTATTAACTCACTGGAAAGGGCACATTATCCAAACGAAGGAAGATGAAAAAACGCGGTCTGTGATGATGTGATATAGGTACCAACGGGTCGGGATCGCGGGCTCCTGTATTTTGAAGGTACTTTTCTCGGATCGGGTTTTACCGACTATCCTGACTCCCGAAGTTGTGATAGAAAGTAAACAAAATAACACGGCACTCACTAAGGGGGTGTGATGGGATCTAAAGGCGCGCGGGAGCGAGGAGACGGCTATATACCTGACCTACTCCAGGGCCCCCACTTTGTGGTCCTCAGGAGCCGGCTTCCTTATCAGCCGGACGCTTCTTCTGATAAGTCCTCGCGTCTTCGCCCCGTTTTGTATTGCCATGGTAATGGCAGGTGTACTACGGTCCAGACGCGGCAAAAACCCCCCCAAATCAAAGGTGAGATTTAGATCAATTTGATTAAATTTCTTTCCCAATCTGGTGAGTGAGCAAAATTCTCTCCAGTTACCCCTAGGAAGTTGAAATTAGATATGGAGACTCTCTAGCACACAAAGAGACGATTGAATTGATTGGGTCTTTCCCAATCAGCTGAGTGAGCAAAATTCTCTCCATTTACCCCTAGGAAGTTGAAATTTGATAGAGAAACTCTCTGGGACATTAAGAGACGACAGAAATGATTGGCTCATTCCTATTCAGCTGATTGAGCTAAAATTTCTCCTGTTCATCCAAGAAAGTTGAAATTAGATATGGAGACTCTCTAGCACACAAAGAGACGATTGAATTGATTGGGTCTTTCCCAATCAGCTGAGTGAGCAAAATTCTCTCCACTTACTCCTAGGAAGTTGAAATTTGATAGGGATACTCTCTGGGACACTACGGGACGATTGAAACTAATTCCTAATCAGTTGAATGAGCTAAAAATTTCTCCTTTTCGTCCTAGGAAGTTGAGATTGGATAGGGGGACTCCCTGGGACATTAGAAGACAATTGAAATGATTGGCTCATTCCGAATCAGCTGAGTAAGGTAAATTCTCTCCTGTTCATCGTAGGAAGTTGAAACTAGATATGGAGACTCTCTGGGACACTAAGAGACAATTGAATTGATTGGGTCTTTTCTGATCAGCTGACTGAGCTTATTTAATTGATAAATTTTTAACTTGAGACACAAAACACATATTTCACAGGTGGAAAATAAGACATATCCATGTACCGATGTATCTGCATGTTGTGTAGATACTCAACATCAGTTTACTGATTTGTCAGGTTGATTTCTTAGAAGTTATGTTTATGAGCAATGTCCACCTAGATTTGGTGTTTTTACCACTGGGCGGTGCACTGTCCTATTTTTGTGAAAACTTGAAAAATCGAATTTTCTTGAAATAAGTGTGCTAATATATCGCCAGATAGTCAGTCCTTGGGTCGCAAAAAGCAATTTTCGTACGTTCAAACTTAAATTCCTCAAAACGTCGATTTCCTATCATCTGTTGGTCTGATTTCGTCCAAACTCGATAGTTGATTGGGTATAAAAGTTCTAAAAAATGCCCTATAAATTGTATCCAAATTGGTAGAGTAATAACCATTGCACATACGAAAAACTAATACCGATTGACTCAGGCAAAACTCCGAGTCTAATGGAAAGATTTTGATGAAATTTCAGGTGTCTTTGAGTGAATAATAGAGTGTGTCCAGCATATCGCTAGATTGCCTCTGAGTAACGACATTTGAGGATTGTGGGGGTGTATTGCTCTTGACCTCAACTCTCAAGCGAAAATCAACGCACATCCCAGACAAGGTTCAATGAAGGAGGGGGGGGGGGGGTTCAAAAGGGTCCATAGGGTATCTCCCTATGCAGTCACACCTGGTGAGCTCCTGAACACGAATGCCCAATGGGCGAGTTCGAGTCTGGAGCATGGAATATGTTTCATCAAGGGGTGGTAGAGTTACCACGGTATTCAGACGGTGCCCTGGGAAATAAAGAAGGCGCTCTGCATAACGGAGAGTCAGTACATTTCGCTTAATCTTCAGTGGCTGACTGCGCCCGAGCACCTGAAGGGAGGCTGTCTGGGTAGTTCGAAAGGCCTCAGTGGCCAAATGAAGACCATTGTTTAATATAGGTTCCAGCTTACGCAGCAAGGTCTTCCTTGCTAATCCATAAACTGCAGACCCATAATCAATTCTTGATTGCACCACAGCATGGAAAATCCTTAAGAGGACTTCCTGCTGGGCGCCCCAACTACAGTTACGTAGGGCCTTGAGCAGTTTATCTCATTTATTAACCAAACTAGGACGTAATTCGGTATTATCTACAATAATTTTTTATTTATGAAAATCTAAAAACAAAAAACGGACGGTAGACCTACGGTTCAACAGTCAGATCATTTAATAATGATTAATTTTACACATTATTAGTTCATTATGGTTACTTAGCAATATTAGTTTATAACTGAGCGTAATAAATCAGCTTTCCTTGTCACTACAGAGGCTTAGGGATTATGAGATGCTGTGATAAAATGAGAGCATTCCAAAAGTGGCTAACGATTTTCTGCTATGAAAACTAAGGGAGTCACACTTCCCTAGTAACTCATTGGTTGTACGTGAAAATCAATAGAAAACCCCACCGTGACATGACGCTCGTGACGTGACGAAAACGAATGGAAGCGTCCTGTTAATCATTACTGAATGATAAAAAAAAAATGTAAACAGTAGGTATTTTGCATAGCTGTAATGTTGCATACAGTAGGAATTTTAATGCTATTAAGTGCTGTCAAGGTACCTTCGAAACTATTCTTACACAATTCATGTAACAACAGACATACAATAACATAGCATAACACAACACATATCACGTCAAACGAGTGAATTGAGCGAATTCGCAGTGGGCGTAATCCAAGTAAGAACGGTCGTACTAACTTCATGCTCATAAACGGACAGCATTGAATATTTTTGGAAGGAACAGGAATTTTGGGACTGTAAGTTTCATATAAAACATAAATGCAGCTTATTAGGTATTATCGTACAGTTCTATGAAAGATTTGATGAATTCGAAATAGATTTTATTGGATTTGTGAGAGATTATCGGTAGGAACAGGATTAGGTGTCGAAATTACGTAAAAGACTTAATACCTACTATGAGATCCATTAAATTGAAAATAATCAATGCTGAAATCTGCAGATTCATTAGAAGTCCTCCAACGACCAATATCTGAGGACAGCTAAGTTTTACTTTGAGGCTTTAACTTGACATATTTCGGATCTTTCTGTCAACCAGTGTATCCGTTATTTGGCTTAACAAGAACATTCTTATCTTTTGAAATCACATAATAGATTCTAAAATCACATAAAACATCATTTTCTAGTGACTTAGACCTTAAGTAGAAAAGTGGAAAAATTTATCGTGACTAACAGGAAAAGTCTGAGTTATAAAATTTCTAAAACCACATAAGGCATCAAGGCACTTTCTAATTTTCTAGTGACTTTTAGACATCAAGCAAAAAAGTTAAAAAAGTTCCAGTCATGCAGCATGATCGTTTGAGCGAATTTTTGTAGATTACAGTATTATATTGTTAGATTGTATTGAAATTTAAGCACTTTCTTGGCAAACAAGGGCTGCCAACTTAAGTTGAAAAAGCGTTGAGTAAACTGTCAAACTCGTGTAATCTGGGTGTGCCCCTAACTGCTGAGTGAACCACCCAATTCAACTGTGAATTCGAACTGGGTGAGTAAAAGGGTGACCCTCTATTTAGGTGAGTATGAGTGAACACACACTCAGGCTTTGTCTATGAATTCCGCCAGTAGTTTCCACCAATAAGAATTGTCCCGCCTAATTTTGAAAAATAGCAAAAGTTCATGTTGCTCCAGGGCAACATTAGGATATTAGGGGCATGTCATACGAGCGCTCTTGCCGTCGAGATAGCGCCGGAAAAAGTGCATGTCATACGTGACGGCAAATGCGTCGCGTTGATGCCGTCCCGCCAACGCCAGGTGCCTGTCATACGTAGCGTCTTCCGGGCGCATTTGCATTGACAGGGTCCCGGCGTCACGTGCGCCGCGTCGCTAACGCGACCGTCCGCGTTGGCTTCAGCGTCCGGCTAACGCGGACTCACCGACGGCATTAGCGTCCGTATGACATGCTCCATAAGAACCCCATTGCCGGGTTGGAGCGTTTTTAACGCGACGGCATCAGCGCGACGGCAATAGCGCTCGTATGACATGGCCCTTAGGGGCTATAAACCACAACTATGTAGGTACTTCTTCTTCATGCTCGTAGATGGCTTTAGTGCCTTCAGAATCAGAAACGACTGTCGAAGAAAAGTTGGTGGAGGCCCTGCGGTTTATCGACTCGTTCAAGAACACGTACGTGGGGGCTGAGGAGGAGTCGCCGCCTTTTTACATGGGTCTGCTGGGAGATGCGAGCTGCTCAGCCTGGAACGCTCCGGCCCAGAACATCAAGATGTTGGCGATGTACCTCCATCACGACGAGAACCCGGTCTCCACTGCATTCGCTAGGCACCTCACCACCCACGAAGTTCTCGAGGTAATTATTAGTAGTTATTTATGCTTGTTTTGTGGTGGCCTTTGACTCTACCATCGATTTTAATTTTAGAAACAGTCATTTACTATACCTGAAGCATCGAGATTCGTTTAAAGACGACACCTTGAACCTTGAACATCATACCAGATCTAACCACATCCTTCTGCGCATCCCCCACCATCGTCAAGAATTTTTCAAAAAGAGCACCCACTACATCGTCATAGTAGTTATAAATCATTTTTTTCCTCTACAGTCAAAAATATGTTCTACCGATTAACTCCGCACGAACTAAATCACTCGCGACGAAGTTGTGGAAACCCATTTCAAAACGGAAGTTAGTGAAAAACGTTTCTATTTTTCGGAAATAGACGAGTTACAATGTTAAATCGATTTCGACGGTTAGGCCATCATCAGTAACAAACAATAACTTAGTCGATTTAACAGTGTAACTCTTTTATTGTTCGTGGAAACAGACAACGTTTTTCACTAACTTCCTTTTTTTTTTTTTTTTTTTTTTTTTTTTTTTTTTTTTTTAACTCCGCACTTCATTTATTTCAAAAGTCTTTAAAGAAGTTTTTAATTGACAAGGAACTTTATTCGCTCAGTGAATTTTTCAATTTAAGGTGGACAGTCTATTCTGTTTGATGTTCTTTTCTGATAATGTTTCATTGTTTTTATGACAGCAAACAGCATGATCTATTTATCAGCTTTATTATTATTATTATTATTACGTAGTACATGCATAAAAAACATCAATCCATCAATAAGTAATTTATGTAATATTTTTACCGTCTTAGCATTACTCTATGCTGGCTTGTAGTTGTTATTTACTGTTATGTGTCTGTGATATTACGTTTTAGGGTATGTTGTATTGGAGTGAATGTTATTTATTTGTGTGACTGTGGGATGAGTGTGTTGTTGCTGGTGCGTGGCCTGGGTGTTCCGGCCGGCCTGGGGGCGGCCCCCTTGGCGTTTTTTCCGGATCAGAGTGACCTTTGTCACTTGTTAGGACTGCCAGTTCAGAAATGGGCAGACGGTCCCGGGAGCCGCCGTGGTGGTTGGGTCCGGGCCGGTCGGGGCGATCTGGCCCCGGCCGGCTACACTCGGGTGCTTTGTGCCTCCCCCGTTTTCTTCCTCACTCCTCACCCTTCAGTCATACTCCCCACAGACATTTATTTATTTATTTTTGAATGACGTTTGCTCTATCGTTTGTTTCTGATGATGTTTATGGCAATAAACAATTTAATATTATTATGGCCACAATCTAACTGGTGAAATATAGAAGTAGGCATCGGAACTGGGGTCATGTTAACAAAAGAGAGACAATCCAACTAGGGCAAAGTTTATGCAACAAAATAAAAGCAAATCGGTAAGGTACTTGTTTGCGTGCTGAGCTCTGCCTCGAACTTCTCATGTTTGGAGCCCAATTCCAACTTCTCATTTTTGCATCCTATTTCCTGCGTAGGAGAAAGAGCGCAATGATGTCACCCTAATGCCAAATCAGAAAAATCACACAGCCTATATTATTTATAATACATTTTGAGTAAGCAGCATTTTCCAGAATTAAGGGCTGTGTTCTCATTTCAGGTAATAAAGAACCATTGCGTTCTATGGGGCTGGGACGTGACTTCTCCACACAACTGGCACCTGATCTGTGAAATGGTAATGGATAATTTCGGAAGCGGTACCGGCGAAATGCTGCACGACCTTGAAGAATCTCAGTTCCCTTGCATCACGTTATTGTCTCGGGGGAAAGAAGGGATCGAACTCATCCAGGTATCTTTGAATTTATATTTTAGGGATTGAAGAGGCGCAATAGCAAATTGGGTTCCTAAAGTGAATGAATGGTTCTCTCCTAATGCTAGCAACTCTACTTGAATCAGAAAACTGGGCTGTGAGTATTAAATGAGTGTATAAACAGAAATAGGTAAGGTTCATTATGAAAAGTGTGGGCAAAAACAAATGAGGAGCTCCCCGTGATACCCTATGTAGTACAACATAATTAGATTAAGGTTATTAGTTCGAATTTGTTGGTGAGTTAGGTATAGCCAAAATGTCCAGATCCGTAGACAATCAAGGAGAGTGGAACGAACTGACCTGAAGTGATGTTGCCGATACCGTCAATTCCCCTCAAAGGGAGCAATGTTGGTTGAATTAGTTTACCAAGGATTGGGGAACAATACGACGGAGTAGCTAGTTGTTTGTAAGTGAAGATTCTCTAGGCCTGGCCGCTCACGGCGAGTGAACCAAAAATCACTGCTTGGCACAACACTATGCGAGAGGCTGATGACTTCCAGCACTTTGCGAAGTCCTTCAAGTGGCGCCTTCGAGTTCCAAGAGGTTTCGAGGATGAGGAGAGAGGCAATAGGTTTTTAGGCAATGGCAGATACAATACCGGATCCACACACTGTAGGGGAGTGCAAGATCTGGGCAAGCAAAGAAGGACAAGCATCTAGTGTCCTATCTTTTCACCCCAGATAGAATACATACAACCTAATCCTATTATCTATCATGATACTCGTGATGATGACATTTTAATTGATCTACTAATTAAGCTATTACCCTGCTTACAGGCACAGCGCACAATGGTCCAGCAACCATGAAAAGTGGCAAAAACACCTAGAATCAGTTTAAAAAATCTGAAATTTGTTCAAAGGTTCTGTTTGGTTCCTAGTTGGTCCAAACACCTCGCCAGCCCGATTACTTCACACCTAAGGGTGAAAAATAGGTGTATGACTGGGTGTAAAAATGGGTTTTCGGAGTTTTTGGTTACATAGGTATGATGGGTGTCGTCTTCGATGTTATTTTGGACGAAGAATCAATTTAGGTGGGTTTTAAGTCGACCACTCCACACCCACCGGTGCTATAGATGAAAATGGGTACAGGAATGGGGGATTTTGAGGATTTCAGTTAAATAGGTCTCGGGGTGCTGAATCCATTGCAACTAGCCACAGCCCACTGTTCATTGTTTTCTGAAAAAAT
The DNA here is from genome assembly GCA_030762985.1 of Adelphocoris suturalis. NCBI lineage: Eukaryota > Metazoa > Arthropoda > Insecta > Hemiptera > Miridae > Adelphocoris > Adelphocoris suturalis. The sequence continues at coordinate 19,878,102 of CM061049.1, forward strand.
TGGCTCTTTAAGCAACGCTGAATGACTGGAACTTTTGCTACTTTAATAGCTTTTCAATTTCGCAGTCAAGGTTATTGTTACAGCGAAATTTAGGGGAGAAAATGACGTTTAACTACGAAAATATCCTGAGTTTTGAACATTCTTCAGAAAAATTGTCGTTTCTTGATTGGTTTATGCATGAGATCTCGAACAAATTGTATTCGACTCAGCTGATATGTACTTATTGCAAAAATATGTACCACACCAAGGGGGTCTACTACCATACCTACTTATTATTTTGGATTTCACGATTTTGTCAGCAATAATATGCAAGAACGAATAATGTAAGCTTGCTGGGTGTAAGAAGGCTGTTTTGAAAGTTCAGTAGGCATCAGACTATTTTTTGACTTTTGACAGAGATGTTTTTTTTTTTTTTTTTTTTTTTTTTTTTTTTTTTTTTTTTTTTTGAGACGTAGCTTTGCGTAGCTTTTGAAAGAACTGCCAGATAAGTGGGAAAATCTATAAAAAGTGAAAAATACACCGTGGAAATAATGTATTTGCTAACTTTTTTGACATGAATGTCAATGTATTTGAACCAAGTGGAAAAAGGTGAGCCCAAATATAAAAATGCTGCAAATTATTACATAATGGTTTATTATTTTTTCAATTGAGTATGATCGTAGTTTTGTAGGGTATAACACGTAAAAGTAATATATAGAGAATATCCATTCTCCTACACCCCTCTGCTACGCCCCTGGTCACCCCAGACACCACAAGGTGCCGCGGCGCCTCTTCTCACTCCACCCCCCGCTCATCCCCCCTCACCGCCCACTTGACCCCCTGCCAAGCGTGCCAGGCGTCCGTGCGTTCTTAAGTCTAACACTCAAAGCCTTGAAAAAGACACTTTTTGCCCGTTTTTGGCCCATAGCATCTATGCGAGTAAAGCGATCGGGATGGTTAAACGTTAGGACCAACTAGACCCCAAATGGAGTCTATGTGCGAAAGAACGGGTTTTTTAAGTCAATTCTTAGGCCTTTTATGGCCCGGACGGCGGACGGCGAACGGCGGACGAAGGACGGACATTTCAAATTTGGATTCTACGCACCTTGAAACGTAAAGTGACAAAGTTTGAGGGGGGGGTTATAAAAATTTTTTGCTACACGATCACATAGGCTTATTATTGGAAATAATAAACCAAAATGTCTGCATATTGTGACACAGACGTATAGAATTAGTTGAAGAATAAAGTACGAGTTGAAATGATTAATAAGTCGGCATTATAAGAAATTACCGGTTGCGCATGCGCAAAGACTACTATAACTCCAACGGCAATACAATTTATAGGAGAACCTCTAGGAGCTAAACCGCACAATACTTAAATATACCATAAGAATCGGTCTATTTTTAGCTTACACATACTAATTTACATAGCTTACTAGTTTCATTAAATTTGTCATACCAAATGAACTCAAATTTTCTGAGTTACAGTGCAAAACTTGTTTATAAAGGGGTTGGGGAGATATGCAAGTGTAACCATTATATATACGAGTATATATATAAAACTAATCGACCTTTTTTAAATTATCGATATATAAAGCCATTGTGTGCTTTCTGTTCCAGTTTGTGGAGCCCTCATCTTCTAAATTCAACACGCTCTCTTCGCTATACTACGCTGTGGATTTGTTCGAAGGGAAAATCAAACCGGATCTGGTTCAGAAGGAAACTTCGAAGAAACAGAAAAGCCTGTTTTGCGGGGGTGGTTGGACAAAAGTAACCGAAGCCATGGCCATCAACGCCAATATGGCGACATACAGGTTCGGAATCACACTACGAAAAATATACTTAGGTATACTTACAGTTATAACTTGGAATGCCCCAAACAGTGAAGGCTCATGTACCATTTTTTAACAAAGTACAAGGACATAATATATGTAAGGGACTCTTGGAATTGTTGTCCCAGGATTTTCTCTCCATGGCACAGGTAGCAACAATGAAGGAGCATTAGTGCATTATTACTTAATGAAGAAAGATGACCGATAAATAATCTGTTTTCCAAAGACCGAAATCGTCTTTACTCACAAAAATTTGGCTCACTCAGCTGATGAGGAAAGTTCCCGTCATTTCAATCGAGTCTTAATGTTTCAGAGAGCCTCTTTATCAAATTCCAACTTCCTAGGGTGAACATCAGATAATTTAGCTCACTCAGCTGATCTGGATGGAACCCATATTTTCAATTGTCTCTTGATGTTCCTGAGAGGCAGAGAGTCACCCTATCAATGCTCAACTTCCGAGAATGGACAGGAGAAATTTAACTCACTTAGCTGACCAGGAATGAGCCCATCATTTTATTCGTCTCTTGATGTCCTAGAGAGGCTCCTTGCCTAACAACCAAACCAAGGTAATTGTTTTGTATACAGTTGGTTGGTAAAGCCACCATCTTAGTTACCAAACGAATTTAAGCATCTTTGTATGAAAGAATCCAGAAACCGAACTTTCCTAAACACATGATAAACGTCAAAATGAGGTGATAAACCTTGTTTTCGTCATACAGCTTACGTTTTCCGCACACAGGATATGCGAGAAGTTTGCGTTACTTGAAGCGGAATACATGTAAATTCAGCAGCATCCGCTACCCATCACCCGTCTGGTCTCTGCGTTACGTTGTCCACTATTGTCTGGAACGATTTAGTTTATATTGGTTTTTGACATTTTATGTCTTTACTTTGGCACATAAACGAAAAAAGCGTTAAAAAAAGCGTTATGGTTGGTTTTCTGATGATTTCTGCTTACAACCGAGTCGTTGCTAGGGAAATGGTACTTCGTCGTTTTTTATTCCACAAAATTCGTTGACCGTTCTCGTTCGAAAGCTCTCGATTTATGCAACCATATTATGTTAATTACTGCAAAGTGCGTGGTCAATAAGCTGAGTTATGAGCATGGTTATTTGAATAATTGTGTACATTCAGGTGATGATTCTCAATATTTTTTGATATTGTGAACATGATTGCAACCGCTTGTTAATTTCTGATGTTTTCCTTGAGCTGATGTTTCGATGATTTGATTCATAGCAGGTGTTCCGAATATTGCGAGAACGGTTTGATGAAGCGGTGGTTAGTGTTTGGTGTTTGGTGAAGCGGTGGTTAGGTAAATCATTTTAATAGGTAATTTCTATACTTTACATGCTAGGATGCTGTAATTTCGTATGTAGCCTCTTTAGGACATTTACTTGACGATACCCAGAGTCCGGATCAGATGAGTGGTTCTTTTAGCTAATTTCTATGCTTTACACTCTAGGAAGCTGTAATTTCGTATGTAGCCTCTTTAGGACATTTACTTGACGATGCCCAGGGTCTTTTTATTAAAACCAATGCGTAACCGGGCTGTGTAGACTGTTGAAGAATACTTTGGCTCCAAAAGAGAATTTCTACCATATTAATCGTATGAAGGTGAAATTCGGACGTAATCTTGAAGGTGCACAGAGTACAGATCAGCTGAGTTGCTCCTGAAAATAATTCTCCTCTGCTATTTATCGTACGAGGCTGTAATTTGGTCTGTAGATTCCTTAGAAGCTACACTTGACGTATAATGAGGTCGTGATCAGCTGAGTTGCTCCTAAAGCTGATTTCTGAGCTATTTATCGTACGACGCTGCAAATTGGTATGTACCCTCCTGAGGACTATAATTGAAGATGCATAAGTCCGGGATCAGCTGAGTGACTCAAAAAGCGAATTTCTACCATAGTAATTGTATGAAGCTGAAATTTGGCAATTAGCCTCCTTAGGACATAATCTTGAGGGTGCACAGGGTACAGATCAGCTGAGTTTCTCCTAAAGTCTACAATTAAATAATGATCCAGCCATTTGTATAACAAGGAATAATACAGTTATTGATGCGGTGTTCACACGATATGTAGATCATCTGGAACGAAAAATTGTCAATCATAATTTAGGTTCCATAAGCCGTTATAACGCATTCATTACCAGTTCAAATTCAATTTCTGTTTAATTATAATAAATTACGATTTCATATGTAATTTTGTTGTTTTCTCTTCCTTCCTTCATCTTCCTGCGTTCATTTTTACTATGAATCTTCATTTACCTGAACATATCCATGATCTATTGCTCTCCCCATCAAGGGAAAAATTTAATGCGGATTTACGTTGCATCGCCTTCAAGTCTTTGTTATTATACATTTCTGTTTCTAATGTAATGTAATGTAATGTAATTTATTGGCATATAGGACATATGTCCCACCTCGCATGCCACCTCGCGTCCCACCTCTAGTGCCTAATCAATTGCATATTATGAATGTTTCTGACGTATATATATTACATGTAATGGGCCTGACCCGTAAAAACAAAATGAAAAATTAGATAAATCTCTCACTCTGTCAACAGGTTCTCGTGCGCTTCACCCAGCACTGAAAGCGCTCAATCCCAGGAAACGACCAACGACGGTGCGTCAAGTGAACTCGACGTCGACTTGAAAGAAATTCTCAAAGTCCGCCAATGCCAGGAAAAGGAATCACCGCCAGTAACCTCACACGTTAGGGTCGAACCTAAAAAATCGAAAAACGAGAAAATGGCCGCTCTCTTTGGGCTTATGAGCTACGAGCTCGCCATCAGAAACTCCCTGCGGCTTTGTCAACAAAATAACAATTTGAAAGTCACAGATAATCCTAAGGATGGTCTCACACAATAGGGCATATTATCATTTTCAACATAGATAGTGAAAATATTGACCTATTATAAATATTTTACATCAAACTTTTGATCTTCAATTTTTAATAATAATGAACTTTGTAGATTAGTGTGGTGATTTGCCATTCTCGAATTTTCTAAAAAAATAAAACTATTGCAATGGCTTCAAAAAGTTTTAAATCAAAATTTTCGAAAAGTTTCTTCATTAAAATCCGTTTTATGGAATTCTGTAACGAATCCTAGACTTTGACGGTTTTTCATATATATGTCCTTCCAGACGATAACTCTCCTTAGGATTGAGATAAAAATTCCGTTCTTGCGCCAAAAAATCAAGCTTTCCAAATGAAAGTACGAGTTCGTTGGCCAGCACTTATTGAGGACATTAAATTGCGCAAATTTCAAACAATGTATTAAAAAATCACTAAAAAGGCTAAAAGTCGTTAAAAATATATTTTTTGGAAGAATATTGCTCAAATAAAGCTTATTAACTATAATATAGAATATTCAAAAATTTATGTAAAAAATCATGCTGAAAAATGTACTTAAAATTCATTAAAATTTGCTAAAAAATCGATAAAAACAGTTAAAAACGTCTGCCAAGTTGGGTGTGGCACATAGTTTCCTCGGTTACCTATCATGAATGTATAGATCATTGAAAAGTTTTAAATGATCTTGAAAAATTCCATAGCGGGAAAGAGTAAATAAAGAAGTAGGGCGAAATGTCATAATATTGGTCAATTAGGAACCGAAAAAATGATACTCAATGTAATTTACGTTTGTGCAAGCGTAGAATAAGCTGATGAGTTGAAAACAATGAAATAGGTACGGGCCCATCTACAACCTAAGCCGCGGATTCGCTGACAATTTCAACAAAATCGGATGAAAACTGGAAATTAAGGTCATGACAAATATTTCACATTGGCGAATGCGCCAAATTAATGATACAATAGTCTTGAAATTGATATGAGGTAATCAAGTCAACTTCTTCAAACTACCATCCAAATTTAAGCCAAATCAAACGACTAGAGTGTTTAAAAATGGAGCATAATGGAATTTACCATGCGCAGAATGAAGTATTGATTTGGCAACAATGAAACTGATAGGGGACCATCTACAACTGAACCCACGCATTATCTGACAATTTCATTGAATTTACCACAAACAGACAGACAGACATCAGGCAGACAGACACGAAACCAAAATTGATCAGAAAGCTCGGAAACGCAAAAAACAAGTGAAAATTTTGGTTCTGGAGGACAAAAATTTTTTCGAATTCATTCACGAACACTAAGTTTCTCTACCTTCGGTATTTTATATTATAAAAATTATAAAATTAACGTTACAGTACAGTGGGTACATATTTAAAAATGGGATTCACCTGCTATATTGACTTAACGAGGTTTAGGTCTAGCCGCGACTGGCTGCAGTTTATACACGCATGCGCATATCGCCTGTAGCTATCAACTTTTGCCGCGGGCAGAGCCCCGAGACGACATTGAATCCTACCAATCGAACCACTTACCTCTCAGACAATTGACACACTTTTTTAAAAATTAACATGTAAATTTAAAAAAAATTATTATTATTCGGAAAAACTAAGAGTGTCATATTGTTTGTAGTACATATAATTTACATAGAAATTTTCAGAAAATTAGACTAGCCAGTTGACCAGAAGATTGGAAATAATTTAGCTCCCTGGTGGCGCCGTCTCCTCTTGAAAAATACCACCAAAATCGACAATAATTAGCTTTAAATTGAGTGGTAATCTTCAACTCCTGCCCCTCCAGTTTGGGACTTACTTTCCTTTGAAACTAACACACTGAACAAGCCATATTGACAAGCCCGCTAATCCCACTGAGAAGTTACGATTTAAAATTTTCAGATTAATCAGTTTAATTAAAGCTGGATAACGATCTTGGAGCAGCAGCATGTCTGCGTGCGGTGTGGCGCGGTCGATGAATGCAAAATGTAAGTTCCGCAAGGTAAATAAACAGCCAGGATGAATTAATTATTGATATGAGAGATAGGGTTTGTCGTAACTCTTGTATTACTGGCACTTCAATTCACGAAAATGTTCGCGTGTCGCAACAAATAGAGTCATTTACCACCGTTTGTTACCATTCATCTGACCCCCATATGTAATTTATAAAAAAGTTATTGTGATTAACAAACATTTTTTGTTACATCAGAAAAACTTGATGATATTTTAATTTTCTCAATATCTTACCTGTACGTAGTAGTAGGTTCGAAATAGGTTTGTGGGTTGTGGTTGAAACACTGAAAAGACCTCGTACGAAATGTCTACTAAGAATAAATTATTTTTCTCACCTGTATTAATTTGTTTTCTCCTAGCTCGTCTTTTGGTCTGTTTTAACGTTTAATTTTGTTGTAAATCAATCAATTCATTTTATATCTTCAAAATCCGACCATCCTACCTTTTGGGGCAAATAAGTACGAAAGAATAACAATTCTGGAAGTTTTTTCTTTTTTTTCCAAAAACCAATCATTAAGAAACATTGTGCGCTCTAGTCCAAGTTTGGAGTGTAGGATATACCTACGCTATATCCTATATAGGAACCGAGTTTTTCACTTTATTCAACTAGTTTTCCCCCTAAAAACACTTACAATTGAGCATAGAACAAACCGAAAATTCATGTGCCTAAATGCAAAACCAGTTATAACGGAGTTGGAGAGCAAGTGTTCCCTACCATTCAGTTCAGCTTCACAAATAAGTAGAAAATGCCCAAACTCGTATATAGGGTCAATTGTCCTTACGATTGAGATAAAAATTCCATTTTTGCGTCAACATATCAAACTTCCCAAATGAATGGATGAGGTCAATGATCAGAATTTTTTTAGCTCATTGAATTGCTCAAATTTCAAAGAATTTACTCCAAAAATCACTAAAAATGGCACAAAACGGCTAAAAATACTATATAAGACAATGAATAAAGACAATATGCTTCACCCACTAAATTTGTCAATTTAAGAGTAAATTTATCCATCCTTCACAATTGAATAGAACTGGTTGCTGCTGCCCATTGAAAGAGGACACCCTTAAAACCTAAAATTAACTTATCTACACCTATGAAAAAAAAAAAATTAAAGCTCTGATGAGGCCACTATAGGCGAGAGTAATCAGCTGACAAGTAAACCTATCATCACGAAAAGCCCTCTATTCTATCCTTCAACCACACAAGATCTCAACAAGAAAAAGTTCCAGTCATCCAGCATGATCATATGAGCAAATTTATGGTATTGCATAATGTTAAATTGTTTTGAAATATGAGTTGTTTGAGTGCATAGGAATTATTAACTATTAATTCTATAGAAAAAACGTGTTCTAAATAATAATTCAAAAAGAGCATTTGGATTTTTAGCTTTCTTGCAGTTTTTATTGATTTTTAGCAAATTTTAATGAAATTTAAATAGGTACCTACATTTCCAGCATAATTTTGTACATAAAGTTTTGTATGTTCTGTTTTATATTTAATAAACTCTATTTAAGCAATACTCGTTTAAAAACATAAATTTAACGACTTTTAGCCACACCCCCCCCCCCCCCCCCCCCCCTGCAAAAATCGTTAATAATGGGCCAAGAAATAATAAATTTTTTATTCAATCGCAAACAGGGAGAAATTAGCCATCATTAATTGCGTGCGAAGGGGCGCAATTCCGATCAGAAAGCGCAATAAATGTGAAATACTGAGTTTTTGAAGGTATGTACTCAATTGTCACATGTATACATGATTTTGGACAACCTATTTTTTCGCGATGAACGTCGTAATGATGTTCATTAATTCATATGTGCAACACCAAAGTGGGAAAGACCGGAAAAAGTTCCAATCAGGCATCATGATCGTATAAGCAAATTTTCGTAAAGTATCGTATTTATAATGTTATATTGTTTTGAAATTTGCGCTTTTTGAGTGCAAGGAAATTGTTAACTATTATTTTCATGAAAAAAAAGTATTCTAGATAATAATCTCCTATTCAAATAGAGGTTTTGAATTTTTAGCTTTTGTTTCTTAGTCTAGCATTGTTTTCACTTTCTGGAGGAAACAAATTTTTGGTCTCCAAAATCAAAATTTCCACTCTCATTTTACGTTTTAGACCATTCTGAACAATTTTGGTTCCGTGTGTGTTTGCGCGCGTGCGTGTGTGTGTGTTGTGTGTTATGTACCTACCCATCCTCTGTTATCAGCCCTGAAGAAGAAAATTTCGAAATGTCGGCCTTGAAGATAGACTTTTCATTTGACCAACCCTTAAGAAACCTAGAACATTTTATAGGTTTTCCTAAAAGTTATGCCTTGCTGGGTTGCCAGACTCGAAGAAGAAAAATACTGCAGATGTCTATAGAAAAATACTTTAGAATTACTGTAGATCTGGCAACCCTAATGCCTTGGTCTCTAGTCAGTCATCTTGTCGGGTAGTTCTGCATAAATATTCAGAATTCGGCACCATTCGGAAGCTATTAAAAACAGCTGGTCGGTGCATGGATTCATTAAAACCAAAACGGAAAAACTGTTTCACATACCTACTGCATGCCCACCGCCTATAAAACCTTCACTCTCACCTCGAAGGCTCGTCCCAGAGGCTTTCTACTTCCGCTCCACCTTATCCACTCAGTCCGGACCGCAAAAGGTACCACCCGAACCAAACAACCGTCGCAGGGAGAGAGAGGGGAAGTTTAAAAATCGTTGCGTAACGCTAGTGTGTGATCTGAATGTGATTTTTAATCTCTATCATCGCGCAGGCATGCGCCATTGGATAAGGGACAGTTTGGTTTCTTTTTCTTCTTACCCCGCTTGACTTTCATTCTGAATTACTGAAGGATAGAACTTGGCAAGATTGGTCGAAAGCTCGCGACGTATAGAATTCAATTTACGAACTGCGTGTCTCCAATGTGAATTAGGAATGTCAAAGAATGGAAGTTTTAACACCTGTTAACATGTCTAGTCAAGGAAAAATGGAATCATGGATATGTTTATGGGGATTGGGATGATATCTGGCCGTGTTGTTCAACAACTGTACAAGTCGACCCAAACAAACAATTAGTTAGCTTCATATTCTTTATTTTTGAGACCACCTCTTTCAAACCATGGTATTATTACTAAGAAAATCCAGCTGGTAGCGTCTGTATAACGACAAACTGGTTGTAGCGTAACATGCGTACGTTGATGTGCACATTTAACAACAATGAAGATATGCACGGGTTTTTGTAATAGTGAACTGGAAAACTGTGTTCTGCAATAACCGATCGATTCCTTATCTTGACATATGATAGGTATGTATGGTATTCTTCAACAATCGGTTGACTGGACAAATCCTTCCTGGAAAGGATAGCTGTTTCTAGATTTTTCAGAACCTTTCAAGTTAATATGACTCGATACGCGCTGGTCTCCATCATTTGTTTCTTAATTTTCAATAACGATTTGCGTTCATTTCAATTTATAGGACAACTTCTTTTTTTTCTCATTTATTTATTTTTTGTGGAGAACCATTATCAAGTGTGCATAATGGTACATAGTAATATAACATGACATGAAACATGAAGAAATCAGGCTACCCGTTGGTAGCAGAAACAATGAGGTAGGCATCAATAATGAGGGAATAATAAAAGGTATTTTCTTAGCAATGTTAATTGAGTCGGTGTATTTGATATACCACTGATTAAAGGTTCTGATTGCAGCAGTTCGCAAAGTGGTCATAGGAGGTCCAAATGCCATTTTCTGTTCAGACGTCGCGATGCTCGTGCTGGGCGAGAATTCTCCTTACCAACGTGCTAGGATGGGTATTGATTCGTACGGCGAGTTGGGTGTAAGCAGCCTGTAGCAATTCATTAACCTATGAGAGGTTGAGATCGTTGTGTAGGTAATCGCTTCTGACAAACCAATGGCAATCTGTCATATGGCGAACAGCTTGGTTCTACCTGTGAAGTCTGGATCCGCTGGAATTTGAGTTGCAGATGCCGAGCTCCATATTGCGCAACCGTATTGCCACAGGGGTCTGACGAGGGAAATATACATTAATCTCTTCAGGTCCAGTGGTAGGTGAGGAGAGCTAAAGAGATGTCGATGCTGGCCGAGTCTAAGGCGAATTCTGGTAACAACTTCTTGCTAGTCTTTTCCTATAGTGCCTCTATATCTCTATAAATACTTACTCGTAATTAAAAATAAAATAGCCCTAAACCATCCTAAAACTTATACGGTACTGAATATGACTCGAGAAAAAATCCAGCTTTCGAATAATTTGGGCTGTAGTGACGAGGAAAGTTTGTGATCGCAAGAAATCATGAGAGATAAACTGATTGATCAAGCCGAGGATATTTAGTGGATACAGTCCATTTCTCTTCAGGCTGCCAATGCGAATGAGAACATCCAACTTCGAGCAGGGAGAAGACTTGAAACCCACCAATTTTATTTATTTCAACGACAGTAAACGAACAAAGCTGTTCAGTTCGTTATCTTCAAAAAGTTTTTTATACGATAGATTCTTATGAATAACGTTATAAGGTTGTAATGTTATCGATCAAAACCTTCTAAACTTAATTCAGTTGAACAAATGAGGTGGATCGACCATTATACACCAAAGTTGCTTCGGCTAACTTCGCAATTCGTCGACTCTCATCTGCAGTATCATTTTCCGTTCTTCGTATGTCTTTTTTTGCCCTCTTCTAATTGGGAGGAAATTTTCAAACAACAAAAAACTGCTGTTAGGATTTTATATGGTTTGGGATACAACGAAAGGTGCAGGGGCTATTTTAAAAAACTACAGCGCCTAACCATTCCCAGCCTTTACGTGTTCAGCTGCCATTCACAAAAATCCTGGATTAGCGCCTCGTGGATCGGACAAGCATAGCTAGTTGACTCGCTTTCGAAATAATCTCCATCCTCCCGTGACCCGACTGACGAATTCTTTGAAGTCCTTTGCAGACCGGTGTGAGACTCTATAATTATTGTTCACCTGAAAGTGTTCGTGAGCTTCCTGAAAAGCCATTTGTCAAAAAACTAAAATCTGTTCTCCTTGATGCTGAATTCCATACTGTTCAAGACTTTTTTACCATCAAGTTTTGATATATGACTGCAAATTAGATGATGTTGAAGATGTTCCTTTATTTATCATTAATTATTATATATCCGATGACGTATTAGTGTTGAGGAACATTAATAAAAGTACTCAACCTAATGAATAGTTCTTAAGTATAAACAAATTCAAAATCTCTGATATATGTATATCTGTAAAATCTGTTTTTATTATTGTTGAGTTTATTTGTACGAAAAAGTTTATTGTTTATTCCTGTGTTATTGGTGGTATTATTATGCTTAAATTAGACGCATTGCATCTGGACTGAATATAGAGCGGATAAGTGAAATGACATTTGTAATATACATTTTGACGCATTGGTGGTTGAATACAGATTTCTGATTCTGATTTTGGAAGGTGGATGGTTAAACAGACACCCTGTAGGTTCCCATATAGGAGTGTATGTAGTGCGCGTTTTCTAGGTTCGACCTCGAGGTAGTTTCAGCTGTATTTAAAAGTCTTCACAAACAACCAAGACAAACAGGGGACGGGCAGGTAGGTAACTAGGGATGTCCACACTCAAGTGCGCAAGGGACATCTCCGCTCGGCTCCTTTCAAAATAAGTGAAAGTTGAAATGACAACTTGAATTTAAAGTCGAAGAGCTTCATTTGCATCGTCTCGTACCCACACCTCGAGACCATCAGACCACCCCGAAATTCTGAACACGTGCTCCTGTTACAAAATCAAACATATTGGTAAGTAATCCATGCATTTCAGGGACGTCCATATGGATGGATTGTATATAATTTTGGTGAGACGTAAAATAAGAGAAAAAACAAAAATATGACTTCTCGAAACTATCCTTACCCTCTGTTAACCCCCCGTGACACTGATCAGCTGAGGAGCCTCTGAGTCTACTGTGGCCGCCAGGAAACAGGAGTACAAAAATCTCAACACGATGGTAAAGGCTCTTTTGGCCAATTAGTGTTCATTTCGTGCTTTTGAGGGGCATCCCCATTACAATTTAAGTTACATTTTAAACTTTTTTTATTTGTAAAAAGTTGTTTATTTGTTATTTAAACTTGTTTTTTATGCGAAAAAACAGCTCCAGGATGATGACGTCAATTTTAATGAGCGTTCGAATGTAAGTGTAAAGGTTTACCCTAGTGAGGTTACCTCAGCACCTTCAATTCTCTTCAATCATTTTTTAATAATGTCGATTTTGTCCCATTTGGTACCTCCTTGAGCATCCAGGTCGAAGTTTAAATAACAACGCACCTTTCTGTCTCCCTCGTTTGTCTGAGAATTCGGTTTCGATACAGATCTTCAATTGGAAATGGAGGTTCTTTGTGATATATATCAAGTATTCGATATTAATGCACACTGATAGCTGAAGGGCCTCTGAGCCTAATTAGTTTCTCAATCGATTTATGATATTGAAACCGGAAATATAGTTCCTTTTGGACATAATTACAAAGTATAAAGGGACTCTGATCAGCTCCGCAACCTCTGAGGTTAATTGTTTCCCTTTTTGACCTGCCGTTTTTGTATTATTATTTTCAATAATAAACCTAATAATATAAATAATAATAATAAACTTTGTAATCGACCAAGAATTTTCTAACACAAAATATGTTTTTGCGATCACCAACCGGTTAAAAACTGAAACGAAATTCTGTTTACGTAGCGAAAAACGACATGTTGTGACACCGATAAGCGATTCGACTGACTAATGAAGCTAACCTTCGCTTATAAGATTAACCACAGTTGCTAAGCGTGGGATTGTTAGACTCCAAGTCGTTTCTTACACATCATAAAATGAGGTAAAATTAATATAACATTAAATCGCAAATACGGAGTATAGAGACAGAATCAACCGGTGGGGTGTAGGTGGGCGGAATCCCCCCACCTACGCGCAAAGCGCCGAGTAGATAGCTTTCCAAAGCAAAGCAATATGAAGGGTATCATTGGGAATTAATGGAAGTGACCAAAACAGCGATGCAAAGAAAACTGAATGTCATCATACGGGACCGATCTCACCCCCGCGTCCCTTAGGGGGTTACCTCAGCACCTTCAATTGTCTTAAATCTTCTTTTTTTTTTTTTAATTCTAATTTCAATCTTCTTTTATTTTTAACTTACTTAAGTAAGTATTTCTTGAAACGCAAATTAACAAATTTTGAATAGTTGACGTTACTTTTTTATCTAAGGTCCACAATAATGTCGATTTTGTCCCATTTGGTAGGTACCTCCTTGAGCATCCAGGTAGAAGTTTTCTGTAACAGATACGTAACGTACCTTCCTATCTCCCTCGTTCGTCTGAGAATTCGGCTTCGATACAGATCTTCAATTGGAAATGGAGCTTCTTTGTGATATCTAGAACACTGATCAGCTGAAGGGCCTCTGAGATTAATTAGTTTCTTAATCGACGTATGATTTTTGGACTTCAACGAAGTATTAAGGGACTCTGAGCAGCTTCGGAACCTCTGAGGCTAATTCCTTCCCTTTACGACCTGCCGTTTTTGGATTATTATTTTCAATAATAAACCTTTGTAATTGGCCAAGAATTTTTCAACACAAAATTGTGTTTTTGCGATCACCAACCGGTTAAAAACTGAAACGAAATTCTGTTTACGGAGCGAAAAACCGACATGCGACACCGATAAACCAAACGACTGACTAATGAAGCAAACCTTCCCTTATAAAATTAACAACAGTTGCTGAGCTTCGGATTGTGAAGCTCCAAGTAATTCACATCATTATAAAATGAGGTAAAACTATCATTAAATCGCAAACACGGAGTATGGAGAAAGAATCAACCGGTGGTGGGGGGGTGGAGCCCCTCACCTAGGCGCAAAGCGGCGAGTTTTAGATGGCTTTCCAAAACGGAGCAATATGAAGGGTATCTTTGGGGATTGTTGGAAGTGACCAAAACAGAAGCGTAACGAAAGCTGAATGACATCCATCATATGGGACCGAAATCACCCCCGCACCCGTTAGGGGGTTACCACAACACCTTCAATTGTCTCATTTTTTTCAGCTTTTTGAAATTTAACTTGCTTAGTAAGTATATCTTGAAAAGCATAGTTGACGTTACTTTTTTTTTCTAAGGTCCACAATGATGTCGATTTTGTCCCATTCGGTACCTCCTTGAGCATACAGGTAGAAGTTTTCTGGAACAGATACGCAACGTACCTTTCTATCTCCCTCGTTTGTCTGAGGATTCGGTTTCGATACAGACACGGGAGTGGCATATTAATTCATGCCGGAATCGCGATATTGTTCGCCTCTACGCATAGGACAAATCACTTCCTCCTGCTCCGCACGTCGACAATGGGAGAACCGTGAGAAAGTAACAGTCACCCGAAATGGAAAAATAGGAAGGTGATTCCTCGCCCCTTCCTCCTCGGACTGGTATTGAAGGAACAACTATTGACAACAGTCTGTATCACCAACGAGCGCCTTACCTATATTTCCTCGACAATGTGAGGAGGTCACTAACTTTTACTTTTGTTGTTGTTGTTGTTGATCGGTAGGTATCCAGGGCCTTTTCTGTTATATCCCCGCATATTTCCGTTAATTCTCTACTATTCATTAATTCGAACTCTACCCCCACTCAGCATTGTGTACATCGCAACTTCACTTAGCAAATCTTCATATTCAGTACGTGACTAAACGCAAGATAACTACAGATTATAGAATTCTCCACCAGAGCATATCTAAACAGGGTGGATTTGGATGATTCAGACACCGTCTTCTTTCACAATCCACCGTCGAGATATGATTTTTAGCGCATTTTGTTGAGAAAAAAAAAAAAAAAAAAAAAAAGAGCAATTGTGTTCACTTTGTCCGTTGCTATTTATATGTATGTCCTCTTAAAATCGTTTTAAATGCCACTTCCCGACGTCCGATTTTGACAAAACCTGATATGGATGTAATCTGTAACATGGCGAGGATAAAGATGTATCAGGGGTCGCTGACACATGAGAGGTCATTGATCAGTGGAGTGAATTCAAAAGCCATTTTGTCTCCTATTCAACGCAGGTAGCGTCTATTTCACGCAGATCTCCTTAAAAGAAAATGATCTACTTGTTTAAAGGTTTTTAGAGTAAAACATGGTTTCACCGGGACCTACTGGTAAAAATAAAATTTTAAAAAATCCCGTTCTTGCGCCTAAAAAAATCAAGAAATGAAATGATGGGCTCGTTGGCCAACACTTTTTGGCACATTAACTTGGTCGCAACTCAAAATTATCTACTTATATGAATTGTGCAAAAATTTTGTTCTTAGGTATGTGAGTGGTTTTAATTGGCTTTTGTGGCAGAACCTAGCTACACAGAAGGACAGGCAGCCAAGAAACTACATGGTCGTGATTTTGCCTCTTATAATTGGCGATTTCACCTAATAAGTAATCAGTCATGCAGCATGTCTAAGAGAACAAATTTTCAAAGAAAATTTGTGGATAACACTAAATTAGGCACTAAAATTCTGATCATTGAGGCCAACCATGTCCTGAATAAAACTTAGAGGACAGCCGTGTGAAGAGTTCGCAAAGAAAATTCACTCATCCGAACTCTAGAATTTGGTCAATTATGGGCATTTTTCACCTGAAAATCGATTTTTCTCAATACATCATCTGTGACCTCCCCCTCCCCCCTCCCCCCATGCCCTTTTATCAAAAAAACAATTTTTTAGCTTATTTTTTGCCCATTAAATAGTAAAGTTGAGTCTGAAATTCTGGAGCGATCGGGCTGGCCAACGAACTCGACCTGTCTTTTGCCAAGACGGATGTTTCCGCGTTTTATACGCCAACGAAATTTTTACGCCGGTTTTTGAGAGAATTGTCGTCTGGAAATACACCCTATAAATATGGAGCCCTTGACATAAACTTGACGTTGGCTACACAACATGTCCCGCTGTGCGCGCCCCTAACGAGCTGAATTGTAACTACGTTCCCCCATAGTCTTTTCGCACGAATAGGTTCCGTTGAATGAATTGGCGCCTCAATTTGTCCGCTGCTAAAATATAGATTAGGTGGCGCAAGCTCGCATCTCAAAAATACATAACATCAAGTAGTCAATTCCTTAGAAAAAATTGAGATTAGTTGGACAAATAGATCAGAATGATTTGTAAAGTAAGGTGGTCTGGATGCTCCCAAGCTCGCATCTCAAAAATACATAACATAAAGTAGTCAATTCCTTAGTAAAAATTGAGATTAGTTGGACAAATAGATATGAGTGATTTGTATAGTTTCGAGGTCTGGATGCTCGCAAGCTCGCATCTCAAAAATACATAACATCAAGTAGTCAATCCCTTAGTACAAATTCAGATTAGATAGACGAACAGATCAAAATGACATTTTAAAGTATGATTTAAGACATTTAAGAATAATTACGTTTAAAAATATGTTTTGGAGGTTGAACTCGAAAGCAAAAAAATTTTGTCCCGAGCACAGGATCGAACTAGGGTCCCCTTTAGAAATCCGATACGCTGTCCACTACACCTCGAGTGACAAAAAATGAAGAATAAATCCAGATCTTAGCTAATAAGGGAGCTTATTTTCATTGCCAGTGGACGAAATTTCAAATTTAGGTCAGCAGGGGCGCGCACAGCGGGACATGTCGTGTACCTAGTGTCTGGTTTTATATATTACAGTAACTGGATGACTTTGACGGGAAACAGGGAATACTGTAATTAAATAATTTACAAAAATCACATCAGTAAAATTTTATTCTTCAAAAGAAGGCTTCAAAGTTTATAACACTTTCAGTAGTTACCTTGTTCCATCTTCACCACTAAAGCCAGCGTAGGTTACCCCTAACATCTCGATTCCCTGACGGTACATATTGGACGACCTGCTTTACAACCTTGCCCTCGATGTGATGATCAATCCAACATGTCAGCTTCAGCCAACTTCATTAATACATAGTTCATTTCATTTAAATTGTTGTCTCGGCCTGATGATACTCTACATCCATTTTCCAATATTTTTTTCCATGATTAATGGTTTGACTGATCGTTAGTTTCCCAAAAATAAGTTCTGCAAAATTCTGGGATGTTTTTTGCTATGTGTCAACATTTACAAAATAGAAATTTGCAATATAAATTAAATCCTTACCTCCGTTGGAGAGGAAGGAAAGGCGACAATATTTGAGTATTTGCTCGTACAAGTATTTTCCGTGGACTCGGCGACACCATAAATAGTTTGCAAAGGTATGATTCAAGCATAGACCTGTGATCAACTTCCGTTTTTTACAGAAATGGGTTTCCACAACTTCGTCGCGAGTGATTTAGTTCGTATAGCCCGACAAAGCGCTTCCTTACGTTGCTACGCAAATCTCTAAAGGCTTTCCACTATTGTGTGCGCGCTCCGGTGTGAGTTTGATTCGATTCTCCCAGCAATTCATGCCACTGTCTTGTTCGTTTCGTATAACGAGTTACTTTGTATCGTAAACATTCTAAAAATTGATGACTCAAAACCGAAAAGATCCGAATGCTGACCTGAAACTGATATTCTTTCTTGTTCAGTCATTTTGGAATTGGTTCAGTTAATTTCTGTCTCAATTATTTACGATGATAGAATTATCGCATGTCTTACAATCACACTCGCGGGTCTTTTCGACGACAGAATAGATGTTGAGATGCTCTTGAAGAGTAGGTACCTACATCCTTTGGTCCTTCTCAAATATCGCATTTCAACCGCCTGAATTCGTTCGCTGACCCTGTTCGATAACTCTACGATTCCCATCCATAAAGCAAGGCAGGTATGGCCATCACTTTATAACACTTGAGCTCTGGCACCTTCCTTATTTTTCTGCCAAGGGTCCTGTGAATTGTACTATACATAATTTGAAACCTGTTACTCTTCTGAGATGTATCACTGTCGTACTTGCAGCTAAAATCACTAACATTTTTTCTAGTATGGCACCAATCACAACTATCTTGGAACGTACGAGCTCCTAACCCTTGAACGACATTACTTTTGTTTTAAAACTGGAGATGCACATATTATATTGCTAGCAAACTTGACTCAGATGGTGGATGGCACGTTGCAAACTTTCCTCCATATCCTGCACCACCACCTGATCATCAGAAAACAGCATACTGTTTATGATAGTATTCCCAGGATATAGGGTGATTCCAGTGTTGATCTTCAGTGTCCATTGTCGGACAAAATCGTAAATAAATATAGGATCTTTTGGGAACAACACACTTTTTAGCACGAATGAGGTCGGAAAAAACCATTTAAAGGTAATTGTTATGAGTGATGTGATCTTTTTCTGAAAATCTCCAGTCAGCGGGCTTGGAAACAAAGTTAGATGGACATGGAAAAATTGACAAAAGTGGTATGTTTGTGAAATTCTAACATCCTTGGTGTAAAAGTATTGATTGATTTTGAATCACCACAAAGAATATAATTGTGAGTTTCGATGTATCGTATTTTCGTCACACACGCATTCAGCACACTCAGAATCCAAGAAGCGTTGGATCAGTAGGCTGAAAAAATTAGCCTCACATAAGTAGGAGAAATGGCTCGGGTCCACGTTGATTCCTGTGTAATGCCCAGTAGCCACTACCATGGTTGTCCCTTGTATGGTTGAAACGTCTTGGAACTTGTCTCAAAAGGTCGACAGCACGTTGCAAACTATTGTGGTAGTCCTGCAGCACCACAATTATCAGCAAACAGCATAATGGTAATCATATTATTCCCAGGATAGAGGGTGATTCCAGAGTTAATTTTCAGTTTCCGTTGCCGGACAATATCGTATATATGTATATTATACCATCTTTTGGAAACAACACATTTTTTAGCACAAATAAGATCGGAAAAACAAGTTGCGTGATCTCATTCTGAAAACCTCAGGAGTCGGCTGGAGCCTATAATGGAAACGAGGTTATATTTATGTACAACGAAATTTAGACACAAGAGGTATGCCTGTGAAATTCTAGTATCCTAGATACGAAAGTATTGATTAATTTGGAATCACCACAAGGAAAATTATTTTGAGTTTCAAAAGATCGTATTTTTATCACCCTATGATGCATTCAGTACACTCAAAAGAACTCCAAGAAGCGTAGGATCAGTAGGCTGAACAGAGTTGCCACAAATAAGTAGAAAAAGTGGCTCGGGTCCACGTTGATTCCTATATAATGCCCAGTAGCTACTACCACGGTTGTGCCGAGTATGGTTGAAACGTATGCAAAAGTTGTCAAGAACAGAATGTACACCCCAACGGAAATTAGCCACCTATTAGGCCTCAGGTAGTAATCGTAGAAAGTCCACTTATTGTTTGCGCCGGTTTTGGGTTGACGATTGAGGGCTTCCATGTGTTTGAGTGTCCCGTGAATTTACGCAAATTCGACAACACTAAATCCGCGCACCTCTGCCAGCGATTGCCTGGGAGGTTTTTACTGTGTTCGGACAACATTCACGTTAACTCCGATCGGCTTAGTTGTTGTTCTGCCGTAATTCACGACGCAGCAACACTTGCGAAATCCCCACAACTGACGGCTACTACTTGCTAACACTCATTCCGTATGACCTCTATGTAAAATTCACAAACAAGTTTTCTCTTACTAACGGCAAAGAGTGTCATATAGATTATTTACGACTTGTAATAGAGCCCATACATTTTTAAGCAGTCGGAGAAATTTATCGTCACACCAGATTGCGTCAATACGGTGAAGTCACGCACGACAAGTCTCGTATCGACGTATATTGTTGACATTATAATGAGGGCATGCGACCACCAACGTATCAACAGTTAGGAAATGATAGTCTGAAATCCCACAAGTGATAATTGAATAAGTATCCCATGTGTGTCCCAAAACCAAGGCAACGTAATTCGTTTCCAACAGGTCGTTGAAGTTCTTCAGTTCTTGCTACAGTTTGCGAAATCAGTTTAGAAGCACTCTGAAACGAAACCTAGAATATAACGCTTTTAGCGAATTTTCGTAGAAAATGAAGCTATTGCAATGGCTCAAAAAGTTTTAAAATCAAAATTTTTGAAAACAATTTTTCGTTTAAATCCGTTTGGAGGCATTCTAAACGATTCCTGAAGTTGGCGCTTATACATATGTGTTTTTTTTCCTTGACACAGTAAACCCTGCATCAAGGCTGTTTATTCCGCATGCCCTAATTTCTTATTACATGCGTTTCACAAAATAGTAACATTAAATAATCAAAATTCGTAATCAACTCAACTGTTATTCAACACCACATTTTAAATAAAATTATTATATAGTTGTTTGTAATACATAAGTCATATTAAATCAAAGTTCATACTATTTATAAAAACACAAAATTCGTCTACATAGTTCTTCATTAGTTCTTCAAAAGTTATTGGCCACTGTCCACCGGTCAAAACCACCCTCCTAATCAACTTTGCACGAGGAGCCTCAAAGTTCTCGCAGTCATATACGAGGTGGTCCAATGTCTGCTGGGCTGCCGTCGAACATCCACAATTCGGTGAATCCCTCAGCTCAAAACGATGTAGGTAAGCAGCATTCCGACCATGCCCAGAAATAACCTGCGTTAGCTTGTATGTTATGCAGTACCTAGCTCCCAGTCTATCCCTTACTAAGGGGAAAAATCGTTATGTACGCAAACCGTTCTCTGATGAACTCCATTGCTTCTCCCATTCAACCATGGTTTGCCCATAACTAATACGTTTAATATACGATTTCGGAACCAAAAAGAAGTCCACTGGCACCATGTCATCTTGAGCAGCCTCCTTAGCAAGCAAGTCTGCCGCCTCATTGCCATCCACGCCGCAGTGGGCTTGTACCCATTGTAGTGGAATCTTCCAACCTTTCTCTTTACATAGGTTTCCAGTCAATCTTCTTCTAGTTTCCACTGTACGACCGTGTGCCTTACTACTCCGAAGCAAATCCAGAGAAACCTGGCTGTCAGTATAAATAATGGCAGACCTTTGATCCTCAGAAATCGCTATCTCGTCCAGCCACTTGAGGGCACCATTAATTGCCAGCAACTCAGCCTGGTTGTTGCTGCAATACCCAGCCAGGCGAGACCTCCATGACCCCAAGAATTCGCCATTATCTTCCTTATATGCAATATATGCACATCCTACACAACTGTCGATGCGACTCCCATCAGTGTGAAGTTCAAAAGTGTAATTCTCATCCATCGTATCGACTACCGCAGCCTCAGAAGGATGCACCCAGAGGTCCGGAGGCAGGTTCCCATCAAAATCAAATTGAGGAAAGCCAACACTTACAGAGTGCGTTGCTGCGTAAATATCAGCAATCTGCCACAACTTCAATTCTATTGGCATGATCCCGGCCAAAATATGTGAGGCCTCATGTGAAATCGTCTTGAAACCTTTTATGACTCGCAGAGCCATTCTCCTCTGTATTGTTCGCAACTGCTTCACAACATAAACTTTTGATAGTGCATCACCCCATACTGGCATCGCATAAGACAAGATGGGGAGAATAGCTCCGGTGTATATTACACTAAGCGCATCAGAGCCCACCCCCCAATGGACTCTAGCAGAGTAATAACTGGCCTGCCTTGCCACAAACCATCTTTACATGATAAGAGCAAGTCCAAGCCTGATCAAACCAGACACCCAGATAGCGAATCCCACCAACAAACACAGAAAGGGGCCTCTGCGATTGGTTTCTCCAAGTTACATACAAAACTTAAGATTTCTGGGGATCGAATTTCAGCTTACTTCCACAGGCCCATCTCTCGACAATAGAAAGCACCAGGTTTGCTGTGATCTGTAGCTGCAGCTCACAACCACTACTCACAACCGGAAGCAGGTCATCTGCATATGCATATGGCACCACGTTGCTAGGGTAAGGTAACCTCAGCACCTCATCGTACATGATATTCCATAAGTAAGGGCCACATTACCCCTGTGGGCACCCCCGCTCAGATAAGAGCAGATAATGGTGTACTCCATCCTTAAGTCGCACAAAACGATCAGCAAAATAGCTTTTGGCAAGATCATACAGATTGCGTGAACAGTCACCCGATCTCAACCCGCGTAAAATCAAAGGCCACCAAGCTCAAGGGCCAATCAAAAGCTGATTGGATGTCAAGCGAGATCATCAGTACTCTTTGTCTGGTCCTAAGGCACTCCTCTACATGACTCTTAACTGCCATCAATGCATCCACTGTATTCCTGTTTGGGCGAAACCCAAACTGCCTTTCTGATAGCAATCTGTTTACCTCAAAATGATGAGTAATGCGCCGAATCATCAATTTCTCAAGGATTTTCCCCGCCATATGTGTGTGTCCACATATGTTCCGCGTGTGTGTGTGTGTCATTCTAGACGATAACTCTCCTTAGTATGAAGATAAAAATCCCGTTCTTGCACTAAAGAATCAAGCTTTCCAAAAGAAAGGATGAGTTCGTTGGCCAGCAAATTTGGAGTAGGTACATTAAATTGGCCAAGTTCTAAAAAAAATGGAGGTAAAAAAAAAAACGGCCAAAAATCGTTAAATTAATAATTTTTAGTAGAGTTTCAGTCAAAACAAAATTATCAAGGATCAATTAGGGCATTACAAAATATTTGCACAAAAGTATGCTGAAAACGAACTTAAACTTCATTAATATTTGCTCAAAAATCTATAATAACTGCAAAAACCTAAAAATCTTTTTTTTTTTTTTTTTTAATCATCATTTTTACAATTTCTTTCTACTGAAATCGCTCAAACTTCAATACAATTTAACATATTATAATACGATAGGTAATTTAAGAAAATTCACTCATTCAATTATGCTGCATGACTGGAACTTTGTTAAACCGAAATTGGCCAATCGTACACTCCTCGGGCCGGCCATGGCAACTTCGTAGCTGTATGCGGTCATTCGTCTGCCAAAATTCTAACCCTAAGCTTTAGGGAGAGCAAAAGGTTTAACGTAAAGTGATCCAGGTAATTATTCCAAGAACAATACATGAAATGGAGAATAACGAGAGCCATTACAGGTTTCCTTTTGAGGTGTGATAAGTCATATCTTCAGAGGAACGTCCTAAAAACCTCCCACTGTTCAGGTATCATAACCACCGCCTTCGCATCCCCTGCGAAATTATCCTACTAAGCAAATTCCGAAGGTGAAAATGATCAGTTTTCGATTTCCATGCGTATTAAGGTGATCCGAAAAAAAATGACTTTCTTTCCGCTCGCAGGTGAGAAGGCGATGGCGGGGGCGGCTGCCCCCCTTCTAATTGGAGGCGATGAGAAAATTATGAGTTAATTGTGTGGGATATAGAGGGGGCCGGGTGAAGGTGCCTGGATTATGCGGAGCTTCCCACGAAAAACGGGGTCTGGGTCTGTAAAACGGGGTCTGCGGTGCAGCTGAGGAGAATACACACATTGAAGGAATAAACAGTCTCATTACGTAGTTATCAATACTTCATTACCAAGAGATTCTACCGAATTTCAAATTAGTTCTAGCCATGCAGCATGATCATATGAGTGAATGTGCGTAAATTATCGTATATTATATCGTTACCTATACATTGTTTTCAAATTTGAGTACTTTGAGTGTAAAGAAATTATTAACTGCCAATTTTATGGTTAAAAAATCGTTCTACATTGCATTCTGCAATTCATAAGAGATCTCAGATTTCAAGCTCTTTTGCAGTTTTATCGATTATTCGGCAAACATTAGTGAAATTTAAGCACATTTTTCAGTATAATTTTGTGCATAAATGTGTTAACGTTCTAGTTCATCGTTGATATACTTCGTTTGACCAAGTTTTTGCTAAAAAAAATATAAATTTAACAATTTTCAGCTATTTGTAATGGTTTTTTGAGCACGTTTTTTGAAATTTAACCAATTTAATGAGCTCTTAAAGAGCTGGGTCTGTAAAATGGGGTCTGCGGTGCAGCTGAGGAGAATACACACATTGAAGGAATAAACAGTCTCATTACGTAGTTATCAATACTTCATTACGAAGAGATTCTACCGAATTTAAAATTAGTTCCAGCCATGCAGCATGATCATACTAGTGAATTTGCGTAAATTATCGTATATTATATCGTTACCTATACATTGTTTTCAAATTTGAGTAGGTACTTTGAGTGTAAAGAAATTTTATGGTAAATTCCTGCCAATTTTATGGTTAAAAAATCGTTCTACATTGTATTCTGCAATTCATAAGAGATCTCAGATTTCAAGCTCTTTTGCAGTTTTATCGATTATTCGGCAAACATTAGTGAAATTTAAGCAATTTTTCAGTATAATTTTGTGCATAAATGTGTTAACGTTCTAGTTCATCGTTGAGATACTTCGTTTGACCTAGTTTCTGCTAAAAAATATAAATTTAACAATTTTCAGTTATTTGTAATGGTTTTTTGAACACAGTGTTTGAAATTTGACCAATTTAATGAGCTGTTAAAGAGCTGGGTCTGGGTCTGTAAGACGGGGTCTGCGGTGCAGCTGAGGAGAATACACACATTGAAGGAATAAACAGGCTCATTACGTAGTTATCAATACTTCATTACGAAGAGATTCTACCGAATTTCAAATTAATTTCAGCCATGCAGGATGATCATACTAGTGAATGTGCGTAAATTATCGTATATTATATCGTTACCTACCACTTCGAGTGAAAAGAAATTTTATGGTAAATTCCTGCCAATTTCATAGTAAGAAAATCGTTCTACATAATGTTCTGCAATTCATAAAAGATCTCAGATTTTAAGCTCTTTTGCAGTTTTATCGATTATTTGGCAAACATTAATGAAATTTAAGCACATTTTTCAGTATAATTTTGCATAAATGTGTTAACGTTCTAGTTCATCGTTGATACACTTCTTTTGACTAAATTCCTGCTAAAAAATATATATTTAACAATTTTCAACCGTTTTCAGTATTTGTATTGGTTTTTGGAGCACAGTTTTTGAAATTTGACCAACTGAATGTGCTTATTTTAAGAGATATTTCAGAGTTTGGAAATCGAATCGTTTTGTTTTTTATGCTTTACAACTTCGCTACGCATAAAAATGGCTGTAGGATGTACGGTTTAGGAATTATTAGAGAAATACTTTGAAATGGACAAATTAAACCATCCCTATGATGCCGCCATTTTGTAATCCACCAATTTTGAGATGGCAGACAAAGGTTTTCTCACTCAGAACGGACAAAATTTTCAAAATCTAATCTCAAACCTTCTCAAATTACTAAGTTTTCAGCCTTGGCTCCTGTGGACTTTAATTATTGTGCAGAAATCAATCCTCAAGCTAATTGTTAAGAAACTCCAGTGATTCTTATCTTCAATAGTGAACTGTTTGATTTCACTCGCGTTTTTACTAGTCTTTTTTTAGTTAACAGTATCTGCTCTGCACCTCAGCAAGTTTAGAGGGGGTTGGGGTTGTAGCCAGCATGGAATTGTATAGGATTGCGCATTTTGCAGGCGACCATTCAAAGCATACAAATAGTCACATTTGGTGAAGGTCGGGCTAAGACCCTAACAAGTTTTGCTTCCGAGTTTGCAAGAATGTGGAAGCTTTGTTTCCATTTTCGAAATGAGCTGGCCTACGAAATCATGTTCAATGTTCAACCAATGTATGATGCGGCTCATCCTCCCTCCAACATGGAGTACGTTGTTTTATTTCTTTTCGAAGCTCACCTTTAAAAATCCCTATGATGCCGCCATTTTGTGTTCCACCAATTTTGGGTTGGCAGACGAAGATTTTTTCACTTTGAGCGGACTAAATTTTCAAAATCTAATCTCAAACCTTCTCAAATTACTAAGTTTTCAGCCTTGGCTCCTGTGGACTTTAATTATTGTGCAGAAATCAATCCTCAAGCTAATTGTTAAGAAACTCCAGTGATTCTTATCTTCAATAGTGAACTGTTTGATTTCACTCGTATTTTACAAGTCTTTTTTTTTAGTTAACAGTATCTGCTCTGCACCTCAGCAAGTTTAGAGGGGGTTGGGTTCTTCTTGTAGCCCCCATAGAATTGTATAGGATTGCGCATTTTGCAGGCGACCGTTCAAAGCATACAAATAGTCACATTTGGTGGAGGCCGAGCTATGACACTAACAAGTTTTGCTTCCGAGTCTGCAAGGCAGTGGAAGCTTTGTTTCCAATTTCGAATTGAGCTGGCCTACGAAATCATGTTCAATGTTCAACCAATGCATGATGCGGCTCAACTTCCCTCCAACATGGAGTACGTTTTTTATTTCTTTTCGAAGCTCACCTTTTAAAAAGAAATGAAATACCCATCACCCCCTCCCCTCACCGGAGGCAACACATCATGGTTTCAAGAGGGTTAATTGTTTTCTGAGCATGTAAATGGAAAGTCCAGTCTAATTTGACAGGATGACGGACAAGATGAGAATGGAGGTGGGATAGCAAAGAGAGAAAGAATCTACCAAACAGGAGGCACCTACCTACCTGTGCTTCACCCTAATAACTTTATTTCACAGCTGAGCTAATCATTTCTCATTCTTCTCTTTAGAATTTACAATTAATCTACTTCGGACCAACCTATTATGAAATTTGTTATCAATTTTGTTTATATGTAGCAGTGGCGTAGCTGTCATTTCTTATGGAGGCGCAACAGTCAAGAATTTCATGTTATTTTATAGTTTTAGTATTAATTTCTTGTACTTGTTATCAAATATAAATATGAAGCCTGTTTACATACATACATACACACATATTCAACTATACTTGGTGATTCCCTCGCAGATGCAAAAAAAAATTTGAGTGAAACTGCATCAAAAATGGAGTAAAATGCCGCCAACTGCATATTTTTATCTCAATCCGTTCTCGAGATATGATTTTTTGAAGTTTTTTTCAGGAAACCCGTGTTTTCTTCCTTTTAAACTCAAATTTCTCCACTTTACTTCATTCAATTATAATTTTTGACCACATTTTCGGAATCAGCATTAAATTTACTATAAGAATAGTGTACTTGGGTTCTTAAAAACAACCATCCAAAGGCCCTCACATCAGCTCAAACATTGACGATTTTGAAAAAAGAATATTTCTGAAAATCTTTAAAACTTTACTAGGTACTCTTTTAAAAAGAATCCTGGAAACTGGCAAATCTCATGAAAACTGCTTCGTCTAATACTCTTTCCAACGGTATAATCAAGTTTACTTTTATTTTGTTATTTAGTGGAGAAAATAATGTTTTAATGTTAAAAAATGTGGGTTTTTCAATGAAATTGTTGGTTTTCTCGAAAGATGACCCTCCATGAACCTACGAGTATGGGGTCGGTTTCTATGTATTTTTTCACGCTGTATCGAATGGTAACATTTGTAGATCTCTCCAACTCCGTTATAACCGAGTTTTACACTTAAAATCGCAAATGTTTAGTTTGTTTGTTACGATTAAATGTATGTGTGTTATGGGGTAAAACTAGTTAATTAAAGTGTATAAAGAAAAGTTTCAGTCATGCATGATGATCGTATGAGCGAATTACCGTAAATTATCGTACTACTACTTAAATTATCGTTATGTTAAATTGTTTTGAAAATTTAGGTCTTTGAGTGAAAAGAAATTGTAAACTACAAATGTTATGGCAAAAAACTGTTCTAAATAATATTCTACAATTCAAAAAATATATATATATGTATATATATATATATATATATATATATATATATATTTTTTTTTTCTATGCTAGAACGGATCAATATTGGCTATTTCGACTGTCGGGCTTCAAACTAGTAGGTGATGGACAAGTTGGGCATTATTAGCTTATTCTCATTATATCCTAATTATCAGCTAATTTTCTTATTATTAGTTATTAATCTTTCTCAGAGTGACTTAAGTCGTAAAAATCGTAATAAATCAATTATCCTTTTATAATTATTACGAGTTTGGAAAAGTCTATATAGAAGAACGGCCTCGTTCCTTGATATTAATTAATTTGTTAGCGAACAGTCACTCGTATAGTCATTACTGAAATCTCCTTTCCCACCTGTTAGGTGTATCAACTGCAAATTGATGTGCAACAATGCAAATTGCGAAAAAATATACTCGAAGAACGAAATTCGAAAGGCTGAATGATTTCATATTAGGGGGCTTTGGCGATGCTCACGGGAACCCGAAATTTTAGGTCATGTTCAATAGAGCAACGAACCTTCTGAAATCCTACAGATGCAAACGTATATTCATCAGACACGGGGGAGGCTCTTGCACTGATCAAAAGGTATGACGTTTTGTGATGAAGAGAATTAAAAGTAGCTGTGTGAGAGTGACATTCTAAAACTGTTACATATTAGTGTTCACATTCAAATACCTACGAATAGTTTATGATTCGATAGTGTTTTCAAGAAAGTTCGGATGTCAACAAATGTTGTGCAATATATTTGTTATAAACAGGCAGCATACCTGTATTTGTAAATAAGCATTGCACCCTCATGAATCCAATTCTTCATGAACAATTGGTAAGTAGGTAGGTACAATGTTTACAACATACACTCAATTTACAAATATTCAGTATATACAAATGAACAATATGTTTATAATATACATTGGCTATTCTAGATTAGAAGTAAGCAGGCATACTGTGCATACTTGGTTTATATTTTTCCATAGTGGTCTTTTTTAATTGACCAAGGAAAACATTTGATCCTCCCACACACACAATTTGCTGGTTTACGTTTCAAGATTAGGAACGAAGATCCGTGAATTCCTTATATTCAAAAATTGAAAGGAAAAAAGTCTGAAAACTTGGGTGAGCAGTATAGCTTCCTCACACATTGTAATATGGACGTATAGAATTATTTGAAGAACCAAGTACGAATCCAAATGATTGATGAGTCAAAGTTACAAGAAATTAACGTTTGCGCATGCGCTTAGACTACTATTACTTCAAAAGCAATGAAATTTATAGGGGGACGTCTAGGAGCTAAACCGCTCAATCCTTGAAAATATCATAAAAATAGGTCTATCATTTTCGGTGTTTAGTCTTGTGTCGATCAATTTGTCGGGGAACCTCTATAAAATAAGAGATGACAGAAGGAAAGCTGTCGTGGTTTCTTATGACATGTCAAAATGCTTTGACTCTATTGACCGGCGAATACTATTGAGTAGAATGGAAAATATTGGAATTTGCGGTGAATCATTTTCATGGTTTGACAGTATCTATCATGTAGGAAACAGGTAGTTTCGATGAGGGCCAATTTGAGAACGGTATTAAAATTTGATAAGCTGAGACTTCTTTATTATTCTCTCGTGCAGTCGGTTATTCAATATGGTATCTTGGTGTGGGGAGGCGCTTACCACACTGCCCTGGAACCAATTAATATTATGCAGAGATTAATAATGAAAACAATAATGATGAAGCCTTACAGATATCCAACCAATTCGCTATATAATCAATTCAAGGTTTTCACTCCGCGCCAGTTGTTTATAAAGTCGTTGTTGTTGGTGTATCATAAGAACCCTCAGATCATAATGAACCAAGGAAATGAGCATTCATATGGAACAAGATTCAGATTGGAGGGAAATATAGTTAATCCTTGGCCATCAACGTCTCTGTGTACAAGAAGTCCTATGTATATGTTGTACTACGTACTTTATCGATCGATTAATCAAAATTTGAAGTCACCACAATTATATTCGATGAACGTTTAAAAAAAATTGATTAGTGATTGGCTGTTTGAGACGGGGCGGAGTGACTGTGAGTCGGTGATTTGCAGCATATATGTATAATTAGAGTTGATAACAAATTTATTTATATGCAGATGATTTATAAATGATTCTAAAAACTTGGGAAAAGACATTCAATATGTACTAATAATAAAAAATTACTGAATTAATATAGAA
Organism: Adelphocoris suturalis; assembly: GCA_030762985.1. Classification (NCBI taxonomy): domain Eukaryota; kingdom Metazoa; phylum Arthropoda; class Insecta; order Hemiptera; family Miridae; genus Adelphocoris; species Adelphocoris suturalis. Next base: position 19,908,579 of record CM061049.1, read on the forward strand.
GATAATACTTAGTTATTTTATATAATTTGTGCTCCTGTACACTAGCAAATCGTGTAAGCAAACAGCAACACTTGCCAGGTAATTACGGGCCTTTTCCTAGCACACATCAATGTGTGAAATTTTTTAAATTATGTTATTGCGTATAATAATTAGATATAAGAGCTCTTGTTGTATATTTGTACTTGTAAAAGAAAATTCAATTCAATGAAATAAATAAATGAATTTAAAAAAATTTTAGTTTTGCGCATGCACTATAGTTATATCCACCAATCACGATATATCTCATAGGCAATTTTCCTAGAACATATATCTATCGAGTCTGAACGAAATCGGACGAATAGATGATAAGAAATCGACGCTATGGGAAATTCACGATTACGCATCCGCATAGGCTACTGTTGATTCGTCGGCTTTGAAAATTATAAGGGACCGTCTAGGAGCTAACCCTCGCAATCCCTGAAGATTTGATCGGAATCGTGCTGAAACGTGGTATAGTTTTGGGCGTGACAAGGGTTTATCACAGACAGCCATCAGACAGAACACAGAACCAAAATTGATCGGCAAGCTCTGAAACGCAAAAAGCAAGAGGAAATTTTGATTTTGGAGGACAAAAATTTGTTCGACTTCAATCACGAACACAAACCTTCCCTACCTTCGGTACAGTGAGGAAGCAAAAAACCGGGAATGTGCGCCAAAAATTTTTCAAGTCGAGATTTTGAAAACTTTGGAAGTAAAGGTGGTAATTTTTTGCTTGGCAATGATAGAATAAAAATTGTCTATAAAAATACATTTAAAAAATTGTCTAAAAAAATACATGAAATTGTCTTGTAAATATCAGCTGACATAATGCCAATATTAGAATTATTAAGCGATACCTTTAGTTCCAATGGAATTAATTAGAACTTTGCGAAATCCAATTTATTAGCTACCTATTTGTCCCTGCGATGTACGTACTAGGGAAGTATTGGTACCTAAATGCTGAATTTCATCTCTTAAATTGCTCCCAAGGTAGTTGAAGCATTGTTTTCACTTTCGAGAGATCTAAAAGTTGTGGTCTCCACTAAAATCAAACGGCTGTTGTTTTTTACAGTGTTAAAATGTGTTAAAATTTCCACTCGAATTTTACGTTTTAGACTATTCTGAACAACTTTTGTTCCATGTCTTTCTCTCTCTACCTCTGTGTGTATACATGTGTATGTATGTCCGCAAATCCTTGTAACAAGCTTAACTTCGACAATATTCTACCGATTCTTATGAGATGTTCATGGTATGTGCGCAAGGGTGAAGAGGTGGTCCCCAATGAGTTTCGTTGTTCCCACATTACTACTTCACACGGCACATGCTCAAACGTGAATTCCATCAAGCATCATTTTCTCACACCCCTGTTGGCCGATCTTGCTCAAATTTGGAGGAATGAAAGAGGTTAATTTGTGCATTCCCTAGCAATTTCAACATAATCCTATCATTAGTAGCTACTGCGCATGCACGCATTTGTAGGTATTCTTTTTTCAAACGAGCTTAATTTCAACAGTTTCCAACTGATAATGATGAAATTTTCAGGGAATGTGGGGGTTAGGCTGTCAATGGTCCACTATAAATTCCATACTTCTCAAATCATTACTCCGTTTTGAGCATGCCCGAAAGTGTACTCCAAGAACAAGGTCTAGTTTTCTGCAGAGTTTGATTACATTTTCTGGGAATTTGTGGCTTATGCTGTAGATTGTACCCTACCAATTTCATTTTTCTCAAATCATAGCTCCATTCTGCGCATGCGCTGACACAAATTGCTTCAAGCATCATTTTCCCGCTTTTTTTTAAACTTCTTTACTGTAAAGCGTGAAATTGCGGAGTCTTGGAACTGTAAAAGTGTGAACCCTTCTCAGAGGCACGATGCGCCATGTTCTGATCAAATATTACGTACGGGGTTTCATAATTATAGACCAATGATCTGCGTAGAAGGGCTATCCAACACAGAAATGATAAATCATTGTGTAATAATTTGCAGTGTTTTCTTGTTGCCAGGGAAAAGGTCTGGTTATAGGAGTCTACGAAGGCTGCTGCCCCGGCGAGTTCAAACTTACGCCCTCAGCCGAAAAGTTCGACAAATGCGTGGAGGGGAAAATCACTGCGCTTTTGCAAGGGTAAGCGACAGTTTTGTAAAAACAATTTACCTAAGTATATTGACATTTATTCACAAGACATCGGGCAGGCCAGATTCGAATCGTGATCGCAGCGAACCTGGTGGTATGGAGGTAGGTTCGGTCCTCCGAAAAAAAAGAAAAATATATATGTATACCTATATGTTGAGTTCTCGACCACTTTTTCTTAAAACAAGATGTTAAGGTTCTCGAGAGTTGGTCAATAATTCAGGTTTTTTCTGTACGCCGATGTTTGGTCCAATTATTACACATCTTCAGGGCTGGGGGATGTTAAATGTTCTATTTCATTCTAGTAGTAGTTCATCATATTGTAGTATTAAGTTAGTTAATAATGTGTGAAACTATAAAAATATGGCAACAAACAATATGCTGGGGGCAGGAGAATAAGAATCCTTAAGCGTAAGGAAAAAACCTGAATTATTGACAATTGTACTTACCTACCATCTTAAAATTTTCACTGTGTTCGATTTTCACTGTGTTCAATTTTTTTTAGCGTCAAACTGAGAAGGAACAAAGCCTATGTTTTTGGCAACGTCGGGGACGACTTCAATCACGTGGCAGTCGCGAATTTGGGGCCTGAGTCAGCTGGTGAGAATCAGGCTGAAGGGTTGGAGCAATGCCGGGAGAACATCAGAACAGCTGTGGGGTATGGGGTAACTGAACTACAAGATCAGGTGAGACAATAATTAAATTCTAAGGATGGGTATCGCACTATACTGCCGTCCTAAGAATGAAAGAAAATTTTTTTTATTTTAACAAGACGGTAACCGGGGGTGTATAAATTTGGTAAATGGAAGGTAGGTAGTGACTGAGGGGGGAGGGGGGGGCAATAACTATCTCAATTAATCGTTGCCTATCTGAGGTACAGCTGCTCCATCTTCCAGCCCCAACGGTCGAACCTTCCTTCGAGACCCTCTTATACGTAGTGAAACAGCTCGAATATGGTGAACTGAACCTTCACTTTCACCCATCCTGAGAGTTGTGAGTAGGGACGGTTCCATTTTTCAGCCAGGACGTATGCTGCCCGTTTCAGAAAAACAGCAAATTCTTTGTGAAGGGCACCGTCACATGAGCACACTAAGGGTGTGAAAGACCCTCGGTGGTCTTCTGCAGCTCGATCATATTTCATGTGTTTTGCATTTGCTGCTGCTCTTGATGTTTGATTCCAGTCTTGGGAGAGGTAGGAGGCAGCGTCAGCATTAACTATGCGATTATCAAAAAACGCTGGTCTCCCACTCTTTCAGACACCATTCACCATAACATCACCCACTAATGCTGGATGTCCGTTGGCTGGCTTTTGCATTACTGGCTCAATCAAAGCTCCCCCCTAGGCAAAGGTTGGCTATTCCTGGAACAACGTCTCGTACTTCGTCATGCCCCCTCTTTACTATTCCTCCTTTCTTACAGTTGAGAGCATGTGATTGGGAGATCTTGCATATAATTGCATCTCTGAATTGGGTTGCGGACAAATCAAACCCATCGACCGCTGTTGGGAGCATGGAAAGCCACTGCTCCCACTAAGAATAGATCCCTATCTGACTAAACTCACTTTTGGGAAAATGCGTCTCTAGGTTTTATGTCGAAATTTCCTGATATTATCTCTATTTTACGATGTCTCGAGCTCCAAAAGCACTCATTCCATAGAAAATTTCTCGCTGAATTGCGTGGTGTGGCTGGAAAAATATTATTTTGGTCAGAAAATGGCAAAAAAAGGTGTAGAACGTATGTACTAGCCGATTTCCTCGTATCAGGTGCACATACGAGTTTTTGTTTTGCAATAAGATTGATACGTTTTTTCTAATACTGAATTAGTACCGCTCTACGGGGCGAAAAAATTATTTCTTCGTATATGCAGGATACTAGGGGAAAAAATCGTGGTTGCCAACCTCCGAAAGCCGCATCTGTTTGACAAGAGAAAATACATTCGTATGATCAAAATACTGGGAAGAAAAATCGTATTTGCCTTCTGATCCCGAAATAGTACCAAACGCCACAAGTCCTAAAATACTAGGAAATAAATTCTCAACTGGACTTTCAAGAGTGTCGCAATTTGTATGTACCGGAATACTTATTAACCTATCAAACCTATTAGAGAATACCTATAAAATGTCGCCCAGATGCGGTTTTTGCTCTAGAAAAGGCCAGTTACGGGATTTTCATTAGAATATCTAACCACAACGTAGTTAATGCGATAATTGTAAACCGTTTGAACCCCCCCCCCCCCCCCCCCCCAAACGGGAGGGGGGGGGGGGGTACCATTTAACTCGGCCAAAAATTCAGATTCGGGATCTATTCTTCGTACGGCAGTATAATACATCAGCTAGTATAATACATAAGACATCCATTAACAAATTTTACTAATTGGTTTGAATTACTTTATTCCCTTCACCCCAAAATCATCAATTTTTTCGTTATTTCTTTCGTTATTTTCTGCATATTTTTGGTGACTTTTTGAGGGGGAAAATTCATTTCTACACGTACGCCAGAAAATCATTATGAAAATAATGTTGCGATTACCGCCTAGGACGCCATCTGTAAATGTACATAATATGGCAAAGCTGTTTACCACAAGGCAACTATATGTTAACAATTTAATTTTGCAATTCCATAAGTATCCACAAATGATAAATTCTCAGCGTGATCCAGCATATACCACAAGATATGTCGCACCCATCCTAGAATAAGGGTACAACTCAAAAATTGTCATTTTCGGCAAATCGCATTCAAAGTTTTCTTCCACACCATTGGCTACCCGTTCTTTGGAACACGATGAACATTATTTATCTTTGCGAAACTTGTTTCCTACATTATTACTCTAACGCCCCATGGTGAATAAATAGTTTTTTTGACAGTGGGAAGGGAGTGGGGGGAACGGTTTTGTTGATTTTTTAAGAATTTTTGAGTTGTTCCAACTCAAACACTGAAATCTCACCAGTCGGGATCCAAAATGTTCAGAAAAGAAAGACACAAGTTAAAATTGTCCAAACAAAAAGGAAACTACTGAAAACGAGACACAGACTATTTGAACTCATCTGAGTTGTGTCTTTCTTCCTAAGACGTGAATTGGTTACTCCGTCCATAGAAGAAAGACACACGCACTCTCTAGCGGAATTAGAGTGCCCTACACATATCTCCACCTTCTACAGACAAACTAGACCGTTTCTACTTCTCAGAACCACAACTAACTCAAAAATCGCGATTTTTGAGTTGTACCCTTATTCTAGGACGGGTGCGATGTGGTCGCAGGGAATGTAATTGCTCCAAGACGAAGATTAACAAAATTTATTATGTACATCATTCGCAAAGCGCTTCAGAGTCATATGAAAAGAGCTCAAAATTATACTAGACCAAACTACAAAAAGCACATTTTAACGTGGCTTGTGAAAAATGGCGCAGTGGATAGCTAAACAGCATTTATGTATAATATTAATAAACAATAATTTTACAATAGAAAGTTTTTCTGCTTATAGAAGATAGGGACATCAAATAACATTGTAGTTATAATATTTAAGCTATGTGAAGATTATGTAGACGCATATGCGATGTTATGTAAACGTGCTAAGTTTGAAATTATGGACAAATCGCCTAGACCTAGACCTAAACCAACAGCACGGGCCAAGCGTACCGTTGGAAATGTAAGCTAGGAGAGTAGCCTAGTTCTACTTTTGTACTATCATCATATGTATGTGTCTCTATTGGAATAAATAAAATCGATCTATCCATCTATTTACGAACACTTGTCTGCCTAGAGGTTATAACGGACTCGGATATAATTCATATCCTAATTTATATAAGTAATCGTTAAATACTCCATTGCTCGGTGGAGTAGACTATTCTAAAATTGCTTATGTCTCCTTTGCATGGTGTAACCGTTATACATTTCCTGTATCAAGGGAAGGATCTTTTCAGGGATTCCTTACATCTGAAGACTTTTCCACATTGTTTCCTAGTTTATCGAGTTAAATGCCTTCTAGAAATCAATAAAAAGTGAATAAGAGGGGCTTTGCATTTCAGCACTCTGCTCCAAAATTATACGGAGTGCAACGGTAAGATCAACTTCTGTGTATAGATAAGATGCACGTCCCACTTTGTGAAACCAGCTTTCCTTTTGTAAAAGCCCCTCTATATGATTCTTGATCGTTTCCAAGATTATCTTGGATTGGACAGCACCTTGCAGTAATAAGTAAGAACTCAAGAACTAGCCATTTATCAGGAAACGTGAATCATTAGTTAGAAATGTATGGTGGATAGAGGGTAGAAGTTTAATACATACAGTTTGTGAAATCAGCGAAAATCCCAATGAATTATATTAACCTAATTTATTTATATTTAAAGGGAATGTCGACTATATACGTAGAAGAGTTCACAAACGCTGAAGCTGCTGCTGAGGCAGCTGCTTTAGCCGTGTGGACATACCAAGATTGGAAGAACCCGGACGATCGCCTGACGGAATCAAAAATTGAACCTTTTGGAGTTCAAGACGAGTAGGTTTTCATCACTGTTCAAATCGGTACATCGAAATCTACTGAAATTATTTATTTTATCTCTTGTGTATTTCCGAGATGTTTATCACTGTTTTAGTCAAGGTTGGAAGCTTGGATTGCTGAAAGCAAGCTCTCAGAACATCGCTAGGAGGATGCAGGAGACCCCATCTGATTTGATGACTCCGATACTCATTTGTCGGGTATGTTTTCGGATAATATAAATCATCATGAAAACGATGATGGTGATAAATGATGATGTAGTTAAGGCTAATACACCTTATTTGCTATAAATAATATCGTATTGGTACATTATGACAGGTGCATGAAGTAGGTAGTGCAAAAGAAAGAAGGACTCTAGAAATCCAAACCTCTAATGACCATGTGTTAAAAATTTGTTCTTGGTTCTTCTCAATACGTTATAGTTCAATTTTGCATTGCAGTAACTCAAATTCATATCTATCAAGTGTGCTAGAATACAAGTGTACCAGACATAACCTCGTGTAACCCACGGAAGTTAATGCCTTTACATATGATGCGGTATCGGTACTTTTACGGTCTCTATATGAACCCTTTTCAATGTTAAACCGAATTTCCGCGCGGAGCCCACATATAAGATCAGATCATTCCTCATTATGGCTTCATTTGAACTGCCAAGAACGTTGATGCTTTGTTCTTCTTGAAATTCATTGTGTTAAAAAGTTCTGCACTCCTTCCACAGTATGCCGCAGAACTGCTATGCCCGTGCGGAGTAAAAGTGGATTTGTGGGACAAAAACTGGTTGGAAGCCAACAGATTTTCCGCGTTTCTGTCGATGGCCAAAGGGTCTTGCGAGCCACCAGCTCTCCTTCAGCTGTCGTACTGTGGCGGCAGCGCTGATGAAAAACCCATTCTTATGGCTGGTGAGTAGTCTGATGTTGAAGTTTCGGGACACGCTAGGATAAAATGAGTCTATGTGTCTAATATGTGTTCAATTAAAGTTACCTATAATAATGATAAAATATTAATAATAATCTTCTTTATATTAATAAAGTGTCTGTATGTATGTACCTCCATACTTAACTTTTGAACGGATTTACCGATTTGCGCGATTCTTTTTTTAATATGACCAGCCACTTCCGGCGCAAAATATAGGCCACATCAAAAATGGGGCAACTCCTGCTCAGTAAGGGGTGGTTGTGAGGGGTGGGGGGTATAAAAACTGGAAAATCCGTGTGTGGGCTCAAACGACAGTGCACGACTTGGGGGTTTCAATGCCAGCTACCATAAATAAGAACATCCCCTACACACGGTAAACCTAGGTACCCTTAGAGATCTACAGTTTGCGAGCGAAGCGAGCAACATCCCCTACATGTTTCAATTGTAATACACCTGAATGGGGGGTAAAAGACCATCGCATGTACACAGCCACACCTTGCGAGCAAAGCGAGCAACTTAATGAGGGGTCCGGGGGGCTTGCCCCTCGATCGGACGTGGAGGCGAGCGAAGCGAGCCGGAACGGCTAGTAATTAATAAATATAAAATTAATAAAATATTGTTTTAAGAAAAAGCTCCCTAGTATCTGTAACTTGATGGCACAGCGTCACTAAAATGTTTTATGGTGAGACTTTATTATGAAATGTAGGAATTATTTTCTGGTGGATGTGAAGGTGAGGTACACAAGTATTTTGGGGATTTTCGATATGTTTCGCCTTCTGGTCACATATTGGATTTAGGTATGCATAATTCAGGAAGCTTTTGAAATATCTGAAACTTTTGGAGTCCTTCAGGTACTTTCATTTCTTTATAAAGCCCAAGTTCTTACAGTTCTGGAATATGCTCCACAGATCTGGTCCCTGCATTACAGATGCCATTTTAACCAATTGGAAAGAATTCACCACGAATTCCTCCGATACGTGACATCTAAGCTGCATATATCCCAGGTTTCCGTGAACTTCACTATTTTTTAAAATGCGTATTACAAAAAACTCATTCTCTGTGACCAAGATATCTGTCAGACTGATAGCAACTGTATTACAGAGGTAGTAAGTTACTAAATCATGCTGCATGAGACAAAGCACTTCGGCAACATCGGTTTTCATCTAGATCTTGAGAATAATTCAAGTTTCCGAATGACTCTAAACAAACAAGTTCTAGAGCCACCTATAAGTTATTGATCTCTTATTTCATGTCTATTTTTTTTAACTGCTGGCGTTTCATACTTTTCTGATATTAATGCGGAACGATCTTGTGTACGGGAAATTTGATCAACTGTTGCGTGAAAACAACCCCATCACCTACAAGCTCGTCAATGAGGGAGGAGATTATGTGAGTGAACATTATTTTTCTCTAGTGAATTGTGGCCGTTCTTGAAACAATATTGAACTTAAATGTTTAAAATAATTAAATGTTATTATATTTGTGGTAATTAAAATGTGGAAATTGAAGGCTCCATACACTGATAACTTAATTATAATCATCCATTAACCTCTTAATTCCTCGAGGGTCGGGAAATTAGTTAATTAGCTTTGGTAATCAGTTAAGTTTTGACGGACGAGTTAACCAACATCGGGTGTTGATGAAAGAAAAATCGCTCTAACGTCTGATTAAGCTCATACAAAATGCCGCGTTAACGCTAATTCTTGATTAACTCAAACGGGTTGGTCCTAAAGTTGGTCCAGGATGTTTGACCGTATACATCATGGAACCGTAATCTAGTACTGATTAATCGAGGTACGAGCAACGGTAGAACAAGCGATAGGTCTGTTCCCTATTATTGCAGTTTTTAGTAGTTATATTGAGCATTCTTCCCTTTTTGCAGAGTACGGAGTTGTGGGAACAACATCTAACCAAGCATGCTCTTTTTTATCCACCGGCAGTGAGAAAATCAATACCTAGAGAATCAGTGACATTATTAGTGACGACATTGACCCTCTAAATAACTTGCATGTACCTACCTTCCTATCTGCCTCCTTTTGGAAGTATTGCACTACAGTGAAACATCAGGATTTTGTGAATGGAGTGTGCTAATGTGTTGGCAGTTGAGTTGCATAAATATAATACCTACCCTTATTCAAAAAATAAAGTGTAATTTCAATCAAATGTTCAGCTTATCAAATGAAGCAAAATGTGAGGCGTACTCAATATTTCCCAGCAGATCTCAAATTCGTGATTCAGCATAGTGCCTATTATGTTTGACATATAGCGATGAAATGTTTTTTCTAACAGGGAAGAATGCTACTTTTGACTCCGGCGGACTTAATTTGAGAAAGCGCAAAGGAATGGCATTGGACAGAGCGGACATAGCATCGGCTGCCGTCACTATTGGAGTCATCAAAGCTGTTGCACAAATGCAATTGCCCATCAATTTAATCAGTGAGTTACCTCGGGCATTTTTCATAGTAAGATTTGTCTTTGGAAACCCAAAGGGTCTAAGGAAGGTTATGCAATCTGTCTGAAAAAACGCTGTAAATTATTACACAGAGGTTTATTATTTCTGTATTGTATGGCTCCTCTACGCAGAACTCTTATCTATATTATTAAACGAATCATTAGGTAGGAGTAGATATAAATAGAGAATTCTGGCACAGGGACCAACCAACACGGGGCAGGGTATACTAACTCACCCGCACAACTCGTAAATTGTATTTTTCTGTACATTGTGCGTCCGTTTATCGTAAGATCAAAAAGTAATTACCTATGCGATGACCGGGGAATCGAGCAGGCGATCTCCTGGTTACCAGACACATGTCTTAACCAATTGAGCCATGACGCCAGATGACTGAAAATGAATTTAAGTGTTTTATACAGTTGTCCGATGCACGCAGCTTTTGATCACCCATCCCTAATACTCAAATTGGATTATTAAGAACTGAAAATGCGTATAGGAAAAAAAAAAAACTTTTTTACTTACTAAAAAGCAGGCATCATGTAATTTTACTGTGTTTATACGCTTCCAAGTGAAAAAGCTTTAGGACAGGCCGGTTTGGAGCTTAAAATCAACCATATCTCAGTTATTTTCGTGCGTTTTTATACGAAAAAACAGCTATAGCATGATGACGTCAATTTTAATGAGCGTTCGAATGTAAGTGTACAGGTTTACCCAACTATGAGATTTTTATACGCCTGTTTGCTGGCGGCCACACCACCAGTGCTCGCCAAATTAATGCATTTTTCAGCTCTCGACCATGGTTTTTTGTTCCCAAAGCAGGCATCATGTAATTTCACCGTGTGTGTGTGCGTTTCGAAGCGAAAAAGCTTTAGGAACGGCCGGTTTGGAGCTTAAAATCAACCATATCTCAGTTATTTTTATGCGTTTTTATGCTAAAAACGCTGCAAATTATTTCACAAAGGTTCATTATTTTTTCAATTGAGTTTGATCGTCGTTTTAGTTGGCTTGCGTACGTCATAAGGCCCGTCCAGACTCCTCGGCATGTCCTATTTCGAGTTGCCACAACCTATAGGTCCTTCTATATAATTATATACGCATGTTTATATTTCTCGATTTGAGCTCCTATCTATTCAAATAGTTATTGCCTTGATAATATCATTATCAAAGCACGTACGAAAAGTCGAGAGGATATGTTATTAAATATGCGTAGGAAAAGCATCGGTATTAACACACAAATATGACCTAAAAAAAAACATATATTCATGCCTCGAAGGAACGCTGTACCCACCTCATGGTGCCGCGGTGTATTATATGGGTATAACACGTAAAAGTAATAAATATCCATTCTCATACACCCCTCTGCTACGCCCCTGGTCACTCCAGCCACCACAAGGTGCCGCGACGCCTCCTCTCACTCCATCCCCCACTCACCACCAACCGTGACCCCCTGCCAAGCGTGCCAGGCGTGCGTCTAACACTCAAAGCCTCGAAAAAGACACTTTTTCGCCCGTTTTTGGCCCATAGCATCTATGCGAGTAAAGCGATCGGGATGGTTAAACGTTAAAACCAACTAGACCCCAAATGGAGTCTATGTGCGAAAGAACGGGTTTTTTAAGTAAATTCTTAGGCCTTTTATGGCCCGGACGGCGGAGGCGAACGGCGGACGGACATTTCAAATTTGGATTCTACGCACCTAGAAACGTAAAGTGACAAAGTTTGAGGGGGGTTATACAAATTTTTTGCTTCACGATCACATAGGCTTATTATTGGAAATAATAAACCAAAAAGCTCCAGGATGACGACACCAATTTTAATGAGCGTTCGAATGTAAGTGTACAGGTTTACCCTACTGTGAGATTTTTATATACCTGTTTGCTGGCGGTCAGTCCACCAGTGCGCGCCAAATGCATTTTTCAGCTCCCGACAATGATTTTTTTGTTCCTTTTTCACTAACTAAAAAGCAGGTATCATGTAATTTTACTGTGTGTGTACGTTTCCAAATGAAAACGCTGCAAATTATTTCACAAAGGTTTATTATTTTTTCAATTGAGTATGATCATAGTTTTAGTAGGCTAGCGTACGTCATAAGGCCCGTCCAGACTCTTCGGCGTGTCCTACTTCGAGTTGCCACAACCTATACTTCTATAATTATATACGCATGTTTGTATTTCTTGATTTGAGCTCCTATCTATTCAAATAGTCATTGCCTTAATAATATCATTATCTAAGTACGTACGAAAAGTCGAGAGGATATGTTATTAAATATGCGTAGGAAAAGCTTTGGTATTAACACACAAATATGACCTTGAAAAAAACATATTCATGCCTCGAACGAACGCCGGCGGCGGCGCCGTACCCACCACAAGCCGCGGCGCCGGCGCCTCCTCTCACTCCACCCCCCCCCCCCCCCCCCCCCCTCCTCACCACCCACCGTGACCCCCTGCCAAGCCTGCCAGGCGTGAGCGCGTCGAAAAACACACTTTTTTGCCCGTTTTTGGCCCATAGCATCTATGCGAGTAAAGCGATCGGGATGGTTAAACGTTAGGACCAACTAGACCCCAAATGGAGTCTATGTGCGAAAGAACGGGTTTTTAAAGTCAATTCTTAGGCCTTTTATGGCCCGGACGGTGAACGGCGAACGGCGGACGGCGGACGGCGGACGGCGGACGGACATTTCAAATTTGGATTCTACGTACCTTGAAACGTAAAGTGACAAAGTTTGAGGGGGGGTTATAAAAATTTTTTGCTACACGATCACATAGGCTTATTATTGGAAATAATAAACCAAAAGCTTCAGGATAGGCCGGTTTGGAACTTAAAATCAACCATATCTCAGTTATTTTCGTGCGTTTTTATTCGTAAAAACAGCTCCAGGATGATGACGTCATTTTTAGTGAGCGTTCGAATGTAAGTGCACAGGTTTTCCCAACTATAAGATTTTTATACGCCTGTTTGCTGGCGGTCACACCACTAGTGCGCGCCAAATTAATGCATTTTTCAGCTCCCGACCTAGGTTTTTTTGTTCCTTTTTGGTTTATTATTTCCAATAATAAGCCTATGTGATCGTGTAGCAAAAAATTTTTATAACCCCCCCTCAAACTTTGTCACTTTACGTTTCAAGGTGCGTAGAATCCAAATTTGAAATGTCCGTCCGCCGTCCGCCGTTCGCCGTCCGGGCCATAAAAGGCCTAAGAATTGACTTAAAAAACCCGTTCTTTCGCACATAGACTCCATTTGGGGTCTAGTTGGTCCTAACGTTTAACCATCCCGATCGCTTTACTCGCATAGATGCTATGGGCCAAAAACGGGCGAAAAAGTGTGTTTTTCTACGCGCGCACGCCTGGCACGCTTGGCAGGGGGTCACGGTGGGTGGTAAGGGGGGGTGAGCGGGCGGTGGAGTGAGAGGAGGCGCCGGCGCCGCGGCACCTTGTGGTGGGTACGGCGCCGGCGTTCCTTCGAGGCATGAATATATGTTTTTTTCAAGGTCATATTTGTGTGTTAATACCAAAGCTTTTCCTACGCATATTTAATAACATATCCTCTCGACTTTTCGTACGTGCTTAGATAATGATATTATTAAGGCAATAACTATTTGAATAGATTGGAGCTCAAATCGAGAAATATAAACATGCGTATATAATTATAGAAGTGTAGGTTGTGGCAACTCGAAATAGGATACGCCGAGGAGTCTGGACGGGCCTTATGACGTACGCAAGCCAACTAAAACTATGATCATACTCAATTGAAAAAATAATAAACCTTTGTGAAATAATTTGCAGCGTTTTACTAACTAAAAAGCAGGAATTATGTAATTGTACTGTGTCTGTGCGTTTCCAAGTGAAAAAGCTTCAGGACAGGCCGGTTTGGAGCTTAAAATCAACCATATCTCAGTTATTTTCGTGAGTTTTTGTGCGAAAAAACAGCTCCACGATGATGACGTCAATTTTAATTAGCGTTCGAATGTCAGTGTATAGGTTTATAGCTTATAGTGTATAGCTTGTTGCCGGTACTAAATGAATGGCGCAACCGTCCGCTTCAATGCATTTATCCAATCGTTTTTATGGATGGCATGTCTTTTAAGGTAAAAGAAGATGGATGATGTGTCGGTAAATCAAGCGGGTAAAAAAGAAGTATTAGGCTTCTATTTGTCTGAAAGTGAGGGAGCAAACTTCTGGTTGGGTGATCTTAAAGAAAGAGGTGTACAACATCATCGCAAGTTCCATGATGTTGCAAAAACCACCAGGGGTTAACCATAGTGCTTCTTTTTCTGCAATGCCTAACTTTGCTACCTTTTCTGCTAGAAAGAGAAATTGGTGTGAAAAAGCATTGTTTTAAATGGTAAAAACAACCTTGGCTTTTCTAAACAGTGGATGATCTTCATAAAGCTTTACCCTGCTCATCATTTTGGTATTGATGGGTTCTCAAATCTAATTTTTTCATTCATTTTGTCGTAGCAATGATCGCGCTCTACGAAAACATGCCGAGTGGGATGGCTCTGAAGCCAGGAGACGTGCTAATGGCGAGAAACGGGAAAACCATCCTGATGGAGGACGTTTCTCTGTCTGGGCGGATCGTGGCCGCGGACCTCTTGACGTACCTGGAAGGGTTCCAGCCATGCTTGGTAATGCATATGGGCACATCGGACAGTAAGTTCTGCTAGCGGTGTTTTTTACCTTTCACTTTAAAACACGTCTTCTAAGCAGCGTGCCAAATAACTTTCCAGCGTTCATAACAAGATACAGCTGATCAATAGTCTGTTTTAAACGCAGAATTTGAGCTTTCTCACGCCAGAAAGTTGAGAACTTTATTCCGTTCAAGTCCCTAGCATGTCACATCGCCAGTGATGGGTGTCGCCTCTCCGGAACTTGGCGAATCCTCATTTTTGAGCAACAGAGGTACCATTCAAATTGACGGGCATAAGTGTTGGGCATAATCTTATCGTCGAATACGAATACGATTGTAATTGCGATAATTATTCGTTGATTCTGAGTCAACTGTGATTATATTCGTATTCGTGTAATCGTTTACACTAATGGGAACTATGCCCTAGGGAATTAACTTGCTCAACTTTGGAGACTTACAGTGAAAGGTGCCCACTATGGGGACTTATTAAATTGGGAACGATGCCCTGGGTTTGGGAACAACGCCCTTGAAAATTAAGTACGAGTATGTTAAATAGAAATAATACGAGGGGATAAATTGAGAAATTAATAATCAAGAACCAATGAAAGTATTTATGTATCCAAGGGAGTATAATGGGTATTCCTTCTAGAAACCCGGGCCATGTTTCTTCTGAAACATTACCGCCCAAAAAATAGTGGATCGGATTACTAGGCGTCAGCCGTGCATAATCCTAACCACGCTCTGCTACCATGTAATTGACTTAGGCCGCCCCAGAGGTGCAATGGGGGCCTAAATCCACACATAGAGAGAGAGAGGAGAGTGACAGGACCATAAGAGATACAACTCGTACTAATAGCATATAAGCTAAGTTCGGAGAAGATTGGTTTTCCAGTTCTAGGATCACCCATCCATCGCCAAACGCAGGCTTTCGAAAACACGGGAAGAAGCGCCCGACGCCCGTTGGGAAACAACGGAGCGACGGCAGCGCATTCCCTTGGATCTCGCGGGAACTGTCACATGTCTCAAATCTATTTCAATAGGACGTCCCTCTCAAGCTAGGTAATATTAGCAATGCTTCGCATATTATAGGAGGGACGCCCTATTGAAATTGATGACTGTGACGCATTTTTATGGGTTGTATTAGTGCAATCGACGACAGACGAATACGATTACACTAATACGAACATAATCGCTGTTGAATCGACGAATAATTATCGCCGATAACATTATGCCCAACACTGCATAAGACTGACAAAAAGTTCCAGCCATGCAGCATGATCCTATGAGCGAATTTTTATAGATTAGTGTTATGTTTCATTGTTTTGAAATTTGAGCAATTCGACGGCGAAAAATTGTTAACTACCGCCAATGTGCCAAATAAACTTGTAGGTGCTAAATAATATTCTACAATTCAAGACAGATACCTATTGGAGTTTTACCAATTTTCAGTTTTTTTTTAGCAAATGATGAAATTCAAGTACATTTTTGTGCATACATTTTATAGTGTCCAAGTTCGTTATTGACTTTTATTCACTAAAATTTTACTGAAAGTATGAATTTAACGATTTTTAGCCTTTTTAAGTACAGTAATTGAAATTTGACCAATTTTAATGGCCGTTGGCCAACAAACTCATCCTTTCGTTTGGAAAACTTGATTTTTTGGGGCAAAAATGGAATTTTTATCTCAATCCTAAAGAGAGTTATCGAGTTATCTTATGGAATTATGTAAGTATATATGCATATATACATGCTTCATAAAATCAATAAGTAGTTAATAATTTCTTGGATTTATGAAGTGCTATCATTTCAATATTGTTTTAAATTTCATTTTAATATAGTTCGTTTTAACATATATTAGGATACTTTACGAAAAGTCGTTTATACCATCATGCAACATGACTGGACCTTGGTATTTGAAAAACAAGTCTGCCAAGTTGGGGGTTGCACATAGCTTCCTCATTTACTTAGGTATCATGAATGTACGGATCATTGAAAAGTTTTAAATGATCTTGAAAATATCCATAGCGGAAAAGATCAATAATCAAGAAGTAGCGTGAAACGTCATAATTGGTCAGTTAAGAAACGGAAGAATAATATTTAATGTAATTTTCAAAATCGGATGAAAACTGTGGAAATTAAGTTCGTTACAAATATTCCACATTTGCGCATGCGCAGTAGCTATTAATGGTACAATCATGTTGAAATTGATGTAGGGTAATCAAATCATCTTCTCCCAACTATCATTAAAATTTAAGCGGAATCGAACGACTCGAGTGTGAAAAAATGGAGCATAATGGAATTTACGTTTGCGCATGCGTGGAGTGATGTATTGATTTGGCAACAATGGAAAGGACAATCTACAACCTAACCCGCGCATTTCCTGTCAATTTCATCAAAACCACTGTGGAAATTAAGGTCGTTACAAGGTATTCACAATGGCGCATGCGTAGTAGAGCTACTAATGATACAATCATGTTGAAATTAATATGGGATGATCAAATCGTCATACCCTAACTATCGTCCAAATTTGAGGGAGTTCGGACGACTGGGGCTTGAGAAAATGATGCTTGGTAAAATTTACGCTTGTGCATGCGCAGAGTGAAGTATTGATTTGGCAACTATGAAATTGATAGGGGACCGTCTTAACCCTATCCCACACATTTCCTGAAAATGTCATCCAAATCTGATGAAAACTGCAGAAAATAAGCGTTTTACTAGGATTTCATATTGGCGAATGCGTGGCAGCTACTAATGACACAATCATGTTGAAATTGATATGGGATGATCAAATCGTCATTCTCTAACTATAATCCGAATTTGAGCGAGATAGAACGACTAGGGCGTGAGAAAATTATACTTGGTTGATTTTACGTTTAGGTATGCGCAGAGTGAAGTATTGAGTCAGGAACGATGAAACTGATTGGGGACCGTCTACAACCTAGCCCGTACATTCCCTGAAAATTCATCCAAATCGGATGAAAACTGAGGAAAATAAGCTTGTTGCAAGGATTTGCGGACACACAGACCGACAGACTCGGAACTTGTTCTGGATGGTACAAAACGTAAAATGCGAGTGGAAATTTTGATTTCGGAGACCAAACATTTTGTTTCTCCCGAAAGTGAAAACAATGCTTCCGCTACCTATAGGTAGTCTCGGGAGCAAAACTATCATTGCTAGTGAATTCTCATGATAAAACAAATTCAAAAACATTTTGATCTTTCAAAATCAAAATTCCTACTTAGTTTTGGCGTTTCAGAGTTTGCTGATCAATTTTGGGGGGCCTGTCTGCCTGCATCTCCGTCTGTCTCTGGTAAATCATTGTCACGAGCAAACCTATACCAAGTTTATGTCCGATTTTAGTGAGATTTTCAGGGATTGGGCGAGTTAGCTCCTAGGTGGTCCCCTATTACTTTCATTGCCATCAGAGAATTGTAGCCAGTGCGGATGCGCAAACTTGATTTTCTTGTAACGTTGATTTCTCACCTTCGATTCGTCCGATTTCGATCAAACTCGGGGTGGAGTTGAGTAGGTATATGTTCTATGAAAGTGCCACTGGAATTGATATTGGAGGAGGATTGATATTGGTTGAGTAATCACTATTGCGCATACGGACAACTAAAATTGATTGATACAGACAAAACTCTGAGGCTAATGGGCAAATTATGATGAAGTTTTCAAGGTTTGTGCGGACAAACCTATAGACAATCTCTATCTATCTATACTATTAATAAGAATGAAACTCCGTCTGTCTGTCTGTCTGTTTGTCGTGTCTATGCACGGCCAAACGGCTGAGTGGGCCGGATCTACGAGTGGGGGGATCTTTTTGGGATTTTCCGATAGGGTGTATAAGCGAATTTAAAATTTTCTAATCCCACCCGAACCATGGGCCGTAGGGCGGGAGGGGGGTCGAAGTAAGAATTAATGTGCGCTTTTTGGACTTCCCCGCTTCCCCTACCCCTCTAAACGGCCGTTGACAATTCCGGAAAAATACGGGTTTCGTAGGTTTTCCTACGAGGAAGACGACGGCGCGATCGGATCGCGAAAAAAGTATCGGGAAATGCGTCAAAAAAATGCGAGAGTACGGACCCGTTTTCTCGAAAAGTCCGCCGAAAAACTTGGTTTTTTCCGATTAAAATATACCCCATAAAGGTACGCTTTTCGGAACGGTTTTCGCGGGCGAAATACAGCTTTGGGTCCGCCGAATCTGAATCCGAAATCGGATATCGAAAAAAGTGACGGGCAGTCGGTCAAGTCACGAGCGGAAGCGAGGGGAACCGTTTAATATCAGAAATTAATCGACCACGGGCCGCCGTTACACAACGTTGCTTACCTCACAGGGAACTCACTACGCACTTGACTCATTTCAACGGAATTTCATACGGGTATTTCCCAACACCTATGCAGCAATACCTTGCGAGCGAGTGGGCCGGATCTACGAGTGGGGGGATCTTCTTGGGATTTTCCAAAAGTGGGAACGAGCGAATTTAAAATTGTCTAATCCCACCCGAACCATGGGCCGTAGGGCGGGAGGGGGGTCGAAGTAAGAATTAATGTGCGCTTTTTGGACTTCCCCGCTTCCCCTACCCCTCTAAACGGCCGTTGACAATTCCGGAAAAATACGGGTTTCGTAGGTTTTCCTACGAGGAATACGACGGCGCGATCGGATCGCGAAAAAAGTATCGGGAAATGCGTCAAAAAAATGCGAGAGTACGGACCCGTTTTCTCGAAAAGTCCGCCGAAAAACTTGGTTTTTTCCGATTAAAATATACCCCATAAAGGTACGTTTTTCGGAACGGTTTTTGCGGGCGAAATAAAGGTTTGATCCCGCCGAATCTGAATCCGAAATCGGATATCGAAAAAAGTGACCTTAAGTCGGTCGAATTGCGAGGGGAAGCGAGACTAAGCTATTAAAATGAGAAATTATATGTGCTGTGGACGCGAGAAGGCTCTAGGAAGACAGACGTGTTTGGGGTTCGTTAACTCAGGTACAGGTTTCGGTGTTTGGGTGTTGCGAGCAGGTACACATAGGTACCTTACGAGCGAAGCGAGAGCCATTTCAACAGAATAAATTCGGATTTTTTCCTACAAATATACAGCAATACCTTGCGAGCGAAGCGAGCAACATCCCCGAATAAACTTTTTGTGGTTCCACGTAGTTTTATAAGATTTAATTTGTTTGTAAGAATTTCCAACTGAAAAAAAAAAAAAAAAAAAAAAAGTCTGCCAAGTTGGGTGGGCAGTATAACTTCCTCAAGCGAGCGAAGCGAGCAGCATCCCTTACATAAGTTAAACCTACCCTTAGGGATCTATCGTTTGCGAGCGAAGCGAGCAACATCCCCTACATATTTCAATTGTAATACATCGCATCTGCGCAGCCACACCTTGCAAGCGAAGCGAGCAATATTTCCTACATGCCACACTTTGCGAGCGAAGCGAGCAACATTCCCTACATGTCACACTTTGCGAGCGAAGCGAGCAATTGAATGGGGGGTCCGGGGGGCTTGCCCCCCGGCTGGACGTGGAGGCGAGCGTAGCGAGCCGGAGCGGCTAGTTATTAATAAGAATGAAACTCTGTCTGTCTGTCGCTCTGTCGTGTCTATGCACGGCCAAATGGCTGAGTGGGGGGAGTCTACGAGTGGGGGGATCTTTTTGGGATTTTCCCATAGGGTGTATAAGCGAATTTAAAATTTTCTAATCCCACCCGAACCATGGGCCGTAGGGCGGGAGGGGGGTCGAAGTAATAAATAATGTGCGCTTTTTCCAATTCCCCGCTTCCCCTACCCCTCTAAACGGCCGTTGACAATTCCGGAAAAATACGGGTTTCGAAAAAAGTATCGGGAAATGCGTTAAAAAAATGCGAGAGTACGGACCCGTTTTCTCGAAAAGTCCGCCGAAAAACTTGGTTTTTTCCGATTAAAATATACCCCATAAAGGTACGTTTTTCGGAACGGTTTTCGCGGGCGAAATACAGCTTTGATCCCGCCGAATCTGAATCCGAAGTCGGATATCGAAAAAAGTGACGGAAAGTAGGTCAAATTGGGAGGGGAATTGCGAGGGAAGCGTTTAACATCAGAAATTAATTTTGCCGTGTTCGCGAGAAGGCTCTACGAAGTCAGGGGTTCGATGAGGCGGGGCTTGCACCTGACGAAAACGGGTTGCGAGCAGGTACACGCACTTACGTCTTGAAGGGTATACAGGTATACCTTGCGAGCGAAGCGAGAGCCATGTCAACAGAATAAATTCGGATTTTTTCCTACAAATATACAGCAATACCTTGCGAGCGAAGCGAGCAACATCCCCGAATAAACTTTTTGTGGTTCCACGTAGTTTCATAAGATTTAATTTGTTTGTAAGAATTTCCAACAGAAAAAAACGTCTGCCAAGTTGGGTGGGCAGTATAACTTCCTCAAGCGAGCGAAGCGAGCAGCATCCCTTACAGAAGTTAAACCTACCCTTAGGGTAGTACCTTGCGAGCGAAGCGAGAGCCATTTCAAATAATAAATACGGACTTTGTCCTACACATATACAGGTATACCTTGCGAGCGAAGCGAGCAACATCCCCGAATAAACTTTTCGTGGTTCCACGTAGTTTTATAAGATTTAATTTGTTTGTAAGAATTCCCAACTGAAAAAAACGTCTGCCAAGTTGGGTGGGCAGTACAACATTCCCTAATAAACTTTTCGTGGTTCCACGTAGTTTTATAAGAATTAATTTGTTTGTAAGAATTTCCAACAGAAATAACGTCTGCCAAGTTGGGTGGGCAGTATAACTTCTTCAAGCGAGCGAAGCGAGCAGCATCCCCTACAGAATAAATACGGACTTTGTCCTACACATATACAGGTATACCTTGCGAGCGAAGCGAGCAACATCCCCTAATAAACTTTTCGTGGTTCCACGTAGTTTTATAAGATTTAATTTGTTAGTAACAATTCCCCAACAGAAAAAAACGTCTGCCAAGTTGGGTGGGCAGTATAACTTCCTCAAGCGAGCGTAGCGAGCAGCATCCCCTACAGAAGTTAAACCTACCCTTAGAGATCTACCGTTTGCGAGCAAAGCGAGTAAAATTCCCTACATGCCACATTTTGCGAGCGAAGCGAGCAATTTAATGGGGGGTCCGGGGGCAGTATAACTTCCTCAAGTGAGCGAAGCGAGCAGCATCCCCTACAGAAGTTAAACCTACCCATAGAGATCTACCGTTTACGAGCGAACCGAGCAACATCCCCTAAATGCCATACTTTGCGAGCGAAGCGAGCAACATTTTCTACATGCCAGACTTTGCGAGCGAAGCGAGCAACATATCCTACATGCCAGACTTTGCGAGCGAAGCGAGCAATATTCCCTACACGCCACACGTTGCGAGCGAAGCGAGCAACTTAATGGGGGGTCCGGGGGGCTTGCCCCCCGGCTGGACGTGGAGGCGAGCGTAGCGAGCCGGAGCGGCTAGTCTCTAATAAATTCGAAAGCCCCAAGTTAGGTACTCGGTATGTACCTTAGATGGTGAATGCTAGTAAATGAATAGTCATGCGAGTGAATTTGAATTTGTTTTCAGATATTACTATTAATCTAACTTGTTTCTAGCCAGTGCCGGCCCGGTCATTGGTTACCCGGCTACAGGCGTCTGGAGCACATCGGACGTCCTCTGGAAAGAGATTTTCAGGGCTGGGATGATCACGGGAGATCGGTTTTGGAGGTTCCCCATTTGGAAATACTTCAGGACCCGCATAAAAGGTTT
This sequence comes from Adelphocoris suturalis, assembly GCA_030762985.1. Lineage (NCBI taxonomy): Eukaryota > Metazoa > Arthropoda > Insecta > Hemiptera > Miridae > Adelphocoris > Adelphocoris suturalis. The sequence goes on from CM061049.1 coordinate 19,930,946, forward strand.
GACATTTTTGTTTACAATTCGATAAACTATCCATTAAACCAATATAAATAACTTCTGATTTTCAAAATTAAATTTATTGTACTTCGTTTCAATTCTAATTCAATTCAATTTTATTGTATAACCCGATCGTATTACAAGGAGTTCCTTAATTAAATACATATTGAAAATAGCACATGATATCTTGTCTTCATTTCTGCCTCAACAAACAATATTAAACTTTTACTTATGATGTGACTTTATGATGTACTTTTACTTATGATGTATCTCTTTTCCTTATGATGTATATTACTTATTTAGGTCTACATAATTTACGTATAATAAATGAGCACGGCATAGTTAATATAAATCATAATCAATAATGCCAACACTCCACTGACAAATTTCTATAATAATCCCGGGTCAATACCGAAATTTCCAAAGCGGTGTTGATGTCCGTTATATCTCTTGTAGATTTTCTTTTTCATTTTTTGTTTAAAAAAAAATAGTTTGTTCCTGCCTATATTTATTTATATTTATATATTTATTTGTTTAAGCCTATGCCTATTGATATATGTTTGTTGAATTGTTATAATACCTAGTTGTTTTATATAGATATTTATTCAGTAGTTGTTGATAGCTGGTGCTTATTTTCATTTTCACATTACCTGCATAGCCTGGATTGTTCTTCTTTTGGTTTTCCTTCTTCTGTATTGACTGTGAGGATGAGGGGTGGCGCTTCTCATCAGCACTAGGATCCCTTGAGAAAATAAATTTTTCGAAAGCTCGGCGATAGACGCGCTTTATTAGTTCCGACCCCATTCCCGATTGTTGACATCATAACTTCTAGAAGGTTGGATGGAAAATGGTGGAGTTCAGTTGGAGCAGATAGATTCCGTTCTAAATATATCTATCACCTTCCTCTTGAGAATATTCATGTTTTCTTTTCGTTCTAGACCGTTATGAAGAATAAGATCGTTGTACGAGTCTTTCGTTTCAAGAAACCTAGATTCCAAAATTTGCTGCATTCATGACGCAAAGGTATTAGGTATTATATTACATCTGCTCGGATCAGAATACAAATCAGAATGGTATGGAATATAGATCACTATCTAATGGATACAGTGGAGTGTTTAATTTGATAACCTATTTGATAATAATTGACAACCTATTTGGAAAAAATAAGTAAAAAGTGCCGATAGATTATCTTTCTCGGGAGATAGCTTGAGGTGAAATCCTCTCGACGAATCTACTTATAGGTAATTTTCAATCAGGTCGACTGATTACACTTCCAAGGAGGGTGACCAGTATAAAGGCTTAAGCTTGCAAAAAGGGTGAAAATATGCATGCTGCATTTGACTCTGGCTTGCATAAATGAACTGGGTTCCAGCATATTTTTCACAATATCTGTTATTTGAGAGCAGTGAGAGTGAAGTTAAGGTTGGTTGGTTACTTTATAAATTTAATGAATTTGTAATCTGTACTGCACACCTCAATGAGGCGTTTTTAAAACTTAATTTAGTTTTCGTTGTGATCGTGATTCACTTGCTGATAATATTTTTCTGTTCAGATCATGGAGGAACGGATACAACTAACCGAGGCAGAGGGGAGGGAAAACCTCAAATGCTCGCACCGTTTTTGATGGTAAGCTCAGTTGAAGAAGGTCAAGAAAAATAGGCCTAGTAATTTAAGGAGAAGGGGGAGCGCTCTGTTGGGAGATAAGTTAACCACATATTTATCGTTCCCATGGCGAGAGTTGGAACTTTTTAAAAAAGTTTCTTTAAAATTGAGCCATCGAACTCTTTCGGGGAAATACTACATGATAAACATCCTCAAGTGCCTCGAACGGTATAATTAATAGATTTTGGATTTGATCGCTTTGTATTTTTATGTTCTACAAGTTTGCTGCGTATAAAAATTTTTGTAGGATGAATGGTTTTGGATAAAATGGGCGAATTATGCCATATTTATGTGGCCGCCATTTTCTATTCCACTAATTACGTGATAACAGACAGAGATTTTCTAAATCAGAACGGACTAAATTTTCAAAATCTGATCTCAAACCTTCTCCTATTTTCGGCCTTGGCTCTTGGACCATCATATCAGCTCAGTTCACATACACTTAAAAAAAAGTCTAGTCATGCAGCATGACCCCATGAGCGAATTTTTGAAGAAATCTTCGACATTTCAGTCGCTATTTACAACTAGCGAACGGCATTATTTCCATTTTTGACTGATTTTTTAACCTTGAAATTGTTTAAAACTTGATACATATTCTTATAGGAAATTTTACGCTGATTCCGAATATACCACATGTTAGTATGCTGAAAAAATTATTTCGCACAACAAATCGCAAAAAACAGGCTATTTTGAAATTTTTGACTACATTTTTGAAAATTTCAACCCGAAGATGTAATCCGATCATGCTGGCCAACGAACTTAAACTTTCATTTTGTGTCCTTAACATTTTAAAATTTGTTTGAAGTTTCTAGCACAATTCTACGGACAGTTATCGTCTGGAATGACACATACATACATACATACATATATACATATATACATATATACATACATACATACATACATACATACATACATACATACATACATACATACATACATACATGTATGTATGTATGTATGCGTTAAACTTCAGAATATGATTCAGAATAGCCTGAAACGGATTTCTGCATAAAATGTTTTCAAAAATTCACATTCTACAAATTTTGAGGCGAGAGCAATAGCTTAATTTTCTTCAAAAATTCGCTAAAATTAAACACTCTCTAAGTGATCTTGGTAAATTTTCTTTAAAAATTTACCTGTTGTAAAGGCTCTATTAAGAAAAAGTTCAGTCATGCAGAGCCTGATCGTACGAGCGAATTTTCGTAAATTAACGCGTTATATTTTGTTAAATTGTTTTGAACTTTGAGCAATTTAAACCATCATTGATAGTAAACAGACTCTCCTTTTAGGTACCTTTCTATATCATACCAGTTACATCCACTTGTCACATTAGACACGAGTCACTTGATGACATGAAGTCCAAAAGCAGCAGTTTTTGAAGTTGTAATGGACTTGTAATAGAAGGCTGAAATTTGGAATTGACCATCTACAGTGTATGTCTCGTCAACAGGATGGGAGCGTGAAAGAACGAACACCATTGAACCTTTGACGAATAATTATTTATTAAGAAATAGCTCGGTTGAAGAAAAAGTGCCGCTCGTATAAAGCATAGAGAAAAGAAAGAAATATGGAGCTCCACCTTAAATGAAAATTGGCTAGGTGCCTACAACGTACACTCTATGTGATCTTATCCAAAGAAGTTATGCTGGCAAAATAAATATCAAACAACTGCCGTCTGACCTTACAGTCCCAACTTGATGCCTTACTGATGGAGAGAGTCCAAGGGCTGAAGATCCTTCAAGAGATCCTTCCTGGGGTCCTGATAGCCTTCCAGAAAGCCACTTGGCGGGGTTCAATACGGCTAGGATGCGTTTCAGGGTGTGTGCGCACAGCAAGAATGGCGAATCGTTATGCCGAAATTCAATAACCCAAAGTAAGGATGAATGATTGTTCACCGGGATATCCACTGACATGGAAGCCAAAAGTTCGTACGGATGTTGAAATCATCAAACACCGAATTCGCAGAGAAATTTCCATAAAAAAGATCGATCGCGTTTATACGGCTTGCTAGCAGGATAGATTGTTGAGAACTGAACTCCTGGACTCACACTGGCCCCAGTAACTACATTAGATTGGACCCCAGGGGTTGTTGGATCAAACATCGGTAGGGGTGAAAGTTGACGATGCGACTGACGCGATGGACGCTCGTCGCGATTAAATGATAAGGAAAATCTTCTAAGAAAGAAGAAGCAGTGTACGATTGATAAAGTATGAACTAAACAGATCAGCTGAGTGAGCTCGGTTGCTCATTTCTCTCTCAAATGACCTAGGAGGCTGAAATTTGCTACGGAGCCTCTATAAGTATGCTGCATACGATTGACAATTTGAGGAACCACCCAGATCAGCTGAGTGAGCTCATTTTCCTCCTAAAATAGACCTATGAGGCTGAAATTTGGTATTGAGCCTCTATAGGCCTGCCGTGTACGATTGGCCAAGTGAGGACCCACCCTGATCAGCTGAGTGAGATAGTGAGCTCATTTCTCTCCTAATAGACGAAGGAAGCTGAAATTTGGTATTTAGCAACATTACTACGAGAGAAGAATAATTTTTATTTATTGGTTGCAACAAAAATCGATTTTTTTTTTTTGCTCCAATTTAACCGTTGTTTAGTTTATTGCAACAGTCTAATTGTTATTGGTTGTCATTTTGTTTGTTACAGGAGTTCGCACCGCCTTGCGTCGACCTCGTTCACTTCGATTTAACCGAGACCGGACGAGCTGCCCGCGGTCTGATTATGCCCTACCTGAGGAAGGGGCTCATGACCGGACGCCCCACCCGGCCCCTCATCCAGTTCCTCTACAGGGTCGCCTGCCCCCACGATCCCTTCAGCGTCTGTTGCTGATCTGCAGCTGATCAGCCATCCGCCAGCGAACGACTGCCCTCCCGGCTGTGCCAATTTGTATTAAATTTAAAACCTTTGGGGAAAAGTTGTTGATTGCTCATGGAAAACATTTTAGAGTATCCTTCATTCAATCGAGTATATTTTAGGGAATTTTCAAAGAAAAAATGAGCTATTTAGACGACTACGAAATTCAAAAAGTTTGAGGGAGGCGACGGATATGCCCCACAAATCTGTTTCATTCATCAAAGAACACAATACTAGATTTTAACGTAGTATGTTTACGTAGCATTTCCAAGTCGAATTCAACCGTTTACAAGTCAAATTCAACACTTTCCAGGTCAAATTCAACATTTTCCTAGTCAAATGCAACTTTTTCCAAACCATATTCAACCTTTTGCAGGTCAAAATCACCTTTTTCCACGTCAAATTCAACCTTTTACAAGTCAAATTCAACATTTTCCAAACCAAATTCAACCTTTCCCTAGTCGAACCCAACCTTTTCTACACCAAATTCAACCCTTAGAAGGTCAAATTCAACTTTTTCCATGTCAAACTCAACCTTTTCCAAGCCAAATTCAACCTTTTCCCAATTAAATTCAACCTTTTCCAAGTTAAATTCAACCTTTTCCAAATTAAATTCAACCTTTTCCACTTCTAGTTGAACCTTTTCCAAACCAAATTCAATCTTTTCCAAATCAAATCCAACCTTTTACAAACCAAATCCAACCTTTTCCAAACCAAATTCAACCTTTTCCAAACAATATTCAGCATTTTTACAAGTCAAATTCAATTTTTTCCAAACCAAATTCAACCTTTTCTAAGTCAAATTCAACCTTTTCCAAGTCAAATTATACCTTTTCAAGTCGAATTCAACTTTTTCCATACCAAATTCAACCTCTTCCAAACCAAAGTCAACCTTTTCCAAATCAAATTAAACATTTTCCAAGTCAAATTCAACCTTTTCCAAACCACATTCAACCTTTTCCAAGTCGAAGGCAACCTTTTCTACACCAAATTCAACCCTTTGTAGGTCAAATTCATCTTTTTCAATGTCAAATTATACCTTTTTCAAGTCAAATTCAACTTTTTCCATACCAAATTCAACCTTTTCCAAACCAAAATCAACCTTTTCCAAATCAAATTGATCCTTTTCCAAGTTAAATCCAACTTTTTCCAAACCAAATTCAACCTTTCCCAAGTCAAATCTAACCTTTTCTAAACCAAATTCAACCTTTCCCCAAATAGGGAATGAATGACGCAAATATCAACAGGTATTAGAACTTATTAATCTTTTTGCCATTATAGAACACAGCAGGTGATACAGCAGGTAGGTACTGTGAAATCACTGACATCCTATAGGTACCGAAAGGCTCGAGGGCAGGAAGTTTGGAGTATCCCTGAGTAGGTAGGTAGACGTACCTTGCTTATTACGAGTCAACAATAGCAATACTTATGGTTGTTAGGCTTCTTAAGTAGGTAGGTACCGACATCTTCGTATATCCAACGAGTAGCTACTAGAAATTAATGCTAAAACTATAAAATAAAATCCTTGACTGTTGCATCTCCATAAGAAACGACATAGCTACGCCACTGTGTACAAATATCTTGTAAATTAAATATTTGAATGTGACTTTCTGTTTGAATTCCGAATCGTAATGTCTGGTGCTGATTTATCTCCGGACGAGCGAGGTACTTTTGTACCTATTTGTTCAACTTGTAAGATGAATTATCCACTTAACTAAAGAAAAGAAAAAATCTGGTAAACTCTTTTATTTCTGTACTTACCTTCAGGGCATGGGCTATGTCTGAGTCAATAACCCTTCACCTTGAATACATTAGTAGTCCGTTGACTCATATTAGACTTTTTTAAATAGTTAGGTAGGTACCTGGAGGCTCCTCATAAGTTATAACTGCCTTTTTTCATCCTAAACCACTTGTCCAACTGAGGGAAAAGCTATAAGGAGTGTGAAGTCGGCTACTTCAAAAGAGATCGAAAAAATAGTCGGAATTTTAAGGGACTCAGTTAATTGTTCAGTAATGGAGTGCAATTTTAAAACGTAAGATTTCATCAATACTTGATAATGACAGAGAACTAATTTTTTCTGAAAACGGCAAACTTGTATGTGATTTTTTTTGATATTTTATGTCTTTACATTGGCACATAAACGAAAAAAGCGTTTAAAAAAAAGCGTTACGGTTGGTTTTCTGATGATTTCCACTTACAACCGAGTCGTTGCTAGGGAAATGGTACTTCGTCGTTTTTCATCCCACAAAATTCGTTTGAAAGCTCTCGATTTATCCAACCATAATATGTTAACTACTGCGAAGTGCGTGGCCAACAAGCTGAGTTATGAGCATGAATATATGAATAATTGTTTACACACAGGTGATCATTCTCAACAATTTTTTTTTTTTTTTCTTTCATTTTTGATATAATCTATACCAGGGGTGCTCAAACTTGAACTGCTGGCGATCTACCTCAATATTTTTAGACTACTTACGATCGACTCTGAGAGGCTGCAAGTATGTGTGATGCAGGGTTGTCGTACATACACGATACACCCTACCTACCTAGGTAGGGTGTACCGTAGCATATATAGATATTAGCTTTCCGCACAATTCACATTATTTTAGTCAAGGTTTGGGTTAGGTTTACTTAAGTTCTTCTCTACAATATCAATGAAAAAACTCCTAGTTATTCAAAATTGCGAGTTTATTCGTTGTTACAAAACAAAAGAGTTACATATGGTGTTAAACTCAACTAAGGAGTGACTTTGGATGTTGAAGCGTGGCACTGCATGTCCTCAGCATACTTTTCATAAGATGGTGCGTAACCACTGAGTGCCAATCGCAAGCATGATGACATATGATCGTCAGTTAGTCGATTGCGATATTTTGATTTAATTATCTTCATTTCAGAAAATGCAGACTCGCACAAGTAAGTAGACCCAAACATTGCCGTCAGTTGAAGGGCGATTTGCCTTAGATTCGGATATTTATCTTCAGATATAAAACACCAGAAATTTGTATCAGATGCTGTAGCTTTGAGATGTATATCTGATATAATCTGCACCAACTCATTTTCAACAGAACATGAGTTCATATTAAACTGACTTGCTACTTCAGTAGCTAATTCCTCAATGTTTTTACATGAAAAAGGATAACTCATAAATGATGCTATATTTGCCAATTTACTGCAATCATAAAAACGCATTTCGAATTGTCCCAAAATATTTGATAATTCAGCCTCATACGTATCATAATTCAACTGAGGAATCCTTGCTTTCAAAGACGGAAAATGTTTCAGATCCTTTCTTTTCAGTTGATCTATCATAAGTTGCAATTTACTTTTGAATGCGTTTACTGCGCTAATCATCTCAATAATAGTTTTTCCTTTACCTTGAAGCTCCAAGTTAATGGTGTTTAAGTGCATTGTGATGTCAGTCAAAAATGCCAAATCAGTCAGCCATTTTTCGTTTTTCAATATCTCAGTGTCATCACCTCTTTCGTCTAGAAAAGCTGTTATTTCGGGCAATAATTCTTGAAACCTTTCTAGGAATTTTCCGCGACTCAACCACCTGACGTCCGTGTGAAGAACTAAATCAGTGTGTTCAGCTGACTCCCTATCTTCCAACTCCAACTTAAAGAGCCGCCGTTGCAAGCTACATGCACGGATGGAATTCACAATTTTTGTTGCAATGCCCATAATTTCCTCCGTGTTTAAAACTTTTGAACACAAAACTTGTTGATGTATAATGCAATGGAATGAAAAAAATGAAGGGACGAACTAAATCACTCGCGACGAAGTTGTGTGGGAATTCTTCATTAGCTCGACACAATGCCACAAAACCGTTCTTGTTTCCAGTCATTGCTGGTGCTCCATCGGTTGTAATGCACACTAATTTATGTATTGGTACCTTGTAGTTTTTTACAAAATTGATGAAAACGTCAGATATATCATCGCCAAGGGTCTTCCTCTTCAGAGGAATGATTGTCAAAAATTCTTCCTTAGCCAACATGTCATTGAATACCATCCGAATGAAAATACACAGCTGGGCAGTGTCTGTCATATCGGTGGATTCGTCGAACTGTAAAGAAAAGTATGTACATTCCATGATATCATGTTTTAGTTTAATTTGCGATGTCCTGACTCATGACTTCAATACGCCTTGTGACAGTCGGACGAGATAACTGAAGTTCTCTAATAGCAGACATGATTTCTGTTTTATTTTTAAAATCTCCTTAAAATCTCTTTTGCCGCAAGCAGTGTTATTACGTAATAAATTTTTGTAGTTTAGTTACCTACTTATTAAAAATTTTTTTCTTCTCGAGATGTACTCAAAAAGCACTCGCGATCGACTGGTCGATCGCGATCGACCGTTTGAGCACCCCTGATCTATACTATGTAAAACGTATTGTATTTGAGTTATTGGGTTTATCGAGGCAGGGAGGTTTTCTCAATAATTGATACTGTGAACATGATTGCAACCGCTTGTTAATTTCTGATGATTTGATTGAACTGGTGTTTCGATGATTTTATTCATAGCAGGTGATCCGCATATTGCGAGAACGGTTTGATTTGTGAAGCGGTGGTTAAATAATTTTAATAGGTAATTTCTACACTTTACACTCTAGGAAGCTGTAATTTCGTATGTAGCCTCTTTAGGACATTTACTTGATGATGCCCAGGGTCCGGATCAGATGAGTGGCTCTTGGAGCTTGCAAAGGAATCTGCAACACATAGGTACGAGTCTGCAACTAAATACATAAAATGTCCCAATGTGTTGCAGACTCATATGCAATCGTTTTTAGTAATCCTCTGAGAAAAAATCAGCAGAATCTATTGAATTTTTATCGAGTCGGGCTCTAATTTCATTCAGAACTGCCCTTTACAAGAAAATCAACAGAAACATCAAAACAGAGACACGTATTGAAACATTTGCAACTACATTTCATGAGGATGGAGATTTGAGTTTCTTTTGATTTTAATAATCTTTTTGTTACTGTAGGTGAGAAAATTGGAACTCGGCTTGGGCATGACGGTCATGATTTTGTCCCCCCCCCCCCCCCCCCCCCCCCCCCTTTGGTCAGTGCGAATACAGTTTCCCAGAGGATGCAGAGAATGATATGAAAAAAACGCTGCAAATTATTTCACAAAGGTTTATTATTTTTTCAATTGAGTATGATCGTAGTTTTAGTAGGCTAGCGTACGTCATAAGGCCCGTCCAGACTCTTCGGCGTGTCCTACTTCGAGTTGCCACAACCTATACTTCTATAATTATATACGCATGTTTGTATTTCTCGATTTGAGCTCCTATCTATTCAAATAGTTATTTCCTTAATAATATCATTATCTAAGTACGTACGAAAAGTCGAGAGGATATGTTATTAAATATGCGTAGGAAAAGCTTTGGTATTAACACACAAATATGACCTTGAAAAAAAACATATTCATGCCTCGAACGAACGGCGGCGCCGTACCCACCACAAGCCGCGGCGCCGGCGCCTCCTCTCACTCCACCCACCCGCTCAACGCCCCCCCCCCCCCCCCCCCTCACCACCCACGGCACCGTGACCCCCTGCCAAGCGTGCCAGGCGTGAGCGCGTCGAAAAACACACTTTTTTGCCCGTTTTTGGCCCATAGCATCTATGCGAGTAAAGCGATCGGGATGGTTAAACGTTAGGACCAACTAGACCCCAAATGGAGTCTATGTGCGAAAGAACGGGTTTTTAAAGTCAATTCTTAGGCCTTTTATGGCCCGGACGGCGAACGGCGAACGGCGGACGGCGGACGGCGGACGGCGAACGGCGAACGGCGGACGGCGGACGGACATTTCAAATTTGGATTCTACGCACCTTGAAACGTAAAGTGACAAAGTTTGAGGGGGGGTTATAAAAATGTTTTGTTACACGATCACATACGCTTATTATTGGAAATAATAAACCAAAAGTATTAGCAGTCTAGCCCGGGGTACAACAATATTTCTGTTGAAACAATAAAAAAAAGTACAAAATCATATTGTTAAACCGCAGGCATATCATATCAACTTGATTTTCTCATTAGGGATCTTCCCTAATATTTATAAACAAGCTATTGTAATTCCACTTTACAATGCAGGAAAAACCACTTTCAGGGATACGGTGGATATAGATTTCGCTCTATGCCCCATCACCGACATGCATAAGATTTTCCAGAGAGAACTAACGAAAACTGGCAAGCAGAATTTCTCAATTATAGGTCGGGAGATGGGTATAAAGAAATGTTCCCTCAGGTTAGACTGAAACCATGGTTCATTGGCGTACCCAACATGCCTAGATCCTTCTATAGGACTCTGACTAGAATGCACACAGGTGCATTACGAGAACGCACCTGGATCAAATTAATCCAACAGAGTCCTCGTCATGCCAGTTTTGCAAAGAAGAGAATGAGGGCCTCGAACATATATTACTTTGCTGTCCAATGAACTACTACGTGGAAAGGACTCATCTTTTTGAAAAACTCACCAGAGTAGCAACCTAGCCGTTCAATGTCCATATATGGTACATCTATATAGGTATATCTATATAAAAAGCCCTTTTGGTTTATTATTTCCAATAATAAGCCTATGTGATCGTATAGCAAAAAAATTTTATAACACCCCCTCAAACTTTGTCCCTTTACGTTTCAAAGTGCGTAGAATCCAAATTTGAAATGTCCGTCCGCCGTTCGCCGTCCGGGCCATAAAAGGCCTAAGAATTTACTCGAAAAACCCGTTCTTTCGCACATAGACTCCATTTGGGGTCTAGTTGGTCCTAACGTTTAACCATCCCGATCGCTTCACTCGCATAGATGCTATGGGCCAAAAACAGGCGAAAAAGTGGCTTTGAGTGTTAGACGCACGCCTGGCACGCTTGGCAGGGGGTCACGGTGAGTGGTGAGGGGGGTGAGCGGAGGGTGGAGTGAGAGGAGGCGCCGCGGCACCATGAGGTGGGTACAACGTTCCTTCGAGGCATGAATATATGTTTTTTTCTAGGTCATATTTGTGTGTTAATACCAATGCTTTTCCTACGTATATTTAATAACATATCCTCTCGACTTTTCGTACGTACTTAGATAATGATATTATTAAGGCAATAACTATTTGAATAGATAGGAGCTCAAATCGAGAAATATAAACATGCGTATATAATTATAGAAGTATAGGTTGTGCAATTCGAAATAGGACACGCCGAGGAGTCTGGACGGGCCTTATGACGTACGGAAGCCAACTAAAACTACTTACGATCAAACTCAATTGAAAAAATAATAAACCTTTGTGAAATAATTTGTAGCGTTTTTACATTTATATCGGATATCAACAGATATTTATAAGTGTTCCGCTGTGTGTGTGTAAATAAGAAACTAACAATTGACTCTCAAAACTAGGAAGTTTGCTGTATTTAGCATAATTCTACATTGAATGTTTGAATGTTTATAAACCTATGTTTTGCTACGGCTGTATGGGGTTTCCCGATGCCAAATAAAAGGAAAAAAAAAACTTCATCGTGAAAAGTTTAGTCCAATCAACCATTAAAACATCGTGTCATACGGTTTCCAGTTGCATGCAAGAGCGTGTGGAACCTTCAAGGAATCTACAAATTTTTCAACTTTCCTTTGAAAATTTGCTCTATTAGTCATGCTGCATCACTGAGTTTTGGTTGTTTTTATTTTTTATATCATGTTTCACCTTTACGCATGTTCTAGGTAGGACGAAGTACCTTCCACTGATACGAGATAGAAAAGTCATTGTGAGGCTCCGAAGAGTGGAGACCAATTAAGGGAACTTGACTTCAGGAAGATAGGAACTCTACCTGCCCCAACTCCGGACCTAGGAACATTTTTTGTGCTCTAAAATAAGAGAAAAAAGCCATTTTTTGTCGTCTACGGTTTTTTTCTTGTTTTTTAATAACTTTTTGTACATTTAGGAGAGGAACCCCTTTGCGCTCTAACACAAGAATGATGGGGAACCCGTACAGAAATAAAAAACAAAAAATCAAGAGATCACTGCCTACCTGAATTCTTTAGTCTGCCCTCCAAGGTTCCTTTTTCGGAGCATGTGATGTATAACTATTTCCGACTAGCAATGGCTGACACCCCTTCCAACCCGCTGTAATGCGTTTGAAATTATAAGGGCCGTGGGAGGTTTTGGAAGGGCCTGAATTAAGGGAACTCATAATACCCTACTCCGGACCAAGTATTTGGGCTTAGTGCTTTCAATATTAATCATTTGTAATCCAACATCAACCGCATTTCAAATTCTGTTCATTTACGATTTAGAATTTAGGATACCGTCCAGGGAGCCCTTTTTACTGCATACCTCTAAATATGAGGATGAGATGTGGAATATGGTGTGTCCATGAGTTATGAGTTCAAGTATGTATCCATTCCAGTATTTCATTCAAAGTTGCAAATTTCATAGGTTTCAAATTTACATTTCATGTCTTTACTTTGGAACATAAACGAAAAAAGCATTTAAAAAATGCATTTAAGATCTGCTTTACAAGCAGATACCATGTTACATGGATATGTCTTTGATTGGGGATTTCATAACGGTTGTCCTCGAGAGTTGTAAACAAATCCTTTAACTTTAAACAAATCCCTAGGCCGCATCCCAACTAATTCCAACAAAACAACGGTTTACTTATAGAAATGTTGAAAATAACTGTGGAGAGAAGCCACTACAATGAGTTGTTGATAACAGTCGACTGTTGTCAAGAGGATGAAAATGTTTCCTATGGAGTGGAGTGGAGTAAATGATGCTATTGCTTTACGTTAAGAATATTGTAACCGGCTTATTAAAATTGTTTATAGTCCAATCAACTTAGTTTTGGAATGTAGCCAGGTACGTAAGGAGGGGGAAATTGGTAGCTTGAGATGTGAACATTTATCACATAAATCAAGCGCTTTCCAACGAATGGCGAACGATTTTTGTGCGACGGAAACTGCGGAAGTTCCATTTCCCTAGCAACGGGAATTTTTGGACATATCCATGTCAAAATGCATTAAAAAATGCGTTACGGTTGGTTTTCTGATGATTTCCGCTTACAACCGAGTCGTTGCTAGGGAAATGGTACTTCGTCGTTTTTCATCCCACAAAATTCGTTGACCATTCGTTCGAAAGCTCTCGATTTATCCAACCATATTATGTTAACTACTGCGAAGTGCGTGGCCAACAAGCTGAGTTATGAGCAAGGTTATTTGAATAATTGTGTACACTCAGGTGATCATTCTCAATAATTGATATTGTGAACATGATTGCCACCGCTTGTTAATTTCTGATGATTTCATTGAGCTGGTGTTTCGATGATTTGATTCATTGATAGCAGGTGATCCGAATATTGCGAGAACGGTTTGATTATGAAGAGGTGGTTAAATCATTTAATAGGTAATCATTTTAATAGACGAGTCTTCAACACATACGAGTCTGCAACTAAAGACGTAAAATGTCCCAATGTGTTGCAGACTCGTATGCAAGCGTTACTGATTATCGATACATTACTGATGATTATCGAATACAACCTTTCGTTTGCACCGGATTTTAATTTAACCTCGAATAGGCTTAAGAAAGTTTAAGAATGCTGGGGACTACTTGGAACCCACGCGAGTCGATATTGTTTGATAGAAACCCCTCAATTTGCGGTGCTGGTTCCCCACTGGCGACCTGACCAAAAAGGCTTTCTCTCGTCTACGACGCCGGCGTCTCCTTTGGCAAACGCCATCGGAATCGGACGTACTGTAGAAATTTGTAATCGGAAATTTGAAAGTGTGCCGCTTTCGTCCGGAGGTAGCCTCCCAACTCATTGTAAACCTTACCCTGTAAACCTTTGTAAGAGGCTAAGTTTTCTCAAGCTCAATAGTTCCTTAGAGTTCGGTATCATCGAACTCTTCTACATTCCAGGGGTACTACCACCTTATTAAAATTCTCCATAGGTACTACATACCTATTACCTAAATGCGACTTGTATTGGTTACAATTTCGGGTGGTTTGCTGATGGTTGCGGATGGCTTCCATTGCCAATTTAAAGAAGGTTGGTTGAGAGCTACTATATTATGTACTAGTCATGTTCTGGTCATAAGTAGGTAGGTACTACTAGACACTTTTTTTTTCTTTTAAATTTATTTATTGGCATTATACAATGTATATACAGCCTTACTTAACATAATACATAATACTGTGATGGTGATCATCACATGGTGACATTGTTTATTGTTGTTTGAAAAATCCCGTTGTTACCTGTTAGGTTTTGTGTTGAAAGTTGGTTAACAAAAATAAAAGCTCTATTTCGGCCGTTATTGCTGTAAATTTGTACATTTGGCGCCCAACGTCTTTCGGAACCGACACCCTGTGAGGGAGGTGAGTGTTAGATGCCACGACGCACAGTATCCACTCGAAGAAGACCCGCGGATCCGGATGATGATGGCTCTGTGACCGACAACAGGAGTGATGAAGTGTCTCAGAGGGCCAATGCTGTAGGGTCAGATGTGGGAGCTATAAGGAATCAAGTTGGTGAGCTCATGAATAACCTGTCAGAACCTAATACTCAATCTAATGTTCTTGCCCAACGAATTAACACTATAGAGTCCGACATTAGCTTAATCAAAGTACAACTTGATCAACTTCTTGCTGCACTCAACAATCGAACTGTGCAAGAAGTTCACACCCCACCTGGTCGAGTAGAACGCACAGAAAATTTTGTAGATGATAACCGTCAAACGAGACATGCGAAGTTCCCTAAACCAGCCAAATTTGATGGTTCCATTTCATGGGAGGAGTATAGAACCCAGTTTACCATTATTGCTGATGCTAACAAATGGAATGATAAGGAGAGAGGAGAGCACCTTGTAGCTTCACTCTCTGGACCTCCTCTCTTAGTTGTCCATAACCTTCCTAGGCAACACCAATCAAGCTTCCATAAATTGTCGGAAGCATTTCAGTTAAGATTTGGTTCCGAACACCTTACTTCATTGCTTCACTCTCAGTTGCAAGCTCGCAAACAACGTGACTGTGAGACATTGGCTGAATTGGCAACCGACATAGAAAAACTTGCAAGAGGTGCATTTCCCGATTGTCCACCAGAAGCAGTCGAGAGGATTGCAGTAAGATCTTTCATTCATGCCATTAGGGATGCCCATGTTAAGTCGTCAGTCAGCATTTCATCTCCAGACTCAATTAGAGCAGCCTTGAGCAAAGCTCAAAGACACGAGGTTGAACTTTCATCACCAGCTGAACGTAGAACACACAGTTCAACCAACCTGGTTCAACCAGCACCAATCTCTGGACCCTCTAGGTGTTATGAATGTAAGGGTTTGGGTCATTTCCGGAGGGAATGCCCTAAACGTACCCAGTCGGAAAACTAGTAATAGCCGAGGCGACGGGCCATGCCGAGGCTAACACTCCGACTTCTGGCCCTGTTGAGAGAGAAAGGAAACAATCGAGTGGTGCTGTTTTTGTTGAAGTCCTGTTAGGAAAACGTGGTTGTGGGATGCTTATTGATACAGGTGCAACTGTATCCATTGTAAGACCAGATGTTGCACGAACCCACGAACTTGTGATTACTGCACCATCCACAAAATCTCTCCAAACTGCAGGGAATAGTAGCATTAGGGTCATTGGAGAATGTTTTGCCACGGTAAACATTGCCAACATGCAAGTTGAGCATAAATTTCTGGTTTCTGATATTAAGGACAAAGGAATTTTGGGGTTAGATTTTTTGGAACAAATTGGTGCACGATTGGACTTACCTCTCCAAACACTTTCAGTTCAAAACCAAGATGTACCACTCTGTAGAAGATGGCAGTGTGTAGAGCGGGGTCTCCAATTAATAGCCAAGACACAAGACTCCTCATGGATTGATACAGCTCTATCTGATTCAGATTTGCCGAAAGAAGATGACAAATACAAATCAGCAAAAGCACTCCTTTCAAAGTATAGCGATATTTTCGCTATAGGGGATCGACCATTAGGAAGGTGTTCCATTGTATCGCACTCCATTGATACTGGAGACGCAAGACCCATTAAGCAAAATCCTAGGAGAATCCCTTATTCCCAGCAACAACATGTTGACCAGTTGGTGAAGGAAATGTTAGATCAGGGTGTAATAGAACCATCACAAAGTCCTTGGGCGTCCCCTATAGTTTTAGTCCCAAAAAAAGATGGCTCCTCAAGATTTTGTATTGATTATCGCCGTCTTAACGCTGTTACCAAGAAGGACTCCTATGCCATTCCATGCATTCAAAGCATGCTTGATGCTCTCAGTGGGTCCACCTGGTTCTGCTGCCTTGACCTGAAAAGTGGATATTGGCAAGTCGCAATGAATGAGTCTGACAAAGAAAAAACTGCATTCACTCTGTATGGTAAAGGACTGTGGCAATTCAAGGTCCTACCATTCGGCCTCTCCAATGCTCCAGCTACCTTCCAGAGATTGATGGAGAGAGTCATACCTGCCCATCTTGCCCTTGTTTACCTGGACGACATTATTGTACATGGGAAAGACTTCAATGATGTCATGTATAAATTAGAAGAAGTATTCGAGAGACTTAGGGAAGCAGGATTGCAAATACATCCCAAGAAATGTTCCTTTTTTCGCCAGGAAACTCACTATCTAGGACACGTCATATCTGGAAATGGAGTTTGCACAGACCCAAAGAAGACAAAAGCAGTTGAGGAATGGCCTACGCCCAAGAGCAAGACTGAAATCAGGTCATTTATGGGCATGTGCTCTTATTACAGGAGGTTCGTGAAAGATTTTGCAAAGATTGCCCAACCTCTGTACCAACTGATGGATAACCATACTCCTTTTCTTTGGGATCGAAAATGTCATGAAAGCTTCAGCCAACTCAAGAAATCCATGACGTCTTCCCCGATTCTAGCATTTCCTGACTTTCAACAACCCTTTGTTCTCGATTGTGATGCCAGTTCACACTCAGTGGGATCTGTATTATCTCAACAGATTGATGGCGAAGAAAGAGTTGTTGCTTATTTCAGTAAGACTTTAACAGCGCAGCAAAAAAACTATTGTGCAACTAGGAGAGAACTTCTGGCTGCAGTTCTCAGTATTGAACATTTCCATGAGTATCTCTATGGAAGAAAATTCACATTGAGAACTGATCATGCGTCTTTGGTATGGTTGACATCCTTCAAAAGGCCTGAAGGACAATTAGCCAGATGGTTGGAAATGCTCCAGACATATTCATTTGAAATAGTTCACCGATCTGGAAAAAACCACGGAAACGCTGATGGACTTTCAAGACGTCCCTGTGGTGATCAGTGTTCATTCTGTGAGAGGAAGGAAACCCAATTCACAAAGGAGATAAATTTTTTATCCAAAGAAGCAATGGATCCAAAAGCATGGCAGGACAGCGTCATCCAGGAAGTAGTTACCATGTTATGTAAGGGAGTAAGACCAACCCAAGAAACTTTAGCCTCCATGGCCCCCAAAGTAAGGCAACTACTGTCTCGTTGGGACTCCCTGCTGACAAGAGATGGGATATTGTACCACAAGTGGGAGAGGCCCCGTGGAAGAAGTTACTGGCAGGTTGTGGTGCCTGAACATCAAATCCCAGGAGTATTGCAACAAGCCCATGGTAGTGCAACTGGCGGTCATTTTGGATTCTTGAAAACCCTCGGAAAAGTCCGCCAAAATTATTTTTGGCTTGGTATGGCAGGTGACGTAAAAGCTTGGTGCAAAACTTGTGCAGACTGTCAAAGAATCAAAGGCCCCCACAAGAAAAACCAGGCACCCCTTCAACAAATTATGGTTGGTGGACCTTTTGAAAGACTCGGTATGGACATACTTGGGCCATTTCCTAAAACGCAAAGGGGTAATCGTTTTGTATTGGTAATCTCAGACTATTTTACTAAATGGCCAGAAGCCATCGCAGTTCCAAACCAAGAGGCTGACACAGTAGCAACAGTTCTCATTGAGGAAGTATTTAGCCGATATGGGATCCCGAATGAAATTCATACAGATCAAGGAAGAAATTTTGAATCCAAATTGATGAATGAAATGGCAAAGGTCCTTGGAGCACGTCACACTCGATCTACACCTCTCCATCCGCAGTCTGGAGGGCTAGTCGAACGTTTGAATCGAACCATCACAAAATACTTGACAGCGTTCATAAGTGCGAAACAAGATAATTGGGACACATTGCTGCCATTATTCCTATTGGCATATCGGAGCTCTCCTCATATCACCACTGGGTTTTCTCCATCACTTATGGTATATGGTCGTGAGCTTCAGTTACCCGAAGAATTAGTAAGACCGGCTATAATGGAACCACAGTTTTCAACTAACTACGCATTCCAGTTACGCAAGGCATTGACGGAAATTCGGGAATTTGCTCAGACAAATATGAAACTGCAAATGAAGAGTCAAAAAGAAAGATTTGACCGGCATGCAAAACCTGTGAGCTTCCAGAGCGGGGACTGGGTTTGGCTTCATGAACCCAAGAGAACTATAGGGCGTTGCCCTAAATTACAGCCCCAATGGACAGGACCATGGACCATCGTTCGGAGGAAGAATGATGTGCTGTACCAGGTGCAGCTTGGAAGAACGAAGAAGTTCATTCATGTGAATCGGATGACCCTTGCTGATGTGAAGAGGACGGGGGTAGTGTGATGGTGATCATCACATGGTGACATTGTTTATTGTTGTTTGAAAAATCCCGTTGTTACCTGTTAGGTTTTGTGTTGAAAGTTGGTTAACAAAAATAAAAGCTCTATTTCGGCCGTTATTGCTGTAAATTTGTACAATACTTACAAGTTCTATTTACAGGTTTAAATGTCTTTGTTTATTTCAACTATAAATTCATTGAGTCTGTGGAGTGCCGAGTTGGTTCTTATTATGTCGCTGTAGCAGAATGGGGAATCGAGTAGCGGAGTAAGGTCGTCGAACAGTATTTTATGAGGCGTGGAGAATGTTGAACGAATCATAATCTTATGTTCTAATGTACCCTCTTCTTCTTGGCACTCTTCGCCTATAGCTGAAGCTTGGTCATTTAAAAATCTGTGATCATATGAGGTACATAGGCCATGGTTACTTACAGCGCACGTGACAAATCGTCTTTATTTCTCGGCGGTTCGACGACACGCCCACAAACCATGGCCTCCGAGGGGGCAATGGTACTGCCGTTTTAGAAATTATGTTGAATTTCAAAGTTATACCTATTAATCGAATCCTACCATTGAACCGCCTCGTAGGCTTCTATCAAGTAAAATTTTATAAGTTATTTATAGTAGTCTTCTATACAGAGTGGTTCTTAGTGAATGGACACCTTTCTTATTTTCGTCATAAAGATCCAGTCATGAGCATGATCGTTTGAACGAGTTTTGTAGATTGCGGTACCTACTGTAATAAGCTACATTGTTTTGGAATTTGAGCACTTTGGGGGCAAAGAATTGTTAACCACCAACTTTATAGCAAATAATGTCGTTCTAAATAACATTCTACGCAGTGGCGTATATAAATAATATTGGTGGGGGGGGGGGGGGGGGGGGAAGACCCTTGAAAAGTTAGGTAAATTCGGTAACAGTAGTTATACCTACTGAATGTTTCACGCTAGTTTTTGAGACCGATTTCAGAGGGTAGTTCACAACTAGATTATTTGATTATTGCTTTGAAAATGGTGTAAACAAAATGATCGACAGCTCAAAACGTCTTCCAAGATGGGTGGGAAGTATAGCTTCCTCACACATTGTAACATGGACGTCTTTGAATTACTTGGTTTAAGAACAAAGTACGAGTCGAAATTTTTAGTGTAATTGGGCTTGCCCGTAATTTAAAATAAATAAATATTACGGCTCGTGGTCAGCTAACCCTCACCAAAGTCGCAGTGAGGCACAAGTTCCGACATGGTAACACATCATATCAAAATTTGGTCTAAATCGGGCCAGCGGTTTCGGAGGAGTAGTGAGCACAAATTGTTGTCCATAAATATATATTATATGAATAAATATATGAAGAAATCTGACAATGAATGACTATTGTAAACGTGTTCTACACCCCTGAAACGCATAGAAAATGCATCCCCACCCCCAAGTGCCGCCGTGCCGACGGCTGTATCCCCTTTTCTACGAAAAGTTGGGTAAAAGGTAGGTATTTAAAAACCCAAACCCTCTCCATGTGACAGTACGTTTATTGCCAATGAAATACATAATATCTAAGTATTGCTAGTAACATCGGTTTTCTAGCTTATTCTGTAACTTCCACAGTTTTGCATTTTGCCAATCGAAAGAACCGCTGCGCCTCATTCTCCGGTGTTGATCAGAGTGAAAAACGAATATGCTCTGTTCATGACCTGTGGAAAACAATCAGTATTAGACACCATTCTTGGCGGAATTCATAGACGGGAATTGAGTCTGAGTGGGCCCCTAAGGGAATTCATGTACTCAGCGCAAAATCATAGACGTGATTTTAGGGCGACCCTGAGGGCGCACTGACTGTACAACCCAAATGCACACTCAACGGGATTCATAAACAAAAACGGCGTTGAGGTGAGTTTCACCCTCAGCTGAACATTGCAATATCCTGAGTGACGGCAGGAGGTCACTTAAGTGCGTCAACTGATAACTGTTATTACTATTTTCACGTAGGTATAGGTACTGGTAATATAGTAGAGCATACGTAGTTTATTTTGTTTGGAGTTTATTTTAAAAAAATACAGCACATAAGAGTAGATAGGCTGTACCTAAACGGTAGTTAGGTACATGTTTGATGTGACCAACAGATCCCATTCGAATGTTATACAATCAACAACGAAATATTTCGCAAACTAGTCATAGAAATTGCTTAAAAGCTGTTGGAATTTGTAATATATATCACCAAATATGTAGATTTTTTAATGGGTAATTCGATGGGAATTGAATGCTATCGAAAGAGAATCTAGAAAGGGAAACTTAATAGAGAGGGGTATATTGTATATTAGGTAAATTCCTATAATTAATTTCATGTTATTACAAGTATTCAATTCTTTATAAGTATTGTATAAGGAATTTATTCACGTATTTTAAATTAATTTTGCAAAGGAAAACATAATAAACAAATTCCTGGAGGAGAGAGATGTGATTTCAGCTATCGCGCCTTCCAACTCTCACCCTCTCAGTCTACGAGTCTGGGAGCCAGCTCAGCTGCTCAGTTCTCTTCCCGTCTCCGACCTCCTCAGGAGAATTATTATTATTTGCATCATTGGCATTATTATTGGCATTTTCTGGTAGTTTCACTTACCCTATAACCCCTCTTGAACAGTAACCGACGACTCAATATAGTGATGACATCATCAAAGATGTGACGGTACAGCTCAAACCCTTAATATATTTGTAGGACGCTAAATCGAACCAGATTACGTTCACTGCTAGATTTATCATCCTTGCCTTTTGAACTACTGTGGGTAGGTAGGTAGGCACTAAAAATTCGTACATTGGGCAGGTACCTCAAACTTAGTGAGGTACCTGGTCTGGAGGTTATCAGCTCTTATTACGAAATCGGGAAGTAGCCTACAAGCCCACTTCCTCCTTTCTTTGGGATGAAGATGGTCCAGGCACGGGTCAACGCTTTTG
Organism: Adelphocoris suturalis; assembly: GCA_030762985.1. Lineage (NCBI taxonomy): Eukaryota > Metazoa > Arthropoda > Insecta > Hemiptera > Miridae > Adelphocoris > Adelphocoris suturalis. Next base: position 19,953,020 of record CM061049.1, read on the forward strand.
TATATCTTCACAACAGAAGTAAAAGGTGCAGGATGAGCAGCTTGACATTCTTTGGGGCTGTATTCCAGCATCTGGCAGAAATACCATCGTGTCCAGCAGATGTGGACTTATTGACACGGCACTTATGTGTCTCGTCAAGAAGCACCAGTGTGCACATAATGCTGCGTAAGGAATCCCTGGTGGAAGCTGGAGCCACTGGCTCGCCAGAATTATGGCTGGGAGTACTCAAGAGTGCTTCCCAATAGTCCACAAATTCGTGGAGAGGTGGTAAAACGTGTTCATCCCCAGCACCCTCCAGTACCTTCGCAGCTACACGAGCCGGATGCTTCCTCCACAACTTCTGGACCCACTGATATTCCAGCCTTCCTGTTCTGCTCCTCTGCAACCTCCACAAGGCACCAATGTAGGAGGATGTCCTGCCAGCTCTTATTTTATTTTGCTCTTATAAGTAAAGTGTTGATGTTTTATAACATTTCTTTACTTTCCTCTTTGTTGGCGCATAAATATATAATATGTAGTTACATTTAGTTATCATTAACGTGAGATATTGATTGGTGCCATAGATCGTTTAATTATTTTTTAGACAGGTGTTCTGCGTGGAAGGGCTATCTAATAAATAAATAATAAACCTTTGTGCAATAATTTTCAGGGTCTGTACATCTAGGTACTTAATATGGTACCTACTGCTAAACTACGAGTATCTATTATTTAGCTACATTCGTTTCAACTCACAAGCATAGCTGCCTCAAGATTGACGGAATTCAGTTTATAGGATATTTTTAGCAGCTTGAGACCTTGCATCAGCATGAAGTTCACTTCTTTACGAACACTGGGCGGTTGTTTGTACCAGCCTGTGTTGTAAATTGCTGCTAACAGTAATTCACCCTGAAAAGTATTCGAAATCAATATCAATCAACTTCCTTTAGAAAACATCTTGAGTTCCAAATTTGTTGAAGCCTTTACAACAGCTGCATCTTACGAACTAAATCACTCGCGACGAAGTTGTGGAAACCCATTAAAAAAAAAAAAAAAAAACGGAAGTTAGTGAAAAACGTTGTCTATTTCCACGAAAAATAAAGAGTTACACTGTTAAATCAATTTCGACGGTTACGCCATCATCAGTAACAAACAATAACTGAAGATACATTAGAAAGGACACAGCTTTTATAGTAACAGGTGAAGGGAGATTGAATCCCATTGGTCAAGAGAAAGGAAAGGGGGCAGGAGGTACAACCAATGAAGTGTAAACAAGGTGACGGGGGATTATAGCTAATTAGATGAAGTGAAGGGGGGGGGGGAGGGGGGGGGGGGAATAACTAAATATGGTTTCAACATTGTGAAGGGATAATTCCAAGCTTTATAAACATGGACCTATTACTGGTGAAATATATTGAGGTATATCCTCATTTAAACATTTACCCAGTGCCGGATCTAGAGATTTCCCTAGGGGGGGCAAGGAGATAATTTGCTGCCCCAACCTAGTGTTTTAATACAATGGTAAAAATCAAATAAAACGTTTCTTATTGATTATGTTAATTGTGTATAGATAAGCTAATGCGGAAAATCTGTTAATAATAGTTCATTTCAGTTAATCAGTGTATTTCAATCGTTTGTATCTACGACCATTGCAATAAGCATATTATTAAAGGCTAATGACTTACAAACAATGAAGCTGCAAGTGAAATTTTTAAACTTACAGAAAAAATTACTAAAGTACCAATTTTTTTATTGCTCAATAAAACTAAAACTCAATTAAAATTATTATTAAAGTATTAAAAATAACTAATTAAAATTACAATTTCACTCTTCTGGATTTCTTTTCAGTGACATAAAACCATAGTTACTGGATTTGAGCTACTATAATACTTAATACAAACGGTGCAATTAAGTTACAAATGAAATGTCTACACGTACATAAAAATTACAAGATTCATTAAATGGTTTAAACACCTGCGTATAGTAATTCAATTTGTTGGTAACTTGGCGACTAGTTTCACTCCTCAATGGGACTTCACAAGTAGTCAAACACACATAGTTTGAGTTTACTTCAAATTAAGATTGTCGTGACAAACATACAAAACACGGGGAAGAATGGGACGAATATAATAACATTTACGAACATAATACAGGTCTTTATTACAAGGCCTTAATGTATTCCTGCCTTTTTTATACACACAAAGACAAAAAGAACGATTCGACCGGGCCGGGAGTACTAGAATACTTATAAAAACTTAATTTAAAATTACTAAAATATTACAAATATAATAAATTAAAATCACAATGCTACTCTTCTGGATTTCTTAGAAGTGACAGAAAAACAATAACAACCGTATTTGAGCTAAGAATGGACAAACTCTGCAATGAAGTTACAAGTAAATTTTGAATTAAAAATTACTAAAACATTTCCAATAAATAATAACAATTACAATGCTACTCTCCTGGATTTATTTTCAGCAAACAAATCAATTGCACTATCGTAATCAATTGAACCAGCTCGCTCACTTTCAATCGACAATATTGCCAGGTCTGATAGTCTATCTTCGGCCATTGAGTTTCTCAAGTAGTTTTTTATAATTTTCAGTTTACTGAAACTTCTTTCGCATTCCGCCGATGTGGTTGGAAAGGTGGAAAAAATTCTAAGTGCCACCATCACATTTGGAAACGCGTCGGCGAGACCTCTCTTTTCTACAAAGTTTAGCAGATCAATTGCGTTGAAATCGGAATATTTTGTATTGGCCAGATGATCGCGAAAAACCACCACTTCCGTTGGGAATTCTTCTTGGCTTAGATCTTTGTCATAAATAACTGCCAAGTTCGTCGCTTGAGTTTGCAACTCATCATTACTCAGCTCTTCTAAGCCTTGTCCGCTTAAAAACCTAAAACTTGTATTTAGGTGCTTGGTGTTTTCCATTCTGTACCTTATCTGAGTTAGTATTGTATCTATTACTTCGTTAATTGATTTGGAAAATATTTCTTCATGGGACATTTTTCTTGATTCGTCTTCTTGGTCTTCTCCTGGGAGTCGCTTCTTCTTAGGTATTCTATGTGACGTCAAATTGGTTGGAATGCCAAAACGTTCAGCAATATCTTTTGCTGTTTCGAACCATTGGGTTTTTTCATCCCTTAGCCGTTGCATGGTTTTGGACAATCCCTCCAGCATGTCAACCGATTTAGAAAGAATTATATCATTCTTTTGAATCTGTTTACTTACTCTATTTATTTCTTTTAAGAGTTCATTCCACGCAACCAAATATAAAATAAATCTGAAATCAAGGATTGATTTTTGGAGACTTGATGCTTCCGATTTGGTCTCAGGATTTTGACACTGACCATTTGTTATTTCTTCCAGAGCTCCCTTTACTCCATCAAAATTTTTTATTATTGCATTGACAGCTTCTGACTTAGCGGATCTTAATTTATTTACGAAATAAATTCCACGAACGTTATTTTTTTATTTAAAAAAATTAAAAAAAGGAAAAAAATATTTATAATTTTTCCTCGCCAGTTTGCCGCCCCCCTGGACGTGCCGCCCGGGGCGCATGCCCCGACTAGCCCCCCCCCCCCCCCCCCCCTAGATCCGGCCATGCATTTACCAGATCTGTCACTTTTGATAATTTCGAATTTTTCAAGTACATTCAACATACCTCCCTTCGGACAAAAATGAAGAAATTCTACAAAACTGTCTATCTGTCAAATCAAAATTGTAACTATGATTGGATTCCTTAAGATGTTTCACAAATGTAGACTTACCTAAAAATCGATTTTTAGGTGAAAAATTCCCATAACTGACCAGATTTTCGAGTTCTGCGTGTTCTCGTCATACGGCTGTGCCTTCAGTTTTATTCAGGAGATGGTTGGCCTCAATGATCAGAATGTAAGCGCCTAATTCCATGATATCCACAACTTTTGTTTGAAAATTAGCTTTATTAGTCATGCTACGTGACTGAGTTTTGGTTTATTATTTCCAATAATAAGCCTATGTGATCGTGTAGCAAAACATTTGTATAACCCCCCCTCAAACTTTGTCACTTTACGTTTCAAGGTGCGTAGAATCCAAATTTGAAATGTCCGTCCGCCATCCGCCGTCCGGGCCATAAAAGGCCTAAGAATTAACTTGAAAAACCCGTTCTTTCGCACATAGACTCCATTTGGGGTCTACTTGGTCCTAATGTTTAACTATCCCGATCGCTTTACTCGCATAGATGCTATGGGCCAAAAACGGGCGAAAAAGTGTCTTCTTCGAGACTTTGAGTGTTAGACGCACGCCTGGCACGCTTGGCAGGGGGTCACGGTGGGTGGTGAGGGGGGTGGAGTGAGTGGAGGCGCCGCGGCACCTTGTGGTGGCTGGAGTGACCAGGGGCGTAGCAGAGGGGTGTAGGAGAATGGATATTTACCTATTACTTTTACGTGTTATACCCATATAATACACCGCGGCACCATGAGGTGGGTACGGCGTTCCTTCGAGGCATGAATATATGTTTTTGTCTAGGTCATATTTGTGTGTTAATACCAATGCTTTTCCTACGCATATTTAATAACATATCCTCTCGACTTTTCGTACGTATACTTAGATGATGATATTATTAAGGCAATAACTATTTGAATAGATAGGAGCTCAAATCGAGAAATATGAACATGCGTATATATAATTATAGAAGTATAGGTTATGGCAACTCGAAATAGGACACGCCGAGGAGTCTGGACGGCCCTTATGACGTACGCAAGCCAACTAAAACTACGATCAAACTCAATTGAAAAAATAATAAACCTTTGTGAAATAATTTGCAGCGTTTTTTTTTCTTTTTCCCAACATAAATGTTACCTGATTTTCTATGATGACTCCAGCACCGTTGAACATGAGATTTAAAACCATGAGTATCACGAAGAAATTGCCGCAGAATATGGCCAAAATGAGGTCGCCGTTGTTATATGACTGAAACATCACAGGTTAACAAAATTATTTAGATACATTCAATAACTTTATGGAACCTCAATAAAGTTTCATGGTTTTCCAGCATTTTTCTTGAAAATCGGAACGACTTTCCAAGGCGCGTCTTGGTGTCTTTGGCACACTGCACAGTAGCTAATGTGGATGAACGTATTTATTAGCTACTACCTGGTTCACCCGTGCGTTGCACAGGTTGAATATACGCAAGCCCCCCCCCCCCCCCCCCCCCCCATCACATTTTGGGACAGCCCATTGGATCTGATTTTAAAAAAATCTTACTTAAAAGTACTTACTTATAAATTACCTATTAGGACCAAACTACTGCGATCAACCCCCACACCCTCTCCACAAACAACCCCCATATTTTAGATTAAAAATATTCTTGATAGGTAACCCAAAATAACGCTTTAACTCCCCCACCCCCTCCCCTCCATTGTAGATCAGATTTTAAAATTTTGAAAAAAGTAGTCTGACTTTTCAAATTTTCAGTGTGTTCAGTGATGACAAAGATCCCGTTCCCCTAAAACACCACGTTCTATGTTAGATTTGAAACATTTCAAGCAGCCTGTGATTTAAGTTAGAATACTCCAAATATATTTGACAACTCAGATCCCCTGTTGGTTTAGTGACGTTCGAAACTCTAACTCCACCACCCCCTCCCCCTCCATTGTGAGTTAGTTCTGAAAACTTCTCGACTGGGAGTGATCCTGATCCATTTTAAATTTGAGTTAGCACTCCTTATCGATTCTGCTCCTACATCGGAAGTGACAAACTTCATTCTTCTTCCTTTGTTTCTATTTAAAGCCCTTTGTTATGACATAATTTCGAAAAATCCTACCACTTCGCAGGCCAAGGACAAGAGACCATAAAGTCAAAGTTGAAAGATATTGCTACTGAAGACGGGAAAGGGACTGAGAAAGGAGGTGGGAACAGAGGAAGGCGCAGGAGTAGAAACCCTCAGAGTTTGGATTGGTAAGCAGAACTGGATCAGTAATTTGGAACCGTTCCACAAGCGGAACTGGAGCAGGTTGGAACAGTTACAATAAAGATCGGGATCGACACATTGCTACCCAGAGAATATCCTGAAAGCTAAAAAACTCCAGGTCTAACCTCGGGACCAGCAGCTAAAACAAATGGGAAGGGAGAACTATCCATAATATCCATAGCCATCACACTACTTACTCATAACTTACTGTTTTCATTAGATAGATCACGAGACATGAAGAAATTGAGTTCGCCACGTTCTGCAGCAATATGGCGAACCCCAACAATGGAAAGTTGTCTCGTACAACGCTGCAATGTAAATTTATATCAGCTAAACAATTTACCTATTCAGCATATTTGCTTAAAAATCCAAGACACTCCTGTTAATACCTTTGCATTCAAAGTACTCACATTTTAAAACACTGTACCTATTATAATACGATAGTTTACGAAAATTGGCTCAATCATGCTGCATGACTGGAACTTTTAGCGAATTTTTGAAGAAAATTAAGCTATTGCTCTCGCCTCAAAATTTGTAGAATGTGAATTTTTGAAAAAATTTTATGCGGAAATCCGTTTCAGGCTATTCTGAATCATATTCTGAAGTTTAACGCATTTTTTTATGTATGTATGTATCTATGTATGTATATATGTATGTGTCATTCCAGACGATAACTGTCCGTAGAATTGTGCTAGAAACTTCAAACAAATTTTAAAATGTTAAGGACACAAAACGAAAGTTCAAGTTCGTTGGTCAGCATGATCGGATTACATCTTCGGGTTGAAATTTTCAAAAATGTAGTCACAAATTTCAAAATAGCCTGTTTTTTGCGATTTGTTGTGCGAAATAATTTTTTCAGCATACTAACATGTGGTATATTCGGAATCAGCGTAAAATTTCCTAGAAGAATATGTTTCAAGTTTTCAAAAATTCCAAAGTTGAAAAATCAGTCAAAAATTGAAATAATGCCGTTCGCTAATTGTAAAAATCGGTAATATTTGCATGAAACATTGTCCAAATTCAGATTAAACTACTCTTATGTCCAAATTGAGACTGTCAAAATTCAGATTGAAATAATACTATATTCGAGTGCAACTGAAATCACTCGTAATATAACGCCTCATCATCGATTGGCTGTGGAAATACGTTTCTTTCATATGACGTCGGTACGTTATTTTATTTTGATGATGTTATGATAGGCTACTGTTAAGATTTCAGCTGCCTTCAATACTGACCACATTGGACATCGAAATCTATGAATATTTACCTACATTTGTCTTTAAATCTACAAGATTAGTTTAATAATAATAAAGTATGAGTACCTAATAATTATTTTTAATAATTTGATTCCATGTTTGTCTATCAAAATCATAAACTAAAATTTCTCTACACGATCAATAGCGACTGAAATGTCGAAGATTTCTTCAAAAATTCGCTCATGGGGTCATGCTGCATGACTGGACTTTTTAATATTAGAAACACAAAATAAGGGCCCAGCTAGGGTATCTCACGACTTTAAGTAGATGTCTCTTTTTTTCTGAGTCGCACACACACAGTTTACTCACCAAACTATCGTTGCTTGATGCAGTGTAACATCTTTCAAATTCCATGCCTTCTGAATGAACTCCGTGCCGTCATCATTTTCCGACAGGATTTCCATTTTCCGAATGAAAATTTTGACGTCAATGACGACAAAAGCCACCATATACAGAACAAGAGCCTCAAAAGCTATAAATCGCGGTACGATTATAAAAAAGTAAATGTTCGCTAGGTAGACAGTCAAGACAAATGCTGGAGTCCTTCTCATTGGGAGCTCTAAAAGGAAATTCAGGGGTAGAGGGACCACATAGGGGTTTTCATTGCCCACACAAGCTCTATAACCATCGTACATTAAAGGAGCGATCGAGTAAAGACAGTAGAACACGACCAACGTGGTTTTAGGGAGCTGGAAGATCTTATTAAACTTGTTCATCTCCTCTTCAATAATACTTTTGGCCCAAGGTGTACTGCTAAAGGAGTCAAACCGCTTATTGTAGATCTGAATGATATTTCGGACTGTAGGCAGGTTGCAGATGACAATAATGGACATGCACCCTTCGTCGAAGCTGATAGGCATAAAAACGCCGCTTTCTGTCAGAAGAAAAGACAGTCCACCGATGAAAAAATATCCGGTAATGATGCCCCACACCAAAAATGCGATGGCGTTACGAGTAATGTTACACCATTTCAATGCCTCGCCGTATTTGTGATCACTGAAGTCGAACCATAGACCACCGAATTTCAAAGCATCGATCAGAGGCTGGACGATTTTGTCCCCTTCAGTTTGCATGTTCGTTTCTGAACTAGAGTAGACAGCTAGACATGGATCAACTCCCTATTATCATCAACTTTGCAACATTAGCTATTCCTATCAACACTTACTGTCATTCAGTTGTAAAATTCATGTAGCCTATCGGAGATATTATTGGCATCGATTATTCGACAATCTCAGCCAGTCATGCTATCTGTAAATGTAATCGACGAAAGGGAAGGATTGCTTCGAGGTCCATTATTTAGGACACAAAAGCTCAAGAGGCTTCGCATGCAAAACCTAACCTCCATAGGTTCCTTCTCCTGAATAACACATCAACCTGAATCGTTGAGGTTGTAGTGCAAAATTGCCATACCTTCTTCGTCAAGACATATTCAACTAGGACTAATGGAAATGGTGACATCCAGCAACGGATCTCAATTTCATGAACGTCACTTCCATCCAATTTTCCATCAATTATTGCGAACGATTGGTAGGTACCTACCTACTATCGAATGAATTTATAATGCTAAGGCCAATCAAACTAATAATTAGAACTAACATTAAATGTGGAAAATACACGCAAAACTTGCTTCCAAAATTATGCAAAATTATGCAGGAAGTAATATTATGAAACCCAAATGTGATCATTTCATTAAAACCAAATGATCATTTGATTAAAACAATGAGAAAATTTGATTGCGTATCTTTTTGATAAAATGGTTCATTCAACCTTCAAGGCAACTGCTTCCTTTGTGGAAAATCTGATACTTGGATGTCTGTAAGGGAGTTATCGAGGGGATGGATTAGGCAGCAGTCTTGTGCGGGAGGGGAGAAGGTAGTGCACAGCGGTGGCGGGTGAATGGTGAGCGCAATACTGGCATCTACCAGCAGCCCGCTGAACTTGCTTGACTTCGAGGATCCTCTTCCACCCCCCCCCCCCCCCCCCCCCCCCCGCGCGGCCTATGCATATCTCAGAATTCCCCGTTACCTGATAACAAATTTTTCTCAGCTAATTTATTCCCTATTTTGATGCGATAGGTGGCATTCGTTTCTTTATAATATTACCTACTGAAAACCTCAACGTTTTTACCCATAGGAATGTTTTAAATTAGTTCAAATTCATGCAAAAAAAAAAGATTTTTTACAAAAATTTTCGAAAATTTGATTTTAAATTGTGAGTTGCATTATGGTACTCTTTCCTTGGTAAAATGTCGCAAACACCATCAAAATTGTTCAAAAAATGGCTGAGAAAAATACTTTCAACTTTTTTACATCCTATCCGGTCCCCCCTTAAGGCCCGATCCACACATAAGAGGCAACAAGTGGACGGGACGCCTCAATTCACACATAAGAGGTGGAGGTGTGGCTTTGTAACGGTGAATATAGGCTATTCTGCGTAGGCCTAAATTTTCACTGACCACAAGAGGATGTCCTCAGTCTTGTGCTGTTAACGAACGTTAAGTTTTGCCACCCTTTGTGGCCAGAAAAAGCTGGAATGGAATATTTCACGTCATGATAAAGCAGAACATGTATCCAGAAAGGTTCCAGAACTTTTACATGATGTCACATGTACGTTTTATGGAATACAATAGAACTGACAAAGCTTTCATTAAAACCTGGATCGCTCTGCGTGATTATTCTAGGAGGTGCCCAAGAGGCGCGTTCCTCCAAACTTACTCGAGAGGTGTGAAAGAGGTTGCGCGTCACCTCTCATTTGAAGATTGGACCAAACGTTAACACGGAAGAGGCGTCGACGCGGTGCCGGCGTACCTCTCGCCTCGACTGCACCGCGCGTCCGCTTGTCACCTCTTACTCAGGATGTCTTCAAGTATGAAGAAACAGATTAGAAAGGAGAAGAAAATATGCAATCCTAATAGTGAAATATATTAGGACAAATAGGTCAGAATGATAAATGCAAAGTACGGTGATCGGTTAAAAACAATTGGTGATCAATATACTGCCGTACTAAGAATAGATCCCGTATCTGACCAAACACTATTTTTGGGAAAATGCGTCTCTAGGTTTGGAGTCGAAATTTCTTGATATTAGCTCCATTTTAAGTTGTTTCGAGCACCAAAAGCACTCAGTCCAAAGGAAATTTCTCGCTGAATCGCGTGGTGTGGCTGGAAAAATTATTTCGGTCAGAAAACTGCAAAAATATTTCTTCAACAATATTTTTTAAAAACGCTTGCAAACGAGTCTGCAACAAATTGGGACATTTTATGTCTTTAGTTGCAGACTCAGTGAAATCATCAGAAATTAACAAGCGGTTGCAATCATGTTCACAATATCAATTATTGAGAATGATCACCTGTGAGTAAACAACTATTCATATAATCATGCTCATAACTCAGCTTGTTGGCCACGCACTTCACAGTAGTTAACATAATATGGTTGGATAAATCGAGAGCTTTCGAACGAATGGTCAACGAATTTTGTGGGATGAAAAACGACAAAGTATTAAGGTAGGTACCATTTCCCTAGCAACGACTCGGTTGTAAGCGGAAATCATCAGAATTTTTCATAACGCTTTCTTCGTCACACCGTAACGTCACACTTTTTGAGTTATGTGCCATAGTAAAGACATAAAATGTCAAAAGGTGTAGAACGTATTATGTGCAAGGCGATTTCCTCGTATCTGATGCTCATACGAGTTTTTGTTTTGCAAGACTGATACGTTTTTTCTAATACAAAAATTAGTACCCCTCTATGTGGCGAAAAAATTACTTTCTCGTATATGGAGGATACTAGAAGAAATAATTGTGGTTGCCAACCTCCGAAAACCGCATCTGATCTGACAAGAGAAAATACATTCGTATGGTCAAAATACTGGGAAGAAAAATCGTATCAGAAGCCACGAGTCCTGAAATACTAAGAAATAAATTCTCAACTGGACTTTCAAGAGTGTCGTAATTTTTATGTACCGGAACACTTATAATTCTATCGAACATATTATAGAATACCTATTATAAAATAATCGTATATAACGCCCACATGCGGTTTTTGCTCTAGAAAAGGCCAGTTACGGAATTGAATTTTCATTAGTAAATCTAACCAAAACGTAGTTAATGCGATAATTGTAAGCCGTTTTTGAGGTATTTCCCGTTGAGATCCGATTTCGAGACTAGCAAAATCGAAAGACCTCCCCCACCTAACAGGTGGGTACCATAAAATAAACTCAATATGGCCAAAAATGCAGATACGGGATCTACTCTTAGTACGGCAGTATACCGCCAGGTGCCTTCCACAATCACCACAACACAATAAGGATTGATAACAAACCATAAAATCAAAAAAACCCAAAGTGTTCAGTCAACATTTCAATTTTTGGTTTATTCTCAACGATGAAGCCAACGACTGTTCCAACGAGGACAAAAGGGCGCCCTAGAGGATCTCCGGGGGTCCTCCAAGCAGCCCCACACTTTTGAAGGGGTCTCATCGAGAGCTGCGAGCCCAACGCATGCGCATTTTAAAATAACCTGCTACCCTTGGGTAAACTACCTTCTCTAAACTATTTTCACCTTCTCTAGTACGTTTATTATCACTCTTTCTGGTTACGCGCACGGATGATTATCTGCGTTACGCCAATCTTCAACAACCGTTAACACGTTTTGAACTCTCGAGTGAGCTCCAAAGTGTTCCAACAGACACGAAAGTCTGTTGCTCTCGAAGCGTTGCTGGAACAAAGCTAGTATTTACACCTGGACGAAGAAAAAAATCACAAAATATTACTTTTTAACACGTTCAGTGCGTACTTCTCCAGTATGCCTACCCCACCAAGCTGAGTGGTTTTTCTTCATAAATCTGTCCGAAATGGTTTCAATAGTAGTTATCCAAAGTTAATTAATCTTAATTAGTCGAATTTGATTAAATTTTGCTAGTCACGCACTATATGCGTGATCCGCCTGGTGAGCGAGATCAAAGATTTTCAGAGGAATGGCAGTTTGGGTATAAATGGGAAAATCGTGAATTATAAGATTCGCGTGGTAAATACTCATAGAAATCGAAACAAGAAATGTTATCAGCCCTTCATTTCCGAGAATCGTCGAGTCCCAAAATTCAACACTATCATTCATCTCCGAAATCATGAAGCAGTTTCTCTACCTCCTTGTCTGTGTATGTTTTCCTCTCCTTGGACAAGCGAGGGATTTCTGGTTTGGACTGTGCGTCATCAGACATCTAAAATAATACAAATAATACCGTGGGTAAACGAATACTTCATAGAGTACCTACCTAATCATACTGTACCAAAATACGGGGCAAAATGATAGGAAGCGAGCAGAAATCAGGGACGGTGCTCTACGTACTAGTGCCAACAACACCGTTCATTTACTCACTGCCCGTTTGTAATCATGCATTATGAAGTAAGTAATAATGTATTATTGATCTCACCCTGAATGAGAGAAGCCACAGCCACATGAAAACTCCAGAAAGAACAACACATACTGTTATGATGAATGCATGACTCCAAACACGACCGATAAGGGGCGTCTGTGAAACATGGTACTTTCCGAGTGAAAAACATCTCTAAGCTGCAGACGGCGCGCTCTATTAGTTGTTCAAACTACCTTCTTAGGGTGGATAACGAAGCACAGACCCTTTGCACCAGGCGTAGAGAAAAAAAACCAGTTTAAAATAGCAGCTGGTCATCACACACCTTGTGCGTGGTCCGCCTGGCGGACCGGACGGGAATCACGCACCTTGTGCGTGATACGCACTTTACGTGGTAAAATAATTAATACGGCCACAAAAAACTTGATGACCTTAATACCAATAATATACAGGGTGATTCCCTCGCAGATGCAAAAAAAATTTGGGTGAAACTACATCAAAAACGGAGTAAAATGCCGCCAATCGCATATTTTTATCTCAATCCGTACTCGAGATATGATTTTTAAAAGGTTTTTTCAGGAATACCGTGTTTTTTCATTTTAAACTCGGATTTCTCGACTTTGCCTCATTTAATTTTAACTTTCAACCTCATTTTCGGTATCAGCATTAAATTTCCTATAAGAATAGTGTACTTGGGTTCTTAAAAAGTACCATCCGAAGACCCTCACATCAGCTCAAACATTGACTATTTTGAAAAAATAATATTTCTGAAAATCTTTAAAACTTTACTACTCTTTTAAAAAGAATCCTGGAAACTGGCAAATCTCATGAAAACTGCTTCATTCAATATGCTTTCCAACGGTATCATCAATTTCACTTTTATTTTGTTATTTAGGGGAGAAAATATTGTTTTAATGTTAAAAAATGTGGGTTTTTCAATGAAATTGTTGGTTTTCTCGAAAGATGACCCTCCATGAACCAACGAGTATGGGTTCGGTTTCTATGTATTTTTTTCTCGCTGGATCGAATGGAAACTCTTGCAGATCTCTCAACTATTAATCAACTTATAATCGAGTTTTACACTTTAACTAGTTATACCCCATAACACACTTACATTTAATCGTAACAAACAAACTAAACATTTGCGATTTTAAGTGTAAAACTCGGTTATAACGGAGTTGGAGAGATCTACAAATGTAACCATTCGATACAGCGTGAAAAAATACATAGAAACCGACCCCATACTCGTAGGTTCATGGAGGGTCATCTTTCGAGAAAACCAACAATTTCATTGAAAAACCCACATTTTTTAACATTAAAACATAATTTTCTCCACTAAATAACAAAATAAAAGTAAACTTGATTATACCGTTTGAAAGAGTATTAGACGAAGCAGTTTTCATGAGATTTGCCAGTTTCAAGAATTCGTTTTGGAAGAGTAGTAAAGTTTTAAAAATTTTCAGAATTATTCTTTTTTCAAAATCGTCAATGTTTGAGCTGATGTGAGGGCCTTTGCCTTTGGATGGGACTTTTTGAAAATACAAGTACACTATTCTTATAGAAAATTTAATGCTAATTCCGAAAATGTGGTCAAAAGTAAAAATTGAATGAAGTAAAGTGGAGAAATTTGAGTTTAAAAGGAAAAAAACACGGTGTTCCTGAAAAAACCTCTAAAAAATCAAATCTCGAGAACGGATTCAGATAAAAATATGCAGTTGGCGGCATTTTACTCCGTTTTTTATTTAGTTTCACCCAATTTTTTTTTTTTTTTTTTTGCAACTGCGAGGGAATCACCCTGTATTTTACACGTGTACGTTCGCAAACTTATTTTTCAACACCACGTGAAATAATGAGCGAGTCAGCGAGGCGTAGGTAATCAATATTTTAGTCCCACTTAAAACTTCAGAAAAAGCTCAGATTCATTGAGGATTTCAATAAAGCGTACACAAAGAATCTCATTTCATTTTTTTTATTGTCAATTTAATGTGATCAAACTAATAATTACCGAGTAATTAGCAACTTCTTTTCTTTTTGAGATGTCATTCCTTGACTATTTACAACTTTTAACGCAGAAAAATAGCAGTCTTTGTTCTAAACTGCTAAATGGAATTAAATGCCTTGTAGTTACAATAAACGGAAAAATAAACTAAATAATCAAATCCGTTGTAATACAGGGTCTTTGACTATTAAACCAACGCAGAAACGGAAGTAATTTGTTATTTCTAGACAAAGAACAACATAATTTTGTGAAACATACAGGACAGACTTTAAATGGAAACTTATTGCGATGATGCATCTTTGAACATAAGATGAGAGATAATCCAGTTACGCAAGTAGACAATAATTTGACAACAGATTAAAAACAGTAATAAATATATGAGTAATGAGATAATTCAACAAGATTTGTACAATATTCTAAACCGTATGCAAATATAGGGTATTGCATATTAAAATTTTCAAGTGATGAGGGAACGAAATGGGGGAGGAAGGCCCGAACATTTGAAGCAAAACCTGACAAGAATTTCGAATCCCTATTTACATTAATTTGGATAAATATTAAGAAGAGAAAATCAAATTGGTCTAGAATTATGGAAACTGAACAGTACGTGTGGAAAAACCAAGTTCGGAAAATATCACCGAGTGGAATATTGAAGAATTAATTAAAATACTGATATGTACACTTTAATAGAGTAGGGTGGTTTCCCAGGGAAAAGACGCAAAACCACGATCATTTTGACTAAACGAAAAAGAATTAAGACGAAAAATATATTAAAAAAAGGAACTCTTTGATCTTTGACTAATCGAGATTTGTAAGGTGTCATACAAAACTACTCAGAAAAAACAGCAAAGTATGACGTAATTTCCCCCACTCCATTGTAAATCATTAATAACGCTCAACGAGAAAATTGTACAAAGGTTGTATCCCTTTTTTTCAAAATTTTTTCTTTTTTTTTTCGTTTTTTCCATTTTTTTTTGTTTTTTTATTATTTCAAAATACGATTATACGATTTTTTTGGTTACCACAAGTTTCCTGCACGAACCCGTAACAGAGAAATTATGCGTGGGGTTTTTTCTTTTCCTCAATTTTTAATATTATACAATAAATTATGTATTCATGTAATTAAAAATTGGGTATATTACAATAAAGATGCGGTTTTACATTTCGTTTGGAATCATATCTTCACAGTAAATTATAGTAACGAAGACATGAGTCTCTTATTTTTCGTAATAAATATTGTTTTAGCGATTTTTTTTTCTTTTTTTAACTTTTTTTTTCAAATCAAAAAAGGACAAAAAACAGAAATCGGGAGGGGGAAAAAGGCCGTAGATTGTTCTAAAACAGTGTGTTGATTGGCTATTACCAATCCGCAGTTTCATCCCTGTGAAAAAAGCGTGTCTGCCTTTCTATGAGTATGTAAATATTTCTTTTCATTTTTCCCGTTGTCCCCCGTTCCCGTTTTCAAGATGAGGACCACAACAAGAACGGTCGACTTCACCAAAGTATTGAATGGAAAAATCGTTACGCGAGTTACGTTTTTTATATTTGAAAAAAGATGGCGGGTGAGGGAGCGGTGACACGACGGGCCACTACTGCCGGTAGTTCCCACCGGGGTTGCCGCCACTGCCGCCTCTGTAGCCACCTCGTCCCCGTCCGCCGCCTCCTCGACCGCCGCCACCGCCTCCTGCAAACAAGAACAGTAATAATTATTCATTGCTTGTTTTTGGTTTTAATAGAAACTTTATTGTGATTAAAAATTAAGAAGAGCTTCGTTCTCAGTGTGCATTCTGCGAGTTCGGAACAGTTCTGGGCAAGCGCAGTCGAGTTTTGTCGTTCGCAGTGCCAGAACGCCCAGTTCCGGAACGCCAAGAACGACGAGTTCGGCGTTCGCAGTGTTTTGCGAACCCAGTTCCAAACGGTTCTGACAGTCCCCCTTTTTTTCAGAACTGACAGAACTCGAACGCAAGGACATAGTAAAGGCATGCGCATTTCACAATTTTTCGGATCTCGTGGAGTAAACAACTCTCTTTTTCTTCATCGAAATCATACTTAATCATACTTTACTCTCTATACGTTAGTATAAGTACCTATTCTATGATCGAAATGTCAACTAGCTCATCAAGTTCGGAAAGCGATAGTTTCGACAATGGTGTTCGGTTTGTGAATGATGAGGGCGAGATCTGAAGTTATAGTTGGATCTCGTCAACATCCACGAAACTCAAATTTTTTCGAGTATACTCCTCAGTCATCGTCGATTTTTTTCATTTTTTTTCCCCTAATTGCCGTGGGGTAATAATTAAGAAATATTCACGGGCATAATAAGTGATATATTCATGGGAACTAAAAATATTCTGAAAAGGAGCAGGAGTTGAGTGAGGTTACAAACAACAACACAGGTTATTCCACTTCCAAGTTCTGAAATCGTTCCAAGTTCCAGAACGCCCCGAGATTTCCCGTGCCAGTTCTGATGAGTTCGAGAACTGTCAAAACGCGCACTGAGAACAAAGCTAAGGATTACATGGTAATAAAACATAAATCAACTTGACAGATCTTGCCATATGCCCATCCTTCGGAAGGCTAAGGCGCGGTTACCACTGGCGCGATACGATGAGCAATGCAATAATCATCACGATCCTGATTCGACACCGATCACTCATTAGGGAGTTTTTGCAACACTGAGGGCCGCTTTATCAATTCCCTGACTAAATCCCTCACTAGTAAGTCAGCTGTTAGGGCTAGTCAGTGATTAGAGCAGCAGACACCTTTATCATTTAGGGAGGAACTGTTGACTAACTCTAAGTGTTGACTAAGAGGTTGAGCGCCCGCGTGCTGTCCCTAGACCCAGAAAATCATATCGAAGTTACATTAATCGATTAATCATGGGCGTTATCTCTCAGTTATCAACAATATCGATGTAAATACACGTTTATCTTGCACATCATTCTATTTTTCGTGTTGGTGTGTTTACATGAGCGGTACGCAGTTTACATAATAGATCGATGATCGTTTAACGTACTCAATAAGTACTCCTAATCAATAGGGAAAGGCGCTCTTCAAACCAATCACTCCAAGTTTCTCAACTTGTAAGGAGTTTGCTAATGCGATACAGTCCCAAACTCAGGTACTTACTGCTTGAGAGCCTTCTGGAACCTACTGGTTCGTTCGAAAAATGTGGATTAAAGAGATATTTATTATATATGAAGCTTTAATTGAACCACCTGGCAAGCAACAAGCCTCGTTTTGTTGTTTTATTTTCAATAATAAACCTTTGAAATTGACCATTCTCCCTCTCTTCAAAATATTTTAAAATGCCTTGGGAGGGGGGGGTATTATCTCGAGAAAAATAATTCTTTCTTTCCAACCTGAGGTTGGTCTCGAGCTCACCAAAATTGGAAATTGAAAAACAGTAAAAATAGTAAAGTAAAATAAAAAATAAACAAATAAAATTAAAAAACACTTATGCAGTTTGCGTAAGCAGAACAAACTTTTTGAATAGAGACAGGTAAAATTTTAGTCAATAATATTAGTCGAGTGATTATTGCCTAACCGAGCCTCGGAGCGTTGACTAAACTTAGTCATCACTTAGGGTTTAACCGGCGGTTGATAAAGGCAACTTCGTTCGTAACCGCTTGATCATTCCTAATCAGTCCTCTAAATCGTGCTAACCAGCCATTGATAAAGCGGCCCTGAGTCGTAGTCCAGTTGGAGGAACTGAGAATAGAAATGAAGCATTGCGCATGCGCAAAAAAAGTTAACGGTTAACGGTCCATTCGTTGTACGAATAGAAAAATCCGATTCGGAGCTCATGGGAAACCGAATACGCATGTAACCTTCCATGACAATAACCTATAATGCCATAATCAATTTTTTTAGTCCTTAATTTATTCAAGGTGACATGACATGCGCATTGTATTAATCGTGATTTTCAAAAAAAGGTGGTTGGTTTTAGGATTCATCCTAACTTAAATTATGCTGATACCTTATAGTGGATTCTAATAATTCACAATCTACTATCTGTCCGATTTCGTTCTAGGGTATTCGGGTGTAGGTCTCAGGATGTCATCCTACTAATTTTGTTGAAATAGGTAACCTGCCAACCTGAAATTGGTTGTTATAGACGAAGCTCCGATACTGATAGATCGATTTTGATGAAATGGGTAGGGATTGTGCCACATTAAAGAGAAAATAGACACACGACAGAAACGGCTGTCTTTCCCTTTGTCGTGTATTAGTGATCCACATCTTCTATAATGAAACGTAATTGGCCAAGGGAAAAAGTGTGAAATATCGTACATAAATATGTAGGTAATGAGTACAGGTAGTACATGTTTATAATATACGAGGGGCTCGCCAAAAGTAAGGTTCCCTACGCTAGAAAAAATAGTAGACAAATTTTTTTTTAATTTTTTATATTTTTTTCCGATTCTACAGATTGTTTTCTATTTTTCAACATAATCACCATTTCTCTCAATACATTTTTGAAAGCGTGGCACGAGTTTTTGAATGCCGTCCTGGTAGTGCTGCGTGCCCACCTTCCTCAGGTAGTTGTTGACTTCCGCCTTCAGCTCTTCGTCGTCGCGGAAGTGTTTCCCTCCCAGGTGCCCCTTCAACTTCGGGAAAAGATGAAAATCTGAGGGAGCAAGATCCGGGAGTAGGGAGGATGTGGGAAAATGTCCCAGTTGAATTGTCCCAGCAGATCCTGAGTTTGGCGAGCCGAATGGGGGCGTGCATTATCGTGCATGAGAAGCACCCCTTTTGACAGCAAATGCGGCCTTTTGCGTTTTATGGCCGATCTCAACTTTTGTAGGACTTCACAATACCTCTGAGCATTGATTGTGTTCCCACGTTCAAGGTAGTCAACCAACAGCACACCTTTGTTGTCCCAGAAAACAGTTGCCATGATTTTTCCGGCAGACAACGCAATTTGATCGGTTCGTCTTCAACATTTTCTCGGCCGTTCAGAAAACTTTCTCTCCATTTCCGGACTTTTTGAACACTCATGCACTTTTCACTATACACTGACGAAAGTTCCTTGTGAATTTCAGTCCCGGATTTACCTTTTAACGTGAAAAAACGAATTATTGCTCTCAGTTCAGAGGCGGACACGGATGGGGTTGCACTCGACATGTTTACAAGACTGATACGGTCGACCAGGTTATCGGATCACTTCCCTCCAAAAATCAGTGTGGCCACCACATCCTAGCGGAATATCCCGCCAAGTTTCAAATTTTTCCCGCGCTCCGAAGCCGAATTACAAAATAGGGAACCTTACTTTTGGCGAGCCCCTCGTAGGTATGTAAATCTTGATCTTTGATCATGTTCAAGTTCCCGAATGAGATTCTCCTAACCCAAGGCGAATTTCGATGTTGCCTTTACAACTACCTAACCTTCCAAGTTCCCTTTCTTCTTCTACTACATGTATTTCTTCTAGTGAAAAAATTAAACCACAGATAAAGTTGCTGCTAATTTGATACTTCTTCCATTATGAAAGAATTAATTACACGTTAGGTAATCTATGACTCGGACTTAATTATGAAGATTTGGAGTAGTGTAGTCACGTTTGTGTGACTTTTGAATCGGTTCATTCAATCGTACGATTCCCTATTCATACAGTACGACTCAGTGGTTAGCTTCTGGTTTGCTTGCGCTAGAAGAACCTCTTTTGGTACAACGACTCAGCTGAACGACTCAGATGGAAAACTGCAATAACTCCCTAATATTCTGTACGATACGACGAATGGCCTTCTGTATATGTGAAAAGGGGCTCCCTACCAGTACGTGAGTAGTTTTCTCGTTGATGCAAAAATTATTTACGCATGCGCTATTGGGTCTTTTGATCATTTTGCGTGTAGGTACGCGAAAAGATTTAAGGGAAAAACAGGGTATATTTAGGGTGGGGGGGGGGGGACTCCATTATTACAGCCACATCTTACGGGAAAAATGCTGTAAGAGAAGTATTTTGAGGTTAAAAAAATAGTCACTTGAAAGAAAGAAAAAAAAGGGGGAGGGGGGGATTTTCGCTAATTTCTTGGACAGTTTAGCTAATTGTGATATTCTTTATCACGACTTCACTACACCATGTTAGTAGTACAAGTTCAACTTTTACGCACCTTGCCTGTCCTGGGATTGCCTGGGAGCGCCACCTCCTCCCCTACTCCTTCCACTTTGGTAGCCATTCTGGTAGCCACCGGAGTTGTTTTGGTCTTTGTAGTAGCCACCTCCGCCACCGCCTTCTCGGTCCCTGTTGTAGCCACCACCTTCCCTGTCCTTATAACCGCCTTCTCTGTCTCTGTTGTAGCCCCCTTCTCGTTCTCCACCTCGGTAACCCCCTGTAAATTGGAGGCAATATGTTAGATATACCTTCTTAATTAGGTAGCCACCCACCTGTATTAGAAAACGTACAGGGCGATTAATCCAAGGATGACACACATATATTTTTATGGCATATAGCATCAAGTATACTCAACATTGCGGTTGGAATGCAAACATTCTTCCAGACATTCAAAATGCCGTTTTACGGCTAAATTTTGCTTTTTAAATCATTGATTACAATCCAGGGAATTATTGAATGAAATAAACCAACAACAACGTATAACAACGTATTCGTTACTCTTACAAAACGCCGCAAATTATTACTAAGGTTTATTATTTCTGTATTAGATAGCCCTTCTACGCTGAACACTGGTCCATGAAATATTACCTATCAAACAGAGGCTATGGTGCAAAATATAGGCTGTCACGGCTTTGGGATCATGAGCGGTAATGCGGGGCTGAAAAATTCTAGAGTTTGGGATCGCCAACGCCACGGGTTAGGGATCAAGATAGATTGGATGGGAGTCAACCAGTCTATCGCTCATCAAGGAAGATTTTCAATTCGAAGCTATGCATGTTGACTTCGAAAAAGTTGCCCATCAAGCTATTACTGAAACTTTCCGGGTTGTACACTTTATGAGTGTACCTTCCATCTGCAACGAGCGTGGTTCAGTCAATTATTATTTCATAGATACTGTCAACAAGGCACAAAAAGATTCAGCAGACGTGCTTCGCAACTTGGAGGACCTGTGGGAGACATATGCCAACGACAAGGGCACCTGTAGAGCTGAGCACCAAGTATGGTCTGTAATTTGAAGACGAGGAATGAGGACGAAAGCCTGACATTTTATATTCCTGACAAAATATTCATAAGGGTTCTATGTGACAATATTAACCTACGTATCTACACCTCAATAAACGAAAATTAGTTACGTATGTCATAATCCCAATGAGTTATGTATGTCATAATCCCAAAACCGTTGCTACTACCAAACTATTCAATGATCCCAAAATCGATGCGCTTTGATCTCAACCCCGTGCTATTTTTGGCCCCACGATCCCAAACCCAGACCAGCCAAAATATAACAGGACGATGTCTCCTACAAAAATGCATCCCCACCTCCAAGTGCCACTGTGCCGACTGCTGTAATATCCACTTTCCTACAAAAAGTTGGGTAAAACGTCCCAAGACACTTCACAACCTTTCCCTTCGAAACCCTGAGCAGGGCTGGCAGAAAATCTAGCTGATTCACATAAGCAGGAGTACCCACGTAATTTATTTGGGCTTCATTCAGACGGGAAAAGTTTATTCAAAAAGTTGTAGAGCATAACCGAATCGGTGGTGTCAGAATTGACAAAGGTGAATAAATGCGGAAAGAAATGAACTAAATTCACTTGTAGAATTTATTATAGAAACAAATACAGCTTGGAAGCGCAAATAGACTGAACAACCTCAACTGACTGAATAATGGCGGAGAGAGAACATGGCTGTTCGCCCCTCTCTGGGCAGCCATGAAAGCTAATATTTATCTGAAGCCTTCTAGAGGCGGAAAGTCTTTGTTTCACTTCTTCTTACGATTATCAACGAGATCGAGGACTCAAGTGTGATATTTAAATCCGGAAATTTATTTGGTGATTATTCACAATTGTTCTATTCGCTGGAAAAAGAAAGACATTCCAAGTTTCAATGAATTGATTACAAGAGTGAGAACTCTAGCGGAGAGAGAATGTATGTGGACTTGTAGGCGCTGAAAGGATGGCGGTAATTATGATTTGAACTGAGGATCAAACAATTACATGATTACTGTCAAACATCACAATGATCAACATGTTAAAAATCAAAATGTATGTGGACAGAATTTTCAACTCAAGAACAACAAAACTAACCACAGGGATTAATTTCCATCAAAATTAATATGACACACATTAGGATGTATGGACACTCATGAAATACATACCTCGGCCACCGGTGTTGGTCCTGGGTCCAGTGCCTCGACTTCCATTGTAACCTCCTTTGTTGTTTCGGTCACCACCTCCACCTCCTCGTCCACGACCTCCTCTGCCTCTTCCAGATCCGGCCGTGATGAATCTGTTTCAACAAGAACCCCTCATCACATTACATTGACCAAACTATCATTTCTAACACGATTGAAATGTCGCAATGGGTACAATAATTTCATTATTAGAGATTTTTTGCAAACGCTGACAGTCGAACAGTGTTTGACAAGCAGATAGATTTCTTCGTTATTTTCAGTAGAAGCAAGTTCTTGGGCAACATTGTTCTTAAAATTTTTAGCCTTGGTTAACTGGAAAAGAAAAACTTTCCGTAAAGCCAATGTCCTTCCTACATCATTCACTCATACATTTGAGAGATTTCACAGATTACAGTTAAGTACCCACTTGTGATTGTTTAGAGAGAAAGTATATGAGGAGGTCATTTAATGTGAAACGAGCGGGTGCGAGCCTGGACGGGTAATTTCAGGAGGCTGATGCGGCGCTAGCTGCACATATCTTGTTACAGGGAAATAACGTTGAAAACACAGCAATAGCCTTCCCATATTGTTATAATCGAAGGGTTTAACAGGACTGTTTCCACCACCGTAAGGTATCTCATAATATTCTTTATTAAGCTTCAATAGTTTTTAATTAGGAGAATATCTCATTTACTACCTACTCCCGAGCCCCTTTCAAATAGGAAACAAACAAGTTGGATCTAGAGCAAAGTTTCTTAAACTATGATCTGCGGACCACCAGTGGCTCAAGGTCACTGAGCAATGGAATAAAGACACAGGAGAAACTACTAGGGGAAGAATGTGAGTTTAGCACGACTACTAGCAACTATATATAGTGCGAAACTGCTGCCGGGGGGAAGCAGTTCTCCCCAATCCCGCTAGATGTCATTGACAACCTACTGGCTGGCAGACCACTATTCTTGTTATTTGCATTGCTACGACAACCCTGCACCTTGGAGTCTTCAAAAATGATAAGTTGTGCTTATTGTTTGCCTACCTAGTTGATTATGAAATGAAGCAAACCACTTGTTGGACTAAAACCAAGACAATACCACCACATGTTCACTTCACTTACTACATAATAGGAATCCAAATGGTCAAGTTACATTATATGTAGGTAACAGACCAATGGAACAACATAAAATGTATTCTCTTGAATATTGAACTCTTTAGACAACGCAACAAACAAAAATACATGCCTGAAACATCAAAATAATCACTAAGCATAATCGACAGAGGACTATACCAAGATGCTGGTTCGCTTCATTTCATAATCTAATAGGTAGGCAGGTGCAAAATAAGAACACAACTTTTGTTGAAGATCCATGGTTCAGCGACGTAGAAGCAATAAAAATTGCATTTGAAATATACGAGGGTGATCAATTTGGTAGATAATATTCGTACAAACAAAACAAATCGATGGTGCAGTATCGGTCGAGGTGTTTGTTGATTTTTAAATGGCAGATGAATAAAAAGACGTCCAGTACCAGAAGAAGAAAGTAGTCTACTACCCCAATCTTCAAAATATCAAAAATGTATTATTGAATAATTCTCACAAAAGGGCTGCTTTCAAACATTTTTAAAACTCGGTATGGTTGAAAAGACGAGATATCGCCACGGATTCCAAAATTTAACGGCACGTTCAGTTTGGGGGAGTGGTGGAAGATGATGTCGAAGGGTGGGGAAAGTGGGATGGTTACCAAGTAGTTCGAAGACCCACCGATAGCTCCCTCTCGTACTAGCGTTGAGCTTAAATTCTATCACCATCAAAATTATGGGAGTTTAAGCGCCCTGTTCAAGGTGCAGATATAAATAACTACATACTTGAAGGACATGAAGCTAACTAACAACAAATATAAAAGGTTTGCGGGAACTTCTGGTCTTTGTTAATGGTCTGCCAATTAAAAACAGTAACAATCCAAATGTCTCAGAGCAGGCTCAGAAATCATAAAATGGTTTAATCAGGAATATCATCCGAACGAGACTGGATTGATTCATCATTGCCAAGCTCGACATGTCTCAAGTTGTTTAATGTTCTTCACCAGATTGTTGGATTAGCTTATGGCTTAAGAAACATAGTATGATTTAATCTAGTTATGCATTTACAATTTTCTGATGTGGCTGAGCAGTTAATACCATCATTAAAAAAAAATATATATTCAATTACCAATTTCTGTAATGCTATGAAGTATGTATCTGTCATTATAGGTTTTTTTTTTTAATGGACCTTTTGTGGAATAGTACAGCACTGAAAATAGAATAATCCAAGCTTCACAGACAGGGTTTCGGAAAAAATTAGGACTACGTCCTTTTGCCTTTTATACCTTCATTATGTAATTGAAAATAATTTTATATTAGTTGAGTCTCCTAGTAGGATTGTTTCCACTTCTGTACTGAACCAGTTCAGGCCAAGTCACGCTTACTCAGTGAAGAAGGAAGGACGTTTCTGCAGTCCCCCAGATCATATTAGGTGCAACGTAACCGGTGTTTCCGCAGCTTAAATGATCTGAACGTATACTTTCTTCTCTGCCGGAAGAGCAGGTGCAGCTTTATGCCACGCATGCGCTCTTTGGAACTTTGGATAACCCGATATATCCTTCCTCGAACTTCTATAATCTCACACAAAACAACAGAAGATCGGACGTCAGGGGGCTAAAGTTCTAGTTTTGTTTGCTAAAGTTCCACTAATATGACTCCATTTTCATGGATCCAAGGTTATTACTGCCCCGAACATGTCCTTGAGCGATTCCGCTGCCATCTGAACTGAACAGCCATGAAGATGCTCTTGCTCTGCACTTCCTCTTAACTGAAACTGCTCTGAAGCAGCAGTGGAAACAAACCTAGTATTGATTTGAACTTACCCGTCGTTAGACATGGCAGGATTGACCTGGTTCTGGGACCACTGTTCCGTCTGAGAGGCCCAGTCGTCGTCACCGCTGCCCCCCAAGTTTTGAGGTGGCGCGGGTTCTGTGGGGAGGGACGTCCAGGCATTGGATGGCTGCTGCTGAACGGGGGTCGATTGCTGATCCAGTTCAATTGAGTTACCACCAGTCGTGCTCCAGCCTTTCTCTTCGTCAGTTTGCTGGAGCAAAGAGGAATCGACCTGAAGGTTAAAACAAATGAAAGGTTTCCCAGAGTAACAGGATAAAATTAGATAGAAGGTGAGCTCGGTAATTACGCACATTCGAACACTAACAGACAGCTTTCGGTCAAGTTTCGAACACTAACAGACAGCTCTCATAAGCACCATGTAAAATCTTGGAAAACAAATGAATTGTGTGTCGAACTTCTATACTTCAGACTATGATTGTTTTCACTTCCTCTCTACAGAAGGTAAAGCTCTTCATTCCTGCAGGTGGTTGCAAGCAAAGCGGTGTGCCCTCTAAATATCTAAATTTCCACATAATAATTTTCAATACTTTGATTTCCTGTCTGTGGATTGTCTAAAAATCCTTGTCTTGGGCAAAACTATGCAAAATTATGAGTTGTAATCCAAATGTGTTTAGGAATGAAGTAGTCCCCGTAAAAATTAGGCTTCATCATCGTCGGAATGCTAGTTGCATATATGCATGCCATTACCCAAAACTTTGCTGTACCAAGAGTTTATCAACACATTTTACAAACTCAATCATTATACAAGAGTAATAGAGAAGCTTCCATCACAAGAGAAAAAAGTTGTTTGGCTTCAAAGTCAAGTACAAAAAAAAAAAAAAGCTTCATACATCAAGACTTCGTGTCAGGCACTTTTTGGTTGTATGTGCACCAAAAATACCTCGATTAAAATAAATCCCAGAATGAATATGACAGGCAATACAGTAATTGATGTGAGAACCAATTACTTTCAATATGTTCGTCTCAAGTGATCAATAATTGTTTTGCGAGTGTGATACAAGATACAATTATAAAATGCAACTTGGCAAATAATGTTTCTGGCTTAAATAAGGATTGTTAAACTTAGATGTATACTCACGTTTTGATAAGGTTGCTGTATGTCAATATGATGGCTTGCAGGCTGAATGTGAGGAACTTGAGGTTCACTGGAGGAGAAGCTCTGATTGGCAAACGTCATTGTTGGGATCGCCGATGGCGCAGGTTCATTATTTTCCGGCGGGTCAATTTCGTTATCCTGACATCAAGTGCGTGGAACAAAAGAACGGAAAGATCTTCACTGAAAGTATCTCGACGAAGAAATCAATTATATTAGCTTCTCAAAATTCCCTATATGATTGTTTCCCATAATGATTCCCTTCAAAAAGAAGAGGCTGTTTCATCAAAATAAAGTTGAAATAGGAATAGGATATTACTTAGTGCAGAATGCATGCCTACTTTTCCTATATGAAAATAGGGAATGTCTTCACCAGATGTTTTGATGTAAAAAATATTTTCGACACCTTTTCCCCAAGTTGATTAAGTTCGTATGATTTGATGTTAACCTTAAAGCACATGTATATTTGGAGAGCCAATATGTGTAGTCCGAACAAGCCGTGATAGCTGAGCCTCATTCGCCCATTGCAGACCCCAAAGTTCCGCAGAAAGCCAAGTTCCATGGCCACCGAAATAAAGAGAAACAACTGCTCATTGGCTCATTTTGGCTGACGTGAAGTGATTCCTGCCCATTATGTAAGGCAATAACGCGAATCTTTGAGGTCTCCACTCGCAATGGTAGCATATATATATGTTGGTTCGTGTCCTCATTGGCCCATTGGAGACCCCAAAGTTCCACTGAAATGGAAAAAGCCGCTCATTGACTCATTTCTGCTGACACAACGTGATTCCTACCCATTATGCAGTCTCGCAATTATGCGAATCTTTGGGGTCTCCACTCGCAATGGTGGCGTATCCATGTTGGTTCGTGTCCTCATTGGCCCAATGGAGACCCCAAAGTTCCACAGAAAGCCAAGTTACATGGCTACATAAATGAAAAGAAACAACCGCATCACTCAAGTTACAAATATTCACCTTAGAATACTCTTCAGAAATACTCGGCGAAATCGTAAACAATCTCTCGAGCTTGCCACCGAAGTGCTTTTCCGAAGTGAAAGGACGAAGAACGTCCTGTTTTAGGGGTATTGTTCACACACACACACAACTAACAAGTGAAATTGAATAAGATAATATAACTAGCGAAATAAAAGAAAGAAAACGTTTAAATAATTAAGGAAGAATGAATCACGGGTACAGTAGGAAGAACTCGAAATAGCAGTAGCGCATTCACTGAAAGTAGTGCAGCCAACCCTCAAATGCGAAATTTCTCTTCGTGGTAGTTTTACCTAACAGGGTTGTCTTCCAAAAGTTGCTGCAACGAGTAGTTCAACTTTTCTGCCGCATAGGGCGCGACCTAGGAACGCAGACCATCTCTGGTCGACCTATAACTTAGGCGGTTTACCAGATGAGAAAATTTGGATGGGAGAGGTAAGGTTACATTAGGTTAGGAGATCAAGTGCTCGGGCAAAAACGCGCATTAAAAGGGGCTCCCATCCCCCTCTCACTATCCAGCCCATGTTTCGGGTGGGATTAGAAAATGTTAAAATCGCTTATGCCCCCTTCTTTCGGGAAAATCCAAGAAGATCCCCCCACTCGTAGACTCCCCCCTCAACTCAGCCGTTTGTACGTGCATAGCATGGACAAACAGACAAACGAACAGAGTTTCATTCTTATAAAATAGAATAGAATAGATTATGAAGGAATGGATAGAGGACTTAAAACTATAGGTACTGGCTCTCCATATAATACAGGCTCTGTGATGTTAACGGAAGACAAGGTTCATTAAAATCTATCAACAATCGGAACATTTTGGCACTTGTACCGATAAAACCGGTACTTCATGAAATTAATTAAAATCATTCATCCATTTTAAGAATAAAAAATGATAATTTATGTTGATTTTTTGTCTATGTAACACCCATCCAAAGCATAAATCCCATGAGGCAACATTCAGATTACATGTTTCATTTATTGTCAAATGTAGGAGAATCCAGAAAATCATCATGCATGCCGCCACCATTTCATCAAATCAGCACCTAGAATCCTGTAAATCCAATAGCTCCATTCAAAGGCTATTTACCAGAACCAAACAACAAGGTTTAAAATGTACTGTATATATAAAGATAAATTAATACCCGAACATGGCAGTCCCAAAAAGCAATTTAGATAATTAGTTTCTTTCATTTTCAAATTTAGAAGAACCATGAAATAAACCATCATATACATTCTGTCACCAAGGAACCAAAAGGTGAAACCGAAGTAGAATAATTTCAGAAAGAAGTTATACACCATCTAAAATCAGATTAAATACGACCCAGAAGGCAACATTCAGATTATTAGTGTCATTTATAGATAAATGAAGGAGAATCCATGAAAATCATCATGCATGCTGCCACCAATTCATCAAATCAGCATTAAAAGAGGTACCTAGAATCATGTAAGTTCAATAGCTCCATTCAAAGGCTATTTACCAGAACCAAACGACAAGGTTTGAAATGTACCGTATATATATAAATTAATACCTGAACATGGCAGTCCCAAAAAGCAATTTGGATAATTAGTTTATTTCATTTTATAATTTAGAGGAACCCTGAAATAAATCATAATATACATTCTGTCACCAAGGAATCAAAAGGTGAAACCGAAGTAGAATAATTCCAGAAAGAAGTTATACACCATCTAAAGTCAGATTAAATACGAACCAGAAGGCAACATTCAGATTATTAGTGTCATTTATCGATAAATGAAGGAGAATCCATGAAAATCATCATGCATGCTGCCACCAATTAATTAATACCCGGTAAGCTGTATATGTAATAATTATTAACTTAAAAATTTATTAGGTAAAGGTACTAAATATAAACCAACCACAGTGCTTTCATACGGATTCTTAGTGAATCAACTTCAGGGCCCTGTTGCACAATAGCTTAGTAACTAATATTAGTTAAAACCACCAGTAATTCAACTAAACAATGGGGGCAGGTCAGATTCGAATAGCGATTGCAGCGAACCTGTTGGGATCAAATCGAATTCCTCAGCATTGATGTAACTGTGATCGAATCAAACTGCGAATTTCACTCTGATCTAAACATCTAATTTATTTACTATTCAACGTGATACTAATATATATGTCCAACATTGATTGATTGATTGATTTTGAACACGTGTTGTGGCAACACAATGTAATGCACGAGCAATAATCCAATGACTGCTAACGGACGAGGGTGTACCTGAAGAATACAGCTGTATCATACCTACCGCATTCAGTTGCGTTTACGTGTAATACAAATCACAGGTGGCAGTTTGCCGCCCATGCGATTGGAAGATGGTGAAGCAAGTAAAAGAGTAGAGAACCAGGGGTTTTCATTACGCTAGTTGATTTCATTTTTGGTGAGAAACGATTTACACAACTCAAAATTGGGGGCACATGGAGAACTATATACATTGCTTCTTTGATGTAGACTGTGGGTTAAAGTAACACGCGAAGTTTGGTTGCAGTATTTTGTTCGCTTGTAAGTATTTTTAGATTAGATCTATCCATTGCATACTTTTATGAATGATCTATATGCAGGTATTGTAGTTATTCAATTAGTGTTCAATACTAGGAATCCGTATGAAAGCTCTTCAGCCCACTTAAACCCTAAAACCAAGTCACTAACCTGCATGAAGTCAATAGTCCCAGACTGGAAGACCCTGAGATGGGACGGAGTGAAGTAAGCAGTTTCAATTTGTTGGGCAGTCTGATTGGGGATAGGTTGTCCGGCAGCCACTATGCTGGAGTCCACATCGGCAGGGTGTACCTGCGCCATCGAGGGCTGTCCTTTGTCTGAGCCCACAGAGACAACAAAACATGACGATAAGTTGGCGGATTAAGAGGATGAACACATGAAAATTCATCTATAAAAATTGAGTTCGTTGAGCCGAAGCGACCGTCAGCAATAAATCATTCATTTATAAAGCAAATGAAGGAGAATCCAATAAGCTCATCATGCAAGTCGCCGTTAATTTCCATAATAATTCCACTCCCAAGAAAGCTCAACTTTTGCTTTGCCTACTTATTTTAAAGGTTATGTGCTGAGAAGAATTGTGGTTTAATGTACAATACTAATAATTGGCCAATCAAAATGTATAGTGTTCCCCAATTGATTTCAACATTTTCCAAATAGATTCACCTCAACTCTATGAAGAGAAATAATTCCTTTATGCTAACTTAGCATCAGTAATTCACTCATTATTTAAATTCAAAGACTAAATGGCTGAGCTAGAAGGATATCCGTTGAACATACATACATGATAGTGGCTATGATGTGTGGAACGCAGTATACGAGGTCTGTCCGGAAAGTTCGTATAAATATTTTCTCTAGGGGCCTGAGGGCTAGAGAGAGGAGTAGCTAACCGGTTTCTCCTCTCTAGACAACCCACTGAATGTTTAGAGTGAGCCCAGCAGCTCTTGGAGAACGTTCGAGTATTGATCAAGTTTTTGAGCCTATCCTACTTTTCACGTGCTGTCGGAGGAAAGGTGGAATGCTGTAAGGGCTGTTAGGAAGCTGAAGAGGGGTGGGCGAATATTCGAACTGCGTCATTCCTAGAGATGTGCCATGGTTCTACAGATGAAAATGGCACAATGACACGGTTCTCCAGGGATGAAATGGTTCAAAAAGTCGCCCACTCTCTTCAGCTTCCTACCAGGCTTTACAGAATGCCACCTTCTTTCCGACAGCACGTAAAAAGTAGGTTAGGTTGGGCTAAGAGCTGTTGGGCTCACTCTAAACATTCTGTGGGTCGTCTAGAGAGGAGAAACCGGTCGGCTGCTCTTACCCCTAGCCCTTAGGCCCCTACAGAAAATATTTATAAGAACTTTCCGGACAGACCTCGTACAATTTTCTATTAGTTTTAGGTTATACGCAGGCTCTGTATAGCCTTCTACTAATCAATTCAATGACTTCTCAATACATTATTTTGAAATGACAAGCAATACCTAGCATTCTGCTGATTTCTTTACAGATTCACATAATGCCAAAATCATTTGGAAAACGCTTAATTAAGTAAATTTAGAAAACGTAAAAATCAATTAGGTCAAAGTCAATTAGGCAATGGACGGGATGCCCAGGTGCCAACACACAAAGCAAAAAAATATCCATTTGAAACATGTCGAAAATCAATTCAAAAACACTCAAGTGCAGTAGATAATTTTCATGAATGGTGTTTCGGTCATGTTGTTTACCCATTTCACTCATAGTTTTCCGTGCAGTAGATGATCTTGTGCGAAGCGACCGTCAGAAGTGAGTCAATCATTTATAAGGCAAATGAAGGAGAATCCAATAAGCTCATCATGCAAGTCGCTTATAGGCACCAACAATTATAATCCAAATAAACCAAATATTATTGTGTTATGCCTTGAAATACCCAATATTAATCAAATTGATATTGAAGATAAATTATGTAGAACATTCAAAAACAATAGTAAGTTGGTCACGGGAAATTATCGTTGTCAGTGACCCATGTGGGCTAACATGTGACTCAGTATTGGTTCATAACTGGATGGATAAGTACCACTCAACGTCAAATGAAGTAAAAACTGGCTGCATGGACACAAGAAAAAAGTTGGTAACTTCAAATAATATGTACTTAAATAAGTTTCAATCAGATTTAAAAGTGAAATATTGCTGGTTATTTTCCAAAAGTACCAACCAAGATTTTCTCCCTAACAACTAGACGGAAGTTACAAAATTTAACTACAAACCTAGTATCAACCAGGGATGTACCAGAAATCTCGTCCACAACTGTCAATCAATCCCACCCAAGGGGTAAAATTTGAGCTTTGAAATTTTCAAAAACAAAAGTTCCAAAACTTTCGAATTAAAAGGTTACTTTTCATTTGATTTTACTATAGTTCACTACAATAGTCTAGTGAGACCTCCTGGAACTTCGTACTCACTACAGTTTACGCTCTACAAGTAACAAAAATGACGTAACAAAAGATCGTAAACATGACTACGAATCGCAAAGCAACTTTAAGATGCAAAAATAATTTGATCTTCAGCTGATTTGGGTCGATTTTATTCGGGTTTCTAGTTGACCCATTGCTATGGACTTTTTTTTCTTTTGTCAATAGTTTTTGCCATAATCTGGACAAAAATATTCGTACATGAATATATAGAATTGGTCCCCTAAATATTTGATTAAACGTGTCACGAACAACAACTCTCACAATTTATACTATCTTTTCACCAATGTTATCAAATTTTTACTAGTATTATTATCAGAGAAATATTTAGTAAGTAGTATACAAATCATGTGGTAACTAATTGAGCAGTCAATATTTTTTGTCAAAACTCCAAATAATAGATGAAGTGGTTAGCTGGAAGTGAAACCTAATTGTGTGTGACATTGAATGAACAAACGAGAAATTTTTGATGAAATTAGAGTTCATGATTCATGATTTAAGAAATTTTAAATTTTACCCTTTGGTGTAAGTACTGATGCCGAGATTTTCCGTCAAGGCACATACTGTTCGAAACTCAATCCAAACAGAACAAGCATCACGTAGAAAAAATAACGTTTCGATCATACATATTGACTTCACAATATTTGCTCAACAGCAAAATTTATCATTTTTTCAAAACTGAGGAGTTACTCTCACTCCATGTCTCCTAGACCTGGTATGTATCTATAAATACAACAATGACAACCTGTTCAGATTTACAGTGGCTCATTTATAAGCAAATGAAGGAGAATCCAAAAAAGCTCATCATGCAAGTTGTCAGTAGTTATGCCCAAAGAAGCTCGAAAGCAAAGCAAATAATATATACAATATCAAAAATTCCGGGTGAAAACTGAAAAGCTGCTGAAACTGAAACCAGGCCTAAGGTGCCCCAGTTTTCATTCGCATGGGCTGATTAAAATAAGTTAATCATTTAAACATATTAGTTGTGATAGCACCATAACCTGCAGGAAAATATGAAATATCCTAACAAGTGAATTTCGTGTCATCCAAAACCAGTTTCAACTTGGATTGTGGGGACATCTGTTCCAGGGATTGGGGACCGGATTTATTAACGGCATCTACTGCTCGAAGAGTCTCAACTAGCGCTGGAGGAGCCCTCGAGCGATACACCAGTGTGTTGTGGTGTGTCGCTACACACATATTTGTAAAACTAACTCGAAGTCAAGCCAAGCCTCGACTTCAGCAGCCAAAATCTCAAGGTACCTCCTCAGCTACCTCGAAGTGACATGTATGAAAATTTCTATGGGCAATGAGTTAACTGATCGCTATAAAAAACACTATCCTCCGTATTTGAGCAAAATCGGACCATCAACAGTATCAGAGAAATCAGTTACTAAATTACTTTAAAAAGCCTGCTTGCACAGACCAAAAATTTATGTGCGTCTTGGGGGAACACCTTAATCAGACACATAATCCTTGGAAATGGAATTAAAATTCTATAACTTGTTATAATTCTGAGTGACAAGGAGTTCTGAAAGATAGGACACAAAAACCAACTGCTCAAAAGGCTCAGAGACAATGAAAAGCAAGTACCAATTTTTATATGAAGACACGTGTCAGATGGTTAGACTTGCACAAATTAATGGTTCTCCTCTGCTAGCTACGTTAGAGGGGGAGGGGGGGGGGGGGGGGTACATAGAACCATTGGTGTTACAGGTAAACTATCTTGGGAGATATCTGAACTTTCCGTGACCATTTTGGGTCTCCTTAATTGTTGTTGCTGCAGATAAACGATGTCAGAATCAGGAGTAGGCAACTACTCGTACCACGCAATCTATATCTGCTTCCATTGACAAACATGCAAAATGTGTCAGACGGGCAGAATACAAGTTAAACATATGAGCATTCCGGGTTGTTCTATTCGAATCAAGCATACTGACAATATAAGATATCGACATATAGGCCCAACAATTGATACATTGAGAGTTTGAACTCATGCTCTAACGAGTTGCAGAATGAGGCCGATTTAATCAAAACTCAACTGCAGGAGTTTTCCTTGAACGTAACATTTCCCTGGAGTCAAATACTGACTGCTGATTGGGGGTCGAACGAACGACGAAGTGAAACTGCTGACTGCTGGCTCAGTAGATGCTCGCTGCAAGAAGTCACAGTCAAGCGAGGTCGTGACATGTAAAACCATCTTGACGACGCAGGCAAATTCAAGAAGAAAAAGTGAGCCAAAGGGACGACTTCTTGAGGAGGCGTGAGGAGGATAGTTTTTGGACTGGCGATCAAATGTACTAAGAAGAGAGGCACTTCTTACCTTGGTAAATGCTGGATCTCGAATGGGTAGAGAGTGGCAGGGTCGCCAGAAGATCCTACCGTTCTGTAGAGCAGCTCTCATAGCGGTTCATTAGAACTATTACAGACTCAAGCGAGTGAAAAAGTGAAAAGAATGGTGCTAAGTCAAGGAATGTGATGTTAAAAGTCTACTTTGACAGGGATTAATTAATTCATATCCTCAAGGTTCTACTCTCATGCGCCAAATGTAATGACTCAAAAATATTTGGTGCCTCGACAGAGTTCGAACCATTGTCCTTAATTTCTTTGAGATACAGCGCTGAGTTGCTCTATGAGGCCGATTTAATCAAACCTCGACAGCGGGAGCTTTCCTTGAACATAACATCACCATTGGGATTGCTTGCTTACGGATTGAATGAAAACCGTTCTTGGATGACACAAATTTCTACGCAAAATAAACAATACCAAATTTATCCAGAATCTAGGAGACTTACTTGATTGAAACGCATGAGGGGAGATAGTCTGAGGTTGCATTTGTGGAGGGACGACTTGGTTCAGTTGTACTTGAGGTTCGGAGACAGGTTCCCGAGGAGGTAAAGGTTCTTCAAGATCTGGAGCCTAGGGGAAATGCACAGTTCTCTTATATTCAACACAACAACGAAACTCCATCACAATTTAGTTTGTTCCCCAAGTACATAACACAATCGAATTGAATCATTGGGAAAAGTCTAACAATGTCTGCCCCTGGGATATGGATGCTGCATGACTCGAACTTTTTAAAATATTTAATTTCAAATCGAGACTTTCAAATCTCCAAGTTCTGCAATCAATGATAACTCAGGCGAGCTGGATGTCATTACATGAAGGAAGTTGGGCGTCAAATACTCCAAACACCCTCATCAACAAGGTAGGCAAGTCAACTCTAAAATCGTACTTGATTGCACAGTCACATCAATACTTACAGGTACGGGTTCGGGCTGGATGACCTCTGGGGTTTCTTCAACTTCAGGCACTGGAGCGGCTGTATCGAAGTATCCTGAGGTAGCGATTTCCATGAGTTTGGTCTTTAAGGCCAAGTAGGTGGTTCCGAACGCTTCCTTGTTCTTGCCTTCCATTAAATGGTGCATAGTTTCCGCCGGTGTTTGAAACATATCCTAAAAAACCAAACCTCTATCAGAACCAAATCATTCCTACAAGTATTTGGATAAGGAGACCTGAAAACATGGAACGTTCTTGTATTTCTGTGTGCAAAAGATGGAGAAAGCTATGGACCATCATATCTGGATCAATAGCTGCATGAACCCACGTGGTAACTCAAAATCCTAGAGCCTAAAAACATCCAGTGTGCACCAGATTTCCCTGATAGGGTAATTGAATTGATTTACTTACGTGAAAAAATGAATGCATTTTCTGAATCACTTTTGAGTTATATAGTAAAAAAAAAAAAAAAAATCACATTTTTTATCAAAAACATTGATTTTGATCAAAAATGGCGCATGATCCATATAGGGACATGTGACCTGTAGGGGAGAAACTCGATGCAATCAGTCAGCAGGGGGCCACGTGTACCACATTTGGTAACAAACTCAAGACAAGAAGTGACCTATTTCTAATTCTCCTTCTCACACTATCACTTTGCGACCTTGTGGCCACACCACATTCCGTTAGCTAGAAACCATGGATAAATAATTTGAATGAATAAATATTGAATAAATATTGCATTCCTCTGTGGAGGACACAACTTGTATTGTACACAAGCTTGTATTGTATTCTTTTTTCTTCTCCTTATTGTTAACTACATTCTGTAAACAACTATTGGTGGCTCCAAAGTTTGGTTCTAGCCCTGTAGACAAGGGCTCTTACTCTTTCAGCAAGACTAGCAACATCATCACCCTAAAGCCAGGAATCCAGAAGAGAGTGACCTGATTGTTCTAGGCCACTCTTTTGAGGGCAATCTGACAGTTCCAGATCGTGTACATTTAGTTCTGTTTCAGTCTCCTTGAATGAGGAACACAAAATGAAAAAATTGCAAGTTCCTCAGTCACTCTCTTCTGGATTCCTGGCTTAAGGGTGGTGATGTTGCTAACAATCTTGCTGTAAGAGTACCAGAGTCCTTGTCTATAGGGCTAGAACCAAACTTTGGAGCCACCAATAGTTGTTTACAGAATGTAGTTAACAATTGGGAGAGGTAAAAAGAATACAATACAAGCAAGACCTCTCAGGTCTGAGACAGACCAAACTTTGTTAGGTTCTCAACAAAGAAGGCGACTGAATTAGTTGCCATGCCCAAGAAAGACTTGAGAATACGTGTAGGCCTATTAACGGAACATAGCCCACTTGAAGAAAATGAGGAAGCTTAAAGGTTAAGTGACATTCCCAAGGTGGCGAACACCTATCTTCTCCACTTTGCTAAAACATAGTGAGAAAGGTTTTGACAAACCCTTTTCATTAGGCAAATACAACGAAACTTGGGGGCAATCCTCAATAGATACTTCAAGTCGCAGTGGAGGGTTGCCACAATTCAGAATCCAAGGTCCCTCTACCGTAAATTGAAAGATATATACGAGCCCTATCAGAAAATTATCTCACTTTATTCATATCTGCCTTACAAACTTCGGGCCTCGCAAGGGGCTCCGCCCCTTGACCCCGCCAGGGGGGCTTCGCCCCCCTGGACCCCCCCGGATGTTATTACTTTGAGCCTGACTGCTAAAATGTAAAAAACTTGGAATCATGTTTTAGCTCCTCGCAATAATGTTCACAATATCAATAATTGAGAATGATCTCCTGTGTGTAAACAATTATTCATATAACCATGCTCATAACTCAGCTTGTTGGCCACGCACTTCGCAGTAGTTATAGTATGGTTGGATAAATCGAGAGCTTTCGAACGAATGGTCAACGAATTTTGTGGGATGAAAAACGACGAAGTATCATATCCCTAGCAACGACTCGGTTGTAAGCGGAAATCATCACAATTATTGGCGCTACTTTCATGTCACTTTATAGCCTCACTTTTCGGCGGGGGATCCATCGCTAAAACATGATTCCATGTTAATAAACATTATAAATATATTGAGAAAAAAAAAGAGGAGCTCTATGAATAAATATATGATCTGTAACCTAATAGAAAGCTTGAACGTGATTGGCAAGCTCAAATCTGCAAAAACAGTATTATCGGAATACATATCATGAACAATTTGATTACTGTTTATAGTAGTAAGAAATCACAAGGGGAAACTCCCCTCCCTTACCAGGAATGCCATGGGTTCTTCTTTTTTGGGAGTCAGTTCTTCATAGAGATCATCAATGGATTGAAGTTCCTCTTCCGTCACAGTCACTTTTGCTTTACCACCAAGAAGGTCATCCCTCACATTCTGCTGCCCCATGCTTGATAATACGTCCTGATAACAATTAAAAATATGTTATTTATTATATTGAGTAGATACTCGTGGACAATTCATAGAATTGTCCAAGGAATTAACCATTGTTCAATGAAATTATGAGGAAAATATACTCGTACAGCAAGAGTTCATTAAGAAAGTTTAATCGAATGGATACCAAAAACCCGGAAAATTACTTTGTAAAGGCTATTTATTTTCTGACAGTGTAAATAAACTTCATTCATAGATCAGTGTTCTTTCCAGTTCAACGCACAGTACTTGCAGCTATCAGAGTGGTGAGTCGAGATTCCACATAAGCAAGATTACTGATGTTTAATGCTTCAATGAATATACATATGAAAAAGAGTTGAACTTCAGGAATCTTTTCAGAATCCCTTAAAATGGATTTCCAAAATGGATTTTATATATTATACCCCCTTCAATTTTTTGGAGCCTTTGCAATAGCTTCATTTTCCACGAAAATTTGCTAAAAATCATGAAGCCCATCATCATCTCAACATCAAAATCATTGCTATACTCACTAAAAACCGGGATATTTTTATACTCAAACCATGAAAAATAACAGAATAACAAAGGAAAATTACATTTATAATCAGAAGTTCCTTAGTCCGTGCCAGTTCCTGCTGAGCCCTCTCAGCCGCCTCCTTCCTTGCTTGCTTTTTGATGGTTTTAGCCGAGTCCGCTGCCAAAGCCACGAGCTGCTTGGACAGCTCTTTGGCGAAGTCCAGATGAGCGAGGACCGCATCGTACTTGGCAATCGCCTCGAGTTGGTCCGAGTTCAACACCTTCCCACTTTCCTGGAGCTCGCGATAGCCATCGAGTTTGACCTGGAAGAAAAAGAGGTGTGAAATACATTTTCTGGATTGCATTAAGGAAAATTTATCATCATAAGGCCATCTACACACGGACCTACTGAAAAGGAACTGATTGGTGACGAAAATTACCAACCAGTCCGTTTTGAGTCACTTGCTGTGTTATCAAATGGAGCGCCGCAGACTGATTACGGACTCGTCTGTGATTCACAGAAACCTGTTAGTAACTAGTCGCCTGGAGGCTGACATGTCGAGTAGCCCAGTGATTTGAGTTTGCAGTTTCTTTCCGGTTTCCAGGACGAATGACCAAAAAGTCAACCTCTTGCTGGTGGGGGAAGTTGAAAAACGTCCAATTTTGTACAATTTTCATCTTCCAGGGTACTCGAAGAAGCATGAAACCGAAAAGGCGTGGATTGAAGTCGGCAACGCGGTGAAATTGCCAGGTATGTAATAAGGACATCATATTTTATATGTTTTAACATTTTTCCTGAACGCAGTGAGGCTGTACTTTGCTCGACGTGCACTTATGTGCCCTTCTGTCTGTTTGATCCACGATACAGCCCACATTACGGGCTCTTTTGACTTTTAAATAATAAACTATACAATTTAACTAATTTAACTGAAAACTCCAGATTTTTATCACTAATGAGTAGCCTCGTGTGTGGAGACGGGTTACCAATCAGTCACTAACTAGTTTCTAACTCGAGTTACCAACCAGTTGCGTTCCTTTTCAGTAGGTCCGTGTGTAGATGGCCTAAAACCTCCCCATTGCCTGCAATTACCAAAACTGACTGATACGACAAACAGAGCTGTTTTCAACATGAAAAAGGGATTTGACTCAAACCATTCTCGTCCTTTTCAAGGGCCCCCACACTTACTGTCTCATCTTAGATGAGCAGTGAGTTCAAAGATAGGATGTCAAAAGCTAGGTCGATCTATGCGAACTTTTGCAAGAATATCTGGAGCAACCAGCAAAATTATAGTGCGCCACCTATCCATTCCTCACGGGGTCATTTAGAGCTCATACGAAGCATCATGGGTAGCATCAGAAAACCCTCTCATCTCCAAAAGAGCTTTCTGATTCAAAACTCATTTTGAAATGCAGGTTTATGTGTAATACAAGATAAATTACCCACAATGAAGCTGATAAAAACCATTCCAAAACAGAAGTTAGTGAAAAACTGTCTATTTCCAAGAAAAAAATTTAGAAATTACAATGATAAATCGATTTTGACAGTTAGGTCATCAGCAGTAACAAACAATTACAGTTATAGGACGGTCTTTGTAGAAGGCTGTTTTTACTTGTGCAGTTGACATGTTAGACACTTGCGACTTTTCAGGGAAAATATTTGAAAAAAAAACACGCGAGAACACGGATTTTGAAAAGGAACCGATGTTTTGCTTTCTAGTGTTTGCTGCCCTGCACCCCCCCCCCCCCCCATCAAACCCAAAGCGCCGCCATGTTGGACCTCGGTATCCTCACTCTTTTGTTCACTACACACGCCTCAGTTAATTTCTATTTTACTATATATATGATATATGTACTACTGTGCTCATTTACACAACACATATTCTTCATTGCCAAATTTAGTGACACATCTGTTCATAATAGCTCAATTTGATTTTTTTTTTTTTTTTTTTTTTTGCCATAAAATTGGTTTTTAACAATTTCTGTCTACTGAAATTTCTCAAATTTCAATACAATTCAACATACTCGTATTATAAAACGGTAGATAGTTATCAAAATTCGCTCATACAATCATGCTGCATGACTGGAACTTTTTTATTTCTATAAAATTAATAGGTTTAGGTGTTTGAGGGTAGAGAATTTTTCATAGGCTTCTCAAATAATATGGTTTATTCGTTAGCTGAGCGCTTTCGCTGTCTTCTGGCCTCATCAGAGCTTATTATTGATTGGTTCATGTTTAAATATAAGCTTTCTGGGCCCTCTTCAACATCTCAGTGATTACCTGTTGTATTTGGAGGTGTTGTTTACGTCAATTATGTTAAAACGAAGTAGATGTGAAAATTTGTGTGGAGGAACACATTGTCTGCAGGTTGAGGGTGGTCCTCCACTGGAAGCGACTATGCGACAGCGTATTCGTCCATATACAAGCGACTAATCCCATAAGCTTGAAACGTATTAGAGGTCCTCCACTGCAAGCTACATGAGCGACGCGACTTCGCGTATTTTGAGGCGACGAGCGATTGATCACATCCGGATGGTATCAAGTCGCTTGTCTTCGAGCGACCTGGCTTCCCCCTCCCATGTTTTCTTGGCGCACCCTTCGACTGTGAACGGCGAACCTCAACATCTACAGGACTATTATGTTAATTTTCCAGAGGAGTTACGTTGTACTTTTCACTTTTGCGCCTCAATTCAACACTCACTATCAAAAACGTATTTTTTTAGGAGTTACGCTGAATTTTTTGTTTCTGTACTTTCATTACATTCCCTTATTATGATTAACAACAATAATTACAAGTAAAAACGTAATGAAGTTGGACGATTTGGTGATTGAAGCTTGTATAGCATTCAAGATGTAATCGTACGTTTTCGTACTTCGATTACTTCGATTTAATTTCGAAACTTCTCTTAATCTCCCTTCAGCGCGTCGTGGAGGTGGTTGAATTCACCCAAACTTTGCCTCCTTGTCAATATTGGGTTCAACCAGAACATTCGTCGTTTCCTTCTCATCCGAAGGAAATTTACGAGAGCATTATCCAACAAATAATAACTATCTATGTCGTCCATTTTACCAAAAATGAATCTACTACTCACCACCACAGACTTTGCGTGACTAAGTCGCCTCCAATGGAGGAGCTCAGTCGCGTCCCAGTCGCCTCGCGGAAGTTGCCTTGTCGCTTAAGTCGCTTCCAGTGGAGGACCAAGCTTAACCTCTTATGACCTTATAAGTATAGATTGATTTCCTGGGTTCAATTTGTTATTAAATTGAGAAATATTCAAAAATTTTGTAAAGATGTGCACAATCT
This sequence comes from Adelphocoris suturalis, assembly GCA_030762985.1. Classification (NCBI taxonomy): domain Eukaryota; kingdom Metazoa; phylum Arthropoda; class Insecta; order Hemiptera; family Miridae; genus Adelphocoris; species Adelphocoris suturalis. Next base: position 19,995,340 of record CM061049.1, read on the forward strand.
GAAGTGATAAAACTTTATTTTTTCATTTTTTTTTTTTTTTTTGTAATCACAAATTGAACCCAGGAAATCAAACTACCTATACTCATAAGGTCATAACTAAGAGGTTCACCCTGCAGACAATCTGTGTTCCTCCACACAAATTTTCAAATCTACTTCGTTTTTACATAATTGACGTAAACAACACCTCCAAATACAACAGGTAATCACTGAGATGTTGAAGAGGGCCAAAAAGCTTATATTTAAACATGAACCAATCAATATAAGCTCTGATGAGGCCACAAGACGGCGAAAGCGCTCAGCTAACGAATAAACCACATTATTTGAGAAGCCTACGAAAAATTCTCTACCCTCAAACACCTAAACCTACGAAGGACAAGGCAAAAATCCATACCTAATAAAATCAATAGTTAACAATTTCCTTGCACTCAAAAAGCTCATTTTCCGAAACAATTCAACATTATACAATAAGATAATTTACGAGAATTCGCTCATACGATCATGCTGCATGACTGGAACGTTTCGTACGTTATAAATAGAACACTCAAATAATCAAATGAAACCACCCAGTGAATTGTACAACCTAACGTTCACGCTACTGCTTAATATTACAATACTTATGTTGAAACAGAAGTTGGTAATGTTGTCTAGAGTTACAATGTTAAATCTATTTCGGCGGCTAGGCCATCATCTGTAACAATCAATAACTTGTTATGGTTTGTTACTGATTTTGACCTGACACTCGAAATATATTCAACATTGTAACTCCTTATTTTTCGTGGAATTACATACGTTTTTCACTCACTTCCGTTTTGAAATGGGTTTCAACAACTTCGTCGCGTGTCATTTAGTTCGAATACATATTTAAAAGTCAAATCAAATGACTGCAGCTAACATGCGTGTTGAGTGACAGCTTAAAAATGACTGAGTAAATCACCACACTCCATTATTGACCGCTAGGAAGCGGTTGTAAAATCGAACATAGTAAACATCGCCTGATCAGTATCAGCTGATATAATTCCAATGGAACTATCTCTTCAAGAAATCTAGTCTCTTGTCACTTATAGATGGACTAGGCTAGTGAAGCGTTAGAAGGAATTTGTTTATCTCATTTTTGGCGAATTTTTGAAGAAAATTGAGCTATTGCTCTCGCCTCAAAATTTGTAGAATGTGAATTTTTGAAAAAATTGTATGCAGAAATCCGTCTTAGGCTATTCTGAAACATATTCTGAAGTTTAACGCATTTTTTAATGAATGTATGTATATATGTATGTGTCATTCCAGACGATAACTGTCCGTAGAATAGTGCTAGAAACTTCAAACAAATTTTAAAATGTTAAGGACACAAAACGAAAGTTCAAGTTCGTTGGCCAGCATGATCGGATTACATCTTCGGGTTGAAATTTTCAAAAATGTAGTCAAAAATTTCAAAACAGCCTGTTTTTTGCGATTTGTTGTGCGAAATAATTTTTTCAGCATACTAACATGTGGTATATTCGGAATCAGCGTAAAAGTTCCTATAAGAATATGCATCAAGTTTTCAAAAATTTCAAAGTTGAAAAATCAGTCAAAAATCGAAATACTGCCGTTCGCTAGTTGTAAAAATCGGTAATATTTGCATGAAACATTGTCCAAATTCAGATTGAACTACTCTTATGGAAGTATCCCTGTATAGCCAATCCTAGAACCATGCTGTTTAAAACGTAAGTAGTAGGTGCTTGTTTAAAAAAAAAAGAAGTAATCAACTGATGAGTTTACTCTGTGAAATATTCCGTCCTCCGATTCTCTCGGTCGCTCTCTTTAATGTTTTACGCTCACTGTTTTAGGACTTGATGTAGCTTTAATACTGACTGTGGCTTAGAACAAATCAGCCATGAAATTATGAAGAAGTTCTATTTATGGACGTACTAGCACGCAGACCCAATCTCATGTCGAAGATTCCTTCAAAAATTCGCTCATGGGGCCATGCTGCATGACTGGACTTTTTCAGATGGAGGGTGCCGACTTCAATGGCAAAATATTTGTGTAATAAACTTAAATTCTGGTGTACTCACCTCTCATTAACTCCAGAGAGTAAGTTAAGTGTATGTACTTAGTTGGTTTTTTTTTTCAAATTTAATCATTTTCTTCTCAGTAGGTTTCTACGTTCAAGCAATAATAATATACTACGTTTGATTATTATAGACGGGTGTTCTGCATAGAACGGCTGTCATACAGAAATAATAGTGTCTTATCTTGATGCGACGCTACTTATCTTCAAGTAACGCCGAAACACCGAGGGGATTTTCCCGCCTATCGTGTTTGTTCAGTTTCCAGCATTTCTAAGTTTCCTAGTTCTTTTCTTGTTCACGAGAAGGTTTCGAAATGACAGATTTGGAAAATTTATGAACAAGAAAATGAATAAACTTTTCATGAACCATGAATACCAACAAGAAAAAGTTAAAAGTTTAAACAACCCCCTCCCTTTCAAAATTTATAGGTTTACGTTGTAAAATTGTAGATTCCAAAAATCGAAAAAAACCCTTCTCTGTTCACCGTTCGAAGCTTTTCTACGAAATTACTGGACAGAACTTTATGAAATTTGTCTCAAAAATCATACATTGGTCGGGGATGTGCCAGTAATCTCTGCATCACTTTTGGTCAACCCTAAGAGGTGTAATTCAATGGTTTAAAATGTTTAAAAATCGAGATCTCGAAAACTTGTGCAATAAATTGGTTGATTTTAGCGAATTTTCGTAAAAAAATTAATAATTGCAAAGGCTCGGAAAAATTTTTTTGAAAAATGTCTTCATTGAAATCGGCAGGATTGCTCCGTGGTATCACCAACAGCGACCTTAGGGGTCTTACTATAAGGGCACTTCCTTTCATCTCTCTTCCTCTCCCTTAACTTCCTTCCTTAATTGCTAGGGTCGGTTTCAGATAAACTAGGTGTCTTAGCCACTAATTAAATTCAGTTTTTTATTTATATAGTTCAATTTAATGGTGCTCCATCTGCCTTTGAAGGGAGTAATAAACATTTCAACGCTGGACACAATGAGGAGGACTCGGTGTGAAAATGTTGCATTCACTACATATAAATGAAATGGTTTTACTAATCCAGGAGCCAAGGCCGAAGATGGGTTGTAACTTAAGGAGAAGGTTGAGATTAAATTTTGAAAATGTATTCCGTTCTGTGTGAGAAAATCTTTGTCTGCCATCTCAAAATTGGTGGAATACAAAATGGCGTCCTCATAAAGATCGCTTAATTTGCCCACTTCTAAGTTTTTCATGATAGGTAATTCCTAAACCGTACATCCTACAGAAATGTATATAGGTACGTAGCAAATATGTAGATTATAAAAATAAAAAAAACAAAGCGATTCGACCCAAAAACTATTAACTCCCAAAATAAGGGAATAAAGGACAATAAAAAATCGGCTAATTTTAGGAACCCCCCCCCCCCCCACGTTAAGGGCCCGTTGCACCTGGGCTGTTGCGTTTTGGTCGATTAGATCATTTATTTTTACATCCTTACATACATCATTGTAGGCCTAAATCTGATCTGTTTGTCCAACTAATCTGTATTTTGCTAAAAGGATTGATTTAGGATATTAATCATTTTTGAGATGCGAGGCTTGCGAGCATCCAGACCACCAAACTATAAAAAATCAGTCTTATCTATTACGTAGGCCTGTTTCATTATACGGAGGCCAGTTTATTATAGCATTTTCTCGTCAAATTGGAGGTTTTCCATTTCAAATTGTAGGTTGACGGAAATACATGATTTAATTCTGGGAAAGCAATAACAACAAATTAGCGAGTGAAACGTAACATTCAACAAGTAAGAATGAACATAATGAACGGAAAAGAATGAACAAATTTTTCAACGTAAGTCTCTCCCTGCAGCAGCGGCTGTCAGGTATATCATCATTCTCATAACATAATTTGTGCAGTCCGATGTGGTGACAGTTGCAATGCTTCGGGTTATCGTGTCACACAGGTCGTGGTTTGTTTGGGGCTTACTGAGGATTTGTCTTGCTGACAACTTGATTTTAGAAAAGCAGTGCTCCACTGGATTCAAGTTGGGTGAGCAGGGGGGCAGATATTTCACGTTAAACCCCAATATGAAATGTAAAACCTCCAATTTGAAATAGAAAACCTCCAAATTGATGTGTAAAACCTCCAAATTGATGTGTAAAACATCCAAATTGATGTGTAAAACCTCCAATTTGAAATGGAAAACCTCCAAATTGATGTGTAAAACCTCCAAATTGATGTGTAAAACATCCAAATTGATGTGTAAAACCTCCAATTTGAAATGGAAAACCTCCAATTTGACGTGAAAATGCTATATACGGAGACTGGTGGTATGACGGTGCTCTTGAATGCCAAGTCTGTGAAAATACATCTTTCAAGTTTCCAACGATTCTGTTCGCTGCTACCGTCCTTTAGTAATTACTTATTGGTGGTATTAAGTAGTTTGGTTTGAAAATGGTTTTCCACAGTTAAGTGGATACGTCTACTTTATGTACCTACTTACTTAGGACGTAGTTGCATACCTATCTTGAAGAATAAATGTACATACCTATTCAAAAAATCATATACCTAGCAAGACATAAGGAAATTGAATGGCGCTAAATGAATCGTAAAATTCATTTTACTACATTTTTTGTAATAAGGTCAATGAAACCAAAACAGAACTCATATTCGTAAAGCTACAATATTTTATCAAAACAGCAAAAGATAGGTGTTGAGATGTGTTCTTTGCCCCGAATACACTTCTATAAATAAGGAAATTGAGTAGGAATGGAGAATATATCCAATTATCAGGGTTCTAGGTGGGTTTATAATGGGATTGAATATTCACGGAGGCAATCCTTGGAAGTGAGGAAATCGCCATCTTAGCTTCCCATGACCTCGGGAATCGACGTATGGGGGCCCTGCACCGACAAACTGATTATTTTGATATGAAATGCGAATTAAATCTTTAATTGAATTGAAAATCAAGAGGGTATTTAAGAGATAAAGTCGATAAAAGGAACTGGATGATCCGGGAAAAAGTACCGCAATAGTCATTTGGTTGTGAATGCCAGGGTCGCGAAACTGCGCAACTTTGTAGGTAAGGCCGGGTGGTGACTGCGGAACGAATTTCGAATTAATAGCAATAATATTCGAGCCATAGAAACGACCAGAAGGATTGAATTCAATAAAATATGAATTCAAGTTGGAATAGCGCGTTGTAAGACCCGAATCAATAAAAATAATAGGGATAAAGAGTGGGTAGGTAGGGATGGGTAGGGAGGGTCAATAAGACATCATAACCAAACAGAGACCCACGTTTGAGAAATGAGTGGAGTATTTGGATAATTGGTACTAAATTTAGGTCAAATTCCATCAAAATATGGAAAGTAGGAGAGGTTTTAGTGGTAAAATCGGGAAGTAAAGTTGCAATTCAAGCACATGGGCAACATGGCGACGCTTGGGTGGTTAGGCCGGCATCCGGACTGCGGGGTTTTTCGAGTTTAAAACCGAAGAAATAGTGGAAATAATTTACCTTTCGCTTCTCCAAGTTGCGGATCTTGTGCTCGATGATGACGATACCCTGTTTGAGAGGGTCGTTGGCGTCGAGAGACGCCTGTTTCTCCAACCTTGCTAGAGATGCAGTGGGCATTCTTCACAGGGATAAAGAAACAGAAAGCAGCCCTTATTCCTCTGTATTTTCCCGGACGGAACGGCTCATCCAGAAAACATCAGCCGAGTTTTCGAGGGGGATAGGCAGTGTAGCCAACAAAACAGTGAGAACAACCGATCACGCCGTATCGCCTTGCTGAGCTGATCAACCCTTATTGACCCATATCCTTATAATAATTTACTCTTGCTCAAACGGCTAACAAAGCGTGAAGAAACCTGAAAAAATATAATAAAATACAGAAGTCATAAATTAATTACCCAGTGTATTTATTTTTCAACATTATTTCTCTAAAAAAATGTGTTTTTTTCGACCTTAGTGAAGGTTACTTAAATGGCCATTCATATCCCTTAACTTAAACTTACCAATTGTACTCACATTAATAAATTTTAATTAAATAAAAAAATAAATTTTCAGCCACCCTAGTGCAATTTTTATTTATTTATTTTATTTTTTATTCAAAGGTGAAGAATCATCGGAAATAGTAAAAATTGAAAAAATAATTCCACATTTTTCAAACACATTCTCTCTGTCTGAGTTTTCAATGCTGTAGGTAAATCCTGAAAGTTTCAGTGATAAAATCGTTATTATTTTTATTTTTTTACCTACTGTTTTAATTTTTAACATGTTTAATGTTTTAGGGCTGGGGGTCGTTCTGTGAATTCCGACACGCAAATCTGCAACGTTTTTTTCTGATGATTTCCGCTTACAACCGAGTCGTTGCTAGGGAAATGGTACTTCGTCGTTTTTCATCCCACAAAATTCGTTGACCATTCGTTCGAAAGCTCTCGATTTATCCAACCATATTATGTTAACTACTGCGAAGTGCGTGGCCAACAAGCTGAGTTATGAGCATGGTTATTTGAATAATTGTGTACACTCAGGTGATCATTCTCAATAATTGATATTGTGAACATGATTGCAACCGCTTGTTAACAACGATTTAATGCTTGTTAACATGATTTAATGTTTTTCCCTCTCAAGGGAGAAATTATGTTTGTTTTTATTATTATTATTTATTTATCTATTTTTTAAATAAAATCCTAGGGTTTTCTTCAAAAATGACCCCATGACTAATTAAGTATGAGTTTTATAGGATTGAGATAAAAATTCCTTTCTTGCGCCAAAACATCAAGCTTTCCGAACAAAAGGATGAATTCGGTGGCCAGCACTTTTTGAGCATGTTAAATTGGTCAAATTTCAAAACATGCTAAAAAAAGCACTAAAAATTGTTATATTTATATTATAAAGCAGAATATTGCTCAAATAAAGTTTCATAACTACAAGATAGAACATTCCAAAATGTATAATTGTATAAAATTATATTGAATAATATAGGTACTTAAATGTGCTTAAAAAAAAAAAAAAAAAAAAAAAAAAAAAAAAAAGGATAAAAATTGCAAAAAAGCTAAAAATCCAAAATCTCTTTTTGAATAGCAGATTATTATTTAGAATACTTTTTTTATCTTAAAATTAATAGTTAATAATTTCTTTGCACTCAAAAAGCTCAAATTTAAAAACAATTCAACATTATACAATTTCATAATTCACGAAAATTCGCTCATACGATCATGCTGCATGAATGAATTTTTTTATTTCCATTATTTTTCTCAAAAAAACGTAAAAATGATTTTATAAAATCTATAACACTTACCTACCTCAGAGTATGCGAAAGCCTTTCACAAACTGGAGAAACAACCACACCGTAGTGCTGAGTGGTAACAGTGCTGATAAAACTATCACCAGTGCTACCAACACAATCTTTCCAGGTAGTATTACAAGCAGCTCTCCCGTTTTAAGTCACACAACACCACGGTATTTGTGGTTTACTGAATGTACAGAGAAGGTGAAGGAGGTCTGGCCTAGACCAGGTGACATATCACTAGGAGCAGTCTCCCAGCAGAGATTCATCCCATACCTCAACCATTGTATTTGGTCATCCTAGCTCCCTAGCCTTCTTTGTAGCGAATTTTTGTAAAAAATGAAGCTATTGCAATGGCTCCAAAAAATTTAAAATCAAAATTTTTGAAAATAGTCTTCATTGAAATCCGTTTTGAGACATTCTGAAACGAATCCCAGAGTTCAACATTTTTTCATTTATGTGTCCTTCCAGACGATAGCTCTCGTTAGGATTGAGATAAAAATTCTGATCTTTCCAAAAAATTAATCTTTCCAAACGAAAGGACGAGTTCGTTGGCCAGCATTTTTTGCGCACATTAAATTGGTCAAATTTAATGTGCTAAGAAAAAATATCAAAAAACAGCTAAAAATTGTTGAATCTATATATATATTTTTTTTAGCAGAATATTGCTTAAATGAAGTTTATTAACTATAAAATAGAACATTAAAAAATATATGTGCAAAATTATTCTGCAAAATATTCTTAAATTTCATTAAAATGTGCTAAAAAATCGATAAAACTGCAAAAAAGTTAAAAATCTAAAATCTCTTCTTGAATCACAGAATATTATTTGGAACGAGTTTTTTGCCATAAAATTGGTAGTTAACATTTTCTTTTCCCTCAAAGTCCTTAATTTTGAATATAATTTCACATTATATAGTACAATTTAAGAAAATTCGCTCTTACGATAATGCTGCATGACTGGAACTTTCTGTCCTCACTCTAAGCATAGTGGTTGTTGGTAGCTGCCTATTCTTTTTCTTGAAGACCGTAGGGAACCTCCTTTCACTTCATTATATATTATCTCTCTTCACTTTGCTTGCACTTAATTGGTTGTACCTCCAGCCCCCTTTCCTCTCTCTTGACCAATGGTATTCAATCTCCCTTCACCTGTGACTATATAAGTTATGTCCTTTCTAATGAGTGTTCAGTTATTGTTTGTTACTGATGATGACCTAACCGTTGAAATCAATTTAACATTGTAACTCATCATTTTTCGTGAAAATACTCATAGACAACGATTTTATGCTACGAGTTATGCTCAAGAAGCTCAAGTTAATATTCATGAGGGCAGAATCGGTATATCTTATTCTACTGAATAAAATTGTATTCATCTTGAATTTTTGAATTAGCATTGGTTCCTACTGTCTAAAATGTAAATGCAGATTTCAACTCAAAAAGGACAACAGAGAGGTACTTCAAATTTTTATAGTCAGAAAGTTTACCCATTTTATTGTACAAAAAATAAAACGCAAAACAAAACACTAAAAATTCACAACTAACTTAATTAAATATACACTTTTAAACAGACAAGTTATTTTTGATGTGCCATAGAATCCATTACGTCTTTTTTCGCTTCAAGTTGCTCCAAAGTTAGTAAACTCCTGCCAAGCTGGTCTTCACGGCTGAAAGGTTGAGCCATTTGCCGCAACCATTTTTTGGTGATCTGAATAGCTTCTTCTGTTGACAAGTTACAGAGATAATCAGAAAGGTGTTCTTGGATCCATTTGGGCAACTTGCTTCTCTTGTCAATGCGGCCGAACCTTTTATCTGCGAAAACCATAATGCCATAATCAGTTTTGCCCCGGATGGCACGTCCAACACATTGTGCCGCGTGTCGCATGGCGTCAAAGGTGAGAAAATCCGCTTCACGTATTTGAAATTGGTCTCTGAGGTAGTCAAGGCGTGCTCGGAGGATTCTGGATTGGGTGTAAACATACGGAATCCCGAACATCAACACAGCTCGGCCCAAATGATGGTCAAAGTCAACTCCTTCGGATACTTTGCCACGTGCGACTGACAACAGCACGGCCCCCCTGCCACTCTCACAAGCCTTGATATAGTTGAATAGCGCCAGCGACGTTTCTGCAGCATCTTGAGTTTCAATGAACAGAAGTTTTTTTCTTTGAAGATTGTCAATGACCCCTTGATCGTACCAGCTAGCCACTACACTCTCCAAATACATGTATGAAGTGAAAAAACACACAACGCCATCAGGAACAACAGTGCAGATTTCGACCAGGAGTTGCCCGTAGTTTCTGACAACTGCAACATCTTCTCTGGATTCAAACCTGGACGTCATAGCCACTTGGTCGCTTCCTTTGGCTACAATCATCGGCAGCAAGCAAGGACGTGCAAGTGTCATAGTAAAAGACTGACTCACAGCCGGATGAAAATTCAAAATCTTAGGAAACATATCCAAGGGAGACAATGTGCCTGATGTGATCACAACTGTTTGAAAGCGGTCGAAAATTGGCTTGACTGCGATTGAAGCATCGAGGCAACTGAAATGGAAAATCGGGTTTGGCACAGTAGGTTTATTGTCTTCAAAAGGCTCTATTATAATAGTGAAACCTTTTGTATACGTTGAAACCAGGGTTGCTAAATGTGTTATCAAAATTAATGGAGAGAAATCAGTTTGATCGGCGATTTCCAGGGTCCTTAAGAGAGAAGCCAGCCTTTCTGCACAAAACCTCAAAGGTTTTCTTTCTATGCACACTTTCTGTGAAATGTCTTTGAGAAATGCTGCAGGTGATTCATGAACAACGTGCTGAGTCCTCAACCGGGTTTTGATGTACTCCAAAAACCTTTTCAAGAACCCGACGAAATGGTCTGCCGTTCTTATATTTCCAGGTACGACTTCTTTCAAGATTTGATCAGGAAGAACTGGATTTGACAGGACTACGTCGGTTTCTCTAGCTCTGTGAGCATCTCTTAGACCTTGAACAAGTTTGTTGTACTCGTCCCTCAGCTTGGATGCATTCGCTTCTTTAGCTCTAGAAATGGTGTTCTCAAGTATTTGAATATTACTGGCACTTTTATCGATGATTTTTCTATTAACTTTGACGCTCATTGAATCGATACAGACATTATCGATGTTGTGAGCCTCATCAAATATGACTACAGAAGATTTAGAAATTTCTTTTGAAACCACTTCTGCTATCTTTGGGTCCAGGAGGTAATGGTAGCTGTAGACCACGATTTGAGCAAATCCAACTGCATGCCTAGCGTAGAAGTAAGGACAGTAGTTGTTCTTATGGCCGAACTCCTTGAGATCATCAAGACTAAAGACTCCCTTAGGAAGAGCAACTTCTCTACCGTGAGCATCAAAATTTTCATAGTAGGTACAAATCGGAACATCTCGGTTCGTCGAAGCCCGCTCCCTGACATAGGAAGCAGTCAAACTGTGGCATCGCCCGTCCACAATTTTCCCTTCCCTCTCTTTGCTCACTTGCGGGTGTATACAAAGGTTCTTTCTAGAGCTCAGTACCAACCCTAGGAAATCTAATCTCTTTCCATGCGACTCGTAATACTCAAACAGTTTCCTGAGCTCCTCGATAACTTTCTCGATTTCTGGAATGGTTCGGGAACAATATATTAGTTTTGTGAGCTCTAGCGGATTTTCAACCATGTAAGCCACGATCAAAGACAGCAGGGTGACAGTTTTGCCGGTCCCCGAAGGCATTTCTAGGAGGCAGTGTCCCTTAGCGTCAAGGCCTTTTTTTAGTTCACACATGTAAGAATACTGTTCAGGGTAGATGTATTCATATGGGAATAACACCTCAAGTCCATCTACGTCTAACTTCATGTTGAAGTCGATACGGTGTGTTCAACAATGAGGAATCCTAACACCGATACAACTAAAACATACTGAACTTCCGTAACTAGAGTATACCAATAATACAGCAATTACTCACATGATTCTAATTAATAGTTTCTTTGCGGAACGGTTCAATTTCGTAGGTATGTCAACCACAAACTAAATAGTTACGTACACCAAGTATGAGTGCATGAGACGCCAGCAGTTCTTCACTACACGGATGAATCACATCACGCACCTTTAGGTAGTATTCCAAACAATAGAAATAATTCTTCACTATTACAGAAATACGTTTATCAACCGAATATCATACGAAAACAGATTTGAGGAATAATCTCTACTATAAATTTGCTGAGTATTTTTTGTATAATGGAGATTGTATTGAAGTTTAAAGTAACGTCAAACGATCAAACCCTTTTTGCACCTTCCAACGTCTTCTTCGGCTTGATATTTGATGGCTCTGCTTGAGATGCTTCCATATTTCTGTGGAAAATAGAACTTGAATTTGACATATCGAAAGTCAGATTTGGCGTTGAAGTCTTATCAATCTTATCATCTCACCTCCTTAAAATTCGAATTTTTCCAATTTTTTCAAACTATTTTTTAAGTGTGGTCATAGTTGAACTTGAAACAGGTCGTAGGGCGTACCTACTTCATAAAAGTAAGTACATTTATTGCCGTAGTTACATTAGGTCTCACATGTAAATAAATACACAGGTACTCCAATGAGTTATATAAAATTGTGCAATTTTCAGGGTGCAAAGATGCTGGTACCCATGGCTGTGTCAGCTCGGTGTGCTGTAAAGGAAAGTGCCAAGCTTTTCCCTCTCATTATATCCCGTCATGTTCATAGAAAAAAGGCCGAAAAAGTTGTTCTTGTTGGAAGCAACTTCTCCACTGTGTACATGTGAGCTGATTCTTATAATCAGTTGTGTAAATATCGTGGTCTTTAGGTCTGATTTTAGTTGTTAAAAAAAAAAAGAAAAAAATTGAAGGCTTGGTTAGGAAACATACCTACTGTAGTGGATTTAGATATGTTTTACTTGGCGTAGGTAGGCCAAGTCGGACATTTATATTCCGGTTATGCGGGTTAGTCCCCGGGTCATTCCCGTGAGGAATGTGAGCGGATCCGCCAAGGTCAACTGGCTTGGCGGACTGAAATGGGAGATAGTTCGTGTCGCAGCCGCGTGGAGCGCTGGGCTCGCGTAGCAAGTGCTGGGTTCGATCAGTTTGGTACTGAGCCGTTTTGTAATATTCCGGCCTTAGATTTATATCTGAAGGGGGAATATGTTTAGCTTGGTTGAGGTACTGAAAAGTATCCTTCGCTTTTTGTGCATTTGGAGTGTATTTGACACTCGGATCGGCCGGGTAGGCCTGCGTCGAATATCGTGGGTATTCGGACAGCTTGGTCGAATCGTAATGATCGGCTTCAGAGCGAGTCTGAAAGGTATCCTCGATCTTTTGTATAGGCGAGGCTTGATCGAACGTTTCTTGAACGAATACGTCGGGCGAGAAGGCGGTCCGGACGTGAGGATCGCGCCTTGCGCTGTCGCTAGGTTCAGCGGATTCGCCGTGTAGCCGGTAGGGAGCACTACGGGGGCTACTCGGCCCGGCTTCGCCGTCGTCTGCCTCCCCTTGCAAGGGGAAATAGGACGGCCGACGTTCCATCGAAATAACCGAGTTTTTAGCTCGTTTCGATGCCTCTATGTGTGAAAAATAGAGGGTTTGGGAGGTGGACTCGCTTGACAGAGCGTCTTTCCAATGCTCGTATGTCAGGGTCCTACCTCGTAGCCTTAAAAAAGGCTTCCTTAGACGGTAAATTAGAGCGGATGAGCAGAGTAATTTACCGGCGTGCCCACAGCGGTCGGTTACGAGCTTAATGCTACGAAACCCGGGCGACACGGCTCGGAACGTCCCTCGGGCGTACGATCTAAAGAGAATATCGATAGATGTACCGGGTGGCGTCCTGACAGATGAACTACGTTGGGCAATGAGCAGGATGAATAATCACTGGACTCGTAGATGCCAATGCGAGATCTGTGTGGAGAGAAGGTATGGCTTGTAGAAAGCAGTAGGAAGCCGTTCTTGAGATGAACTCGTAATGCAGAAGGTTCGTCAGCGTAGAGCGTGTAGAATTCTTCGTACTTCAGAGGTGTCGTCGTCGAGAGCGGAGAGTGGAATGAAATTCGGAGGGCTCCCAGCGGGGTATTTATAGGGAGGTGGCCGCCTCCTGCCGCCTCCTGGTTGGTCCGCTTAATTTCATAAATTCGACTGTGCAATCTCATTGGTTCGCACATTGTTTTCTCAGTATCTGTGCGTATGATAGCTGAGTTGGTCTTTCGAGGTGGTTTCCCCACGTCCGTCGCTGTGACGGGGTCCCCGGGGGTGGTTGGACGACCTTGAGTTTTCCTGTTTGAGGTTTCTCATTCAAGGCGACTTGTTTCGAGATGTTTGTCGCATCTCTCTCGCCCAGTAAATGTTTGGGGAGGTCGCCTTGTGTGTTATTCTTTAATATTTCACTTTTGAGAGAGAATTTAGTATTTTCTCTCTGGTGAAATATTTTGTTTGACGGAGTTGTAACTCGACGTCTTATAAATATTTTTGTGTTGTGCCTACCTCTTTTTGGTAGCCCTGAAAAGGGCTGTTGAAAAGAGGTGGTGGATTTCACCACAGGGGCCCCCCCAAGACGTCGTGTTATCAACGACGACGCCGATGGGGGAGAACTGGGAGGTCTACACGGAATTCTCCGTAGGAGAACCTCGCCAGTTGGGGCGGAGGCGGAGGTGCAGGCCTCGCGTCCCGCGCCTGTGGTGCGCCCCGGCCTCGTCGGTTTCGACGAGCGCCGCGGGGCGGCCGTGGCCGGCCCGAGCTTTGCCGACGGGAGCCAAACCCGCGAGGGTTTGGCCCGCGGCCGCGGCTGGGCTGTTGCGGAGGTGCTCGTTCTGGCTCCGACCACCCCGCAGTGCTCATCTCCTCCCACCGAGGCACGGGCACGTCGCCCGAGCTGATCCACTTGCGTGGTATCGCTGGGAGCTGGTGAGCGGGTGGAGCCGTAGGTAGTGGTTGGAAAGGCTGGGGCCTTGTCCACACTACCTCTCTGGGAGCGCTTTCCGCTTTCTGTGCCTCCCTCGTCGGTGAAGGCGGGAGCGGGCCGAGCGGAGCCGGTAGATTCTCCTCGGCGAGGAGGAACTCTTCTACTTCCTCTGTTAGCATGTCTGTGGGTCTGGAGGCTGCCATGGTTGAGATTGGTATGATCTCTGGCTGTGGGGTGTTCCATATTTATACCTCCCACTGTTCCTACCCGAGAAAAATGGGCGTGGCTTGTTTTGAGTGCAGTCACCCACTTCTCGTCGAATTTGGTAGAGGGGACGCGCCCTCTGGCGGATTTTCGGGGAGTTTTCTCCTCACTTTCTGCCTGATTTTGTGGTACAGATTGTCCTTGTGATACAGCTTCGTCCGAGTGTAGAGTATAAGCTGGTTTTATTTGCTGTTTGGGAACTTTTTTAGTATGTTCGCCAATTTGCACTGTAACCGAAAACTTATCTCTTTTAACCACTTTGAATGGTCCCGTGTAAGGACATTGCAGAGAGGTGAGCTGTGTGGGCACTCTGATATAGACATGAGTACATGTATCCAAATTTTTGGGCATGTTTACGGCATATTTCGTATTATTATGTTTAATATGCGTAGGCCGGAAGAAAAGAGGTTCCGAAAGGTTCGTAGAAGTTACGAAAATGTCTCCAGGGAGTGGTACGTCAATTCCGTAAACTTTTTGGAAAGGCGTAGTTTCGGTCGCCGGGTCTACTGCCGTACGCATGGCGAGTAGAACTTTGGGAAGTGCGTCGAGCCAATTTTCGTTTTGTGCTTTGAGAGCCTCTTTCAAAGATCTATTTCTGTGTTCTACCATTCCGTTTGTTGATGGTTTGTATGGTAACGTGTAAGTATGTTTTACTCCGAGACGTTCCATAATGGAATTGAACAGATCTGATTCAAATTGAGTGCCCTGATCACTTGTGATGTATTTAGGTACGCCCTTTGAAGCTACCCAAATATTGATAAAGGCGTTTGTGATTGTGGTTGTTTCGATGTTGTTAAGAGGGACTGCCTCTAACCAACCCGTTGCTCTATCAACCATCATTAAAATGTAACGTTTCCCTCCTTTAGCTAAAGGTAAGGGTCCGGTAATATCAACGTGTACGTGTGAAAATTTGTTTGCCGTTTCAAATTCGGAGTAAGGGAGCTTCACGGAGCGCGTGATTTTTGCTCGTTGGCAAGTTTCGCACGCTCGGACCCAGTTGGAGACATCTGCACGGAGTCCGTGCCAAAAATATCTTTGTTTAACTTTATACACTGTAGAGTGTATACCTGGGTGTCCCAAATTGTGAATTTGGCTTATTATTTCTTCCCTTATTTCGTTTGGAATATAAGGTCTAGGGTGTCCTAGGTCTAGGTTACACCAAATTTCTCCTTGAGAGAATTCAACTCGTGTGAGTTTCAATTTGTCCTCCGCGGTAGGGGGAGAACGAATTTGTGAATTTGAAATGTGCAGTAGAAGATTGCATTCTATTGCAGCCGTAATTTTTGAAATTTCGGCTATGGGTGGACCCTCGTCCGTCTGGGTTGAAATCGATTTCGTTTGAATTTCAACCGGATCGAAGGGTCTGGAGAGTGCGTCGGCGACGACGTTGCTCTCTCCGGAAATATGACGAATGTCACTCGTCATTTGAGAGATGTATGTTAGCCATCTTAATCTCATTTTAGAAAAATGTGCATTTTTCTTAAGCATCGTGCCTAGCAGAGGCTTGTGATCCGAACAAATATGGAAAGATCTGCCGTCCAAGTCATTGTGCCAGTGAATGCACACTTGGTAAACGGCGAACATTTCTTTGTCGAACGATGCTTTGTTCTTCCATTGTTCTGGAATTTCTTTACTGAAAAATCCCAATGGTTGGTACGATTTCGAGCCATGTTTGTCTGTAATTTCTTGTTCTAGTGCCGCTCCGATGTGTGTGTCGGATGCGTCACAGACTAATCTCCACTCTGCCGTAGGGTGTGGGTGAGCAATGTTATACAATGTTGCTTTGATCATTGCTTGTTTTAAGCTGTTGAAAGCTTTTTCTCTCTCTGATGTCCATTCGATAGGTGTTCTGTCATTTTTTTTGTTTGACTGAATGGAGTCATACAGAGGTTGTGCCGTGTGAGCGAATTTGCTTGAGCATGCTCGGTAGAAACCACACATACCTAGGAATCTGCGTAGACTTCGTACGTCTATTGGCCTAGGAAATTGTTCTATGGCTTCTATTTTATCTCGTTTAGGAATTATCCCTTCCTTCGAGATAGTGAAACCTAGGAAATCGACGGTAGGTTTTGAAAAAATGCATTTATCAAAACCTACTCGAAGTCCGTGTTCCCCTAGTTTGTCAAAAATTTGTCTGAGGTGGTTCATGTGTTCGTTATAATTTTTAGAAGCCACCAGGATGTCATCTAGGTATACAAATGCGAAATCAAATTTTCGCATGATGCTGTCCATGTATCTTTGCCATGTTTGAGCCGCTCCGGCCAAACCCATGCTCATTTTCTTAAACTCATAAAGACCGAAAGGTGTAATAATTGCAGTTTTATGAGCGTCATCTGGGTGCATCGGAATATGATAATACGCCGATTTTAAATCTATTGTCGAATAGATTTGCGTATCATGTAAATTCGCTTGGAAAGAGCGAATGTGAGGAGGAGGGTAGGCGTCTTTCTTCGTTTTCGCGTTTAGGAAACGGTAGTCGCCGGTGATTCTCCATGACCCGTCTTTTTTTGGCACACAGTGTAACGGGGATGCCCATTCGGAATCTGATGGTGCAATTATGCCTTCTGAAAGCATTTTGTCAAAAGTACTTTTGACTTGAGCCCGTTTTTCGCCCGCCATGGGTCTTGCTCGGAAGTGTACTGGTGTTCCTTCCGTGGTTATACGGTGGTAAACCCCGTTGTTTTTCCATTTACCTTGAAGTTTGCTCATTTTATCATTGTATTTGTCAATGATAGAGCGAATGTTTTCGTCCTCCGTGATATGCACGTCCTCTGGTTGAGGGGTATTGTCACGATGAGGGATAGTAGCTGCTATTTGTTCGTCAGTGAACTTTTTGTTCATGACTGCAGCTATTTTTTGATCGGCATAGCTCTTTATTTTATCTTTATAAATGTACTTGTGTTTGACCCGTATTCCGATATCCCAAGACTCGAGGAATGGAATACCTAGGATCGCTAGATCAACTTTCGTGATCATAAAATCGGTGGTCATGTCTCCGAGGCCGATGTTAATTGTTGTGTCAGCTCGCCCTAGTGTGTCTATAGGGGCTCCGTTAGCTGCTGTGAGCTTAACGTTGGACTTAAGAATTTTCAAGCCCAATTTTTGTGTGACATTGTGGGGCAGAATGTTCACTTCTGCTCCCGTGTCAATGAGAAATTCAGTGCCATTTAGTTTGCACTTGAAAAAGAGCCTTTTATACCCAGTAGACTGCCGGCGTATAGGCTCAGATACACTGGCAGTTATTCGTTTTCCGAACTCTCTGCGTCGGAGGTTGGAACGGTACTTTCTTGTACCGACCTCTGAGTATTTTCGGTAGAAACCCGGGTTTTAGGCTGGCTTATAGTCGCTGCCTTTCTGCTAGTTTTGGAAGCAGTGTTTGTCTTCCAAGTGCAGTGTTCTGGGTCTGCACATTTGCGAGTTTCGTTACCGAAACGTGCGTGGTTTCGACAGACATAGGCCGTCGGTTTGTGAGGCTTACTCTCCACTGGTTGGGGTTTGAACTCAGCTTGTTTCGAGAGGGCCTTTTTGAAACCAGTATTTATGGGTTTCGGAGTAGATTCTACTCCTCGTATGTTCAGAGAAGTATTCTCTGTTCTGTACGCGTGTAGCGTATCAGCTAGGTCGAGCCGGGAGGTCGTGGTAGGCTGAGCTGCGACCATACCTCGTGCTTCGATGGGTAGAGTCTCGATCCACTTTTGAGTGATCAGAGCTTCTGAAAAGTACCCAACAGCTTTCGAGTACATTTCGTGGTACTTGGTGCTGGGTTTTTTGGCGAGAGATGCGGGGTCCTCGAGTGCGAGGAGCCTGTCCTGTAAGGACAACCCATATTCTCGCTGGAGGCGCTGTTTGGCCTCTTCGTAGGGTGCGTGGGGTGCCGTGAGGTAAGCTGAGTCGATAGCTTCCCTCATTTCTTCTGGTACCCACTTGTATATAGCTGAGAAGCATTCGTTCTGCGTTCTCAGGTGTTTTCGCACGCAGTATTGATCGAACTCGGCGAGTGCACGATCGATATTCTTCTTTTGGAAGATTGGTTTTTGATAATCTCCCATCTCCTCTAAAAGTGCTTGAAAGCCACTTTGTGTAGAGGGATGTTGTGTGAGATGTGGGGCGTAGAGGCCCGGCGGGGGTCGCACGCCCGCAGTGGTTCCCTGAAATCCACTAGCTTCATAAGAGGGAACGAAATGCTCCGTGTTGAGCCTGTTCAAAGGCGGGGTCACCATTTGTAGTGGATTTAGATATGTTTTACTTGGCGTAGGTAGGCCAAGTCGGACATTTATATTCCGGTTATGCGGGTTAGTCCCCGGGTCATTCCCGTGAGGAATGTGAGCGGATCCGCCAAGGTCAACTGGCTTGGCGGACTGAAATGGGAGATAGTTCGTGTCGCAGCCGCGTGGAGCGCTGGGCTCGCGTAGCAAGTGCTGGGTTCGATCAGTTTGGTACTGAGCCGTTTTGTAATATTCCGGCCTTAGATTTATATCTGAAGGGGGAATATGTTTAGCTTGGTTGAGGTACTGAAAAGTATCCTTCGCTTTTTGTGCATTTGGAGTGTATTTGACACTCGGATCGGCCGGGTAGGCCTGCGTCGAATATCGTGGGTATTCGGACAGCTTGGTCGAATCGTAATGATCGGCTTCAGAGCGAGTCTGAAAGGTATCCTCGATCTTTTGTATAGGCGAGGCTTGATCGAACGTTTCTTGAACGAATACGTCGGGCGAGAAGGCGGTCCGGACGTGAGGATCGCGCCTTGCGCTGTCGCTAGGTTCAGCGGATTCGCCGTGTAGCCGGTAGGGAGCACTACGGGGGCTACTCGGCCCGGCTTCGCCGTCGTCTGCCTCCCCTTGCAAGGGGAAATAGGACGGCCGACGTTCCATCGAAATAACCGAGTTTTTAGCTCGTTTCGATGCCTCTATGTGTGAAAAATAGAGGGTTTGGGAGGTGGACTCGCTTGACAGAGCGTCTTTCCAATGCTCGTATGTCAGGGTCCTACCTCGTAGCCTTGAAAAAGGCTTCCTTAGACGGTAAATTAGAGCGGATGAGCAGAGTAATTTACCGGCGTGCCCACAGCGGTCGGTTACGAGCTTAATGCTACGAAACCCGGGCGACACGGCTCGGAACGTCCCTCGGGCGTACGATCTAAAGAGAATATCGATAGATGTACCGGGTGGCGTCCTGACAGATGAACTACGTTGGGCAATGAGCAGGATGAATAATCACTGGACTCGTAGATGCCAATGCGAGATCTGTGTGGAGAGAAGGTATGGCTTGTAGAAAGCAGTAGGAAGCCGTTCTTGAGATGAACTCGTAATGCAGAAGGTTCGTCAGCGTAGAGCGTGTAGAATTCTTCGTACTTCAGAGGTGTCGTCGTCGAGAGCGGAGAGTGGAATGAAATTCGGAGGGCTCCCAGCGGGGTATTTATAGGGAGGTGGCCGCCTCCTGCCGCCTCCTGGTTGGTCCGCTTAATTTCATAAATTCGACTGTGCAATCTCATTGGTTCGCACATTGTTTTCTCAGTATCTGTGCGTATGATAGCTGAGTTGGTCTTTCGAGGTGGTTTCCCCACGTCCGTCGCTGTGACGGGGTCCCCGGGGGTGGTTGGACGACCTTGAGTTTTCCTGTTTGAGGTTTCTCATTCAAGGCGACTTGTTTCGAGATGTTTGTCGCATCTCTCTCGCCCAGTAAATGTTTGGGGAGGTCGCCTTGTGTGTTATTCTTTAATATTTCACTTTTGAGAGAGAATTTAGTATTTTCTCTCTGGTGAAATATTTTGTTTGACGGAGTTGTAACTCGACGTCTTATAAATATTTTTGTGTTGTGCCTACCTCTTTTTGGTAGCCCTGAAAAGGGCTGTTGAAAAGAGGTGGTGGATTTCACCACACCTACCCAAGGGTAATAACGTACTCAGTCCAGCATGACTAATAGAGCAAATTTTCAAGTAAAAGTTGTGGTTGACAAATTAGGCACCTAAATTCTAATCATTGAGGCCACCCATGTCCTGAATAAAACTGAGAGGACAGCCGTGTGACGAGATCGCAAAGAAAATTTTAGAACACGCAGCCGAACTCGAAAATTTGGTCAATGAGCTACCCACGGGTGCGAAAAGGTATTTTAACTATTTTTAAATGGAAGAAGGTTCCACCCTAAGAAGTTTGGCATCAACTGGGCTCTCCTACGATGAATAGTTTTCTTTCTATGATTTTTCAAAATTTTTGTTCCAACAAGGACAAATGGGCGTCCTAGAGGAGCTCAGAGCTCGAAAATGCGTTCCAACAAGGTTATGGGGTTGAGAAAAAATTAGACAAAGTGCATATATTTTTTATAGATGCAGAAATGTTTTCCCCTTGCATATTCTTAAGCAGCTGTATACATATTTAATTCATTCTTATATTACATACGGCGCTATAGCCTGGGGCTGTACATACAAATCTCATCTCAGACCCCTGCGAATTTCTCAACGACTGATCTTAAAAATAATAATGAAAAAACCCATTTTATATCCAACAAATCAGCTTTTTGGGAGTACAGGCTTTTTAAGCGTCAACCAGACCATTTCGTAACAAAATATAAAATTTTATTTAAACAGGCCATGGCTTTTACAGGAAAATCAGTCTTCCCACTTAACCAGGAACCCCAACAAGTATATTATTCCCCACAAAACTACCCAGCTCGGTTTTTGGTATTATTTCCAATAATAAGCCTATGTGATCGTGTAGCAAAAAATTTTTATAACCCCCCCTCAAACTTTGTCACTTTACGTTTCAAGGTGCGTAGAATCCAAATTTGAAATGTCCGTCCGCCTTCCGCCGCCCGGGCCATAAAAGGCCTAAGAATTGACTTAAAAAACCCGTTCTTTCGCACATGCACTCCATTTGGGGTCTAGTTGGTCCTAACGTTTAACCATCCTGATCGCTTTACTCGTATAGATGCTATGGTCCAAAAACGGGCGAAAAAGTGTCTTTTTCAAGGCTTTGTTAGACGCACGCACGCACGCCTGGCACGCTTGGCAGGGGGTCACGGTGGGTGGTGAGGGGGGTGAGCGGGGGGTGGTGTGAGAGGAGGCGCCGCGGCACCTTGTGGTGGGTACGGCGTTTCTTCGAGGCATGAATATAAGCTTTTCCTACGCATATTTAATAACATATCCTCTCGACTTTTCGTACGTGCTTAGATAATGATATTATTAAGGCAATAACTATTTGAATAGATAGGAGCTCAAATCGAGAAATATAAACATGCGTATATAATTATAGAAGTATAGGTTGTGGCAACTCGAAATAGGACACGCCGAGGAGTCTGGACGGGCCTTATGACGTACGCAAGCCAACTAAAACTACGATCATACTCAATTGAAAAAATAATAAACCTTTGTGAAATAGTTTGCAGCGTTTTTAAATATTACTTCGCAAGGGCCCAAACTTTTGAATACACTTCCAACCAGTCTTCTGTTCCCACCAAAAACGCTAAAAAATAAGGCTTTGTTAAAAGCATGGATATCTGCAAATATCTTGTTGGAATACTTATATTATATTTCATTACTTCCCTGTTTTCATCTATATCTTTTTATAAAAATATGTTTGTATAGTCATTACTTATATAGTCACTTACCTTCCCTTTCTATAATTCTCTTATGCGATGTGTAACAACAACAGTTCTGATAGGCAGAAAAACAATATTATAATCGATTTTTCTCACATACTGATAAGCCCACGCACAGGCTTCTTTTGCCTAGGTGGGATTTGTGCAATTTTTTGGATTCAAGTAAGGTTTTTTTTTTGTACTATTGGCCTGCCCTATACATTGGATCATTTTATAAAATTTTGTATTCGTTGCACAAATAAAACTGATTTAAAACTAAAAAAAAGAGCTCCGTCTCCGCGTTCCAACAGATCTTTGAGCGCCCCCAGAGCTGCTCCAGGGGTCTTCCAAGCAGCTCCACACTCACTTTGTTCCTACAACGCTTCGAGAGCGACCCCCGGTGCTCCTCCAGAGTTGCCCAAGGGGTTCGCTCCAAGGTCGCCCACTTTCGTGTATGTTGGAACACTTCGGGAAGATGTGATAACAAACTTAGTAGAGAAGGTGAAAACAGTTTAGAGAAGGTTATGCGGATATGTAGTTTACCCAAGGGTAGGAGGTTATTTCAAAATGCGCATGCGTAGGGCTCGGAGCTCTCGATGAGACCCTGTCAAAAGTGTGGGGCTGCTTGGGGCACCCCCGGAGCAGCTCTGGGGGCGCTCTAAGATCTATTGGAACAATTGGAACATGGAGCTCTCAACCCCATAACCTTGTTGGAACAAAGCTACTTTTGACTGGGCCTCATCGAAAGCTCCGAGCCCTACGCATGCGCATTTTGAAATAACTTGCTACCCTTGGTGAAGGATTAAAGAATAATATACTACAAAACTAACTCTGAAATTAACGTTAATAAATTTTATTCAACTTTGCTATGACAGCAGAAATTGTAACAGAGTTACCTCCTGAGAGGTCCATCAAGCTCCCGTCAGAGCACCAGAGATAGCGCTGTCGGCGTCCCGTTGATGAATCAATGGGCGCTGCGGGCTGTTCTCGATCATTTTTGGCAGCTGGTTTGGCGTTGGATGGAATTCCAGGTGACTGGAAAATCAACCTTCCCCGAACATGGCTCATTAAAAGCTATTAGTAGGGGTGGTATCTCTCTGACGGGATGCTGTTACTCTCCTCTACCTGATTTATGAGGATTTAGGCCCCCATTGCACCTAAATTCCTTATATGGTAGCAGAGCGTGGTTTGGATTATGCACGGCTGACGCCTAGTAGTCCAATCCACTATTTTTTGGGGCGTTAATGTTTCAGAAGAAACATGGCCCGGGGTTCCAGAAGGAATTCCCATTATCACCCTTTGGTATATAAATAATTTCATTGGTCTTTGACTTATAATTTCTCTTTTATTCCCCTTTTATATTTTATATACCATATTTTCTTTCAATTTTATGCCACCTGAGTATTGCTATAATGTCAATTACCAGGTTAGTGCACAATTTAAGTCCCCTAAGTTGGGCAAATTCATTTTATATTATTTAAATTTCATGCCACCTGAGTATTGCTATATGTCAATTACCAGGTTAGTGCGCCATTTAAGTCCCCGAAGTTGGGCAATTTAATTTAAAAGTCCCCAATGTTGGGCAAATTAATTTCTATATATATTTTGATTTCCTAAGGTATAAGTCTCCATAGTTGAGCATCCGTTTTGTCCCGATTGTTCAATGAAGAGACTTCTTATGAAGCTTCATTGGCAGTCCTGTTTTAATTTCTATTCCCCCATCCTCAAAACGCCAATGCAGCTATTTATGATTGAATGAGCATTAGTTCTCAGCTATTAACTATTCCACCCAGTTAACATCCTTGATCTTCAATCAAGGATGTCTTTAAGGGGAGGAGTGTAACAGAGTTACCTCCTGAGAGGTCCATCAAGCTCCCGTCAGAGCACCAGAGATAGCGCTGTCGGCGTCCCGTTGATGAATCAATGGGCGCTGCGGGCTGTTCTCGATCATTTTTGGCAGCTGGTTTGGCGTTGGATGGAATTCCAGGTGACTGGAAAATCAACCTTCCCCGAACATGGCTCATTAAAAGCTATTAGTAGGGGTGGTATCTCTCTGACGGGATGCTGTTACTCTCCTCTACCTTTTTATGAGGATTTAGGCCCCCATTGCACATCTGGGGGGGGGGGCACCTGAATTCCTTATAAAATACAAATATAATTAGAGTGGTTACACGAATCAAATCCTACATTTCTCCCTCCTCAATGTTCATTGAAAGTTTCCCTCACCAGGATGTTGGAAACTGCGCCTTCTCTTGCTCATAGCAGAGTCCTTCTCACTTACGGGTGTAGTAATTCTTCGATCAGGGTCTGGAACGTCCTTCTGAGCCTTTCTGCAAGTCATTGATCGTCTCTAACTCATCTTGGAGATCATCTACGAACTCTTGAATCATGTCCTTAAAATCTCCTGTAATATCCCTGTACGTCTTTCCTTTGGTACTATTCACTGCACGAATCTTCACTTCCCTTGGTAAACTCAATTTAAAAGTTACGCTTTTTCTTAAAAGTTAACCTTCTCTAAATTGTTTTTACCTCCTCTACTACGTTTGTTGTCACATCTCTCTCCGAAATGTTCCAACAAACACGAAAGTGGGAGACCTTGGAGCTAACCCCACGGCAACTCTGGAGGAGCCCCGAGGGTCGCTCTCAAAGTGTTGTTGGAACAAAGCTTAAGTTTCGTACACTGGTGACGTCAAAGTACCTGGGCGAGGCCCCCCTGCCTACCAGCGTGACGTCACTAGTGCAAAATTCGAAAAATCATTGAAAGAAAACTACTCAACGCAGGAGAGTGCGGATGGTAGGTATCAAATTTCATGCACTGGAACCTATTTTCATTTAAAAATATAAAATGAATACGTGGGTAACACTCATTATGGGGATTTTTCACCAAAAACTCGGTTTTTCTCATTTATGAATCTTAGAGATCTAGGAGTGGTCGCAATCTGCTCAGCACTAAAAAATACTTCGAATGTGACACCACACATGCTCTTTTGTCAAAAAACCGTTTTTTTCTTCATTTTTTGGGGATAAATTTGAGCATGAAATTCAGGAGTGATCGGGCTGGCCAACGAACTTGACCTGTCTTTTGCCAAGACGGATTTTCCTGCGTTGGAACGAATTTTTGCTCCGTTTTCAAAGGGAGTTATCGTCTGGAAATACACTCGTAAATAAATTCTAGAAATGAGTTAAAATCTTGGATTGTGTTCTTCAATGTGTGAAACGGATTTGTTTGGGGTCTCCGACCCTTCAAACCCACTTCTAAAATTTCGAAGCCATCTATAAATACCTCATTTTTTCTTTGAAAATTCGCTAAAGGCCGTATCACGCTTGCATTTTACTAGCTTTTTTCTCGCATTTTTAATGCTCAACCGTGAAGAAGGCAATGTGCTTTTTCCCAAGGTCAGCTGTGAATGTTGAGGAGGAATAAGTAAAAAACAGCCCATTCTGGCGGAATGCGGTTTTATTAAGTCTGTCAGGTTAGGGAGGGCTCCTAGGGGTTTTCCATTGGATTGTTACCTTCCCAAGCGTTACGTTTTAGCATTTTTCGTGTTGAGGTAAAAATTAGAACATGTTCTAATTCTCCTATGTGAGTAAAAAAATGCTCCGCCAGGATGCGCAATGGTAAAAAAAGCTGATCTTGGAAAAAACACTTCTTCTTCTCGTTTAGGCATTAAAAATGCCGAAAAAATGCTGGTGTGATACGGCCTTAACATAGGTGGTGGAGCCTGGCTGGTCGCTTAACACTATATAAAATAAAAGCAATTGACCGGCCTTTGAGTATAAATTATATGGAG
Organism: Adelphocoris suturalis; assembly: GCA_030762985.1. Taxonomy (NCBI): domain Eukaryota; kingdom Metazoa; phylum Arthropoda; class Insecta; order Hemiptera; family Miridae; genus Adelphocoris; species Adelphocoris suturalis. The sequence goes on from CM061049.1 coordinate 20,021,164, forward strand.
AGCTATTAGCACAAGGAAAACTCTCACAGTCAAAGAAGTTTAATTAAATCGGCTTCGTAGCTCAACCCGCTAATCAGCAGTGTAGATAAATAATTCATTTGTACAATTCATCTATTTTAGGTTCCCGCAAATCTCGATGTGCTCACTCGTCAACAAATTCAAAAAGTACCAGTTGATTGCGTTCGGTGCTGGAACACCCGTAATGTTTGGTCTCAACGCCCTGGAACTCTGTGACCAATCAATTTCAGTTACTTTCGTGTGCGTGGGTGAGTTGTTTAACTATAACTATGTTATGGTAATTGTTGAATTCCGTATCAAGTGTGCCATAATAACGAATCAAAAGCTGGCAGTAATTGGAAATGGCATTTCACGATATGACATCACTCATACTTACCAATACATACTAGGTTTGTTTCCACTGCTTCTCTGGAGCAGGTTCAGTTCAGAGCAAGTGCAGAGCAATAGCATCTCCATCGCTGTTCAGTTCAGATGGTAGCGGAAAGGCTCAAGGACATGTTCGGGGCAGTAACCATGGATACATGAAGATCCTTATCACTTATCAAACAAACCCTTGTTTTCGTGCCCTCTGTCCCACGTTCTGCTGTTGTTCTGTGTGAGGTTATTGGAGTTTGAGGAAAGATATATAAGGTTATCCAAAGTTTCAAGGAGCGCATGCGCGGAACAAGCTACACCTGGTCTTCCGGCAGAGCGAATGTTCATGTTCCTTGGGCAGCGGAAACACCGGTTATCTTGCACCGAATATGAACTGGGAGACTACGGAAACGCCTTTTTCTCACTCCTTCTTCAGTGACCAAGCGCAACTAGACCTAAACCTGTTCGGTACAGCAGTGAAAACAATCCTACTAATATGCTGGGTGTCACACAAAGAAGGAATCGATTCTACAACTAATTTTAGGAGCGTCTCTGGAAAACCTGATCTACCACAGGGAGTGCCAACCGACCGGTTTTAGCCGAATACCTGCTCCTGCTCCGAATACCAATTTCCCCGACCTGATGTTCACAGAGTAAAGTGGATGGCGGAAGGGACGGAACAGGGGGCTGAAGGCTATCCGGAGTCAAAGCCATGTGCCGAGCAGTAGGATTTGAGGGGTTAGAAGGGTGTCTAACCCTGAGTTGAGTGGCATGCACGATTTTCTGTGTTTGAATATCGTTAGTGGTTCCTGACTTACAATGATTCCCCGGGGACCATGTAGCAAGTTTGCAGTCTGTCCTAAGAAGGACCCATACCAATTTCGGTGGCCCAGGTGGCTATCGAGAGTACTCAGAGGCGGAGGAAACATGACTAATGAGTTGGGCAAATATGGCACCTACGGCAGGTGCCATGCCAGATGAAGTGAGGGAGTTCTCCTAGGAGAGGCTAGCACGTGTCATTACAACTCCTGAACCGATAGATGGGGGATATTGAGCTTTGGTTTTTCGTACTTAACCCTTCAGTACTCGCGTCGGGTCCCTGATGACCCGGTCAACTTTCAAGTTCTAATTTCAACGTCTTCCTATCGGTTTTTGCCCCCGACCCTCCTTGTATTCTCCTAGCTCCTGGAAATGATAAGTTTAGTCACCTTTCGAACTTTGAACAGGGCACACGTTACTCACAATCACTAATCTGACCCGACGCGAGTGGTAACGTCCGTAGTTTTTACCAGGTGTTGACCCGAGGCGAGTACAACCGTACCTCACCTGATATGAACTAGGAAATTCATTTTTCATTCAATTTCCTCACGTTTATAAAGTCTATCTCGGTATTTGCTACGAATGAAGATATTAGCAAGTATCATGTTTTACCAAACTGGGTTTTTTGTTTGAAATTGAGCGAAATTCAGCGCGAGCCGACATGTTTTCTATTGATTTTCACCTACAACCAATGGATTGCTAGGGAAGTGTAACTCCCTTAGTTTTCATAGCAGGAGAATCGTTCGCCACTTTTTGGAATGCTCTCATTTTATCACAACACCGCATAATCCCTAAGCCACTGTAGTGTGAAGGAAAGCTGATTTATTATTCTACGATATAAACTAATATTGGTAAATAAGCCTGATGCGAAAAGAAGGCACTAGTACATGGTAGGTACTATTGAGTTGTAGGTACTTGTAAGCAGTAAGTACTAGACAATGCATGGCTATAAAGCTGATTTCTATGGTATTTAATCTCTGAAGCTGAAATTTGAAACAAGGCCTATATATATAAGACAGGTAGAATATAATTTCGTGCGGAACCACCATAATCTACTGAAATTGAGCTCGTAAGCTTTAGAGCCTCTACACCTATACTAATACTTTACTGAAAAATTACGTTTGGAAATAGATATAACCCAAGACAATATTATTTGCACAAAAGCTAAGTGCTTTGCAGTTCCTAACTGGCTGTTCGATTTATTTTTTATTCGTAATAACGCGAAAGATGGCTTACTTTAGGGACTTGTTTTGTTATTATAAATCATTTTATTCTTCATGTTGGAGGAATTCATTTGTAAACTAGAAGTAGGGGTTCAATATTTGAATTGACTCGTCTTCGAAAAATCTTCTGGTGGTTCTCGGCATTAAATTGAAAATAGGTAAACTTGGAGAACTGGCAAAATCGAGGGACTTTTTCTGATCAAAGAAAAAATTATGATTGAAGTACTTATGTGAAGTTTTATATATTTTTTTATTAAAGATTATCGATTCCTGTGGCTTGAAATGTGCTTGCTTTATTATTTTACTCCTTTATTAATTTATTTTTCGATAATTTTCATTATGGGTCACCAGGGACCCGATGCGAGTACTAACGTGAGTGGACACCACGCGAATTCTGAAGGGTTAATGCATTCTTCAAAAAGAAACATATCTTTCCGCCTGACCATTTGAGCGAGGGTTGTATGGGGAGAAAATTTGACGGTAATTTCCTGTTTTTTCATAAAGTCCGCGAATGTCTACGAGGAGAACGGGGCCCATTATCCAATAAGAGCTGTTACATTGAGCAAGAGCAGGAGAATGAACAACCGGTTTTCGGAGCAGAAAGTGGTATTCGGCTAGAACCACTCGGTTGGCACCCCCTGAGAGAGACCAAAGGTGACGTTTTTTCGCAGCCAGGGGTCAATCGAGTCTCCCATCTGTCTGTTCCCTAAGCGAAGGCTGAATCCTCTAGTTTGTATCAGTGATTGAATGAATTTATCACGATTTGTTGGTGTCTGTGAGATTAGTTTCAACTGTATAGTATCCTGTTTCAGGAATGGCTTCAACTATCGCCATATTCACGATGGGACAATTATTCACCAATCTCGTGGGAATGGCCTACATATCGAAAGATCGCTCTCGTGTCAAAATCTCATACCTCAATTTCTGGGGAGACCGCCAAGATAAGATTGTGGACTCCTGCGATGTCATTGGAATTACCAAGACTTCTCCTCTTCTTCCCTGGGACAACCTTAACATCCGCAACGACACAACCAACTACAAAATAACCTTGCGGTTGGGTGAAATCAAGATGACCCCGCTTTTCAAAGAAGCGCTTAAACATGATCCAGATGGTCATGTGCCTGAGACGTGAACTTGAAACAATTTCCAAGCATAAAGTTCTCCCTGCCTTCTCACTACTGTAAAATCTGCTCTGTAAATAATTGTAAATAAAATGATGTAATGATAGAATATTTCTTCTTTTACAGCCTCTTAGGCATGCAATGAATGTTCATGGAGGAGTACGTATTGCTCTATTTCTGATCTTTCATTTTTCTAGTATTATAAATCAAGTTGACGTCATTTTTTCCTATCAAACGTATAGCAACAAAAATATCTGTACCAAAAATGGCAGAATATGGAAAAAGGTTACCAACTAGGAATTCGACAATAACTGAGAAATCAATCACAAAACTGTGCTGAAAATTGTGAGAGTTCCCGTCAGAATCCAAGAGAATGCGCGTCCGTCGCTCCGGCGTCGGGTGTTCTACTCAAGTTCTTGAAAGGCTGTGTTTTGCGATAGATGGGGATCCGAGAACCGGAAAACCAATCTACTCCAAACATAGCACATATGCTATTAGTACGGATACTCTATGGGATACTGTCACACCCTCTATCTCTCGAGGAATTAGGACCCATTGCACCTCTGGGGGGCTACCTAAGTCCTTGATAAAATGTTATTTCATTTTCATTAAATTGTGTTTAAAAAAATCATTGAAAGGAAGATAATTAAATGAAAGGCCGCATTAAATTTCTCCCTTGATGGGAAAAACAATAGATCTTGGATATGTCTAGGTAATTGAAGGTTAATAGTAGAAGGGAACGCAGGAAGATGTAGGCAGGAAGAGAGAACGACGATGTTACGTATAACCACGTAATTTATTATAATTACACAGGAATTGAATTTGAAGTGGTAATCTGTGTTCATAAAATTGTAAGTATGTCTGTCTGCACATTGATTAGAAATCATGAAATTTTGCGTTTCTTTTCCGTTTAGCTATTTGTAGATGATTGGTACCATTTTGTCAATCTTTTTCTGTCTGTCTGTCCCTTTGTTTGTCCGCTTATCACGGTTATAGGGGTCATTGAACAACTGATGCGTGGGGGGGGGGGGGATGTCTGTATCAGTCCAACGTAAATTATAGGCTATTTGAAGTTTTTTAAATTTGAGCGAGAAGGGGTGTTTTAGAGAAAGGGGAGGGGGTGAAATGGGGTATCTTGGACACCATTGAACGAACTGGGGATCTGATTGGGCGAATATGTTTGAATTATTTTAACTTAAATCACATGCTACTTGAAAATTTTCAAATCTGCCCAATAGGGGGTGTTTTAGGGGAGGAGGGGGGGGGGATATGGGGTATATTTGTCATCATTGTACAAACCGGTGATCCGTGTGGGGGAATATATTTGGATTACTCTAACTTGAACCACAAGCTACTTAAAAATTTACAGATCTGACCCATAGGGAATGTTTTGGGAGAGGAGGGGGGTAAAATGGGGTGTCATGGACATCAGTAAATAAACTAGAGCCATGATTGTTGAAATATGTTTGGATACTCCAACTTGAATCACAGACTAGGTACTTGAAATTTTAAAAACCGACCATTAGAATGGGGGGGGGGGGGCATTTACCCCCCGTAAATGGGGTTATCTTGGACATTAAGAAGTAAACCGGAGCTGATTGGTAAGAAATGTTTGAAATACTCTTACTTGAATCGCACTTTTTTGAAATTTGACCATTTTAATGTGGTCAAAAAGTGCTGGCCAACGAGAACTCATCTTTTCATTTGGAAAGCTTGACCTTATCGTCTAGAACGACACAATCATATATGTACAAACGTATACACAAACACCATTTATTTTTTATAAAACTCCCCTCAAAGGCGGAAGGGGCACACCATTAGATTACGAAATAAATAAATGAAGTAGGGAGGACGCCCAGGTTTGCCAGACGCCGGCTCTAGGGATGGAGGAAGTTGCAGAAGGAGGAAGAGCGGGATGAAAGGAAGTGCCCCTATAAAATGACCACCTCTTGATGCCCTTGAGGATGCGGGTGGAGGTACCACAGAGCGCTCCTACCGAGATGCCCAACTTGAGTAACTCCGTGGCACTTTCCCTTACACCAAACCTTGTGCCATGACCTTGATGTTATTAGCCGCCACTCCTTTCAGCTCAGAAATCGCTTGCCGCAGTCATTTCTGTCATACTTATTTATTTTAGCCCGCCAGGTCTGCTCCATCCATGCTGCCACTGACAACCTGGGCATCCAGGATTATGGCAGATCCATCGGGCTTGACGGCAACAATATCCGGCTTCTTGCCCCGGTCACCTGGCATGTGATATAGTCTCTCTCTTTCAACATCCCAACCGCTGGATGACTGGTAAATGGCTCTTTACCATCTACTGAACCATGCAGAGCAGCAACAAACTCAGCAGATGAGCTGGGTTTTGGTAGCAGTTGGTGTTGCTCGGTCGCACCACAACAAATGCTGCCTGACAAAGTCCAGATCAGCAGCAGTGCGAGCGACCTCCCAGCTCAAGCCCCGAAGGGCAAGCAGGCGCTGGTGGCGTAAGGATGGGATGCTGGCCGAAAGAGAGACAATACCATGCCCACCGGCCTTGACCTGATTGGTGCATGGATATAGGCACTTGGGACAACAGGTGGGAAGCCTTGCCTAGAGCGAACTTCACGGTCTAACTCAAGCAGCCTCCCCACAGTAAGCCTGCCAAATACTAACCTGTAGGTTAGCTGAGGCAGTAAGTACGTGCGAAGGAGGCGCAGCTTCTGCTGTGGCTTCAATGGAGCCTTGGTGACATGAGCTAATGCTCCACCAAGGTCCACATGGCTTGTTTGTAGGTACTACTATAGAATTTTATCTGCTTTCTTCATAAAAAAATTTAAACATGCGGTTGTTCTGCATTGGATAAGGGTACGTACATAACAAAAACGAATCCAGTTAAATCAGATTTATTCAAACTAGAAAGATTCCTTTGCTAGGAGAGGCTTGGCTAAATGTAAATACAATAAAAAACGTTACTAGGCTATACTATAAGGTAGGTTTCAATTATAACCTCGTTATTGTGATGAATGTGGGCTCCACTAGGGGTAGCGTGATTGAACAAGGTCCATGTGACCTAAATCAAAGCATAAGGAAATAGCATCGTCATTACTAATATAGATAATATTAGGAACATCAACTGAATTGGAAGGAAAATGAACCTCTGCCAAAAAATATAAGATGAAATACATACAACAGTTTTCTAAAAAATTGAAATTATCTTTAAATTGATACGATTGCTATTTTCTACTTTCCAAACAGTCGAAGAATAATGTAACTTATAGGTACCTACCCAAGTCACATACCGTAGTTATGTTAACGTCCCTGGAACTTCTCTATAATATGGGACATGACTAAATGGGAACACTAATGTGTTCGAATTAGAGAAATTCCTGATGAGCAAGAGGTCTAATAATAGAGTACCTACAAACAATCGTATGCGATCCAAAGCAAGTTTTCCAAGGGGTTCGATATTCAGAGAAACAGCTCCTATCAGTTCCGGATTACTCTGCTGCAACCAACATTGTGAATATGTCGAAGTTGGACAAAACGTGGCAAGCATAACGGCGTTTTTGGGACAAAAGTATCCTTTATGCTGCCCATAGGTCCAGAGCCTTGACCCCCTCTAACCCCTTGCACGTCCGCATAGTGAATTCATCAATAACAACTCTTGATTGTAGATGTTTTGCCCTTACTTTAAAGGCCAGTAACTATATCAATCACATTTGTTAAGCAGTTTGATAGCCCATCAGCAAGTGAGTTGTTGTTCATCAATACACGGCAATGGTCAATTTACTATCAAACTCCCATAATCATGGAGAGAGATTTCAGTCTGAAATTAGACCATGATTCTCGAAATGTGGAAATCATATTGATAGATTGAAGCCATCTACTTGAGTAACATCACTGTGTTCATCTAATTCGACGTTGGATTAAAAATTAATAAAGATGATTGTTGAAAAATCACAATCATCCTATCAGTTCATTTCAGCTTTTATTGGAACATATGCGTTCGTTATAGTTTGTTCCTGTGATTCGTGTGTTTGTAGTTCTCTAGATAGATATGTATTTCCAGAAGATATGAATGAGAAAAAGTTGTTCCATTCCTTTTAAAGCGGGTACTTACAGGTACTCTGCACACAAACTGAACCCTAGGACTTTGGCCCATGCGATACCTATTAGTTTTCCCGAAGAACTAAAATGTGAATGCATGTGCTCAAATTGACTAGTTCGTACATGATTGTTGATGGAGAATATTCACATGGGAAGGGTAGAATGATAGCATCAATATAAAGGAGCAACACAAGATAATGTAGTAGTTGATAAAACTAATTGTGTGCTTGGTTTGTATGGCAGTATGGCACAATGAACATGCTCGCTTCCAACAGCAACAATCATTTATGGGATTTGTGCAGGTGTTTTTGATTGCGATTTTGATCAAAGATCAGTTCATTCAATTCTGTTTGGACCTCCAACGCTTCCTTTCATTACTACTACTCTAGCTGATCCCAGACAACAAATTCACAAACCTCACCAGCCAATAACAGTGGCTGTCATTCAGCGACCGGTTTGAATTGAAAAGGAGTAATAGGGGAATGACAGTAACAGGGTCGTCGACATATCAGTGGGTCAGAATCAGAACAGTGGGTTATGGATACTTCATACATTAAAGTATCCATTGTTTATAGCATCCATAATTTGTTCCCACTCTATAGGTAGTTCAGGAATCCATACAAAAGATCTGGTATTTTGTAACAGATTGATGAATTTATTGCTATGAGAGCTAATGTGAAAATAGAGATAAATATGTAAACCAACCACATAACATTCCTTGTTCAACATTTCAAAAGTCTGATTTACTGTTTTGCTAGTAAGGTCTTTTGGAAAAAACGAGGACTTTCAATAAATCAAACGAAATTTTCAGACAAGGTTAGGAGGAGGTATCCTGAGTCCTGATTCACCAATTTCAACATCACCAATACTAGAAAGGTAAATAAAGTTATTGTAGATGCTATGCTAGTTTACTGAAATGTACTGCTGTGGTTTTGTTGAAATTAGTGAATAACAAGACACCTTCCACCTTCCTATCACAATAATTTCCATTACCCACTGAAGTTCAAGTCACACAAAAGCAGGAGTGGGAGAATTAGTCAATACATACAATCATATCATTACATTTGTAACATCTATGTAATATGAACAAGGGGTTGGAAGTTTGGAAAGTATTCTGGAGACTTGCACCAAGAGTGACAACTAGAGAGAACGTTTCTCTAAAGTAATGTAGCAGTACTAATAAGTTGAAAGAGCGACATTAAATTTTGTGATTAATGCATCAAAAATAGCAATGCAGAGAAGAGTAGGTAATTTGATTTCCTTTTTAAAGCCATGGAAAATGCTCGAGTTTTCATAATGATGAAGATCAACACAAATATGGACAAACAAAACGATACATTCTCCAAAAGTCAAATAATGTGATAACATATTATCAACATTGGAAAAATAAAGATGTAGAAAGAATACGCATATAAATACACCAGAATGAGTTAACAGTTTTCCTTGTATATATGAATGCTGATCAGCATAGCTGGTATTACGGTTTTGCCAAAATATAGCACATTACCAACACAACTCATTCGAGAAAAAGTGAGGGTGATTAACAACAGTGTAAGTAAAGCTGCGTATAAATTTGAGGGGAGGCAGTGTAAGAATGGAACCATGACGAGGCACATGTCTTCTGTAGCTTCAAAGGCACTATAACGATTCCAACGAGCCATTAGTGTTCTTTTGAATGGCGGTAGGGGCACCAACGACACTGCCGCACTCTAACGAATCTAATCCCATCCGTTCTCAAGGTAAGACCTTCTCTCTCCCTTTTGTGTGTATAGCAATTAATTATCATATACACCATCATTGGTTTATACCCACACCTAGGGTTGGGCTACAATAGGGTTTATCCCAGAAATGAAAATGCCACATGACGAGCTTGGGAAAACTTACTAATGGAAGGATCCCACTACTTACGTCATAGGTGATAGAGAAAATTGGAACAGAATAGTTCCACGAACACTGTCGTGCTTTACAGACGGCTCTATTGTTGAATCTGAGAGCACAACCAGAACAGGCGCTGGTGAATACATACCTAAGTTGGGTATAGTTGAGTGCTTCACTCTGGATGCACACACCACTGTATTCCAGAGTGAGCTATATGCCATTATCAGGTGTGTTGACAGCTTAATAGAGAACAACATGAGAAACAGACAAGTAGTCATACATACAGACAGCACATTAAAGCACTGATGAATCCGGTCACAACCTCAACAATGATAAAAGAAGCTAAAGATAGGCACCCAATTTGACAACAGTGTATGTCAATTGGGTGTCAGGTCACGAGGGACACATGGAAAATGAGGAGGTAGATCGCCTTGTCAGGTTGGAATCGTCTAGAAATGACTACAGACTGGCCACCCCAGCCCTAGGCCCAACACGGAACTCGTGTAAGGCCAAGGCAAACACCAGGGCCATCAAAGATCTAAAACAGCTATGGAGAAAAGAGGGGTGGAATTCACCACATATACAATCTAGGCTTTGCATCTCTGGCTGTGATAAGAGTCATTCAGATTGGATTATATCACAGCCTAGAACACAAATGAGGAAAATAATTGGGGTCTTCACAGGGCATTTTAGCTTTAAGAGGACCCTTTTTATCATGTCCAAGGTCCATTCCACTCTGCGAATGTGGAAACGGGGAGGATACAGCTGAACACTCTCTGTGTGATTGTGATAGATTCTGGAGATCTAGGCAAGAGGCCCTGGGACATTATACAATCGAAAGGGCCTCACTCAGAGACCTAGATTGGAAAAAGATTAAGAAATTTGTTGCGCTAAGCAAACAATTTAGGGACATAGAGCAGCCGTAGAATCCCCAAATTAAAAGGGAAATATAAGCAATGGGGCAAATATAAGCAGCTTTTGGGGAAATATAAGCAATTAGGCCTGGGATTTCTTTCTACGGAAGCCCTATGAAGTCAGTCAGTCAGCCCATACCTAACCTAATTGCTATCCTCAAATACCTACCTTCAGTGTGGTATCTCATTCACCCCTATTGAATTGTATTCAATAAATATACTCTAACACTGCCTAGTCAGATCTCCTCCCTTCAATAATGTTGGAGCACCATAAAAGAAATATGTATTAAAATAATTCCAGTTATCGATTTCTACGTTTACCTTATTAACCTTTATGCCAAAATAATATTTAAATATATCAAAATATAGTAGAGACAATAGGGAAGTTAACCATGACACTCATTAGATTGTCAGAGCACTTAACCGAGAATTCGTATTGCCTCGAGGGCGTTCAGTTAGGAGTTAGACAAGGTTCACTATGTCAAAGGACTCCATGAGCCGTTTAGTTGCGAACAGAGCTGCGTTTATTGCCATAGCAATTTTGTTGAAGAAAAGGAAGAAGAGAAGAGAGTGAGTGGACCACGCGACTGCACAAGGATAGATTACTGTCTCACAATCAACTGTTCCAGGACAGCATGCTGGCTGAAGAAGAGAGCAACCATATCCGTAATTTTACAAGGATGTCCTCCGACTGATTTCTTATACTTCAAGACTGATTCTCAAACTCATTGATAAAAACAAAGAATTTTTGCTGACCCAGGTTGTTTTAGAAATCAAATAACATACAGAAAGTTGACACAACAGAGAGGTGATAGGGGATCGAAGAATGGAGGTGGCTGCACGCATGCCTCGGCAGTTAGTTTCAAAGTATATGCTTGTCCTCACTGCATATAGCTATGGGGCAAATCCTCTTTGATGTACTGACTCCAAGAGGATTATTTTATGGTCTCGGGCTGCTTGGCAAACAGAGGCGTACATGTGCCGCGTCTTGACTGCATTTACACTGAGTAAGCCACACCGAAGCAGTGGATGTATGTTGCCTCGCCAAAATGTGTACACAGCTTCACACGAATGATGGCAAAAAATTTAAACTGCTAAGCAGGTTCTTGAATATAAAAAAGTAATACAACGACACTTCCAAGTACGGAGGAAAAGACAGATATCCAACTCAAAGCAAAACTATACAAGTCATGGGAAGATCAGTAATATAAAACTTCAATCCAAAAGTTGGTGCAACGCTAATACTCGAAAAAATGAGATTCGGGCTCCTTGAAAAGGTTTACTTGATAAAATATCTCGTCATCTGGTTAATCTTAGATCAGTAAACATCTTAACGCAATATTATGTCATTAGGTACGTTTGGAATGTGGAAAACACCAAACTTTTTATGAACTGTGGTATTCTAGACTCTAGTAGTTCACAAGGATGGAATAAACTAAAATCTAAATAAAATTACATAAAAATAACAGCAGGCTTTCATGATGCATGTGCATTATATTATTTCAGAACACGCTCGATTGTAATACGTATTGTGGATGTGAATCTGGCGGTGAAAAAGTAAAAATAGTCCACAGCCATGGAAGGAGGGAAAAAGGACGTGAACTCCTAGTTGAAAGGTGCAATGAATGGATAGCTATGGATAAGTCTCGTTAAGTGCAACTCAGTTGTGAGTGGCAGTAATGGTATAGCACAGTGGTCCCGAAATAGCGAAACCAAAAACAACTCAAAGATCTAAGTTTGATTCCCCTGTGATCAAAGCAGCTGGTGAGTTCGATCTTTAATTATTAAAGCTAAATACAATTTTGTGCAATAAATACTGAGAAGCGCTTATCATTTGAGCATTCAAAATTTCAGCTTTCCTAACGCATAGAGGTGCATGTTTGTCTCCCTGCCACTCAATCTATATTTCTGTGGCAGTGAAGGGTAACAACAGTTTAGTCTTGTATACTACTGATTTTACTGTATGAATTATTAAATTAATAACTGCAGATTTCTAACCTCGAAACATCACTTACGCAAACTTTTACACTCATTTATGTAATTTTAATGTGGCTGTGTATAAAGTTAGCATAAATTATGAGGATTTTCATTTATCGATAGATACATTAATTTCGTATAAATGTTGGCTTAGAAAAGCTCCATACTTGGAAGAATTACCACTCCACCTTCTTGCCGTACTAACTTATATCTGTCCAGTACCTACACATCAGCCGCATTTGAGAAGACTGCAGCTGAAAATGGCCTGAGAACAGGCTACCCGAGCTTGGTTTTCAGATACAACGTTCCCTGCGGAGGTGAAGGGTTGAAATAAAAATATGAGATGACGAAGATCGTAAGATGTTACAAAATGAGGACACCGGACGAACGGATCGATTTGTGGTACATGGAAGATTTCATCCTTGTCAGGGAATTCGTGTCTTTAGACCGAGTCCAGCAGGTTCCTAGGTAGTTTAGATTGCATGGCAGAAAAGTTTCTCTTCTCTCATGCCATGTGGCTTCAATGAACAATTACACTCAGTGCTACAGTTTTTAATTTATCCCTAGTGAGTTTCTATCATTTATAGCACCACATTTAATAACTCACAATCCCAGGAAATAACCGGTTGTCACACTTAGGACAAATCATGTTATAAATTTGTCATTTATATTTTTGAGGGGTCCAGTAATAACAAGCGGTAGCAGGACGACCAAGCAAAGAGCAATATCTACAGTTAGCATATCATGCATACAAAGTTAGTGGCGTCCTGGAGAATACGCACAATAAAACAGTATAAATATGAAAACCCTAAACTTATTTCTGATGTTCATATTTCCTGCAACCAATCGATTAGAGAAGAGATGACTCCCAAATTGCACAATATAATTCCGCAGTTATCTGATTTGGCTCCCCACAGTAAACATCCTACTGGGGTCGAAGAATATCGAATATCCACGCAGAGCAAATGATTTTATAATGAACGCATTTCTAAAGCACAAATTCGAAGTGGAAAATTATCATATCCATTCAATTGAACCTGACCAACTATCCATCCTTCCATGGTGTCAGTAAGAAAATCTGTATCGTGCAGACTGTCTTTGGCAAAGAATAAATCGCTCCACGATTAATTGATATTTGAACAATTAATCTGAGGAGTGATCAAACAATTTATTAACACCGTATGTCATCCAAACGCCTTTTCATAACCTTGAAACTTAATATAAAGATTCACAGCTCTCCATCACAAATAATCGAATATTGAACTTGGTCCTTTCCGACACATTTAAGACTCTGAGTATGAAGTGATTCTTTCGGTAGATAGCTTATGTACTAATAGAAAATCGGAGGAGAGTAACAAAACGTTTGTCGAGGGAAGGATGACTAGAAAGGCGTACTATGGCTAGCGAGGAGTTCAGTAGAGGATGGTCTGGTTTTTGTACAGCTGAATGGACTTGTAGCCATTTGGTTGATGCTTGGCAGAGGAAGGGGTGACCACTACTTCTATCTCCTGCATCTGACAAAGTCTTTGAACGTCTTTGTCTTTCCTGGAATCATACAAATTCGACATGTTGAGTGGAAAAGCATTAGTATTAGGTATTATTATTTTATTTTTATTTATTTTTAATTTAACACGGCACCATTTAACCTTACGGTGGGCTCGTGGCCGCACTGTGTTTGAATTTCAGAGGGCGGGCGTAAAGGAAAAATGTCGGGAGCGTAAGGTATCCTAGTTTACGATCCCCCGATAAGTTTGAATGGTCTGATCCTGGAAAAACATCTATCAGTCGCAATCTTTTTGTTGAAGCTGTTGGGTCTAAGTTGGTAATGAAAAGGCGGATGAGCTCACAAGAAGGGGCTCCCAAACCCCTTTTGAAGGTTGAGTGGAAAAACATTAGTATTAGGTATTATTTCATTTTATTAATTTTTATTTTAACACAGCACCATTTAACCTTACGGTGGGCTCGTGGCCGCTCTGTGTTAAAATTTCAGAGGGCGGGCGTAAAAGAAAAATGTCGGGAGCGTAAGGTATCTTAGTTCACAATCCCCCGATAAGTTTGATTGGTCTGATCCTGGAAAAACATCTATCAGTCGCAATCTTTTTGTTGAAGCTGTTGGGTCCAAGTGGGCCGCACGTGCTCGGTTATTGGAGTGCTTTCTTAGGACGTTTTGCGGCACACGCCACCACCATTGTTACATTTTTCAAGCCAGGCACCGACCATTAAGTACAAATTTCTTATAGTTAACAGAATTCTTTGGGGAATTCAAATTTTCATCTTGTAGTTCTAATTCTTGCTGGATTTATTGTAAAGGTTATATAAACACTGAATTGAAGTAAGCTGGGAATTATTCGGTGAAAAAATACTTCTTCACTTCAGATTTTACTCATTGGGCTCCAATTTTGTAGGTTCCCATTTCAAAGGGATGAACAGATCAGACAGATTCTACAGGAACTTTAAGAAAACTCGACATGATCAACAACTTCTTCTTGCCTGAGTTACGAAAAAAAACGAATTCCACTCCAACTTTCTGTTTCCAGCAAGATGAGGCAATGGCTCACACTGTGAAGGTATCAGTGCTCGTTATACGTCAATTCCCAGTGGCGATATTTGGTGGTCACCTCAATCTCCGACCTGATTATTTTTTGTTGGGGCTGAAGGTGGCATAAGCCCCGAACTTTGCAAGATTTGAAGGAAGCAATCCGTGTGGAAACCACTGTAATTGATAAAGCGATGCTGGAGATAGTGGCAACCAACGTCCAAGAATGACTTTAGTGGTGCATTGCTGATCGTGTCCCACAATAATTGCTGAATGTAGTTTTTGCTAAACCAACTGCTTGCTCAGGCCCTTCAAATGAGGTTTGCGAGCCCCTTCTAGTGAGCTTCTCAGCTGATTTATTACCAGTAATGCTTCTATGTTCCAGCACCCACCCCAGGTAAACCTGGTTGTTTTGCTAGGGTTTAGTGGGTATGCGATTTGCGTGTAAATTACTGCTATCGACAGAGTGTTGCTGGAGAGTGGCAACCAACTTCTTAGAATGCCTTCAGCAGAGCATTGCTGATCGTGACCACCAAATGTCAGATGTGGTTTTTCACTATTAGGGATCGTAAATGCTATGAAATATGCTGTAATACTGCTATAAACTAATAAATTTCAAGATTAAAATAGAAATTTTATGTCTTTGCTGCCCCACCCTATATATTGACGATTTCACGAGAATACCTGAAATATTGTTCAAACACCTAAAGTTAAAAAATACAACTCAAGTTTTCCAGTATTCCATTATATTTTAAGAATATATGATCGGTGTGTTGCCTTTCATAATCAATGGTAGGGAGGCTCTGAGGGAATGAATGTCTGTACTCACCACCTAGGCAAAACAAGGCACAGAAGAAGGGAAATCTTTCCTCTTTTTCAAGCCCTGGCTATTTGATTAGTTTGTATAGAATTGATTTCTTTCGCTTCCCAATAGATAATAATGTGTTATATAAATTACCCCTCAACAGCTCTAACTTCTCCAAACTTCCACCAATTGGAACCAGGCAATAATTTCACCCCATCAAATACACTGGTGAGTAATAGGCAACTAACTTTACCTGACCATTATAGCCCAGACTTATTGCATCTCTACTAATACTCCAGAACCTTTCTAGTATAATATTTTTAATTACAGACTCGACCTTACATGGCGCAACAATAACTTTAATTCCCTGATAAACACAAATCTAAACACCATAACTGTAAGTACCTACCTATAATACAATACCAATAATACAAATAATAATAATACCAATAATACCAAATAATACCAATAAATACAAATAATACCAATAATACAAAGTTATAGTTAGCTAGACTAAGAGCAAGATATTCTTGTCCATATATTTTTAGATCCCTGAAGAGGCCTGCTAAGTCGAAAGTACTTGAATGTGATGGATTTCAATAAAACTACAATGAGTTACCGCCTATCTCAAGACTCATTCCCTCAAAGCCCACCTACCATTTTAAGAATATGTGATATTACACAGTACAAGTTTACTGTGGGGGACCTCTCAACTAGTTACTATAATGAAAGTTGAAGTCTCAACTAAACACTAAAATACATAATCGGCAATAGGCCTCTGAAATTACTCAATAGGTACTCAAAAAACCCTCAGTTCTCTTCAATATGAAACTAGGTTTTTGGGAAGTATTGTGTGAAAGTAGCATACGTCTCGAATACAATTTTTAATTATTTAATAGGGAGAATGCCAAAATGTGGCTACTAGAGTCATCCTTCGTCACTGGCGTTTTTCTACTTACCGGAGCATCGTGTTGGGAAGTTTTCGTATGCGAACGACTTGCGACGCGTTAAGACCCAGCTCCTCACAGCAAACCCGGAGCAAAGAATAGTAAGTCAGCTCGTTGCGGGGCAGCTCGATCTCGATGAAGTCTGGATCGCCTCCGTTAGCAACCCTCACTTTCAATACCAGTTCTGTAAATAAGGATATGCATGAACTACTTACAAATATTTTAGGAAGGACTTTTCTGTTAGAATTTATCCTTGGTTTGAAGTTTTTCATTAAGGGAGAACTGCATGCCCTAGTTACTCGTATATCATAGGTTTTAGCGAATATTCGTAGAAAATGAACTATTGCAATGGCTCGGAAAAGGAAAATTTTAAAATAAAAATTTTTGAAAAATTTCTTCATCGAAATCCGTTTTTAGGCATTCTGAAACGAATCCTAGAGTAATGCTTTTTCATATATATATATATAGGTACATATGTCATTCCAGACGATAAATCTCCTTAGGATTGAGATAAAAATTCTGTTCTTGCGCCAAAAAATCAAGCTTTCTAAACGAAAGGATGAGTTCATCGCCCAGCACTTTTTGAGCACATTAAATTGCTCACATTTCAAAAAATGTACTGAAAAAATCACTAAAAACGGTTAAAAATCGTAACATTTTTGGTAGAATATTGCTCAAATAAATTTAATTTATTAACTATAAAGTAGAACATTAAAAAATTTACGTACGAAGTTATGCTGAAAAATGTACTTAAAATTTGCTAAGAAATCAAGAAAACTGCAAAAAAGCTAAAAATTCAAAACCTATATTTGAATAGGAGATCATTATTTAGAATGCGTTTTTTGTCATAAAATTAATAGTTAGGTAACCATTTCCTTGTGCTCAAAAAAGTTCACATTTCAAAACAATAAGATAATTTACGAAAATTCGCTCATACGATCATGCTGCATGACTGGAACTGTACTACTCTTTTAGGTACCTACACATTTTGGAAAAAAAACCATCAAACCGATTTTATCCATGTCTGGTCTCGTTTTATTCAACTTCTTGTCCTTTCACGCGTCCGGGCAAATTAAAAAATAATAATCTATTTTCCCTATGTGAGTTTTTTCTGAAACCTATTTTTTGAAAATCACTTTCAAATTTCAAAAAATTAATTATATCGTGAAAAAATAGAATTGACAACTCGTTTTATTCAACTTTGGTATAGTACAAAAAAAAAAAAAAAAAAAAAAAAAAAAAACCGATCGTGTTAATATGTTCACTAGAACCGATTTTATGAGTACCAATAGGAGAAAAACGGTTTGAGAATATGTTTACGAACTAACTGAAGTAAGCGAATCAACTCTCTTATTTTGCCATCAGGACAGTTGCAAAATAAGGCTGTACTATTGGGAGAAGAAGAAGAAGGCTATTATCTGATATCCACACGGACAGTAGATCAATCAACCAACAATACCAATTCAATTTTTCATTTCAAACATCAATTTGAAGAGCATCTACATTAACCTCAAATAACTCAATGAACTCATAAACACATGTGTCCAACATAACAAGAGGACAATAAAACGGTGAATCACCACCACCACCAGTGTGCTTCAAGTTATTCGTGATCTACATTTTCATTATTTATACTTTTCTTTAAGTTATTTTAAAAATATAAATATTAGTGTTATATATAATTTTGTGCTGCAAATTCTCTAGTTTCATTTACAATTTAAACCTCAAAAATCTCATTCTTTTAAGGTTCCCTTTAACTATTTTCAAATTGAAGAAGATTCCATTTTAAGAAGGTTGACATCAACTATGCTATCCTACGATGAGTAAAAAAATCGATAAAATTATCATTCACAAACCTTGCGAAGGAGTCAGTCTTCACTAGTAAGCCGAGTACAGGGGGGCAGATAGACTGACTGATTCCAGTAGGTAATGTTTCGATGGCCTGAAGATGATGTTCTTACATCGAAAGCATGTGCCCCCAGTACTCAACTTGCCAGTGGTGTTGGACTGCTCCAAAAGGTACGAAAATGATCATTTTACATGTACCACTAGCGGAAATGAACCTTTAGATTTAATACCAACAAACAATATTTTCTATGAGTGAATGATAGGATACGCACCATCAATCGGCTCTGCAGAAGGTTGTGGCTGTCTCCGATGAATGGAACCGTTAGTCCAGTGCGACCCGAAGTCGTCTTTAGAATTAAGCGGGGGGTTTTTAATATAGTTGGGTGTGATTGGGAGGTTACTCTCTGCTGGGATGCCGTTCATGTCCGCCCCCAGGATCTTCCTGATTTCAGAAGTCGTCGCCAAGTCCGCTGCAGTCTCCCCGTTCTCAGTCAAGATGTTGGGGTCAGCACCTTTTTCCAGGAGATACCTGACGATCTCAGCTCGCCCTCGCTTGGCAGCCCAATGAAGAGGTGTCCTAGAATGGGAAATTGAACCAGTTTTATAAATAATGGGCAGCTTTACCTATTTTATTTAATTCCAGCAGCTCGAAGATCTGCTGAAAAGAATACTAAATGAAGTCATAAGGGAACGATCTCATCTCCGTCCGTCTGGGGGAAAATCTCGGCAACATCCACCTCTGAAGTCAATTCAGTTTCTTTCCACCAGCTTTACGTCCAAACCATTTGGAGTTTCGAGCAGAAAAATTGCAATCGAGGTATGTCAAGGGTTCAGAATCCTATTCTGATATTCACTCCAAGAACTGCTGTAGATGTTGACAGATAGATAGTGGATCCACCTTCCACCTGGAACATCAGAGAGAACTACGCAGGTACTCATCCACTTCTGTCAACAGCTGCCATCTCCGCAAATAAAACTATTCCTTTTTCCAAGCAAGAAAACTATGTTGTAACTCTTCGGTGCAGAATTCACTGCACCACAATACGTTTCAAGTGGCTCAAATTCAGGAACCGTTCCCACTGCCAAAGGTTCTCTAACTTACCGAACCAACTTCAAAAAGGGCCCTAGTCTCACTTGGGATGCATTTTTGAACTGAGAAACTTCATAACTCATCCTAATTATTATTTCAAATTTGGAAATTCAGGAGCTCATTAAAGTACAAGGAACAAAGCAATTATGGACTATATATACATCAAGGAATCTCATGTTTCTTCCTGATATATGATATGCAAATACCTTT
Source organism: Adelphocoris suturalis (assembly GCA_030762985.1). Lineage (NCBI taxonomy): Eukaryota > Metazoa > Arthropoda > Insecta > Hemiptera > Miridae > Adelphocoris > Adelphocoris suturalis. The sequence goes on from CM061049.1 coordinate 20,040,993, forward strand.
TTTTTACCATCCCCTCAGCATTGTTGAGTCCAAACATTGTTCTTTCAACTATTTCACAAGTAAATAATTTATTTGCTTTCCCAAACGTGTTTAGTAAGTTGGCATATAGATCAGAGGCATTAAGTTTTGCATTAAAGTTCACTAGGTATCTAAAGTCCTGTTTCACTAATATCGCTCATAATGTGTAACTGAAGGGATTAATTAACCTTCCAGAACTTGCGGGAAGGAGGGTCTGAGGGCTGACATTTCGTTTGTTTATGAGCCATCACGATGTGTATGGACATAAAGCTTTCATTCTACCTTCCCAAAAACATCCCTTTAAAGGTACCAGCACTCAAGGACGAGAAACAGTCCTGGGTCGTAAAAATTTACTTAATTTACCTTGATAGCGGTAGCTGTTCTGTCCTTTGCCCGTCCACACGCTAGGAAGGTACAAGATGGGACACGCTGTGAATGCTCTCGGAGCACAAATTGCGATGTCTTAGCACCGGATGTTGCCTGTCCTGCCTAATGTGCAAAGGGGCATAGCATGAGACAGCTGCCACCGTCCGGCATCCTTTGTTCTACCCACAGTGTTTTAAGGTAAATTAAGTAGTATGAAAATACTCCGCATCACGTGGCTGTTTCTGTCCTGTTCTTGCCTAGTGCGCAGACCATCTTGCCAGGGTCAGAGGTTTTGTAGGGACCTTCTAAATTGGACGCAGACATTATGGCTGTTTTCTCGATTCAATACGTGCAGCAACCCCCAATTTATACTCCATCTGTCGGAGCTGTTACGAGTTACAGCCAGCGAGCTGCGCTGCAAGGCCCCCAGAGTGAGCACTTAAGTACACTCCGGTTAAGAAGATCTCTCTTAGTGTTCCTGACCTCTGAGTAAGACGGGAAGCTACTTTTCAGTCTGCCTGATTAGCAATCTTGATATATCATTTATTGATTCCCTATATCTGTATACCTCATCCAATTGCTATCCAGACTTACCTCTCACCTACCCCCTTGCGGTGTCTCTCATTATTATTGAAGAGTTAATTTAAACATAAATACTTTCAATCTAATCAGAATCCCAGTAGTACTCTTTTTGGAGCAATTCATAATTAGTTCCTTGGATAAAACATACAACAAGTGGCTTATTTTGTCTACCTACTATTTTCCTTATTCATGGAGATGATAAAAATTAATATCAGGAATTTTTTGTACTATTTTATAGTACGGCAATTAGTTCATTGTCACATGTTAGCAGAGCTCGGTTTTGAACCACACCCCGGCCCACACCCAGCAGCTCTATTACTGAATGTCCAAGCCCCCCCCCCCCCCCCCCCCCTCCAAAAATAGGCAATATGGACAATATCCCTTAAAACTTTAAACTTGAAACAATTATTTACCCCAGCCCTGGCTTACACTCTGCACCCTCCCCTTGCTTTTTGAAAGCCCCGGGACTGTGATGGATAATGAGTAGTTACTCCTTCTTGATTCTTGTTAATGCTACTCCTCTGAGTGTAGCAGGTTAATCGTCTCACCCCTTTGAAGGAGTAACCACTCTCTTTTTTTCCATCACCTATCGCTGTCAACCCCAACCCATGCCATAGTGGCCACACAATCAGGAATGCAATTTTTGACATTCACATAAGTGCAGTTTTCACGTTATATTTGAATTATTTCAATCAGTTATCAGGTTAGAAATATTAAATTACCAAGTGGATGATGTGTAAGAGGTGACATTCAAATTACGAAACAAATGTAGGCGGCGCTCAGTCCCCCCTACGAGTCACCGTGTAACGGAACTGAGTGCGAGTCCAGGAGCATAGCGGCTAGTAATGGATATGGAGGAGATCTCGTTGATACCATATGGGGTAAGGTTTTTAGGAAAAGGAGTAGGGATAAAGTTTCCAATCTGGTTAGGGAAGATGTAACTTTAGAAGAAAAACAATGGATTAGTATACCTTATTACGCGAAAATTCCTGATAAAATCGGCAAAATTCTACCATCGAGGGGTTACAAAGTGGGTTTTACAACTAGAAATAGTCTTAGAGCATTATTAGGTTCTGTTATAGATAAAATAAATGTTCAGGATAAATGTGAGGTATTTAAACTAAAATGTTCTTGTGGCTACGAATATTGCGGTAACCTGGTAGGAAATTCAGGGAAAGAATAGACGAGCACCAGGAGGATTTCAGGGAACATAAGGATAAGGCTACATTTGCAAAACATCTTAAGGAATCAAATCATAGTTACAATTTTGATTTGACAGATAGACACTTTGTAGAATTTCTTCATTTTAGGGTATGTTGAATGTACTTGAAAAATTCGAAATTATCAAAAGTGACAGATCTGGTAAATGTTTAAATGAGGATATCCCTCAATATATTTCACCACTGATAAGATCATTTCTATAAAGCTTGGAATTATCCCTTCACACAGTTGAAACCATATTGAGTAATTCTTCCCCATTTCACTACATCTGATTAGCTACAATCCCCCTTCTCTTTGCTTGCACTTAATTGGTTGTACCTCCCGGCCCTTTCCTTTCTCTTGACCAATGAGATTCAATCTCCCTTCACCTGTGACTACATAAGCTGTCCATTCTAATGTGTGTTCAGTTACACATTGTTCGTTACTGACGATGCTCTAACTGTCGAAATCGATTCATCATTGTAACTCTTTATTTTTGGTGGAAATTGACAACTTTGAGTCTGTTTCGAGCCATGAGACCTAATAGCTTTTGTGGGTTTGATTTCATGTATCAGTTTAAGAACAAATAATAAGCTTTAATTTAATCACAGCAAAAATATCACTAGCTCCAACGAAATGAAAGCAGCAAAGGCATGAACAAAAATCTTACAATCCACTTACATTTCTCAAATTATGTAACTAAGTCGGTAAAAAACTGATTAAACCAAGCAAACATCACTACTTGATACGAAATATTGAGCAAAAATTAGCACTAAATAGATAAGTATGAAGTCACACGCTGCAAGCGGGAGACGCTGGCAAAAAACCAATACCTACCTACTGTAGTGGCAACAGGAGTTATTGAACCCATAGGCTCTAAATCAGAAACACTACCAACATAGATTTTTCAATAAGTAATTTACTTGAAGCAATTTCGAAGCGATACTCACCAACCATTTATGATTTGCCTCGCATTTACATTGGTGCCTTTCAAAATCAACTCAATCACTAAATCAAGGTCGCCTTCGCATGCAGCTTTACGCAAACTGTCTTCCAGTACCTTGTGTCTCTCCATCGTATTTAGACTCTGATCAATTCACCTGCATTGAAGCGAAATTTATGTTTTTTTAAAGCAAAAAAAGGACGTGAGAAAAAGCCAAGTCACAAGAGAACTGAAGAAATCGACTAATCAACATCAAACTTATCGACTTATCACTGATGTTGTTGTTTATATGTTTTTGCAAGGGATCTCAATAGAAGCAGGCATAGCTATTGCTGATCGCGTGAAAGCGCGGGTAGTTGGGCATGTGTCCCCAATTTCAAACCAATGTAAATCTTATTATTTATATTAACGTATCAAAAAATGAATTTGATGGTTGTATCGGAAAGCTCAGAATCTCTGTTTTCCAATGGTTTCATGATAAATCAACTTTCACCTGCGCGTTGAGAAATACGGGATTGGAAAAAGTGAAAACACATAACAAAGTATTACCACAGTCAAGAAGTTCCCTGTGTGTGTCGCCACACTTGAGTCAGTAAGTGGAAATATAATAACTCAAAAGTATTTGATGCCTCGACAGAGCTTGAACTCCTTCCTCTGCCTTCTTGAGATAGAAGTTAGTGTTGCGAAAATAACCGACAGTCGTAGAGGTTTGATTACTACCGGACTCATAACTCACCCCGTTCGAGTGTTGCAACTAAAGCTTCGAACTCATCAGAACTGGGACAGAAAATCCTGGGGCGTTCCAAAACTTGTGGAACCGGGTTCTGCACTGCGAACGATTTTAGAACTTGGAAGTGGAATAACCTGTGTTGTTTGTAACACACTTTTCGTCGTCGAACCTTGGTACGATTTTGTTGAAAAAATTCGAGTTTTGTGGATGGAGAGGAGATCCAACTACAACTTCAATCTCGTCCTCATCGTCTACAAACCATGAAACCACCATCATCAAAACTATCGCTTTCCGAACTTATTTATTTATTTTAATTCAGGGTCTGTGGGAGGGGTCAATTTCCCCCTCCACCGCACCAAAACAGAGGTTTACTGAGCGGTTCTCTCCCCTGTTTCCAACCTATAGGTTCTGGAGCCAATCCCCCTCCTCCAGCAGACTGAGAATTCCCCCCAAAAGGTGGCCTACTGATACTATCTCCCCTGGGTCAAGGGTCCCAAAGGTTCTGAATCGTTTAGCTTCGAGTGCTGGGCATTCAAAGAGAAGATGACAGGCGGTTTCTTCCTCCTCTCCGCACATTCTGCACACTGGATCACCTGTGTTGGCTCCAATCCTGTGCAGATGTTTCCTGAAGCACCCGTGCCCAGTCACCATTCCCACCAAGAGTCTTATTTTCCTCCTCGAGAGATTTAGGGGGGCTGTACTCCTACGATGGCAGGGTGCGTTCATTACCAGTTTTCCGTGTTTCTGTTCTGGGGTGTTATCCAAGAGCCGTTTGTATTCCTTCCTTATCCATTCCCACAAAGCGGTTTTTACCGAGCATTTTGCTATCAATGAATTGCATTGAGGCCTCCCTTTGTGCTAGCTGGTCTGGCCGTTCGTTTTCTGCCACTCCTGAATGATCTGGTACCCATTCCAAGGTAATCTTGTTGTCCTTTCCCAGGGTATTTAGTACACCCCAGCACTCCCTCACCAGTCTTGACCTAGTTTGAGGTGCTGCAAGTGCCGAGTTACAGTTGCGTTTTTCACCTCCATTTCAAATTTTATCTTCATAGGTGGAATAGCAAAGGAATTAGCTCAGGAGATCAAAATGCAACTATAATATTAGCTTTGTGATATTGTTCTAGAACATATACCCAATTACTTACCGAGTTTGAACGAAATGGAAACTACAAATGATGAGAAATCCACGTTTGCGCATGAGCACAAGCTACTGTTGATTCGACAGCATTAAAAATTGTAAGGGATCGTCTGGGAGCTAACCCGCACAATCCTTGAAAATTTCATTGGACTCGGTGTAGTTTTGGGCATGACAAGGATTTACCACAGACAGACACGGAAACGAACTTGATCAGCAAGCTCTGAGAAGCAAATATGCAAGTGGAAATTTTGATTTTTGAGGACAACAATTTTTTACTAGACGTTCAACAGCACGTCCAACCTTTCCATCACCAGTGCCTTCTAGATCCAATTCTTCTTCATATTCGCCCTCCGTAACATAATTTTAGGCGTAAATCTGATCTGTTTGTCCAACTAATCTGTATTTTGCTAATAGGATTGATTTAGGATATTTTTTAGTTTTGAGATGCGAGCATCCAGACCACCAAACTATAAAAATCAGTCTTATCTATTACGTAGGCCTGTGTCATTATACGGATGCTGATTATTATACGGAGGCCAATTATGGTTTATACGGAGGCTGGTGGTGGGGGTATGACGGGGCTCTTGAACGCCAAGTCAATTTTTTCGATTTCTATCACGAACACAAACCTTCCCTACCTTCGGTATTGAGAAAGCAAACATATTCTTCGTTAAAATGCATCCAGGTAAATTGCGATGTGCACCCACGCAGGTAATGAAACCACAAAAATAAACAACAGTAATTTGAAACTTCAATTTATGATATTTTAAACATGATATGGATGATAAACTACTTGGCAGATAAAATGAATAAATATGACGTTAGGTATTACAAATGATCGGATTACATATAGGAAGCAATTAGTATGCACAATTACATGGACCTCGGTCTGCATGAATTACCTGCTATCAACATTAAACTTTGTGTTTAGTTATTAGGACCTATTTACCATCTTCAGACATAGGTATAGGATGTGTTGACCATTTTTATACAGGAAGAGAAGTAAGAATATTTACATTCGTGCCTACATTCTAGAGAATACAATCTGTACCCAGTTAGAACTGTACTTTGAGATGGTCCCAACAATGGCCAATCACACTCATGTAATACCTAAACGTTTTGTCATTATGAAAATTATCTAAATTTTAAAGTAAACAGCTGGTAATTAGTAATTTATTGTTAAAATATCAAAATTATGATGATTAAAAAAGTGGGTGAGAAGAATTATACTTTCGTGACTTGAAATGGCAAATTGTCAGCAATCATCATTACCTATCTTGATTGAACATTAACAATTAGTAACAAAAACAAATACGTAACCTTACTTAAGATAAATTAAGGTAATTAAATAAATAAATAACTGTAATTAAAAACTCTAAATAAATTACTACTCTCAAAATATTCAATATCAATATTTATGAAACAAAAATAAATAATAAAGTTAAGTTACGACAAATAAATCACATCAAATTGGACTAAGGTTGAGCTAAATAACTCTGTGCAGGGGATTGTCACATTCTGGCACAGTTTTTAGGTTTTTTAGAGCCATGTCATTACGAACATAACTTAAATATATAAATACATAACTTTTAAATGTATTAATTGAATTATTTAATCTGTAGAAGTTAACTCTTAATGAAAAGCCACATGAAAAGAAACAGGAAACAATTATCAATATAGTACATCTCCCAATTTGAAATTTTCTTTAATTGTCATTTGTTTGTAAAACAAAAAAAAAATTTCTTATTCTAGATTATTAAATCTTTTTAATTTATGAATATTTGGCACCCCTTATAATAAGAATGATTGTTCACATTAATTATAACACTGTGGGTCCTTTGCTGCATATAAAGATTCACAATGAATTCATATCGAAACCATAACCCGTGTATTGGTGTATGACCGTTTGAAAAATATCCGTTAAATGATTAGCAGTTTTACTACACATGGTATTCAATTAATTTTGCTAAACACTAAATAATGTATACGTTACCAGAATACTAATGGACATTTAGTGAGTTATATTATGGGTCTCTCCCGAATTTCTATAAATCAGGAATGTAAGTGCTAATTACTCTTTAACGTTTATAATAATGGCCACAAGATTGGCGCTGTGTAAAAATCTTAATTTTTGAAGATCAGAGTTGTATTTTATTGTGCGAAGGTTAAATACAGACTTTATGAACTGTTGACAGAAAAATAGGTAGGTGCAATAGGAAATCGCGATTCTCGCACAGGAATTATTTGGGCGATTTCTCGCTTCAATATTATATTTATTCAAATATAGCATACTATTGCATATAATAAACAGTAGTACCATACATTACATTAGTACATATAGCACATTAGTACCATGACTACCTAGTGTAGTAGTACTATATATTCAATGTAGCATTGTATCTAGTACGATAGAAAGACATACCATTTAGTACATGTTAAATCTGTAAAGTACTCGTCAGTAATTGCAACAATCTGATGTTCATGATGACAGGTGGTACGAGGTACTTTTTAATCAAAGTAGAACTGCATTACTAACTCGAATCTCGATGCACTTTGAGTACCTTATATGATCAATAAATCAATATTATAACCATCTCGTCTACATAAAAATGTTACTTGCACATTAAGTAAATAATTTGCAGAATTCTGGAACATTTAGGTGGAAAAAGTAGGTGCTTGCATCGTGTAGTGTAGACACAGCTACCTATGTGTGGTACCTATTTATTCGTATAATTAATGGAAAAAGCAATGACTCGATTGAAACGGTCCTTCAATAAGCAAGTGGGACCGCTAACCAGGTGCCTCACAAATTTTGAGGTAATGTACGAATTTTCGCTACCTAATTCGATTTTTGATGATATGACAATGACTGACGTCAGTGACAATGATGACGTCGTATTATTGTCGTCAAGGACAAGATTAAAAGCTTTTATAGTCTTCTCAGTCGATTCTGTGTGGCAAAAACTATTATTGTTACTCAAGCATTGTAATGACATGAAAATGAGCTGAGGAATATGGCTGGTAAATTAAATATGTACCATAATGTATGTATCTATATACATAGCGTTTCCCACTGAAAGTTTTAAGAGTGCTTTCCGAAAAGGTGCTATATAATGGGTATCTGGCGGTAGAAGCGGGAGTGAGAGGTCTTGTGGAATCAGGTTCGTCAACGCCTGGGCGACTGACTGTATCAAGGTGCCGGTTATACAGTTCCGCACCACTGAGCAGTGTTGAAACAGTAGCCTACACTGCCCCTTACGCCACGACAGGCTGTTTTCTTCTTCAAGTGAACTGATTTACCTAAAACTTGATTGGAAAATAATATTTAATGAACCAATTATCTATTCATCATTACCATAGTATATTATATAATTATCATTACACACCATAGTACTGTGATAACTGATTTACATTACTGCTAATTTACCATGTGGCTTTGAATGAATGGCTTCTGTATCAAAAATTAATAATAAATATAAAATAAACTTAGTAAAAATATATAACATAAAACAAATTATTGCAGCTACACAATGAACTGTGTTTCGAATATAAAATAAGATTATAAAATAACCTACCAATTATTAGACTATAAAATCATTAAAAACATAAACAGAAACCATAAATATATTTAAATGTTAGTAAAAAAAAAAAAAAAAAAAATTATTTAATATCATTATCCCTATATTAATTATATTCCCATTCATATGAACAAAACGAAATTTTATTAATATATAATAAAATATCGTAATTAACTAATGAATTGTTCTAAACAAAATTTCATCTTATTATTAATTGGCAGTGTTCTCTGGATAGGCCATCCCATTACCCGTTTCCTCTTAATCTACAAAAATTATTTATATGAAATTCTGCGAAAATAAACCTGATTAGTTTATAGCTATTTAAATCTAAGATAACTGTTTTAATTCTAATATTCTTGACGTGTAAATGATATAAACAAGGTTACATATACTTTTACCTTCTAGATCTAGAAATTAAAATATCATAAATAGGTTTTACTGCTAAAATTTATGAATCAATTAACACTACATGCTCAAAGAAATGAATAAATATTTGTATCTTAAATACATTACTAATTTAATAATGGGTGGAATGTAATACCTTGAAAAATGTTAGTTGTTGATATTTAGAGAAATGTATTGTATCTGTAATGTAATACTTGATGTGTTTGTCTGTAGTGTAAGTGAAATATGTAAATGGCGGAATACGTATTAAGAAAAATAATTGTTATCCGTCGTAATAGTTGAAGTCTGTCTGTCTGTATAGTCAATCTGAACATAAATTGTTAACTACATAATATTTGTAAAAAAAAAAAGAAAAAAACTTACAGGTACCTACCTAATTTTTGGTGTATAAACCCAGATTATATCATCCGGGTCTCTATTATAATAATATAAAGATATGTAGTGTATCCTAACGCTATTTAACTCTATATTTGGTTCATATCTTATTCTACAAAAATTAGAAAACTACCCGTATACAAGGTGTGAAATTACTCCTATGAAATATGATGTAGTGTCAGTATCGAACGTCTGCACCCCTCTCATCTCAATAGAAAATTCTAACCGGAAAAATTTTAATATTTATGTTTTGTTAGGCGTGAAATTGGAAAATTATTGAAAAAAGTACAGGTGATGATATTTTTGGGACTTGGAGATTAAATTTTACAAGACAATGCAAATTATTCACCAATTTACAGAAATTGCACGACAATTGTTATATCCATAGTTGACACTAAATTTACACGTACGTATTATGATATGCTATTATGATATTGTCACACTATATATTCGATCCAATTCTATTTAATATGATAAGTTTAGCGCTGAATAAGATTTTAAATTTATAATTGCAGACAATTAAATAAATTGGTTACCCTAAAATTTAATCTCTACAATTAATTTAATCTTTGGCATGTTTTTCTTATAATTTTAAAAACTATCCTAGATTTAAACGAATGAAATTATTTTACATTTCTAAGGCTAACTTTATAACTAAGGCTTGATATTATGTGTAATTGAAATTTAAAAACATATTGCTTCTCATATAAGTTCTGATTTTAATGGAAAATTTTGTTGTGCTGTTTGTTGTTGTTTGTTTTGACGGAGGTAAATATTTATGTACTTAATTTTTTGGCACACTGGCATTTTGCTCACATAAGTTCATTTATATACCTAGGTTAGATTTGAATTCAAAATACGACAAAATAAATTGCGTGCTTTTGTAAAAGGATGATTTTGGTATCTAGTTCCCCAGGAAATACAAAAAAACCCTACTCTTTCTTACTTAATATCAATTAATGATGCTTACCTGTGTATAATCATTACCTTAATCACTAAATTGATTTGGGTGGAATGTTACCTACAATGAAATGAAATAACTAATTCTTGTATCCTGTTGATTGATTGAAATGTAATTGATTGACGCTTTGTTAACCTAAACCTGAGTACAAAAAAAAAAAAAAAAAAAAAAACAATCTCTTATATATGAATTTGGGAAATTGACAGTGAAATCCTATAATCTACTTATCGGACGTATTTCTAACTTAAACAATATGAGCCTAGATCGCACTCATTGTTACTACCTATTTCATAAATAAGTTATACATACACACACTACTATTACTAATCGGTGGGCTTAAAGCTATCATACGTTAAAAATAACTAGTAATTATTATCAATAGGTTTGTTCCAGCACGGTCAAGAGAGAACATGAAAAGAACACAACTAATTCAGAACGAGAAACGAACCGGTTTGAGCTCACAAACAGTTTCAGTTCAGTCAGTTCAGAATTTCATGAACTGAATTGCTGGAACAGTGTCCAAAAACCTATTCATAATCTCCCTTCCTCAAGACACATTCCCTTGCTACGAAAAATTAGTTTTCCTAAAAGTCAAACTGCAATTTCTGTTTATGAACTCACAAAATAATTTATTGTGGAACTGTTAAGTACACAAAGTGATACACACGAGTTAGGATACCAGCTTGGTATCGTGAAAGAAGACAGAAAATAAATGATAGCAGGGAAGGTTATACGTCTCGGCGAGTTTATCTTTTTCCTACACAGTTCACAACCCTGCATTGGTTTCGAAGCAAAAAGCTGATGACCCAGCAGAAGAACTTGGGGCGCTGCTGGGTCAGCACAGTACAAAAACTCAACCACGTTGGAACGTCACACGAGCTGCACTAAGCGACTGCGCCATTCATGAACTCGCTGGAACAAACCTAATGAAGTGCAGAATTACTTCATGATTGGTGCTAAGTTGAAGTTGGTTGCCGTGAAATCCGTTATGTTTATATTGTAATGTTTTCGCTTAAATAATAATTATGTATATTGAATAAATAATAGTTATAAAATGTACGATTCTGAAATCATTAACCTGACTACATTAATTTTGTGAAAGTCATTTTATCGCCTCAATCCCTTATACTCTATATTTGGTTTTCAGCTAATATTACCTATCAAATGATATTAACTAACATCTAAAATTGATTTTCCAGGTTTTAAATAACGCAGATAAACTATTTCGAATAATAGTAGTAACTGCTTGAACGTAGAACTATTACAATTTGGTTGAGCCAATATGTAAAATAATGCATAAATTTGTTAATATTTATTGAATATCATCAACGGTGATAGAATTTGCTGGATGAGCTTGATAGAAGTGGAATATAGTGAGTTACACGCTTAAATCTAATCGGTGGGCTAATTCGTAAAATATTTTCATAATCACAGCCTCGTGAAATTTCATTACAATAACAAACTAACGAATTACATTATGTATAACGAAATATCCACAAACATTATTATCAAGAATATTTTACACATATGTAGATAAGTAAATCTAAGTTTAGAATATTTTACAGATAGATAAGTAGGTATATATCTAAGTTTAGTTATTACATAACTACCTAACTTAAATGTATGAGCGCACTAATATAAAGTAGAATATAGCTATTCATTTGAATGAATGGTTATGTTTCGAATAAATACAATTACTATAAGACACAGTTATTATAACTTATGGTTAACATACCTAAACTATTTTGAGGAGGCAAGCGGTAAAATGTTCAACCTAATGGTACTTTGAACCTATTATGATTTTAGTAGAAGTTTAATGTATACATGTACGTTAATGATTGATTCTGAATAATTTGTAGGTAAAAATAATACCGTATTTAAGTGATATTGACAGTCCGTATGTATCAGTTCGTATGTACCTATCTACAGGCCTATCTACCTATGATTCAGGCCTAGCTTAACTCCTCCAGCTCACGCAATGGGAGCCGGGGCAAGGCCAACAAGACACAGGCCAAGGGGAGGCATCCAATGCGTCAGGCAGAGCGGGGTTATGAATAACCGGTAACTCAGGGGTTTGAGGTTTGGTAGGAAAGTAGAAATGCCAAACAGCGTGAGATAATGTTGTTTGCCCCAACTTCCACAAACAGTGTGATATCATTAACTAGACGAAAATTATGGTCTTCTGGTACTGTGGATGTCAAATGGTTTCTCATTTTGGTTAATATATGCCACAAACTGGAAGCCTTGTTACGTGCGTTGTCTGCCGCGTCTAACAGGAAGCATCATGTATATGTAAACCGCTGTTTGAAGGTGACGGTAGATATCGTATACCATCTGACAGTAAGGAGAAGTCAGGATTGTAAATCTCTAGTTCATGTTTAGTTCATTTAAAAAATCATATTTTGCAATATGAAAGAGCAGTAAGTGTATGTAATGTAGTGGTCAGAAAAGTGAGAGTTAAAATAGTTCATCCTCCAGTTTTAAGCAAATTTGAATAGCTACAATGAGATGACGGTGAATGCCATATGCCATCTATTACCTAGTAAATAGAACATAGAACGGTTCTAACTTGTAAAGGAATATGATTATGGAAAATGTCGTATACCGAATATTGGACAGTAAATAGAAGATAAAATGGTTCAGTCTGTTCGTTTGCGCAACCATGAATGAATTTTTCTACCTATTGGTTAGTGAATATAAGCAGGATTGTACAGCCTCCAGGATTTGTCTAATGAAGGTGCAGCTCGGAAATGTAATAAAGATTCTATTGAACAACGGAAGTCTGAATAGGTAGTTGAGTCTGCAGTTGTGGTTTTAGGTACTTGTTTACCAATAAAAAAAAGGCAAATGTGGTACCGCATCCACCGTTTAACAGAAAGTACGCAGAAGAATAGTCCACAGTCTCCAGTTTTGTGCCTATTTTTTCAGACACTAAGGCGATCGTAAACGTGAATATTGTAGGTCTATACATCAGTCTATTAATAGACAAGTCTCTAGTTTGAAGTTAGTCAACTTAATTGACTATAGTGAGGTGATGGTAACTGTGTACCGTTAATTGGTAAGTAAATGTGAGCGAGAATTGTCCAGTCTCCAGTTTTGAGCTAACTTGTTATAAACAGGTGTTGGTAAATGTCGTATGCCAAACAATAGTCAGTAAATAAATGTCAGATTAGAAGAACTTTGGAAGATGTCTCAAGTACCTACTTGTTGATCAACGAAATGGTAGAAGTGATTTGGCATCCAGCAAAAGCAGAAGCCAAAAGTTGTAGTTCCATACGTAAGTCTGTCAATAGTCTATACTTCGTACTGTTTCTAATTTTGTGCCATCTTGTTGAGAAATATGGGATGATGGTAAATTCGGTCATCAGTCTTCAGTTTGGCGCCACCTTTATTGGCAGAAGTAAACTGTGTTATCATTTGACAGGTAAATGTGAGTCAAAACTGTTCAGACTCCAGTTTTGAGCCAAATATAGTGAGGTGATTGTAATTGCTGTAGGTCCAGAGATCTGTCAGTAAAAAGCCAATAGTCCAGTCTCCAGTTTTGTGCTAACTTATTCAGATATTTAGGGGATTGTAATTGTTGTAGGTTCACATATTATCAGTCTTTCTATTATCTAGTCTACAGTCCAGAAAACCAGTTTCGTGCCAACTTAATCAGATGTTAAGAGGATTGTAATTATTGTCGGTTCATACATCAGTCTGACAATAGTCTATACCTAGTCAAGACACCAGTTTAGTGCGAACTTATTCAGATATTGAGGGATCGTAATTATTGTAGGCTCATAAATTAGTTCGTCAATAGTCAATATCCAGTCTCTGAATTGGTGGGTACTCATTTAGTAAATGAGGTGATCGAAAATGTTGTTGGTTCAAACATTAGCCTGTCCATAGTCTATAGTCCAGTCTCCAGTTAGGTGCCAACTTATTAAGATATAGAGGTGATCGTAATTGTTGTAGGTCCATACATGGGTCTGTCAATGGTCTATATTCCAGTCTCCTATTTGGTACCTACTCATTCAGATAATTAAGTGATCGTAAATGCTGCAGAACCATGCATGAGTCTGTCAATAGTCTACAGTCCAGTCTTCAGTTTGGTGTCTACTCTTTCACTTTGTGAGGATCGCAATTGCTGTAGTTCGATACATCAGTTCGTCAAAGGTCAATAGTGAAATCTCCAGGTTGGTACCTCCTCATTCAGATAATTAGGTGATTGTAATTTTTGTAGGGTCATAGATGAGTCTGTCAATAGTCTATTGTCCAGTCTCCAGTTTGGTGTCTACTATTTCACATAATGAGGATCGTAATTGCATTAGGTCGATATATCAGTTTGTCAAAAGTCAATAGTCCAGTCTTAAGTTTGGTACCTACTCATTCAGTTAATTAGGTGATCGTAAATAATGTTGTAGGTCCATATGTCTGTCATTAGTCTGTAGTCCAGTCTCCAATTTGGTGTCTACTCTTTTACTTAACGAGGATCGTAATTGAGGCAGGTCGATACATCAGTTCGTCAGAAGACGATAGTCCAGTCTCCAGTAGTAGTCTACTGATTCAGTTAATTAGGTGGTCGTAATTATGTAGGTCTATACATGAGTCTGTCAATAGTCTATAGTTCAGTCTCCAGTTTGGTGATTATTCTTTCAGTTAATAAGGATCGTAATTGCGGTATGTCGATACATCAGTTTGCCAAAAGTCAATAGTCCAGTCCCCAGTTAGAACCTACTCATTCAGTTAATTAGGTGATCTTAATTGTTGTACGTCCCTACATGAGTCTGTCAATAGTCTAAAGTACAGTATCCAGTTTGGTACTACTTATTCAGTTAGTTAGGTGATCATTATTGTTCAGGTCCATACATCAGTCTCTCAATTCAGTTAACAAGTCTGTCCACTCTCCAGTTTGTTGTCTGCTCTTTCGCCTAATGAGGATCGTAATTGCGGTAGGTCGACACATCATTTTGTCAATAGTCAAGTCTCCAGTTTAGTACCTACCCATTCAGTTAATTAGGTGATAGTAAATGTTGTAGGTCCATACGTGAATTCGTCAATATTCTCCAGTATGGTACCTACTCATTCAGTTAATGAGGTGATCGTAATTGCGTTAGGTCGATACATCAGATTGTCAATAGTGAATAGTCCGGCCTTTGGTTTTGTGCCAACTTATTCAGATATTGAGGTGATCGTAATTGCAGTGGGTATCCGCAGATATACAGATATCAGTTTGTCAAAAGTTTACAGTCCAGTCTCCAGTTTTGTGCCTACGTATTCAGATTTTGTGTCGATCGTAAATGTTTACAGGTCCACACATCAGGTAGCGAATTATTGTCTAGTTTCCAGTTTTGTGCCTACTTATTCAGATGTTGAAGTGATCGTAATTGTTCTAGGTTGATACATCAGTTTGTCTATTGTCCAGTCTCCAGTATGGTGTCTACTCATTCAGTTAGTGAGGGGAAAGTAAATGTTGTTGGTCCATCTTTCAGTCTGTTAATAGTCCTTAGTCCAGTCTCCAGTTTGGTGCCTACTAATTCACTTAATGAGGTAATCGTAATTGCTGTAGGTCGGTCTATCAGTTTGTCAAAAGTAAATAGTCGAATCTACAGTATGGTACCTAAGCATTCAGCTAATTAGGTGATCGAACTGTTGTAGGTCTATACATGCGTCTGTCAATATTCTCAAGTCCAGTCTACAGTTTGGTACCGAGTAGGTGATCGTAAATGTTGCAGGGCCATGTATGAGTCTGTCAATAGTCTATAGTCTAGTCTAAAGTTTTGTGACAACTAATTCAGATATTGAGGTGATCGTAGTTGTTGCAGGTCCACACATCAGTCTGTCAATTCAGTTAAAAAGTCTGTCCACTCTCCAGTTCGGTGGCTACTCTTTCACATAATGAGTATCGTAAGTGCGGTAGGTCGATACATCAGTTAATCTATAGTCCAGTCTCCAGTTTCGTGCCTACTCATTCAGTTATTTAGGTTATCGTAAATGTGGTAGGCCCTTACGTAAGTTTGTCAATATTCCCCAGTTTGGTACCTACTCATTCAGTAGATGAGGTGTTCGTAACGGCGGTAGGTTGATACATCAGTTTGTCAATAGTCAATAGTTCAGTCTCCAGTTTTGTGCCTACTCATTCAGTTATATAGGTGATCGTAAATGTACGTCCATTCATCAGTCTGTCAATAGTCTTTAATCCAGTCTCCAGTGTTGTGCCAACTTATTCAGATTATCTGGTGATCGTAAATGTTACAGGTCAACACATCAGTCAGTGAATTATTGTCCAGTGTTATGCCAAATTATTCAGATATTGAGGTGATCGTAATTGTTTTTAGGTTGATACATCAGTTTGTCAATTGTCCAGTCTCCAGTATGGTGTCTACTCATTCAGTTAATGAGGAAAGTAAATGTGTTGGTCCATCTTTCAGTCTGTAAGTAGTCCTTAGTCCACTTTCCAGTTTGGTGCCTACTAATTCACTTAATGAGGTAATTGTAATTGCTGTAGGTCGATGCATCAGTTTGTCAAGAGTAAATAATCGAGTCTCCAGTTTGGTGCCTAATCATTCAGTTAATGAGGTGGACCTATGGATCTATGGATGTTTCAGGTCCATAGATCAGTCTGTCAATAGTCTATAATCCATTCTCCAGTGTCGCACCAACTTATTAAAATTTTGAGGTGATTGTAATTGTTGTACTCCCCACATCAGTCTGTTAATAGTCTTTATTCCAGTCTCCAATTTGGAGTTTATAAATGTTGTAGGTCCGTTCACCTGATTGTCATTGTCAGAAGTCCAGTCTCCAGTTTGGTTCCTACTAATTCACTTAATGAGGTAATCGTAATTGCTGGAGGTCGATACATATTTGTCATAAGTAAATAGTTCAGTCCCCAGTTTGGTAACTACTCATTTAGTTAATGATGTGATCAGACATATTGCAGATATACATCAGTCTGTCAATATGTCATAATTCAGTCTCAAGTATTGTGCCAAGTTATTCCGATTTTGAGGTAACTGTAATTGGTGTAAGTCCATATGTTAGTTCCTCAATAGCCAGTGTTCCAATATCCAGGTGGTGTCTCTCAGTTAAGGGTGAGGGAGTAAATGTTGTAGGTCCATACATCAGTTTGTCAATAGTGTAAAATCCAGTCTCCAGTTGGTGTCCATTCATACAGTTAATGAGGTGATCGTAAATGTTGTAGGTTCAAACAGGGGTCTGTCAGTAGTAATCCAAAGTCCAGTCTCCAGTTTGGTATTAACTCATTCACGTAATGAGGTGATCGTAATTGTTGTAGGTCAGTATATCAGTTTGTCAAAAGTTAATTGTCCAGTCTCCAGTTTGGTGCTTACTCATTCGGTTAATGAGGTGATCGTAAATGTTGTAGGTCCATACATCAGTCTGTCAATATTCTATAGCCAGTTTTGTCTATACATCAGTCTGTCAATATTCTCCAGTTTTGTGCCAATTTATTCTTATAATGAGGTGATCGTAATTGCTGTAGGTCCAGATATCAGTTAGTAAAATGTCAATAGTCCAGTCTCCAGTTTGGTGCCTACTCATTCAGTTAATGAGGTGATCGTAAATGTTTCAGGTCCATACATCAGTCTGTCAATGTTGTATAGTACAGTCGCCAGTTGTTTGCCAACTTAATCACAAATTGAGGTGATCGTAGTTGTTGTAGGTTTATAATTAGTCTGTAAATATTCTATAGCCCAATCTTAAGTTTTGTGCCAACTAATTGTTATAATGAGGTGATCGTAATTGCTGTTGTTACAGATATCATTTAGTAAAAAGTCAAAAGTCCAGTCTCCAGTTTACTCATTCAGTTAATGAGGTGATCGTAAATGTCGCAGGTCCAAATATCAGTCTCTAGTCACATCAGTCTCTGGTCACATAGTATTCTTATATCCAGTTTTTTGCCAACTTGTTCAGATAGTGAGGTGATCGTAAATGTAGTATGTAGGCCTGTCTACAGTCTGTCATATTCTAGAGGCTACAGTTTCAAGTTTTTGTCATTTTGAGGAATATGGGAATATATATTTCCCAACATAAACTTAAATGTGGTATAGCGCCCAGCGTACGACAGTAAGTAAGCAGAAGAACAGTCCAATCTTCAGTTTTGTGCCTACTCAATTGGCTAGTGATTTGACGAATCACCAGTAGAATGTAATGCTGATCAAATTCAATAATTTCTTGAGTCAGCAGTCGTCTTTTGGAATTGTCGGAGCATTATCGTAACTGTCAGTATAGGAAGTTGCATCATTCAGCATAGTTAGTGATTGCGTTAAACTGTGAGCATAAAATACCTGTATAAGTCGTGGTGTACAAAGTTCATCTTATCAGTTTCGCAAATTGTACCATATGGTTGTTTAATAGGATAGGGGAGGGGGGTTCAGTGTTATTTTCAGTCGATAGTTGTATTGCAACATTATTAGTTTTGTTGGTATGTGTTCATGTTCTATATATTGTCCATGTCATTAGGTCTATGTTGTATCTAGTAGTGGGTACTTAGTCATTAGTCAATATTCATTGAACGTCAATACTTAATTGTCACCATTAAGGGTTTCCGTATGTTAAGTTTGGTATCCGTGCGGTCAAATAATGAGCAACATTATTTCAAATCGTGAGGGGCATAATGTGATTCTTAGTAGGATGTTTCATGTTTCAGTATTATTGGTTGTCTTACGCCATTTGTCCAGTAGTTAAAGTCATTATGTAGTAAGTCAGATTGATATATATCGGAACGTACCTACGCGCTAATATCATCATAATCAATAGTTTGTATGTATGTGTGAGGGTCCAGTGTGATGTAAGCTGGAGGTTGTATCTGCCAGCATTGACGATTGGGTCTTGTTGGCTTACGCCAAGTGTTCTGTAGTCCATACCATAAGGTCTTACTGCCAATGTTTCATTTTGTAGTAGGTCGTCATTAGTCAATATAAATAATTGTATATCAACACGTAATTTTCACAAGATGAATGTATCGTTAAGGTTATTTTGCTGTCAGTTTTCGTAGGTAACAGTGCGGTCAAATGAGAAATAATTTCGAATTGTGTGGGATTTAGCGTGATTTCACTAAGAAGTTTCATCTTTCAGTATTATTATTGGTTGTTCTACGTCATTTGTCCAGTTAACATTATTACGTAGGTAACATCTATGTGCAACAGTATCATGGCATCCATATTGTCATATTCAATAGTTTGTATAAGGTGTACAGTGGAAGTTTGAAGATTGTTATATATACGTCATCTTGTCAGTTCACAGTTTAGAAAATCATACTTGTGGTTGTCTGGCATGTGTGGGTTCAGTTAATTTTCAGTTGATAGTTATACCATTCAGCGTTAGAGCATTTTTACTGTCGTTATCTTACGTCATGTGTTCTATAGTTAAGAATTTCGAATAGTGAGGGGTTTAATATTATGCAGTACGTCAGATCGCTGTTTCAGTTTCATCTGTCAGTACTGTTTTTGATTGTCTTACGTCACTTGCCAGCTGTTGAAGTTATTGCTTAGTAAGTCAGGTCGATGTGTATCAGTTCGTAGACGCCAATATTCTCACAGTCGATGGTTTAGTTGGATCTGTGAGGGTCCAGTGCAACTTAAATTGAAAGTTATGTCAGTCATCATTGACGCATTGGCTCTTGTCTTATGCCTCGTGTTCTACAATCTAAGATATTAGGTCTTACTGCCAATGTTTTGTTGAGTAGTAGGTCGTAGTTAGTCAGTATTTGTTGAACATTAAAAACATCAGTTCGTAGGCACCAATATTCTTATGTTCAATAGTTTAATATAGTTGGACCTATGAGAGTCCAGTGCAATTGTCAGTAGATATGTCTTTGAGCATAGGAGCATTGTTAGGTAGACTTGTCTTGCGATAGCTATTATGTAACGTGTCCCGTTGGATTGTAGTACCTATCAAAGGTTGTATAGTATTTGACAAATAATTATTTTGAATGAATCTATACTGCTTGAGAAAATTTTACTGCTGATTATTTGAATGAGGTACTTACTGATTTTTTGTGAATCAGCAGTTTTATCATATGAATCATAATTTGGAATTGCCAGAGAATTAAAATAGTTGTCAGTGTAAAGTTGCATCATTCAGCATCGTTATTTGTCTTACAGTGTAAGTAGCAGTGAAAGTTATAAGATCATTATGCATGAACGTTATCGTACCAGTTTATCAAATGATACTTATCGTTGTCTGTCGGATGAGGGCTAAGAGTATCAATTGTTAGTTGATAGTTACATCAGTTAGCGTTGGAGCACTCTTATACTCTTGTTATACTACACCACGTCTTCTATGAGGGCTAAGAGTATCAATTGTTAGTTGATAGTTACATCAGTTAGCGTTGGAGCACTCTAATACTCTTGTTATACTACACCACGTCTTCTATGAGGGCTAAGAGTATCAATTGTTAGTTGATAGTTACATCAGTTAGCGTTGGAGCACTCTAATACTCTTGTTATACTACACCACGTCTTCTATAGTCTACGTCATTTGGTCCCACTGACAAAGTTCTGTGTGTGCTGGTCATTAGTCATTAGCAGTTATTACTAGTCATTAGTAGTAGTAGTTAGTGTGCTAGTACGTAATTTTCAAAAGAAGCTGTACTCCCGAAAGATGTGTGTGTAAGTAGTTGTTGTAGTAAGGTTTTTTGCAGTATGTTTTCGTAGGTATTAGTGCGGTCAAATGAAACATTATTTCGAAGTGTGAGGGAATTAACATGATTTTCAGTAGGAAGTAGCATATTTCAGTATTGTTGTTTGTCATAGGCCATTTGTCCGGCAGTTAATGTAATTATGAAGCAAATCAGATCGATGCTATCAGTTGGCATAGTTTGTTACATGAGTCATCTTTTGGAATTGGCAGGTCTTTGACACAATTGCCAGTAATTGTAATTGTCAGTTGGAACTGCATCATTCAGCATTGTCAGTGATTGCTTTAAACTATACAAATAAAACATATACAGCAATGAAAGTTATAAGATCGTCATGTCACATGGCTACGTCATCATGTCAGTTCAGAAAATTACAGGTACCTACTTATAGTCGTTTCACAGTGGAAGGTTCGTAGTAATTGTCAGTTGTTAGTTATATAATTGTTGTTTAACGGCAGGTGTTCTATAGTTTACGTCATTAGGTCTTACTACCAATGTTTTTTTGAGTAGTAGGTCGTCGTTAGTCAATATTTATAGAACATATACACCAATATTCTCATGTTCAATAGTTTAATTTAGTAGATCTGTGAGGGTCCAGTGTAATTTATTGTCAGTAGATTGATATATCATTGAGCATTGGAGCATTGTTAGTCTTGTTGTCTTGCGGCAGTTATGCTGTAGCGTGAGTCATTGGATTGTAGTATCAAAGGATATTATATAGTAGTCGACAATCAATAATTATTTTCTGCTGATTATTTGAATGCAGTACTGCTTTTTCTTGAATGAGCAGTTTGACCATATGAATCATAATTTGATAATTTGGAATTTGTACTCTCATAAGATGTTAGTGTTCATAGTTGTTGTGGTAAGGGTTTTTGGCTGTAAGTTTTCGTGGGTACCAATGCGGCCAAAGAGACATTATTTCGAAGTGTGAAGGAATTAACCAGCTTCTCAGTAGGAAGTAGCATATTTCGAAATTGGTGGTTGTCTTAGGCCATTTGTCCGTCAGTTTAAGTCATTATGAAGCAAATCAGATCGATGTTTATCAGTAGGCGTAGGTTGTTGCATGAGTCATTTTTTGGAATTGTGAGGGCTTTAACGTAATTGTCAGTAGGAAGTTGCGTCATTCAGCATTGTCAGTGATTGTCAAACTATACAAATAACACATATGCTGCTCTGAAACTTACAAGATCGTTAAGTCATATGGTTACGTCATCATATTAGTTCAGCGAATTATAGGTATCTACCTACTTAAAGTTGTTTAACAGGAGAAGGTTAATTGTAATTGTCAGTTGTTAGTTATATAATTGTTGTCTTACTGCCGGTGTTCTATAGTTTACGTCATTAATTCTTACTGCCAGTATTTAATTATGTAGTAGGTCGACTTTAGTAAATATTGAAAATCAATACGTAATTGTCACAAGAAGTCATATCGTTGAGAGTGGCGAGATTGTAATATTTTATCATAGGTATCAGGTCAAATGAGACACAATTATCGGGAGGCTTAACGGGATTTTCATTTGGAAGTCGCATTTTTTATTGGTTGTCTTACGCAGTTTGTCCAGTAATTACAGTAATTATGTAGTAAATCAGATCGGTCTGTATCAGATTTGTGAGGGTCCAGTGTAATCGTCAGTAGATGAATATTTCTTTGAGCATTGAAGAATTGGTAGTCTTGATGTCTTGTGACAAAGGGTCGTTAGACTGTAGTATCATAGGTTATTATGTAGTAGTCGACAATCAATACATAGTTATAGATCAGTACGTACTGCCAGAAGGAACTAGTATTGCTGAGTATATGTTGATATTTTTCTTGAATCAGTAATTCCGTCATATGAAAAGTTATAAGTTGGAAGTATCAGAACATCAACGTAATTCTCAATAGGACGTTGCATCATTCAGCATTGTTAACGATTGTCTTCCATTATATGTGATAGCGAAACTTATATGATTCTCATGTATAAATTTCACCATGTCTGTTTAGCAAATGATACTTATGCTTGTCTGACATGTGTAGGCTCAGTATAATTGTCAGTTGATAGTTATACCAAACCGCGTTGGAGCACTATTATTCTTGTTGTCTTGAAGCATATCTTATAGTCTACGTCTATAGGTCTTACTGTCAATGTATTATTGTGTAAATACGTCAATACGTAAACACGTAATACGTAATTGTCACTAGAAGGTGCATTAAGGGTTTTCTGTAG
Source organism: Adelphocoris suturalis (assembly GCA_030762985.1). Classification (NCBI taxonomy): domain Eukaryota; kingdom Metazoa; phylum Arthropoda; class Insecta; order Hemiptera; family Miridae; genus Adelphocoris; species Adelphocoris suturalis. Next base: position 20,064,138 of record CM061049.1, read on the forward strand.
TAAGTTTCTATATATAGGTAACGGTGCATCAGTCAAATGCGACATTATTTCGAATTGTGGGGAGTTTAACGAGATTTTCAGTGGGAAGTTGCATCGTTGGTATTGTTAGTGGTTGTATTACGCAGTTTTTCCAACACAAAGTCATTATGCATAAAGTGAAGTCGGTTTGTATCAGTACGTAAGCGTTAATGATATTCTTGAATTCAGTAGTGAGAATGTTTATGTATCAGTAAAAGATTTTTATGATATATACGTCTGTACGTCATCTTTCCAGTTTAGCAACTTATGGTTTAGTTTTACTTATTATTGTCCGACAGGGAAGGGCTTAGTGTATTTGTCAGTTGGTAGTTGTATCAGTCAGTTTAATTTTGGTTGTCTTACGCCATTAACTAGGTACTAGACATAAGTCATTAAGTAGTAAGCCAGGTCGATGTTTATCAGTGTAATTATTGCCACTTCATATCATTGAAGGTAGACGCGTTTTTGGTCTTGTTGTCTTGTGGAAACTATTCTGTAATGTGTGTGGTTAGGCTATAGTATCAAAGTTTCATTTTCAGTAGTAAATCTTACTGCTAAGTATTGTTCTTGAGTCAGTAGTGCTATCATATAAGTCATCATATGGAATTGTCAGGACTATAATTGTCAGAAGGAAGTTGCATCTTTCAGCGCCAAGCATGACAGTATAATGTTCACAACGTGAGAGTTCAATGTAGTTGTCAGTTGCTAGTCATGATTAGGCATTGTTAGTCTTGTCTTATACTCTGGATCTGCAGCAAAAATCATTAGTTTGTACTGTCAGTGGCTCATGACGTAATAGTCATCAGTTTATCAGTCAGTACTCATGCCATTGCAATGTAAATTGGTAACTGTAGTGCTATAATCTGCACTTCAAAATTGAATTCGAGTAGTTCGGTTCGTATCTCACTGTACTGTCAGAGCGCTGCTGCGTTACTCGTGAAGTGCTATAGTTATCGTTGAAAACACATAGTACTCGGATAGTTATGACAATGTAACGTTATAATCTTCTTTTCAGTAAATTTTCTATTTAGAGTTTTAGTTATATGGTTTGAAGTTGAGTAGCCGGTTGCGTACATTGGTCTGTTGAAATAACAGTCAGAGTATGTTCAGTTTTATAGCGCAATCGACAGTAGGAAGTTGGACTGTTGAGCAATGTTTGTAGTCTCCTGACGTTTTCTACCAAATGAGTCATTATTTGAAATTTTTATGGGTTTTACTTGTTTTCAAGCGTTTAACTTGTGTAGGAAATGGCGTATCGCTACACTTCTAATTGCAAGGGACTGAAAGAGAATTATTGTGGAAGTCCCAACCTCAAAATTTTCAAATCTACCTCTCACCCTCACCCAGCTGACGTGTTTTGTTGAATAAATCATTGTATATATTAAGTTAGAAGTTGACTCTTTCAGTTTCTACATTAAGAAAGCATTTCTATACCAGAGCAGTAGTCAATTTCATTAAGTTGTTAGATTATTATGTACTCGTATATGGTCGTTTTAGTTGAATGGTCAGTAGATGACTAATGATTATCTATCGTACTATTAAATAAATTAAATCAATTTAACTGTTAGTGGTTGTTGTTAATTGTGCTCTTGGGAGTTTTTGGTGGTTTTATGAAGTAATTTCTTTCTGGATGAAAGTTCTTTGCATTGAGAAGAAATTCAAGGTAGTTGCATATCGTTGCAGTATTATTAGTGGTTCTCGTACTGCATAATTGTTTTGCAGTGAAAGTCATTATGTTTATCAGTTAGTTTGTTATATAGTTATTGTTCTCCAAATCTTATATCTCCGTCATTACGCCATTTATTAATTTCGGTTAACATATGTATATTCGTTTTCATATAGAACGAGTAAAAGTTCTTTTTGCATTACAACAATATAATTTGCTGTTATACGAGTCAATATGCGAAAATGTCGTTGTTCGAGCATGAAATTCATCATCAGTTAGTAGTTGACTTTGTCATTTTAGTTTAACTTCATCTATGTTTGGTAAAAGAAATGATATTGCGAAACCAAGTCTGTTCCATTGTCAGTTCTTTAATATAACAGTCAGTATATTGTTACCATTAAACATTTGTCTCAAGGCATGTTAAAATCCTGGTGTCAGTTAAAATTGTAACAATCAGTCAATAGTTATTTCATCACCATAATTTCAATTTCGGGTTTAAGTTATTTGGTTATGTTTCTTTATTTGGGCATTTAAGGACAGAAAGGCCTTTATTGTAAAGTGTTCTTATAAATAATGTAGTGACATTAAGTTAGTACAATTGTGAATTTGATAATGTGATTTTCATTATGTCATTATCATTAAATATGCTCTGTGTTTGTCTCAAGAAGTATGTAGATCGTTCTGTCAGTAAAAAATACTAACAATCAGTCAATAGTTATTCAGCACCGTGCTTGTTCTCTTTAAGTCAATTTGTATATGAGTTGTATTTGTGAAAGTAAGTCAATACAATTTAATATAGCTCAAGTCAGTTGAGCGGTAAGTCATTGTATCTGATCGATATTTAGAGCAGTGGATTAAATCGTATCGTGAGTATCGTACCTTTGTAATCATCAGTCAGTAGTGTTAGTTATTCTATCACCACACATCTTCGTCATTGAAGTCGGATTTCGGTCTTAATGAAATTATTTTACATATTTATGTAATGAATATCAGCTGTTTGATTAAGTTGGCACGTAGTTGATTGGTGCGTTGAAGCATAGTTGGTCAGTGCGTTGTCTCATAACATCATTTGCTTTATAATTGGTGGAACGTGAATTCTTTGTCAATTATGAAACAGTTCTATAATTTTTTTGGTCCTTAACTTCCAGTATGTTCATTTTCTATATACAATGTTAGTTAGTAATGTAACTTATGCATAATTTGAGATGTAGTGAAACTTCGTAACCTCCTTAAACTGCACGTATAACCAGGGGGATCGTTGTAGTCTTCATAGTTCTTTCATTATTGCCTTGTATAGTCACAATGACATTGAAATTGGCTCAATCCAATGAAATGCTTCAATTCTGTGTCAGTCATTTTGTTATATGAAGCACTCGGTACCTATTCTTGTATTCTAAGTTTGACAGATGTAAGATCAAGAGCTTAATAAAGTCAGTTCATGGAGTTCGGTCACTTATCCTTCATAAATTTCAATATGTTTTGGTTTATCACTTTCAATAATGAAACTTTGTTAAATAATTTTTGTTTTATACGCAATAGAGTCATAATTACATCTAATCTTTCAGTTATTGGTAGTTACCTAATTTGGTCTGTCAATGAATCGTGAAGGCGGTTTAAGTCAAACGTCAATCGTGATGCAGCTAGAACTGACAGTAATATATATGTACCTTAGCGTAGAGATTTCATCCTGTGTAAGTAATCACTATTGATTGTTGATAAGAAATCGTTATTGATTTTAGCGTACTAGTTTTGCTCCACCCTCTCTCATTTCCCTGCTATGTAGTTAAATGTTCATTTGTTAAATTATAACCTAACGAGCGATAGTTGTCACTATTAAGTCATTTATCTTCATAATTAATTAACTGTCTAGGTCGGCAATAATTTACTGTTTACTGTCATTAATTTATATTGCGTAGGCATCTCATCTCTGGTTCTTCACCTTCAACTGTCCTGTAAAGTAAGTTTGTATAGTTGTACGTTTCCATTCTTATATAGTTTGTATAGTCACAAGTTGGCTATTAAGTCATAATTAAGTCATACTCTTAAACTGTCACAGTTACTGCTATTTGGTCACAACCGATATATGCATTGAGTTCAGTTACTGTTTTTTTTTCCTATGAACCTTTTTTAAAATATCTTTTAATAAATACATGCATACATTCATATGTACTTACTGGTTTTTTTGTGAACGTGCTTACATTTCAATGCATTTACATTATTTTAATCCGCGTATTTTTAGCAAATATTCGTGAGTTATCAAGTATGTATTGTTCTCAGTCTCTGTGTAAATACACACCTGTAAAATAAGTATGTATATAAAATAAATAATTAACTTGGATTTTGAAATATGATTCAAGGAATCAAAATATGTGGCCGCTTGCCTTTACTCTAATCCCTGAGTATTTTTTATAACTACGTCACTAACCTAAATTAATGTAGACTTCATCTACAATTATGATTTATTAAATTATATACCTACTAAGCTAATAATTTATTTGATCATTTCAAATCTCAACTTAGAATAACTAAAATGAGTACCTTATGCCTCCAGCCCTCAAGTAAGAATACATGCTTACTTATTTCTGAATGGTTAATGATAATAATTTAAGAATTATCAGAATAAAATTACATTTAAATTATTTATTAACATGAAAATAGTCCAGAATGAAGAAGAAAACAAGCCGCACAAAACGTTTAAAAAACCACAGCTCCAAATCGAGGTGCTAAGTTTCCAAAATATTCCCAATTGTAAGAATTACTCTAAATCCATTCTAATACTTTCTAGGAACCGTTTTTCTTCAGGTTCCAAGCTACCGCGGGTTAGGTGATCATATAGAAGGTGGTTTTAGTGCAACTAGTAACTACAATAAAGGAATTAAACATAAGGAATGCATAAAATAATGCGAATTCATCGCACACTTGGACCGTTCCCCGTAGTCATTGCTGAATCACAGATTGGTATAATTATTGTGGAGTGTATACGAAAGACGTTCATGTTTACACGTGGTTTATACGAGTTTTTATTATTTTGCAGGTTATAATAACAATTTGGTTGTTTTGTATACGATAAGCGTTGTGAATTTAAATGCACTTTTATGGAATTAACTATGTGGGTCTTGCGAGTGAATTGAAAATTAAAACATTTGCGTGTTCAGATATCTGTTAAACCTTGACTTAATAAGGAACAAAATTAAGAAGCAAGTGCCAAGAGGAATATTTGGTATGTTTGCGAACTTCGTGTGAATATATGGAACGCCGAATGTGATTTTTGTATGATTCGAGTTAGATTTAGGAATAGATCGGAGCATTCCACAATGTTCCCAAACCTTAGCTCCGGATTCTTCGTAAAAGGAAACCTTGAATAAATTCGAGTCAGCTTTACAGGTCGATATTTGGACTCTGTTTTTTAGGTTGTTAATTAGGTCAATAAGGTCTTGGATTTAACATGTTCCTGTTAGATTTTGTATGCAAAACTGCAATGAACATCATTTTAATTTGAATGAACATAATACTTTGAACTATAATTCATCCGCCGCTAACATCGCAACTAAAATGCATAAATACGGAAACATTTCATAATCAATGAGCTGCTACAGTTTCAACAATATATTCCGTCCATAAAAATGTACTTCACTGCATATTAAAAATTACCATGCAGTGATGGTGGAATGACCAGTCGATGAAGCTTATTGAGTAATTTTAAAATATACCAATTTTTGCTCATTCATGTAAATGAAAATTAAAAAAAAATGAATCTTGAAAACGCAAAATACTATACCTACTTATGCGGAACAAGAACTGTTGATTAGGTACACAATTGTTTGCCAATATGGCATACTTAAGTATCAGAGCTTAAGACCGCGGCCTTTTTAACTCAAAAATAATAAATTAAGAAGTCTAGCAGTTCATGCTCCCTTGAAAGTAAAAATATTACTATATTATGTATTCTCTTGTCGTTAAAAAAATAAGAAGTTAGTAAATTCAACGTATTTCCCGCTCTTATTCATGGGCTTGATTATGGACTCTATGAAATTACCTATAAACAAATATATAAATAACGCATAATAAATAAGAACAAGATCTAAACAATGTAATTTAAAAAAAATAAGAAATACAATCTGAAATTGATTATAAAACCCGATTCGGCCGGTGATGTTACTCTTTCCAATTGTGGACGGAATTCCTTCTAGAATTTATGATCATATCGTGAACACTGCAATTTGTAGAAACCAAATATTGATTCTATAGGTATATATACAAAAACCAAAATAGGAATGGCAACAAAACGTCCGAAAATAAGGCACCAGACATTGAAAATACGGCTCACTTGGAAATTACCTTGAAATAGAGAAACTTATGATCCTTATCTATACTAGTGACTATTGCCAATGGATTGCTTTAATTTTTAATGATATTTTGTAAAATCTGTTTTAATTTCATTTAGCTTGCATTTGTTTTCAATTTGGAAATGCTTAATGAAATTTGAAGTTTTACTCTTTGGATGTGCTAACAGCTCAAATTCCGTAGACTAGAATGGTGCTCTTTTGTAAATAACAGAATGAAAAGGTGTTAGTGATTGCATTAAGAATCAAGCTGAGAACTACCTGTAGGTCTCAGTTAAATTTCGATTATTCAGTCAAATTTTGATGAAATCTGTATTGGTCAATCCCCATAAACCTTAATGGATTGGACTTACTGACGGAGGTGGGTGTAATTCTTGGAGTGATGGTGTGATGCTAGATTATAGCTATGATGTAGATGAAGCACGATCAACAAATCAAATGGAAGGGACAACATCTTATTCTTATTTTTGCATGATCGTTGGAATGTAATTCGTGAATATCGGCAAAGGTTACTTCTAAATTTATGATGATGAAACTGGCTGCATTTATGATTGGTGAAACGCATGATGCAAGGATTTAATGTTTGTGCATACAGAAAGCAAGAGATCAGATTTGTTCAGAATGCTATGAGCTGTAAACAAGAGATTCACTTTAAATCTTTTAGCCACCAATATTTTTGTCTTCGAAAATAATCACAAGGCTTCAGTACCAAGTTTGGCTTGGAAGCAATGCCAGAACTGAGTCATTTCCAAGCGAGTGTACTTTGAAGGATGTTTTCTGCATTTTTTTGCATTGTATATTCTCAGACTATCGCCTTATAGGAAGAACAGGCATTTAAGGGTTAAAGGAATGTTTCGAGTTACGGTCATCCTGTATGAGATCAGGCGGGCGTGGCTGGCAGGGTGACCACAGGCTTGTTGGTCGTTGCTGCGGTGGGCACTGTGCCGCTGGGCGGAGGCTGCAACATGCTTCTGGTGGCGGCCAAGAGTTTCTGCGACACGAGATGAGCGATTGTCGCCGAGCGCTTCCACACGAACTCCCTCGTCCGGTCGTGGTCATCCGGGCTTTCTACTCGGACCTGCAAGTATTTGCTCCAAGTTAGGTAAGGAAAGTAGCTTTCTCGAATTCAAACACAGGGTCGCTCCCAAATGAAAATGTTTGATTTCCCTGACATTTCCTTGACCGAACTTCAAATTTCCTGGCAAAAAATATCAAATAACTAAAAAAAAAAGAAAAAAAGGGGACGGTAGCCCTACGGTTCTACAGTCAGATCATTTAATAATGATTAATTTTACACATTATTAGTTCATTATGGTTACTTAGCAATATTAGTTTATAACTGAGCGTAGTAAATCAGCTTTCCTTGACACTACAGAGGCTTAGGGATTATGAGATGCATTCCAATAACGATTTTCCTGTTATGAAAACTAAGGGAGTTACACTTCCCTAGTAACGTATTGGTTGTACGTGAAAATCAATAGAAAACCCCACCGTGACGTGACGCTCGTGACGTGACGAAAACAAATGGAAACGTCCTGTTAATCAATATTAAATGATAAAAAAAATATCTCGTCATTTTATTGTACCTTTAATGTTCCTAAAACGAAAATCGTATAATATAAAGAAAAACAACAGACTACTTATATGTAGTCTACTTACATTTAACGATTTCATTGCCCTCGAATTGCTCAAATATCATAACAATTTAACCTAAATGTAATACGATAATTTACGAAAATTCACCCATACGAATTTACCCATGCTGCATGACTTTTTATTTCATATTTTATGGCCTTTCAATTTGTGATCTGAAGCTATTTGTTGAAGTACATTTTTCCTTACATAGATAATTCAAAATTTTCGTCCGACAGCAAAAAATGTCGTTTTTTTTTTTTTTTTTTCATCTACAACCAACTGTCGCCAGAGAGAGTAACACTTCCTGACTTCCCATCCCACAAAAATCGCTCGTTGGAAAGTTGCTCTGTGAATTTATAACACATGACTCCACACTCTAATGGACCAATTTCCCCCTCCTTAAACCTTCTGAGAAGTCCTAGCTTGAGTATTCAAACTAGTTTTGGGACTCTTACTGGATCGATCCACTACTCTGCTGGGTTTTTTCTCTCTAGTTCAATACTCAGTTGATTTTTCTCACAAATGGTTTACTCTAGGTCATGTAGTTACCAGAGAAGCCAATGGCATATCCATTCACTTTTTATGTGCGTGTAGCGTTGTTACTTTTGAACAGTTTAACCACAACTCTTAATAATTATTTTTGCCATTCGTATCACTCACCTATGAAATAATATGTACCTAGTTACATATTAAACAAGGTTTATTATTTCTGTTTCGATAGTCCTTCTACAAAGAAAATCCGGTTATTATTATCAAACCAAGTCTATTATACATTAGATATCGAAATATGTCGGCATAAGACAACAACCAATAAGATGATAACAATCTTGATATACTTGGCGAGGGTATGGGGACTATTGTCGCCTTTTCAGTATGGTTTTCGATCTGGACGTAGCACTCAAGACGCGATTGCATTCATGAGTGAGGATGTCTCTTCAGCACTAGATAAAGGAGAAAAAGCTTTATAGGAGAAAAATCCTCATCGCCCTGTTCCAGACAAAATCCAAATGGTCAGAAAAACTCAACTGGACATCAAAAAGCACCCCCAAATCCCTGGCCACCTTAAGAGACTGCCCACTCAAAAATTAATCCAATGATAAAGCTTCACATCGAGCAAAAGTTATGGCCTGGCCCTTGGAAAGATTCAAATAAAGCCTACTGGTCCCAATACCTCGCCAAGAGCGTAACCAAATACATTTTGAATGCTTTTTCAAGTATTTTAGATATATTTGACATTAATGAAATCGGTCCCTAGTTTTCCAAGTGTGTCGGATCACCATGCTTGAATAAGGGGACAGCAATTTCTTTCTTTTATATATATCTGGGAAAATGCCCTCTTTAAAACTAAAATTACACAAGAACGCTACAGGCTTATACGACTCTATTCATTGATTGGTTATTTGAAGGTTGTCATATTTTATTGTAGGAATGAATCGAATAGGAGAATAAGGCTACCATTATACTAGGATGCTAGCATCCGGGATGCTTGCGTCCGGGATGCTATCATCCCACTTCGAGTCGAATTTGTGTTGGGATGCTAGCCTCCCGGACTGCTATTTTATTTTAATTTTTGGTCAGTCGTCAATATGGCCCCAACGAATGAAGAGATGTTGTTGCTGATGTTACTAATTAAGAAAAGAAGGCGTCGTGCAAAAAGAAAGTTTAGTGTGGACCCCTTTTTAGCTGTCCGTTCTATTAAAAGCCTGTATTTTACATTGTTTGATGAACTGTGCAATCTAAGCTACTATCCCAAATATAAGGATGTTTTTCCACTTCACATATTAAATTTTCTATGTCCAATTTGTTATCAACATATTTTTCAATACGTTTCAACTCTTCTTCTTTCTTCTTTTGTTGTTCTTTTTTTAGTTCCTTTGTTTTGGTTTTAGGCCTACTTTTGTTTTCCGTATTGACCTCAGGTCCTGGTTCTTCCAGAAACAAGTCTTCCGAAGGAGTATTTCGCATGTCATCCAAAACACTTTCACTCATGTCATCAAACATTTCACTTTCCATCACAAAACACACTAAAGTTAATACTGTACTAGAAACTAATCACCCAACTCGAGACGACACGCGCAGCAGGGAGATATACAGTTGACAGCTGACAGACAACTGACTCAGGCCCTCACGTGATCAAACTGCGTGCGCACGCATATCTGAAAAGAGAAGGCTGCTAGCATCCTCGGATGCTAGCAGCCTAGTATAATGCGCCGCATTTGAACCAATGCCCCACAACCGATTTTGTGCATCCCGGGAGGAAAAAAGCGTACGGCTGCTCGAATTTCAGCATCCCAACTGGGATGCACAAAATCGAGCGTCCGGGAGGCTGTTTTAGCATCCGATGCTGGCATCCTCAGTCTAATCGCTCCCATTTGATTTAATGCCCCGCTAACCTCCCAGATGCCAGCATCCCGGATGCTAGCATCCTAGTATAATGGTAGCTTAATACAACAATAAAAATCTCACCTGACGTGGTTGAAGAACTTTGATCGAGTGCAAAGTGGCAGCTCCCTCATGCATAACTCGCAAGTTGAGTTTTCCAATCATTTCCGCGGTTGTCGCTGTAGCGCTTCTCAACTCCTTTTTCGCACCTCTGCCAAACTGAAAATTCAGGCATTTTGTGATGATCAATATTATTCAAGCAAGATTCATCCCTCCTTATAAACTACATAAATTAATTATTTAATTGCAGAACGCAGGCGTAAGTCACTTCTTGACCTTATAACACGTCCATTAAAGTGGCAAAAAAAAAAAAAAAAAAAAAAAAATCTGCCTACATAAAAAAACACTCTTTCAAAATATTGCCCCGAGCCAACACAGTCAAATAAAGTGCTATAATTACACCTTTATCGGCAAGCATTTTAAAAATAGGCCTGATGGCCCCTTAGACATGGAAAAATGAGAATAACAAAATATATAAATCACTTCATTAAAAAAAAAAAAAAACTAATTAACAACAGTTTCATAACTATAACTAGACAAAGTAGAAAAAATTATTAATTAAGCTTAAAGTGAAAATATAAACTTATATATAAACCATATAAAACCATATCAACCATCAAACCATATAAACCATCTAAACCTTATAAACTATATATAAATTAATTATTTAATTGCAGAACGCAGGCATAAGTCACTTCTTGACCTTATAACACGTCCATTAAAGTGGACAAAAATCTACCTACATACAAAAACACTCCTTCAAAATATAGCCCCAAGCCAACACTGTCAAATAAAGTGTTTAATTATAACTTTATCGGCAAGCATTTTAAAAATAGGCCTGAAGGGCCCTTAGACATAGAAAAATGAGAATACAAAAATATATAAATCACTTTATTTTTTTTAATGGAAAAAAAAACACTAATTAACAAAAGTTTCATAACAATAGCTAGACAAAGCAGACAAAAATATTAATTAAAAAAGAGGAAAGTGAAAATATAAAATTAAAAAGAAGAAATTAATGAAATGAAGTGGTGAAATAGGTGGTGTTGGTAGGCATCATACGAGTGATTTGATGCGACACCAAAGCGCTGCTCAATACGCCTACGGAAGACGGACAACTCAGAAACCGGACGACAACTAAGAGGTAATGAATTCCACGTATATATGCATGAATAGGCCTATGTAATGTAGAAAAAACGAACGAAGTATCTTAATAATAAGGAACCTGAAGTGCCCAAGTACCCAGAACCAGGATTTGTGAACTGGTGCTAATTAACAAGATGAGGCCTTTGACGTCGAAACTCGTTGTACCTCCGAATTTCGAAGAGTGAAAAATAAACCATACTATTTTTGGAAGAAGCCATATTGAATCAATGTAAACAATGCTTTATAATCTAGGATGTTGTTACATTTTTCAATTATTCTATAATTTTTGCAGTGGGTAGAGAACTGTACGAATCCTATTCATAGCTGATGGAGTTAAAGTTTCTTTTTTCTCAAAGACTTGGAGATTTTTCCCCAAAGATATTATTTAAGTAGATAGCAACCTACTAAAGCTCTATGACGAGGATCGCTAAGAAAAAAGCGTCCAAATATAGTTTCCCAAGCCCTGAAGATGAATTATAAATATTTCGAAACGTCGGTGTAGAATATAGACTTTTCATTGACCAACCCTCGAGAAACCCGAAACATTTTAAATTCTAATTACTTTATGGGTTCACCTTGTGGAAGAGTTACTCACTTCTTTCTCAACCTTGAGAACGAGAGGTCCAACCAAAAATTTGGTCTTGACGGTCGTGTGGCTGCTCATCACGTTCACTGTGACGTCACCGTCCCTCTGGATCGACGACAGACCGTAGAGAGTCGCTCTCGCTCTCATGGGAGCTTTAGATTTCGTTTTCACCTGATCGAAAATGAAATGATAAAATGTGTTAATTATTCTACTATATACTTACCAAATTATTTGTAGTAAAGCATGAAGAAACCAATATTTTGCCTAGAAGCGAAGCAATGCAGAAAACGAAATGCCACCCAAAATATCTCTGTATCTGCCCTTTACGCAGGTAAATTATGACGCGAATCCAAATGCTTCAGATGATTTAGTAGGTGGCTAATCTCAAATAAAGCTAACAGCGTAGATCAGTTCTCAAAAAAGTGAGTCACATGATAGCTCATTTTCTTGTAAGGCGTTTATAAGGACGCTTCCTGCGTTGAATAGGAGACGAAATGGCTTTGGAGCTCAATCAGCTGATCAATGACCTCTCATGCGTCAGCTGTCCCTGATACATTTTTATCCTCTCCATGTTACCGATTTCATCCATACCAAGTTTCATCAAAATCAGACTTCGGGAAATGAAATTTAAAACGATTTTAAGAGGACATACATATATAAACATGAACGGACCAAATGGACACAATAGCTCATTTTTCCTTTTTTTTTTTTTTTTTAAGAAAATGCACTAAAAATTATGCTTGATATGAAACTATAAGCGTGGATAGGAGGGGGAATTCTGGAATATGGTGTGTCATGACCGACTTGTAACATATATAATTTCTACCAGTAAATAAGCACACCGACCAAGGTGTTTCGAATTGCAGAGCACGAGCGAAGTGACCACTCAAGAGGTTACGTCGTTTGGAGAGGGAATTGCCTTCCTCAAAGTTGGCTATAAATAAGCCAGCTCCTAGGATCAGTGGTAGAGGGCGGGTGTAAGGTGGGCCAAAGTTCTCGCTATCAGCAGGGGTTAACATCTCTAGGAGATGATCTCATAAGTAGACTGGGCCAATGTCTAGAGAAACACTCAAAATTCTGACTTCTCTAACACATAGACTTAGTTACCGTAGAACGGGGTTACAATGGTACATTTTTCATGGTTTTTTATAGGTGTTTGATTGAAGGAATGAGGATTCCCTATATCCCTATTGAAATTCATACAGGTGAAACTAAAAAACATGTGTGAAGTGCTTTCTAAGTTACAAGTCCCTATCATTTGTACTACTTTTACCCCATCAAATGGGGTAACTGTGGTACACCAGCTCTATTCTGTTTCTAGTGCCTAAAAGCACGCTCTGTACTAATGTTACCCCGTCCGGATTGTAGCCGGGATTTAAAAAAATATAAATTAGAAATTTCGAAAAAATTTTGGCCAATTTTTATTTAATATAAACACAAGTGAAAACTCGTTATTCAAAACTGACAATAGACTACAAGGCACATAAAGGAACTTTTTATAGATACAAAATAATAATAATTACTTTTTTATAAACTGGAAGTGAATGTAAACTAGGAAACTAGGTAAAAAAAATATTTCTTATAAACAGGAACTGATTGTAAACTAGGAAACTAGGTAAAAAAATATTTCACCTAAGTAATCCCTTCCTATCCACTGATCGACGGGGTGAGAGCACTGTGCCAGTAATCCTTAGGTGCTTCTGACACCAAATCCATCTCATCCCTGATTCTTGCTCCATGGTGTCACGCATGTGGGGTAAGGGTCAGTACCTAGTCCTTCCATATATCCAAAGTATTTCAGGTTTTATGAGGCAAGGTTCAGCACAGTTGCCAACTCAAAGTTCATTTATTCACTCAGCTGACAGATATACGTAACTTCATCAAAACCTACCACGGCACGTAATGTTTACTCTTCCAAGAGTAGAGACAACCATTGTGGCGTATACCATTTCGAATTCAAACTTTCCAAACGATGATTTAGTTTTATGCAAAAATGCCAAAGCTGTCGTAAGTGTGAGATATATGCTCCCCCACCCGATGACCAGCAATCAGCATTATGAGATGGAACCACAGCAAAGTGATAAATATTAGCTGGGAGTTGGACAAGGTAAGCTAACGCTCGAGGCCCATTGGAGGTCCTCCTGAAAATATGTTTGAAAACCATGGCAAAACACGCTGTTTGAGTTCTATGTAACACCTATAGATTGGCCGCTGCCGTGATGAAGGTGCAAACTTATCAGATCTATTTGGATCATCACCCACGCTTCCTGGTACGGCGCAATGCTGTGCTGCACAATGACCTGGGAATGGAGAAAGTACTGCACACCGTCGCCGTCGGGCCTACAGAATCTTTTGCACCTGCTCAAACATTTCCTGAACTTCCCGTTTTTCACGATTTAATGCCACCCATTTACGCTCAAAACTGATATTGATTGAGGTAAGAAAGTATCTCCAGATTATTGATATATAACACAACCACATTGTTTAATTTTCTTGAATATTGGAATGTTTTGCTTTTTTTTAGTTTGCTTACTTTGGTTACTTTGGTGGGGGCTTGGGTAGTTGCGGCCTTGGCGGGTTTCTTCTTTCTGGGCTCAGCAGAGCTTTGGTCAGCAGCCACCAAGTTCACAGGGTCCAGTGTCGTAGCGAATGTTGACGAGACAAAAGTGGCTGGCGATGGGGTGGAAACTTCTGTAGAGTTGGAACTGTAAAAAACATGATATTTTCAATAGGTCAAACAAAATTTTGTCTTCCAAAATCAAAATTGTCACTTGATTTTTGTGTGTCAGAGCTTGAAGATCAATTTTAGTTTCGTGTTTGTTTGTCTGTCTATCTCTCTTTTCTTTCTCATTTCTTATCATCTATTAGTCCAATTTCGTCCAAACTCGAGAGATGGTTCAGGATTGTGCCCTATACGGTTGATGGCCATTAGTTGAGCAGTAACTATAGTATTGTGCATACATTCTCCACATTTTCTAAGAAGGGAACAATAAAATCAATTTCCTACTCACATTTCATTCCTTCTTTCTTTGTTGCTGTTCTTCTTCTTCTTTTTCTTGTTTTTCTTGACTTTGTTTGTCTTGGCTTCATATCCAGTTTGTAGGCGGACATTGACAGGGTCGTAGCTCCTCCTTAGGATTTTATTGACTCTGTCCAAAATGCTGTCCACAAATTTGTTGTACTTGGTGATGTAAGCTGGAGGTGCGATGTCCGCCTCGTTCAAAGAACCTGCAAAATTAAATTGACTCGGTAATTTGAGTGAACATTAAGCGATTCTCGGAATTTCTGCAATTTGATCTATCGAGTAATGTTTCAACATGTATATCATTGCTCGGTAAAGTGAAGAAATACCTATCAGATGTTTGGTCCTTCTATTGAACGGTAAAGCCTGCAATGTTTCACTACCCAACACCATATATTTAAAATTATACTAGATTAAAGATCATGTATGCAATGGAAACATGGAGTCAATCTGTTTAACCATGCAAACAATTTTTCGCGCCATCGTAATACCGTCATTTTCTACAAAAATTTGGTGAAAAATAATCGTGTTGGTACACCTGATTTGGATAGTGGGCAATTTAAACGTTTAACCCGAAAATATCGCAAATTGAAAAAATGCCCAGCTCTTGGTTTGTACGTATTGTTAGGTCAATGGACATTTTCGGGGATCGGGTACAACTCTTCAAAATCTACAATTCTATGTAAATGATTCCGTAATTTGCTTCAATCAGTGATTTTTGTGAATTTTGGTAAAACATGAAGTTATTGCAATGGCTCCAAAAATTGTGTTATTATTTTGATTTTTCTAAGTTGTTTATGTTAAGTTTATGTTAATATGGTTTTTATATGCTATTTTTCAAAAATGAAACGATACTTTTAAGAAATTTAACGATGATTTCGAAAATATGGTCGCACGTTGATTGATTCAAAGTAGAAAAATAAGTATGTGAATAGGGTTATAATGTGGTTATGTGTGGTTTTCAAAAAATCATCTGCCAAAAATGGAATTTGAGATCATATGCCGGCGTTTGACTCCATTATCGGTCTAGTTGTTCCAAACTTGTCCCAAAAAATTAGCACTTTTTTCAAATTTGTCCAATTTATTGATTCCAAAAGCAGTTAACTGTCATTTGTGTGTTAAGTATGTAACTGCTCTACCAACTGAAAATTGATGAGATAAATATATCACTCGTCCATCTATTTGTGACAAGAGGTGTAATAAAGTCGATTCCGAGAAATGAGAATCCTTTGGAAAATTATATTTACTGACATTCCAGTATCATTGTATCAGTGTAATTTCAGACTATAACTCCCCTTAGGGTTGAAATAAAAATTCCGTTCTTGCGTAAAAAAATCAAGCTTTCCAACCGAAAAGATAAGTTCGTTGGCCAGCACATTTTGAGCACGTTAAATTGGTTAAATTAAAAAAATGTGCTAAAAAAATCTCTAAAAAAGGTTAAAAACGGCTAAAAATTGTTAAATATATATTTTATGGCTGAATATTGCTCAAATAAAGGTTATTAACTATAAATATAACCTTTAAAATTTATGTACAAAAGTATGCTGAAAAATGTACTTAAATCTCATTAAAATTTCCTAAAAATTCTATTATAACTGCAAAAAATCCTAAATCTCTTTTTTGAATAGCAGATTATTATTTAGGATGCCTATATTTTTTGTAATCAAATTAATAGTTGACAATTTTTTCGCACTCATAAACTTGAATTTCAAAATAATTCAACATTATACGATAAGTTACGAAAATTCGCTCATACGATCATACTGCATGACTGGAACTTTTTCTTACACCTACACGTAGGCGGGAAAAATGCTTTCATTGGAATCCTGTCCTACGCGTAGTTGTCATAACCTGACGCAAAGGTGACCACAGTTTTAAGAAAAGGATATTTATTCGGTCTCCCTCTGACTGTCATCTAAACGTTTCCCTTCCACAATTTCCTGGCTAGTCGAAAAAAGTAAAACCCTGTGATAAATATAATTGTATTATGGAATCAAATTCCGTTGATTGTGTGAACAAAGTACCTACTTCGTCCGACAGCCAGATATCCTGTTCACCTACTTGGGAGTAAATGTCGTCGTTGATTTTCGATTTTAAAGTAGATACCTATTCTTCGTAAGCATTCGCAAGTACATTTCGTACTGCAAAGTTGTATCTACCAACATAAAGATTCAGACAGCGAGCTGGTTCGTGTTTAAATAATAAGTTTGTATGCTAAAGCTTTTGTCAGTTCAATAACAAATTGAGTAGGTTGGAAGTAGAATCTGTGCTAGGTAATCATCTCAGATCCTGGAAATTACCATTTGATTGTTGTTGTTTGTTTGCAGGGAACGCATTCAAAACGAACTATTCCACGTGGCCTGATTAAGTAAACTTGCTGTAGCTTGATGAAAAATTGAATAATTAGACAAAAAATAAAAAAGTCCAGTCATGCAACATGACCCCATGAGCGAATTTTTGAAGAAATCTTCGACATTTCAGTCGCTATTGATCGTGTAGAGAAATTTTAGTTTATGATTTTGATAGACAAACATTTTCATGGCTGATATTTTCTAAGCCACAGTCAGTATTAAAGCTACATCAAGTCCTAAAAGAGTTGAGCGTAAAACATAAAAGAGAGCGACCGAGAGAATCGGAGGACGGAATATTTCACAGAGTAAACTCACCAGTTGTGATTAAGTACATTTTAACAGAGAATGTGTTTTAGCCATGGACTAACTAGCCGAAAATGGAACGCGGGATGGGAACGAAATGTGTGACGGATGATTTTCACGTACAACCGAGCCGTTGGTAGGGAAATGGAATTTCCGCCATTTTAATCGCACAGAAATCGTTCACCATTCGTTGGAAAGCTCTTGATTTATCACGAATTTATTTCGTTTTTTTTTTTTCGTAGTTTCATACTATAACTATATAAATTGATGTTATAAATGAATAGTAAACAATGACGCTTGTTTGGTTGTCACTTGGTTGCGCGACAACGCAAACACATTCTGTGTTTCAATAATTTCGTCCGAAGTATGTAAATAGAGGTAACCGGGGGTCCAGGGGGCTTGCCCCCTGGCGAGGCGCGGAGCGCCGAGTTTTTTTTTTTTTTTTTTTAAACAAGCACCTACTACCTACGTTTTAAACAGCATGGTTCTAGGATTGGTTATACAGGGATACTTCCATAAGAGTAGTTCAATCTGAATTTGGACAATGTTTCATGCAAATATTACCGATTTTTACAACTAGCGAACAGCATTATTTCGATTTTTGACTGATTTTTCAACCTTGAAATTTTTGAAAACTTGATAAATATTGTTATAGGAAATTTTACGCTGATTTCGAATATACCACATGTTAGTATGCTGAAAAAATTATTTCGCACAACAAATCGCAAAAAACAGGCTATTTTGAAATTTTTGACTACATTTTTGAAAATTTCAACCCGAAGATGTAATCCGATCATGCTGGCCAACGAACTTGAACTTTCGTTTTGTATCCTTAACATTTTAAAATTTGTTTGAAGTTTCTAGCACAATTCTACAGACAGTTATCGTCTGGAATGACACACACGTACATACACAAAAAAATGCGTTAAACTTCAGAATATGATTCAAAATAGCATGAAACGGATTTCTGCATAAACTTTTTTCAAAAATTCACATTCTACAAATTTTGAGGCGTGAGCAATAGCTTAATTTTCTTCAAAAATTCGCTAAAAGATGCCGTAATCGCGGCGCTCCCGGACGGTCACCCATCCAAGCTCTAACCAAGCTCGATGTTGCTTAACTTCAGTGATCAGACGAGAACCGATGTTTTCCACGAAATATGCGTTGGCGAATATTATTTTTTCTTAGGCCGAACCTAGTTATTCGATGCCTGTGAAGATAGCTGATAAAGCAGTGTAAAATGATTTCAAAATAGTTCTACTCGGACTGAAATTCAAGAGAATCGTTGGCTTTGAAATATTAAAAAGACTTTAGCGTGACGATAGCGTTTGGTGGTTGTAAAAAATACGTGTAGAAATACGCGACGAGCTAGCATCTGCAGTGGCTCGCTCTAGACGCTGCTCTACTTGTTAACGGGGAAATATCGTAGGGGAAGAACAAAAACTCTCTGTTATTGAAACTAAAATATAAAATAAAATTCCCGAAGCAAGAATCGAAGCCAGGAATCGGGGCGTGGTTCGTTTCAACACGAAGATGGAGTTGATCCGGTCCGATGGACGCGACGCGACGGACGTCCCACGGCTCCAGGGTTAACAACCTCGTAATTCGAAAAGGTCACCAGTGAAAGTGATTCCTTTGCTCCTTGATTGGCTTAATTTAGTAGTAGGAGGACGAGGCCGAGAGCAGGTGGGACTCCAGAGAAAAGAAACCCGTGTAGCGTTTTCACCGTGTATGCTTTCTTTTACAGGTACCTGTTCGGAATGAGGATGTCGTGAATTCGCTTTTCCGTTTGCCCCCTGGATGACTCCCAGTATATTAATTTTTTTATGGGATAACGAACGAGCCCAGTAACATTTAACATAGCTATACCTATTTGAAATACCTAATAAGTACGAACTAAATTACTCGCGTCGAAGTTGTGGAAACCCATTTCAAAACGGAAGTTACTGAAAATTCGTTGTCTATTTCCACGAAAAATAATGAGTTACAATGTTAAATCGACTTCGACGGTTAGGCCTTCATCAGTAACAAACAATAACTGAAGACATATTGAATGGACACAGCTTTTATAGTCACAGGTGAAGGGAGATTGAATCCCATTGGTCAAGAGAATGGAAAAGGGGCAGGAGGTACAACCAATTAAGTGCAAGCAAAGTGAAGGAGGATTATAGCTAATCAGATGAAGTAAAAGGAGGGGAAGAATTACTGGTTTCAACTGTTTGAAGGGATAATTCTTAGCTTTATAGAAATGGACTTATCAGTGGTGAAATATATTGAGGGATATCCTAATTTAAACATTTACCAGATCTGTGACTTTTGATACTTTCGAATTTTTCAAGTAGGTACATTCATTACACCTCCCTTTGGACAAAAGTGAAGAAATTCTACAAACTGGTATGTCAAATCAAAATTGTAACTATGATTTTCTTAAGATGTTTCGCAAATGCAGACTTACCCTTATTTTCTTAGCCTTATGCTTCAGACAACGTTTTTTCACTAACTTCCGTTTTTTTTAACCTAGCCTATGCCTATTTTTAAAATTGTGGTCACCTTTTTGTCAGGTAATGATGACTACGAACGGGATTCCAACGAAAGTATTTTTCCCGCCAACGCGTAAATAGGCCTCTTTCCTGTACACGCGTAGTTCTACGCGTTGACGCAAAGATTCGCGCATGCGCAGTTGGTGTTTCAGTCTTTTTGCGTACACGGGTAGAAAATTACGGGAAGAACAAAAACTCTCTAATTTAAGCTTCGTTCTCAGTTTGCGTTCTGACAGTTCTCGAACTCATCAGAACTGGGACTGAAAATCTTGTGGAACAACCGCGTTCTGCACTGCGAACGATTTCAGAACTTGGAAGTGGAATAACCTGCGTTGTTGTTTGTAACAAACTTTTCCTCGTCGAACCTTGGTACAATTTCGTCGAAAAAATTGAAGTTTCGTGGATGTAGAAGAGATCATCGACGTCCTCATCGTCTACAAACCATGAAACTTCATCACCATCGTCGAAACTATCGCTTTCCGAACTTGACGAGGTACTAGTTGACATTTCGATGAAGAAATTCCAATGAAGAACAGCGAACAATACAACAAAGCAAAATTTTACTGGGAAAATTACAGGGAACACTCGGCAACCAAAGCTGAAGAGAGCGTATTGTTTACTCCACGAGCTCCGAAAAATTGTGAAATGCGCATGCGTTAACTACGTCCTTAGGTTCGAGTTCAGACAAAAATCGGGGACTGTTAGAACCGTCCGGAACTGGATTCGCAAAACACTGCGAACGACAAAACTCGATTGCTCTTGCCCAGTACCGCCCCGAACTGGCAGAACGCACACTGAGAACGGAGCTTTACGATAAAATACGAAAATTCGCTCATACGGCCATGCGACATGACTTATTCATCCTGCACATCCGTGAATTTACTCCACCAAATCTCTTTCCATTCCCTGAGGTGCCGTAAGTTTCACACAGCCCGCAGACGGCGTGTCTCCAAATTAGTTGTCTCGTCATATCCCACCGAGTCCTCTCCACTGCGAAATCCTCCACAGACCAATTGAAATGCTTCGCTCAACGACGCCACCTTCTACAAATCACCTCACGTCCAGCCCATTTCTAGGCAAAAAGTCGAATCTCGGATTTCGTTTTGAGTTTTTGTCGATGAGGGGAAAAAAGGAAAAGCAAATTCACGGCATCTTTATTCTGAACAGGTAAAAAAGAAAGCGCAGAGGGTGAATACGCCACTAGGTTCCTTTTCTTCTCAAACCAAATCACTTGCTATGAATTTGTGGAAACTAATTTCAATAAAGAAATGTGTTTAAAAAAAGTCTACACCCACAAAGAAAAAGCGTTGGGTATAGTATTTAATGTATTTAATGCTTTTGGGTGAGGGTTAAAATGAGATAAAACACAAAAATACTATGACTTTTCGGAGTTATCCCCCCCCCATTAAGCCTCCAGCATTAAATTTGAAACTCCTAAAATATTTCTTAAATTTTGAACTAATTCAGAATTGAACAAAAAAGATTAGTTAACATCATGATTCATAACTATTACCCTCTCCATTCACCCCCTTCCATAATGAAATTTGAAAATCACGATAAACGATCCAAAACTAGACCGAATTCATAGTTGAACAAAAAAGGAATCACGGAAATCGGACGAATGTGGAACTTTCATGTGTTGGAATTTCACACTTTTGACCTCAGATTCGGATTCAGATACCGTTTAGTTTGATAGGAAGATCGCAAGTGACGAAGTAGTGCAAGGGAGCTGGGGGTTCCCCCAGGCGGGCGGGGGCCGTGACGTCATCGTGCAAATGAATTTAAAGAGCCTTATTACTCCAGATACCCATCATATAGTACCGTTTTGGAAAGCTCTCATCTAGATCTCTCCAAAGAGAAAATAAAAAATAACTATGAAAATTCCTCATTGTTTAAACTATGATTTATCCGTATTATTCCTTCAATTCGCCCCTTCCCATGATGAAATTTGAAACTCCTGACATATGTTCCAAAACTATATCGAATTCTTAATGAAACAAAATAATAATCACGAAAATCGCTCGAGATTTTTAGCTAGGGCAGTGCTTGAAAGAATCGGTAACTATCCTCTCCAACCCCCACCTCGACAGCATATCCGAAATTCCCAATGTTTATTGCACAACTAGACTAAAATAGGAATAAAACGAAATGAGAATCACGAAAATCGGTTGTGAATTGTAGCCTGGGCAGCGTCCATAAAATTTGTTAAACACACATTTTTTTTTTTTTTTTTTTTTTTGAGAAACCTCCCCTCAAAGACGGAGGGGGCACGCCATTAAATTGAAAAATAAACAAATAAAATAAAAAAGTGGGGAGGACGCCCAGGTTTACCCGACGCCGGCTCTAGGGATAAGGGAAGTTGTAGGACGAGGAGGAAGAATGGGATGAAATGATGTGCCCCTATAAAATGACCACCAGTTCAAGTAAGAACCCTTCAGGACGCGGGTGGTGATACCACGGAGTACTCCTGCCGAGATGCCCAACTCGAGTAACTCGAGTAACGCTTTTCCCGCACCACACCCCACGCCATGACACGGTCGTGGCAATGACCTTGATGTTATTTGGTGCCACTCCCTTTAGCTCAGATATCGCTTGGCGCAGATCATTTCTATCATATTTACTTTTCTTAGCCCGCCAGGTCTGCTCCATGTCCACGCTGCCACAGACAACCTGGACATCCAGGATAATGGCAGACCCATCGGGCTTGATCGCGACGATATCTGGCTTCTTGCCCCGGTCACTCGGCATGTGGTATAGTCTCTCCCTTTCGACATCCCAACCGCTAGATGACAAAGCGCCTGCTATCTGCTTGGCAACCGCATCGTGACGTAAAATGCGGCCACCGTGAGTACGAGGACACTGCTGCACCACATGATATAGATTCTCATTTTTACCCCGACAGGCACGGCAAAGGGTGTCAACTGTCCCGCGACTACTCCTCGAACACCTCACCGAGGTGGCTAGGGTAGCCACCCGGACGGCGTGAAAATGGCGATAGTCGCGGGCCCCAATGCCCTCTGAAGCCCATTCCACCCACTGAGTAGAAATGGGGGATTCACATACACACACACGGACATACAGTTGTACGATGGTAAACGTATAGACCATAGGACCTCTTAACGCATCCCCCGGTTGAGGCCGGGAAAACCACCTTGAAGGAGACAGATCCCCAACAAGGCATACAACCCACACAACACAGACATACAACTATGGTTTTTTCTCGGATTAGGTCTCAGAATGGTCTGAAACGGATTCGTATGTGGTTATTTTTTTCTCATGCTTGGGTTGTCCCCCACCCCCCTGGATCAATTCCAATAGGCGTTCCTCTTATTAACGACGCCTTGCCTATGAGACATTTCTTCAGAGGGACGTCCTAAAACGACAATCAAGGAGCCCATGAACTAGCCCACAACCCAGTCTACCATTCTCGTACAAAACACATAAGCATCAGTCATCATTTCATCAGAGAAGCTGTAGAAGAAAAGAAGATTGTCTTTCTCTTCACTCCAAATGAGAAAATGAAGGCATACCTATTGATAAAGCCTCTACTTGGACCAAGGCATTTGCTGTTGTTGGCAAATTTGGGATTAAAGATCAACCCCAAAATTGAGGGGGAATATTGAGGTTACCTCAGCTATATCTCATGGTTTCTATGTCCAGGACTATTATTATTCCTGTCATAGAAATCAGGTGTGTCAATAAGAGTCTTTTTCATTTGAATTTTTTTCACTTGATGAAAAATAATTTTGCTATCGAAAAAATTATATTTTTCATATCAAGATTTTCTTTGCCTTTCTTAGGCCTCGAGCTCGCAAATTAAGCCAATCAAAACGTGAAGTGGCTCTTAGATACATAATAATACTGAAACGTAGAAATATATATATATATATATATATATATATATATATATATATATATATATATATATATATATATATATATATATATATATATATATATTATAACTAACAAATAATAGGCAACACTGAAATTAACACCACAAAACTATTTTTAATTTTTCGGCTTCTGCCTTTTTCAAAATCTATGAAAGAAGAGAAAATTTTGTTGAAGGATTGTTTACGACGTCGAGAGAGAGAGAGAGAGAGAGAGAGAGAGAGAGAGAGAGAGAGAGAGAGAGAGAGAGAGAGAGAGAGAGAGAGAGAGAGAGAGAGAGAGAGAGAGAGAGAGAGAGAGAGAGAGTGTAATAGTGTAATATGATCTAAATAAGCCGAATTTCTGATGATTGTACATAATTTAATGGGACCCTGATCAGGATCACACATTGCGCTGCTGCAGTCAGGTTAGGCCATATTATCATCATGGGCCGGTTATAATTCATCGACATGATTTTTATTGTTGAATACATGTTGTTAGAAAGCACATTATGTAAATTTTAGTGCCGTCTGTCATCTGTTCATGTAGGTGAAAGTTTGATCTCCACTTATCAAACCCATTTCTGGCCTTAATGCCAATTGAACTCACCAACTTTCTCAAAACTCAAATCCGCCATTGATATTCAAATGAGACTGAATTGATGAGAAGGTGGGGCAGTTGGATTCCATTCGTGCTAATAACACCTCTGCGAAGAACAGTTGACGATCAAACTGTCTACCTCTGCCGGCATTTTTCTGTGAATGTTGTAACCCTTTCAACCTGGCTGGGACATATACGTCCCAAGCAGTGCTTAACCTGGTGGGACGAATTTGTTCCCAGCAACAGATCTGCCGATCTACAGAAGCCACCTACAGGTTGCCGTGAGGGTAACAGATGTTGTTCACATGAACAATTTCTGAAACCCTAACAGAAAGGGGCAAGTTTCAGGTAAAAATAGCGCGGGAGTCAAGGTCTGAGAATTCGCCTTCTCATTTCTGTCTACATAATCTACCTTACCATAGCCCAAACTTCACCTCTTTGATCGATGGGACTTCGGTACCAGGTAAAAATCCAAGCGCTCAACGGGACTCCGCGTACCGGGGGACAAACCTATCCTTCGACGGATGGGACGAAAGTACCGGGTCTTACCTCCTACAAGTTATCAACGCAACTTGAAATGAAAATCATTTGAATGAAACTTCAACCACTGGATGAAAACCACTTTGATATATACCTACTCACAAAAAATATATAGAATATAAATTAGAGAAGGTTGAAGTTGGCACACGGAGCGTGGGTAAAGTTACGCTGAAAGCTTTTAAACTGAAAACGACATCAGCTCAAAGACTATACTTTCACAAAGGGGTTATATATTATATAACTGACTTCCACATGACCTTGTGAAACAAGAAAAACTACCTTTGAATTTATTAAAAAAATTAATCAAGGAGTACTATTTTAGTTTACTTTAATAGAAAATATTGTTGGTAACCTACAGTGCTTAAAAAATAAATGAAAATTATGTTACTATGATTACTGTATCTGTTCTAAACTGAAATTATGAACATTTTTATGCACTATCTGGAAACTGTATAATAATATTGCTAATTACCAGGTTGAAGAAATTGCAAACTAGGGTAAAGACGCTCCAGTTCCCAGCACAAGATTTTTCTTAAAGGGAACTGTTGCATTTGGTATATGAAATGTATATTGTGTAATGATGAAATTATAAAAGAATAAATGCTTATTAAAAAAAAAAAAAAACTGCGAGTAGTAGGTATAGGTCACGTGATGTAACTTTCCCAGGTTTTTCCAGTCCTACAGCAATAGTTTGCACAGGTCGACTGAGATTTACACTTCCACTCATGCTCTATCCGGGTATCTAGGATACGACAGAGTACTCTTAACAGACATTTGGCAGGGGTAGGATCCTTCTGCGCAGCCTTACTCTTCTGAGAGATGTAAAAGACAATGGTGAAGAGAATATGGCAATCATAATCACAATCACTGAACGATGTAAGTCTGTTTGAATTTCAGACAGCCGTGTAAAACCTTTTCGTTTAGGTACCTTCTTCACAATCTGAAATCGTTGGACTTGGTTGCTCCGGAATTGGCTGGGCCAACTCAATATTCGTCATTGAGATGTATTGCAAGACAATCTGCAACTTATTCCAAACTAGCGTATCCGCTCATTAGTGCCTCAAGCAAAAACGCTGCAAATTATTACACAAAGGTTTATTATTTATGTATTAGACAGCCCTTCTACGTAGATCTCTGGCCATAATTATTAAACGCCGCTTATAGTATATTTAGTAACGGAACTCGGAGCTTCGGACCTCACAAATGGGTTCAATCCATTACAGCTGCGGAATCTCACAATTTTACGCTTTTTAATATAGTTGATAAACATAACTTATTACCAAGTCATCTTTCCAACACATAAAAGTGTTACCTATACTGTATATCGATATCATTTAATTGGTCAAATTTCAAAAAATGTGCTGACAAAATCACTGAAAATGGATAAGAATCGTTAAATTGATATTTTTTAGCATAAGATTGGTCAAATAAAGTTTATCAACTATGAAATAGAACATTCAAAAATTTATGTACGAAATTATGCTAAAAACTTGAACTTCATTAAATTTTGTTTTAAAAAATCTATAAAATTGCAAAAAATAGCCTAAAATCCAAAATCTCTTTTTGAATAGAAGAGTATCATTTAGAATACTTTTTTTTTTTCCATAAAATTAATAGCTAACATTTTCTTTTCACTCATAAATCTCCAATTTCTATACAACTTGAAATATACAAAAAAAAGACACTTTTTAACCTATTTTTGGCTTGTAGCACCCATGGGTGTAGAGCGATCGAGCTGGCGATAAGTTAGGACCAACTAGACCCCAAGTGGAGTCTATGTGCGAATGAACAGATTTTTTAAGCCAATTCTAAGGCCTCTTATGGCCCGGACGGCGGACGGACATTTCAAATTTGGATTCTACGCACCTTGAAACGTAAAGTGACAAAGTTTGAGGAGGGGTTATAAAATTTTTTTGCTATACGATCACATAGGCTTATTATTGGAAATAATAAACCAAAATAATTTACATGCAGGCAGGTAACAGTCACATCTCCTTTTTTTCATCTCTCTCTCTCTCTCTCTCTCTCTCTCTCTCTCTCTCTCTCTCTCTCTCTCTCTCTTTCTCTCCAAAGTTATGCCAAGTCCGATTCGGCCAAAGTTTTCAACATGGAATCCAATTTCAAAGTTTTTTATATGGAACATGATTTTGTCTTAATCTAACCACCCGAAAGTGTAATAAAACAGAGAAAAAAAATCTTCATCACTGAAGATGCTTTCTACGCACAACTAGGAACGTAACTTCCTCATTTTCTGTATCTGGCTAAATCGCACCTGCAATACCAATTGAATTCACACTGTTGATAAACACGAATCCGCCATTGACATTCAAATGAGACTAAGTTGATGAGGAGATAGTCCTGAAAGGTCAGAAGTACAGCTCCAAGACCACCGACCGCTCCACTTTTTTTTTGTACCAGCGGGTAACTTGCTCCGAGGAATCTGATCCACCCAAATGTCCTTTTGAGAGCGACGTCCTCGTAAAAAAACGTCGTCGCGAGAGGAAAAAATCACCATATGCAAAACTGGTCGCAAATTCGTCCCACTAGCATCATAACCTCAAATCAGGGAAGTTGAAACTCGTTTTATTCTTCCTCATTATTAAAAAATAAAACAAAAGAGAATACACCTAATTCTTACTTCGTAGGTAGGTAAAGAACAATTAAGGCCCAAAAAACTAATGTTTTTTGACAATTTTTTGTTCTGGCTACTGAGGCCTTGGGTGTAGTTCCGTATGTGTCCCCACTTTCAACCCAATCTAAATCTATCTTTTTTTTTTACCTAGGTATAAAAAAAAGAAAAAAAAAGGATTTGACGACTGTTTCGAAACTCTCGAATCTTCTCCTTCTCATGTATTCATGATAAATTAACTTTCTCCTTCGCGTACGTAAGGAATAGGGAAATGACAGAACTATTTGACTAGTCAGAAAGTACCGTATGTGTGTCTCTACGCAATTTGTGAGTAAGTAAGTTGAGCAATGAACCCAAAAACCCTTTTGATGTTGCTTTCTGACTATACTTTAGTTGATTTTGCTTCCGAGACTGCAAGGCAGCGGAAGCTTTGTTTTCACTTTCGAAATGAAAAAAAATTTTTTTGCTCCAAAATCAAAATTTCCACTCTCATTTTGCGTTTCAGAGCCTCCTGAACAAATTTGGTTCCGTGTCTGTCTGTCTGTCTGTCTGTCCGTCCACATTTCCTTGTAACAGCCATAACTTCCACAATTTTGATCCGATTTTAACCAAATTTTCAGGAATCGTGCGAGTTAAGCTCTAGATGGTCCCCTAACAACTTCATCATGATCGAATCAACGGTAGCTTCTGCGCTGGCGCTAACGTGAATTCCTTGTGACGGTCATAACTCGGTCAATGTTGAACGGATTTCGGTCAGATTTTCAGGGATGATGTGGGTAAGGTCCCTTGAGGTTCCATAAGACAATCATCATAATTTCATTAGCGGTACGCTCTGCGCATGCGTGAACGAAATATTCTTGTTACGGTCCTTGCAACAGCCGTAATTTCCACAATTTTGATGCGATTTTCTTCAAATTTTTAGGGATCGTGCGGGTATAGCTCTACATGGTCCCCTATCAGTTCCGTCATGATCGAATCAACGGTAGCCTCTGCGCAGGCGCAAACAAAATTTTCTTGTTTCGGTCATAACTCAGGCAATTGTGAACGGATTTCGGTCAGATTTTCAGGGATGATGTGGGTAAGGTCCCTTGAGATTCCATAAGACAATCATCATAATTGCATCAGCGGTACGCTCTGCGCATGCGTGAACGAAATATTCTTGTTACGGTCCTTGCAACAGCCGTAATTTCCACAATTTTGATGCGATTTTCTTCAAATTTTTAGGGATCGTGCGGGTATAGCTCTACATGGTCCCCTATCAGTTCCGTCATGATCGAATCAACGGTAGCCTCTGCGCAGGCGCAAACAAAATTTTCTTGTTTCGGTCATAACTCAGGCAATTGTGAACGGATTTTGATCAGATTTTCAGGGTTTCCTTATTAATTTCATTTATTATATGTACCATTAAGCTTCCAATTTCCAACCTTATTAATTCCCTGATACCAGAACCGGTCGTTTCTAGTTTTCTGGAATTTAATGGTGACGTACTGTGAAGGTCACGAGGAAGCTCATGTGCCATTTCCTTGGCAGTGTATTTTTCTTCATGTTATTTTTCTCGACCACAGAGTACAATTATAATGATGAGGGTTAGCGAGGGTTGGTCAATAATTCAAAAACTCTTCTACGCTGACGTTTCGCTATAGTTGTATAGCATCTTCAGGGCTACAGTACAACAGATGATAACAAGTGATATAGTCTGGCATATAGACTATAAAGACAGCAAAACTGATATAACATAGTTACGTAACGTTAACCTAATTACTAAAATCTTTATGCAACATTTGATACATGAAATAATGTGAATGTGTGTGATGTTGTTATCAGACCATTATCAGTGTTATCAGACAAACAAGCCCGCGTGGCATTTCTCTATGCAATATGTATCCTCTTTAATAATTTTCACCACAATTATCAAGTTTCTATTATTATAAACAGTCTCCAGTTAGCAAGTATGAAAATAGAGTACAAGTACAATGTGTCCAGCAAGGATTGTATAACGTGCGATGAGGACCTACGATTTTTCCTGCTCCACTACTGGTACCTGCCTACTTTGTTATTCATTATTTTACCTAAAACACTTCCTAGTTTCAGTGTCATAATTAGTCTAACGTTCCATTATAAGTAGCCACATTACTTTGCATAAAAATTTTAGTAATTAGGTTAACATTACGTACCTATATTATATCAGTTTTGCGGTATTTATAGACTATATGCTAGACTGTACCACTTGTTATCCTCTATTGTACTGCAACCCTGAAGATGCTATACAAATATAGCGAAACGTCAGCGTAGAAGAGTTTTTGAATTATTGATCAACCCTCGCTAACCCTCATCATTATTACTTTTTTCTCTTATTTTAATTCTCACCAAAATCCACCCATTCTCACAATCAATTCATTGGGATTCTCCATGTAACGCTTGCATTACTTACCAATATGTTTAAAAATAATTTTATTATTCTAGAAAATCTTCAGGCCTGTAATAATGTTTCTAAGCTCTAATAACTATCGGTTGGCGCACAATACGCAAAGGTTTCGAGTTAAATGCCAAACTGAACGGCTGTTATTGTAATTCAGTGAAGGAATAATTCTTCTTGGCTCCCCAGGTCACTCTCCTGTGTCGAGCAGCCTCCTCATCATTGTTCCCGCCCAGTCAACCTGCTCGCAACGGTAACGCGATCTCTTGAAGAATCGCCAACCGTGAGAGGGGCCATTAGGAATAGTTTCCGCTATCTCAGACGGAAATTTTACGGAATGTTAAGGAAAATTCCGGAGCAACCTGGACTGAGCTTTATAATGTCTCGATTCCCGAAAGACACGAGAGTCAAACAATCTCTGCACAAAACACAATCAGTAATTGAAGTTTACTGATGCAGCAGTTGATGAATTTAACTGCAGAACAAGGTTTTGCTGCTGGAATACGTATAGAGCTCCGTGGGTACAACTAGATTCACGTAGTATTCCAGAATTTAGTGTTCTTTTGTATGTTGTGCTGTTCTGTTACACATTCATTAATAATTCGCATATTAGCCAAATTTGGTTCTTTTAGCGAATTTTCGTGGAAAATAGTTTACGTAGATGTAGTTAACGCTACTTCTAGGTGGAGGAGAGATGAGTTAGACGTAATGATGCGTTAGCGTTACAGCGGAAACGTATCCTCAACAAATTAGGAGATACATTCTAGACGTCACGTTTTTTCCTATTTGCCACTAAAACTCTCTAATTATGATCGTTACTGCATGTTTTTGGGGTTTCCATTCGGTAAATCATCAACAAGTTCGAAAAGTATTTATCTCTATGACAATGAACCATCAGGGATTTACTTGATAATCATCACTGGAGGCAGCTCTTCACGAAATGTTCACGAGAAAACAGCTGAGAGATCAGGCAAACTAAGAACAATACTGCAAAGAAGTAGTGTCTCAAAACTTAGGTTTCTCATTTAAAATATGTGAAATAATAATAAAAACAAGGCTCTAATCGACCAAATAGAGCCTGTGTGCAAACGAACGGATTTCTTCAATCGAGTTGAAGGCTAGTAAAGCTAGACAGTGGAGGCGGATTTCATTCGGTTTCTACGCGACTTGAAACGTAAAATAACCAAGTTTGAGGGGTGTTCTAAAAGCCTACCCGCTACATCAACATAATTAGTTGGTAATGAGGCATTTGAAAAGAAAAACTATTATTGTTTACTTCACCAGTATTCGAGTAATTTTGAGGTGACCAGTAGTGTTACATTTACAGGAAGGTTAGGCATGTGTAGTGTGCCTTTAGATCCCCAAACGGGTGACGTTAAATGAGCCATTCTAACGTATGACGTCCCTAACGTCCCTTCAAGGTCACGTACTCTTGGGTACGTTAGGGTGACGTTAAGGGCACATTAGCGGTCACCACAACCTCTCTATTAGAGTTCCTAGTAGATCCGTAAAACACAATACGTCGTACGGTATTGACGATAAGGCGCCGTAACTCTGACGCAATGAGTTACGGTGATGCATCCTTCCGTACTGATACGTTAACGGATCGCAATACGGAAAAAACGTAATCGTCTAAAAAAAATAACCTCCTTCCATGGACTCAAATAACCTCCTAGGAATAATTTCCTTCTTCCATGGATTTAGCGTTACAACTAGATCCGTTAAGGACTTGACGTGACTTTAAGGTGCGGTAAAGTTTCTCGTTACCGCATGCCGTATAGGGACCGACGGATCTCTACATCTCTAGGATCTCTATTGACTCTGGTTCACAACGTTGTGCTCTTAACTCAATGTTATCATACTGGAAAGTGGAAAAAGAACTTTCAAGATAGTTTCCATGTTTGTTAGCGCCTTGTTCGTTACGTATCTTATATTGGATTAATTGCCTGGAGCTCAGGTGTGACTCAGGCTGCCACACTCGGCGATTCGCTCTGGTTCTATCACATGACTCCATTTCTCGGCCTACTGCCCAAAAGACCGCCTCCAATGGGATCATCAAAGGATTTCCACTGTTGAGGAAGTGAAGGCAACTCCCGTCCTCCTAACTAAAAGGGGCGTTCCTATCTGACAACCTAACGGATGCCTTTTCATTATTCTTGATGGACTGCAGCACAGCGGCCGCTGACCGCCGTACCCACAGGCTCAATTGAAATGCTAGACACCACTTGCATTACGAACTAAATCACTCGCGACGAAATTGTGGAAACCTATTTCAAAACGAAAGTTAGAGAAAAAACGTTGTTTACTTCCACGAAAAATAAAGAGTTACAATGTTCAATCGATTTCGACGGTTAGGCCATCATCAGTAACAAACAATAACTGAAGACACAGAATAGAAAGGACACAGCTTTTATAGTCACAGGTGAAGGGAAATTGAATCCCATTGCTCAAAAGAAAGGAAACGGAACATCTTAAGGAATCCAGTCATAGTTAAAATTTTGATTTGACAGATTGACAGTTTGTAGAATTTCTTCATTTTTGTCCAAAGGGAGGTATGTTGAATGTACTTGAAAAATTCGAAATTATCAAAAGTGGCAGATCTGGTAGTTTAATATATTTCACCTCTGATAAGTGCATTTCTATAAAGCTTGGAATTATCCCTTCAAGCAGTTGAAACCAGTAATTCTTCCCCTCCTTTCACCTCATTAGCTATAATCCCCCTTCACTTAGCTTGCACTTAATTGGTTGTACATCCAGCCCCGTTTTTTTTCTCTAGACCAATGGGGTTCAATCTCCCTTCACCCGTGACTCTATATAAGTTATGTCATTTCTAATGTGTCTTCAGTTATTGTTTGTTACTGATGATGGCATAACCGTCGAAATCGATTTACCATTGTAACTCTTTATTTTCCGTGGAAATATACAACGTTTTTCACTAACTTCCGTTTTGAAATGGGTTTCCACAACTTCGTCGCGAGTGATTTAGTTCGTCTC
The DNA here is from genome assembly GCA_030762985.1 of Adelphocoris suturalis. Lineage (NCBI taxonomy): Eukaryota > Metazoa > Arthropoda > Insecta > Hemiptera > Miridae > Adelphocoris > Adelphocoris suturalis. The sequence goes on from CM061049.1 coordinate 20,097,242, forward strand.
GTCCTCGTAACTAAAAGGGGAGTTCCTATCTGTCAACATAACGGATGCCTTTTCATTATTCTTGATTTTATAAGCACTCTCATTGTGTGAACATTCAACAGGTCTAATTGTGATTGCACGCTGAGCGTGATTCACATGTAGATAGGAACCTAGTTATAAGTGCAATGTGTTATCCTAGTAAACTCAGAATTTTTTAATAGTGGAAATGAAGTGTTAAAGAACTATGAGAATGTTAATGTTATGAAAGTGCGTGGATCGGAACTGTTGAGATGTTGAGTTGTTGATGTTTGGTTGAAACCATTCGCAAAGTCACCAAGGTGTTTTCTTTCCAAACGATGTTCGAGGCGAGAGAGTGGACGTTGATTAGGTATCATGTTGGTGGGTCGTTGGGATGGAATGAGCTTCTTTGGTGCATTGAGTGGTAGGCTGCAATGAGGGGAAAATGGCCTTTCCGAAACGGGAAGAGGTTTTCGTAACGTGGAAACGCTTTTTGGAACGGGAAGAGTCAGCTTTACTCGTGTTCAGCTATTTCGGAATCGTAATTACGAGACGACAACAACCTTTCTCTTGGATAACACTCTAGAATAACTTCGCAACTATCATGCAGATTGCATGGACACACACATACACCCGACAAAATCATCTCCTGAATTTTCCCCTTGCCGTCTTTTGTTGATGGTTTAACCTTTGTAATTGTCTTTCTTTCGTGTTTTCCCCCGCACCCCTACAGAACGGTCATTAGCGGCATTTTGTTCTTGCTTTCGACGTTTTATCGAAGATTTCAGCTTTTTCATTATCAAGGTTTCGTTTCAAGGTTCATTTTACACGTTTTAACGTTTTACACGGCTGAACCGTTTTTATATGATGTAGAGGTAAGAGGTCGTTGTTTCTTAATTCATGTTATATTTTGGAAATTGTCTACTGTGACAATTGGGTTTAGAGCAGTGATTCACTACATGAGTAGCATTAATGTCTCTATAAGAGTTCTCTTTCTCTCGGGCTTACGAAAACGCTACGAGAAATCGATACAAAAAGGTTAGCATTCATCTAGCTCGCTCTAACAGCAGGTTTTCGTGTTTACGAGAAATTCAAAAACTCTTCAGTGATTCCGGATTTGAATGATGTTCAGTGGGACATCCATTTTAACGTAGAATGCGAAGCCTTGCTAATATTACCTAGCTTCAGAAGGACGTCCTATTGAAATAGATTTGAGACAAATAGCTCCAATCGCTAACTTCGTTTTAAGGACGTCCCTCTGAAGTTAGGTAATATTAGCAAGGCTTCGCATATTATAGGAGGGACGCCCTATTGAAATTGATGACCGTGATGCATTTTATGAGTTGTATTCGTGTAATCGCCGACAGACGAATACGATACACGAATACGAATATAATCGCAGTTGACTCAGAATCAACGAATAATTATCGCGATTACAATCGTATTCGTATTTGACGACAAGATTATGCCCAACGCTGTCCTACGGTAGGGGCATAAAGTGTGTGTCTTGCACACTAGCAATTTTCGCCTTAGGCCGGTCCTGGTAATAGGTACGTGAGGAATCATTTTAGTGTTTTTGGTAAGGTTTTAATCGTATTGCTCTTCTAGTATTGCACCTTCTCCTGGTATTGCACCTGCTGGTATTGCTGATATTCTTGCAGTATTATGCATCCGAAGATGCGACCCCTTCCGTTCCTCAAGAGACCCGAAGATGAATTTCTTTGCTATTCAATCAGTGAAAAACCATAAAAACATATTCTACGCTCTTAAGGCTTTGGCGCAAGGACACTTTTTAATTTTCTTCGAGACGAATCTAAAGTTCTAACTTGTTGAATAGGTGATGGGAGATTGAATTGAATTCTCGGAGAAGTGCAGGATCTTCTATAAAATGTTTCATTTAATTAATTGTGAAATGTTCAATTCAATCTGAAAAAGTTACATATTATTCATATTTTGGTGCGGGGGCTTGGGAAGGAGCGAACTTCTGGAATGTAAATCGGTGTGTAGCGGTCCCGCGTCCCGATGACACAGAAGGCTCGCCGGCATCGGAACTAACGGAACTAGCGCGCCGGCCGCGCCCTTCTGCTCAGACTCAACGCTTCGTCTATTGAACCCCAATGAGGAGAAAGTGAGCAAAGTCAAGGTGAACTCTACCTGGATTAGAAGTTATTCTTGATACCCGTATCATGTGATGGTAGTATACATATATATATGTATAGCACGAAACGGGTTTCTTTCGTGGCAAATAAATGAACGGGGGGCATGGTGTCACAGATCAATTATTATGACATCTGGGAGAAAGGGAAGAGAATTTGGAAAAAGTAGATAAAATGTAAGCAGCATTGAGTTGATTCCACCTGAATCGGTAGTTTTGTCTACTAAACAGCCCACATCATGTATTGACAGTACTTGGGCATAGCAGGAAACGGTTTCTTTCGTAGAAACAAACAAATTAGTGGGCACCAGGGCGATCAATTATTATTACATCTGGGAGAAAGAACTGAAAATTTGAGGAAGGTAGCAAAAATTTAAGCTACTTACATTAAGGTGGTTCTACTTGGATCAGAAGTTTTGTCTACTTAACAGTCCACATCATGTGATGGCAATAACTGGGTTTAGCACGAAACGGGTTCCTTGCGTGGAAACAAACAAATGAACGGGTGGCAGGGTGTCACAGGTCAATTATTATTACATCTGGGAGAAAGAAATGAAAATTTGGGGAAAGTAGCAAAAATGTAAGCAGCATTAAGGTGATTCTACCTGAATCAGAAGTTTTGTCACCGTGAAACCCCCAAGTGATGGTAATACCTGGGTATAGTACGAATGGGTTTCTTTCGTCATGGAGACAAACGAATCTACAGGTGACAAGATGACACACGTTAATTATTATTGCATCGGGGAGAAAGAAAAGAAAATAGAGAGAAAGTAGCAAAAATGTTAGCAACATCAAGGTCATTCTATTTGGATCAGTAGTTATGTCTACTAAACATTCCACATCATGTGATAGTGATACCTGGGTATTTAGGAGAAACAGGTTTTATTTGTGGAAACAAACAAATTAACGGATGTCAAGATGTCGCTCGTTCATTAGTACTACACCTGGGAAAAATTGAGCAAAGTCAAGTTGAACTCTCTACCTGGATCAGAAGTTATTCTTGACAGCCCACATCATGTGATGGCAGTACCTGGGTATAGCAGGAAACGGGTTTCTTGCGTGAAAACAAACAAATTAGCGGGCGGCTGGGTGTCACAGATAAATTATTATGACATCTGGGAGAAAGAAAAGAGAATTTGGAGAAAGTAGCAATAATTTAAGCAGCATTAAGGTGATTCTACCTGAATCTCTAGTTTGTTCTTCTAAACAGTACACATCATGTGATGGTGATACCTGGGTATTGAGGACGAAACAGGTTTTGTTTGTGGAAAGAAACAAATTAACAGGTGTCAAGATGTTGCTCGTTGATTAGTAAGTACCCGGGGAAAATTGAGCAAAGTCAAGGTGAACTCTACCTGGATCAGAAGTTATTCTTGACAGCCCACATCAAGTGATGGTAGTTAATACCTGGGAAACGGAAACGGGAAACGGGTTTCTTTGTGTGAAAACAAACAAATTATCGGGCGGCAGGGTGTCACAGGGAAATTATTATGACATCTGGGAGAAAGGTAAGAGAATTTGGAGAAAGTAGCAAAAATGAATGCAGCATTTTAGGGTGATTGTACCTGAATCAGAAGTTTTGTCAACTCAACAGTCCACATCATGTGATGGTAATACTTGGGTATAGCACGAAACGGGTTTCTCGCGTGGAAACAAACAAATTATCGGGCGGCAGGGTTTCGCTGACCAGTTATTATTACATCTGGGAGAAAGAAATGAAAATTTGGGGAAAGTAGCAAAAATGTAAGCAGCATTAAGGTGATTCTACCTGAATCAGTAGTTTTGTCTCCTTAAAACCCCATGTGTTTCTCGTGTGGTTCTTCTGTTTCGTCATGGAGACAAACGAATCAACAGGTGATAAGATGCCACACGTAAATTATTATTACATCGAGGAGAAAGAAAAGAGAATAGGGAGAAAGTAGCAAAAATGTTAGCAACATCAAGGTCATTCTATTTGGATCAGTAGTTATGTCTACTAAACATTCCACATCATGTGATAGTGATACCTGGGTATTTAGGAGAAACAGGTTTTATTTGTGGAAACAAACAAATTAACGGATGTCAAGATGTCGCTCGTTCATTAGTACTACACCTGGGAAAAATTGAGCAAAGTCAAGTTGAACTCTCTACCTGGATCAGAAGTTATTCTTGACAGCCCACATCATGTGATGGCAGTACCTGGGTATAGCAGGAAACGGGTTTCTTGCGTGGCAAACAAATGAACGGGCGGCAGGGTGTCACAGATCAATTATTATGACATCTGGGAGAAAGAAAAGAGAATTTGGAGAAAGTAGCAATAATTTAAGCAGCATTAAGGTGAATCTACCTGAATCTCTAGTTTGTTCTTCTAAACAGTACACATCATGTGATGGTGATACCTGGGTATTGAGGACGAAACAGGTTTTGTTTGTGGAAACAAACAAATTAACAGGTGTCAAGATGTTGCTCGTTGATTAGTAATTACTACACCCGGGGAAAATTGAGCAAAGTCAAGGTGAACTCTACCTGGATCAGAAGTTATTCTTGACAGCCCACATCAAGTGATGGTAGTTAATACCTGGGAAACGGAAACGGGAAACGGGTTTCTTTCGTGGAAACAAACAAATTAGCGGGCGGCTGGGTGTCACACATCAATAATTATTACATCTGGGAGAAGGAAAAGAAAATTTGGGGAAACCAGCAAAAATGTAAGCTACTTACATTAAGGTGGTTCCACTGGGATAAGAAATTTTGTCTACTCAACAGTCCACATCATGTGATGGTAATACCCGGGTATATCACGAAACGGGTTTCATTTGTGGAACCATACAAATACTCCATAAGGTCATAAATAACTCGATAAGGTTGGTTTGTAAGGAGTGCCCTGCCTTTTATGTGGGAAAGGGAGAAACAAAGCAGAACCTAAGAGTCAACATTCATCGCGCATCCATGGTCAGTTCCAATGAAGACCTACCAGTGAGCATGTATGCCAAGTCCATGGTTCCTCATTCGATGATTGTTTCGGAATAACAGTTTTGAAGAAAATGGGACCCAAGGATTATAAGCGGTTGCTTCACCAGACCGAAGAAGCTCACAGCAACGTTTTGAGATCCTACCATCCACCAGGACTAAATATTAGGAGGTAATGCAACAAATCGATCCTAAGCAACTCAAGTTCCTTTGCCAACGTTGTAAATGAACTCTTTGCCGAAAATTTAATTTTCTCTTTTGAAGTTTGAAAAAGGCATCCTAGCTGAAATATTAAAACTAGTCTGTGAAGTGTATTTCTGTGTTTTATTCTTTTCGTTTCATATACTAGCTCTTTTAGAGCCACTAATCAAGAGATTTATATATCGACGGTGAAGTAGAGAATGGTCGTATCGCCAAAATCGCTACTTTACAGGAGAGCCAAAAAACGTCTCATTTTATCACACTGAAACTTATTTTAACGGTCAACCCATTTTCAAATCTTTCTTTCCTCATGGGACTCCAGTAAATGGAGTTTCCTTGAAATAGATTACTTTCCAATTAAATATGGGATATACGTCTTTACACTATAGCCCAAGTGGTTGATACGAGGTTTCACGAGGACAGTTTTATAAGCAATTAAGTACGTTATTTTTTTTTTTCTGGTTGTTTTTTTATTTATTTTTTTTTATAAATCTCCCGGTTAGGTATCTAGGTAGGCACTAGGTAAACGATGAAGGAGGAACATGTTTAACCAACAGTAAAAAATTTTAATATCAACGAGGTAATCACTGACAGACTGATGTCTCAAACTAGTATCACAAAATACTTCAAAAGTTAACTGTACTACATAAAATACTGAACTAGGAAAATAGGAAACATAAAAAGAAAACCCTAGATTATTATACCAATTACTTTTATAAAGTTATTTTAAGTTAACCTTTCGTTAGCAAAATAACTGAGGTTTTGAACTAGGTTGGTATTCAAAGCAGGTACACAAAAATACTTGTAAAATCTACCTAGGTACACAAAAATACTTGTAAAAAATGTTTCAGTTGAAAATTCTGTACCTACTGTACTATTTTAAGAAAATTTAAACAAAATAATTACCTTATTCTTACAAAATAATTTCCTTACAGGTGGGGTAAATTTTGGTAAAACCCATGACAGTCTTTTGGTATCACAGACAGTAATGCTAATAAGTCTTCATATTTCCTTCGATTAATTTTAATAGGCCTATCTCGCACTGGAGGAATTTCTTCAAGCTTAGGCAATGGTCGTTTGTTCTTCACCCTTTGAGAGGGCTCGATGAAAGGCCCTTCAAAATCAGTCTGCACGAATATTTTGCCTTCGGGGACGTACTTTATTGCTTTAATATCACTAACTGTGAGGTCGCCAGCTCTCTTTCCCGGACGAATCGAGGAGTATCTCATCAAAAGTGAAGAACTGAACTTTTTGGGAACTTCATAACCCACCATTGATGCTTGGTAGGGTGTTTCCTTTCGGGAGTCTATAGTTATTTTTAGGTAATCCGAAGGTAGGAAAATCGACTTATTTTTCAGGCTTCTTTCGATGCATGCGTGCACCGAATCTACCTCCATTTGTGTATGGCCCTTTTTTAGGTACTTTTGATAAATTGTGACGTTTTTCTCATGGCTGAGGATGAGTAGAGCATTAGACACTGCAGCACATTTGTTTTGATAACCACAGTTATCACTCCAAATGATTATGTCTTTAGAGAAGTCGGCATTCTTCAGTAAGTACTCCACAATCAGCAAAGCGAATGTATCAGCAGTCAAGTCACATTGACTTTCGTCAAACCAATAGCAGTGAGTGTTCTTTGTTCCACAGTCGAAAACCGAAAAATTATGAACACATAATTTTGTCTTGAAATACAGAGAGGAAGCATTGAGGAAGGGAGCCACTTTGACTGCCATCAAATCCATCGTCAGCATCGTAATTTCATTCGCTTCACTCCTCTTCTTATCTTCTCCTTTCTGTTTCCTGGCCTCCTCTTTATCTGCTTCGTGAGCATCGTATTCTTCTTTACTCAAATTCCCAGACTGATAGGAACAGCATAGGTCACATTTATCCTTCTTGGGCAACTGGAACCCTATGTTCATTGCTTTGGCGACTTTGCTGAAAGTATGTCTCGAAAGTACCATTCTATCATTGTCGGTGCATGACCCTACGTACACTCGGTACACAGCTGCCATCGTGTCGCTACTAAAAACCGGCTCTAAGTACACTTTCGCTGTCGACTTTCGACAGTAGTGGCTCGGTAGCTTAGCAAGCGAGTCCAGGAATTCTTTAAGCCACACAAAATCCAGTCGCTCTGGGCGGGTTCTACCTTTATTTACTTCTTTGTATGACGGTCTCGCCATTCCAGAATTAACACTCCCCTCCATAGCCCAGTTGTAAACTTGCTTTTCTTTTAGCCCAAATGTAGAAAGGAACATCTTCTTGCACACTGCATAGCTCGAGCCGTCATCTTTTTTCAATAAGTATTGTAGGGACACATTTCTTCTGGAGCCCTCGTCACTATTACTTCGGCTTCGTTTCACAGAGCTTGTTCTGATGAGAGATGAAATGTAGACTTTTCTTTGATCCCAAGTCATATCAGACCAAAATTTTTGAAAAAGACGCTCTCTTTGATCAGCAGAAAAACTACTACAGAAGCGCTTTTGAGAGGCTTCACAGGCAGGTGAGATGCATGGCGGGCCAATACGCCTTTCTGGACGAGGGCACCCACGTCGACTGGTGGCATCCTTAGCAGGCTTTATCCAGCCAACGTATGGCTTGCCTGATTCTCTTAAAGCTTTATTTTTATTATCGAACCAGCTCAAAGGCTCAGCTTTCCTTTTTCTTTGCATTGGTTGGTTCCTTGGTTCTTCGGTCCTTGGGTTGGTCTTTCCAGCATTGTCAGATACCAAACGATCAGCACTCGAGAGGCCATTTTCCACAATATCATGTTCCTCCGGCTCGTTGTCGTCGGGTGGCTCATCATCGTTTATCTGATTGTCATCTTCCTCAGGCTGCCAATCCGGGTCGTCTGGATCATCAGGTGGCGATTCAGTAGGCTTTAGTAGGGCAATAAGACGTTCTTCAGCTGCAGTGTCGTCATCAGAAGGTATTTGACCAGATGTATTGAGGTGGTCCGTGCTGGTTCGTGGTTCGGAGGTTCGACTAGAAGGTGGTTCATCATCACACTCACTCTCGCTGTTCGGAAAGGAAAACCTCTTTTTTTCTGTTATATCAATTCCAGCCGACTTCAGGGATTCCAGAAAAGCGTCAGCGAGAGCCAACTCATCATTATTAGCTGAATCGCCTGAAATGATGATGAAATCATGTTAGAATTGTTATTTTCGTGGACAAGTAAATTTCATTTTACAGAGATTTTTACGATTCGATAAAAATGTAAGAAAAACGCTTGTGCTGAGTCTAGAGTAAGGTCGTATCAACCAATGAACTTGATAGTGGAAAGTCGTATCTCCATAGCAGATTTCTGGAGAACATGAAACAATCCAAAGTTGTCTAAACTTTTGATTTTATGAATTGATGGCGTAAAAATAATGTCATGAAACAAAATTATGAGAAATGAGGTTATTTGGTCAATTATTTATTAAATTATTGGCTTCTTACCTTCACTGGACGCACCTGACATCATGCTGGGTCTCGCAGATAAGGCTGATACGTCCTATCACTTCTTCTTGTTCGCCTCTACGAGATACGCCAAAACTCTTCTTCACTTTTGAGCCACTTTAATTTCAGATTCAACCACGAGATCGCTAAGATCGGTAGAACTCACCTCAGCAACTTGAAAACAAAAAAAATCCTATTTTGGCCAAAAGTGGAGATACGACCATTCTCTACTTCACCGTCGATATATAGGTATGTATAGCACAAAACGGGTTCCTTTCTTGGCAAACGAATGAACGGGCGGCAGAGTGTCACAGATCAATTATTATGACATCTGGGAGAGAGGAAAGAGAATTTGGAGAAAGTAGCAAAAATGTAAGCAGCATTAAGGTGATTCTACCTGAATCAGTAGTTTTTTCTACTAAACAGTCCACATCAAGTGATGGTAATACCTGGGTATAGCACGAATGGGTTTCTTTCGTCATGGAGACAAACGAATCAACAGGTGACAAGATGCCACACGTTAATTATTATTAAATCTGGGCGAAAGAAAAGAGAATTGGGAGAAAGTAGCAAAAATGTAAGCAGCATTAAGGTGATTCTACCTGGATCAGAAGTTTTGCCTCCTTAACACTCCACATCATGTGATGGTAATACCTGGGTATTCAGGACGAAACAGGTATCTTTCGTGATGGAGACTAACAAATTAACGGGTGGCAGGGTGTCACTGATCAACTATTATTACATCTAGGAGAAATGAAAGAAAATTAGGAGAAAGTAGCAAAAATGTAAGCAGCATTAAGTGATTCAACCTGAATCAGTTTTGTCTCCTCAACGCTCCACATAATGTGATGTTAACACCTGGGAATAACACGAAACGGGTTTCTTTCGCGGAAACAAATAAACTAACGGGTGGCAAGCCGTCACAGATCAATTACTGCTAGATTTGCATGCAGTGCTGAGTTCGGTGGCCCTGAAAGTGGTGTTTCAATGGCGAATGGTTAGAAAAGTGAAAGATTGAAAGAGATTTGGAATACCAGAAAATGAGAGCAATGTAAGCTCTCTACCTGAATCGGAAATTATTCCAGCTTGACAACCGAAATCAAGTGATAATGATACCTGGATATTCTCCACGAAACGGGTTTCAAACGAGGAAGCAAGCGAATCGACTGGCTACTTTCACAGCTAACAAGTTTTTTCTCACCGATTATTGCTAAATCTATATTCGCAGAGCTGAGGTCGGTGGCATCAGGTGAAAATTCAGTAGTGGACGGCAAGAAAATTAGCAGAATATTGAAAAAATTAACGAAAAATGCTCTCACGTTTCTTCACTTAAAAATAGATAAAACTGGTTAAAAATCGTTAAATATATATATTTTTTCAGCAGAATATTGTTCAAATGAAGTTTATTAACTATTGTATAGAACATCCAAAATTGATGAACAAAATTATGTTGAAAAATGTAGGGACTTAATTTTCATTAAAATGTGCAATAAATCGTTCAAAACTGCAAAAAAGCTAAAAATCCAAAATCTCTTTGGAATTGCAGAAAATGATTCAGAACGAGTTTTTGTCGAAAAATTCCCACTTTAGTCCTCAATTATCAAAACGAGGTAATAATAAAGTACGATAATTTACAAAAATTCGCTCATACGATCATGCTGCGTGACTGAACTTTATTAAAAAATTAATTTGTCCACCAACTTAACATGGTAATCCTCATGTAACAGATTTCGAAACTATTTATGTAAATGCAACCAATAGTGACTTATACATAAATGTTCGTATGCAATCAAATATAGAATGTACTTACTGTAACGAATGCGACGGGTCGGTTCATTTAAAAATGCGTTCAGTTGCGTGGAGTACAATATAGTTTCTTTTCAGCTACCTATGTACATATGTACTATATGTATGGTTTGTGTAAATACTGGGTGTCCCAGTAAATACCCCCCCCCCCCCTTATTTTCGCTAATTGTGGACGAAAAAAATCGGACCAAAGCTATTTTCCATAATTTTTGCGTAAAATTAAAAAATGACAACATTATAACCTATTTTCATTGTTCGGTACCCCTAGTAACATTCATTCCGACCAAGGAACTTCATTCCTTTCCAAAGAAATAACCACCTTCCTACACGAACATGGAATTACCACAAGTTCAACAACGCCATATAATCCTGCCGGAAATGGACTTGTCGAGAGATACGCCATAATATGGAAGTCCATCAATCTGGCACTGAAATCAAAAGGACTAAACATTGCTCAATGGGAAGCTGTGTTGCCTGAAGCCCTGCACTCCATCCGATCCTTGTTGTGCACTTCAACAAATTGCACACCTCATGAGCGTTTCTCTTCTCGACGATCACTCCACGGGACTACTCTCCCACATTGGTTACTCCGACCTGGACCGAAGAAACGTAAGGCCAAGCAAAGACGATCCACTTGTAGATGAGGCTGAAATATTGGAAGCAAACCCGTAGTATGCTCTTGTTCGATTCTCGGATGGGACAGAGTCCACGGTCTCGCTCAAACAATTACCACCTCGAGGAGACACACAGTTGGACTATGGGGCAGAAGACGCCAGCCTGACATCAAAAACATTTCCTCAACCATCAATTTCCAATGATTCTCCATCTACGTCCGATTCACCAAGAACTCCTGCTTCAGGCATTCCCTCTACACCACCCTATTCAAGAACTCCCGCGACCGATGCCTCACCTCCTTCACTGATTCATCCCAATCAAGATGAATCACTGGGAACAAGACCGAAGAGAGAAAGGAAGTTACCTGAATGACTATGTTTTGAAGTGAGGACTATATCTTCCAGCGGGGGAGAATGTGATATATTCGATGTCTCCTACAATTAGAATGTATCCCATGAACAGTTGTCGTTCACCATGGTTATATTTCTTAGTTTATTAACTCGTAAAATTCTCTTTCTTGTACTACTCAGTTTTGTCTAATAAAGCCTTATGCTTAGGTACAGACTTTTAAACGCTATTACAATGCTCTTAAAGATTTGAGAAAAAAAAAATTCGTTAGCTTTTTTGCCTAGTTAGTCCATGGCTAAAACACATTCTGTGTTAAAATTCGTACAGCTAAATGTAGTTAAGAAAATCGTCAATATGATTGGACATTCAACAACCGTCATTCAACAATATATGTAAGTAAGATTTATGTTTACCTCTAATTAATTGAACTGTAACGAACATGTAGTATGCGCAGCTGTCAGATCTGATCAGAAAAGAGTAACCAAATGATCAGCTGGGTAACAAATTTCTGCCAGTAATGGATGGTATTGCTTGGAAACGGACAATTTGATCTGTTAATTCTACAATTTATCTACCTGGAGGTTGCAGTATGTCCTAACTGAAACTTAGGAATGGTGTGTGGTACCTATTGCAGTATAGGAGACATTCGTGCAGCTCAGTATGCAATCTACCGACCCACCCTTTGTTTAATATGCTATCTACCACCGCGCTTTACGGTCAAGAAAATAGGAGATAAGTGGAAAAGACGCTTTTCCACCTGCCCAGGGTGGTCGTTGAAAAGTTCTAAAAAAACTGTTAAAGGAGTCGTTACGGTGAATAGAGTGGCGCCATTCACGATTGATTTGCGAGGTAGTAGTAAAACACATGCCCCCTAATGCCATAACGTCTCTTCTCGATTCGTCATAACCCCTCTATCGTCTGGGTCAACGAAATTGTCGGAGAGGTTCACCGTTTGATGTACGGACCCTATTGATGGATGCATGATCGCTATGGTCCGCCAGCAATCTGACATGATTGCAGAGCCCTTTTCGATTTCTCGTAAAATTACGGGGTGCTGAGTGGCCTCAATGATTATCTTGTATACGTTTTGTGAGACGGTACATATCATATTGAACCCCACAAATCACACGGTGTTACGGCGAGTCAGCGGTAGATCTCGATTTCGAGGTAGATAGCATATCGATCGAATACCATAGTTTGTTCGAAGGATATCACACAGCCACTCGTATCAATGAAGGTGAGGCAGAAAGTATTAGAAGATATAAGGACCACGATGGAACGGAAACAGAGGAGTTGAATTTCTCCACCCTTTTCAAAATAGTCTTTGAGGCTAGTTTTCACCAAGGGGATTTGCTATGTCAAAGGAGTCATTCAGCTTAAGAAATTCTTATGAGTTAGAGGTGATGTGGATATTAAGGCTAGTAAGCTCCCGAAAAAGTTTTCTCAAAATGTAAGCGGTGAACCTCTTCAAGTTCCTCTGGCTTTTATAAAGATAATTACGATGAGATGAGATGAAGTATGGAGATTCATGGAATGCTAGTAATGGTTCTTCTTCCGACGGTTGGGGAAAGTATCCTCACATATTGTGATGGTATTTGTCCTAAGTACAGTGATAATGAGTTTATGCTTGATGTTAGTGGTTGTGGAGGACTTTGTCCAGAATAAGACGATCAGAAATACCAGATTGGAAGAGCAGAAGGGAGTAGGTCAAGACCAATTAGCCACAAATACAAGGAGAGTGACATCTCCAGTAAAACCATTGCTATGCATTTGTGTGCAGCAATCAGGAGAGTTCCCTTCTCTAGTCATTCGGAATGGGTTGATAAAGATTTCAATAACGGTTCCTATATAAAAATATCGAGAAAAGAGCTCATCCTTGTGGTTGCCGGGTTATCTGTGAAATAGGAAATGGTAGACAGATTACCACAGAACGTTGTGCAGAGTCTAATAATACTTTGTCCCAAGGTAGCCCTGAGCTAGGGAAGTTTTTCGGTAAAGAAATGTATGAATATATATATATAGACTGATTGTGGAGGACTTTGTCCAGAATAAGACCATAAGGAATACCTAAAAGGAAGAGCAGAAGGAAGACCAGAAGGGTCTAGAGGAATCTAATGTTGATAATTTGGAAAAGCCTGTTCTTCAGTGGTCGCGCTGTTTACACGCCCTATAATAAACTGGAGAAAATGGAGTATGACCCAACAGAAAACAATAGCTGTACATTTGTAAGCAGCAGTCAAGAGAGTTCCTTAATCTAGTCGTTCTGAAAGAATTGATATTATTCCAATGGCAGACAGATTATAAGAGACTAGCCGCTCCGGCTCGCTTCGCTCGCCTCCATGTCCAAGGGCATTTCAAGCCCCCCGGACCCCCCATTAAATTGCTCGCTTCGCTCGCAAAGTGTGAGATGTGGGGAATATTGCTCGCTTTGCTCGCAAAGTATGACATATAGGGAATGTTGCTCGCTTCGCTCGTAAACGGTAGATCCCTAAGGGTAGGTTTAACGTGTGTAGGGGATGTTGCTCGCTTCGCTCGCTCGGAACGGCTGTATATGTGTAGGAAAAACCCTGGACCCCCCCATTAAGTTGCTCGCTTCGCTCGCAAGGTGTGGCTGTACACAGATGTATTACAATTGAAACATGTAGGGGATGTTGCTCGCTTCACTCGCAAACAGTAGATCTCTAAAGCCTAGTACGCACTGGGATTCATTGTTCGGACTCTTTGTTGCAGACGCTCGGATTCATGTCTCAGATTCATTGCCCCGCGACATTGTCGCTCTGCAAATCGTGTACGCATCTAGTTTGAACCTGAGCCATGTCGAACGAGGTCGCGCTTTCGGGGATTGCAGTAGCACTTTACTTAGCTCTACGGAGTAAAAAAAAAATGCTACTAAAAAAGAGCCACCGCGTTGGTGGATGCGTGGACCCTTCATTAACACTCGGTTTTTTCCATATCGTGAGGCCATTATCATCTTTTGTGGAGGGGCTACAATGCTGCTGCAGCCTGCATTACATCAAAGACAAGGGGGGGAAGAGGTTCCGAGAGTGTTTAGAGTAGAGATGAGAGTGTGACCTGAACTGAAGCAAACTGTTTAGAAGACTAGAAGAAGAAGGCAAAAAATTATTACATGATGTTTTATTATATCTGCATTAGATAGCCCATCTGCGCCAACCACTAAGAAGGGTGTAATGGTGCTTCATGGGTCAATTCTAGAGCTCATTTCTGATCGGAAGTACTTGTTAGAAATTTATTTGAATGCTTTGTTTTTCTGGGTAATTTCATTTTTAAGATATGTTTTCTACCTTCAAACGACCACAAATCCACTTGAGATCACTGTAAAATCAAAAATATGACCACCGTTGAAAACAGCGTTAATTGCATAATCCAGCTATTTGATGTCAAATCGATTTTATAAGACGACTTAATAAGTTAGTAAAAAGTTCCAGTCATGCATCATGATCGTATGAACGGATTTTCGTAAATTATCTTAGTACCTATATTTTGTTAAATTGTTTTGAAAATTTAGGATTTTAACTAGGAAGAAATGTTCACTACCGATTTTATGGCAAATAAACTTGTCCTAAATAATTTTCGCCAATTCAAAAAATGTTTTACCAAATTTTTCGAAAAAAATGAAGCTTTTTGATTTTTAGCTTTTTTTTTTTAGCTGTTTTTATCCATTTTTGACAAATATTAATAAAATTTAAGTAGGTACCTACTTTTTTCAGCACAAATTTCTTGTTTTTCTAGTTTATTAGTAATAAAGTGATTTTGACTAAAATTCTGCTTAAAAAAAAAAAAATCAAATCAATTTTTACCCGTTTTTAGCTACAAGCATAACAACGATAACTAAAAAGCGATAACAACAAAAATACACCGGTGAGAGGCCCACTTTGTTCGATATTCACGTACGCACTGACTCAATGTTGCGCGACAATGTGTAAAGAATCCCATTCCGTATGGGACTCAAATAATACTAAAACGCAACACGCGAGATGCAAGACTCAATGTCGCGGAGCGTCCCGGATGCAAGAAAATGAGTCCGAGACGCAGCTCCGCGACAAAGAGTCCGAACAAAGAATCCCAGTGCGTACTAGGCTTAAGGGTAGGTTTAACGTGTGTCGGGGATGTTGCTCGCTTCGCTTTCAAGGTATTGCTGTATATGTGTAGGAAAAAACCCGTATTTATTCTGTTGAAATATCTCGAAAGGAAAAGTCCCATCCTTCATGTAGGCCTGCTCGCAACATTGTGAAACGGCGGCGGGCTCGATTAACTTCTGCTATTAATCGCTTCGCCTCGCTTCCCCTCGCATTTTGACCGACTTCCCGTCACTTTTTTCGATATCCGATTTCGGATTCAGATTCGGCGGGATCAAACCTTTATTTCGCCCGCGAAAACCGTACCTTTATGGGGTATATTTTAATCGAAAAAAAACCAAGTTTTTCGTCGGACTTTTCGAGAAAACGGGTCCGTACTCTCGCATTTTTTTGACGCATTTCCCGATACTTTTTTCGCGATCCGATCGCGCCGTCGTCTTCCTCGTAGGAAAACCTACGAAACCGGTATTTTTCCGGAATTTTCAACGACCGTTTAGAGGGGTAGGGGAAGCGGGGAAGTCCAAAAAGTGCACATTAACCGTTACTTCGACCCCCCTCCCGCCCTACGGCCCATGGTTCGGGTGGGATTAGAAAATTTTAAATTCGCTTATGCCCCCTTTCGGAAAATCCAAAGAACCCCCACTCGTAGACTCCCCCCACTCAGCCGTTTGGCCGTGCATAGACACGACAGACAAACAAACAGACAGACAGACGGAGTTTCATTCTTATAAATAGTATAGATAGATAGAGATAGATTGATATGTAGTATCCAAAAGGGAAGAGAAATAAAGAATCCAAAAATCGAATTTAAAAAAATCCGTCTGTCGGGATACGCCGAAGCCAATATTGGTCTGGCATAGAACATGTGTTGCGATCATCACTGGAATCACGCCACTGATTGCCCAGCTGTAATCGCCAGTGGAATTGTACCTTAAAGGTAAATCATCATATATGCAAAACCCCAACTTTTCAGCAGAGCCAAAAGAAGTTTCCGAATTTCATTTTATCTTGTCATGAAAGAGCTATAGCATCAAATATCAAAATAATGGTTATGAGTCACCATGCCACCGTTTTTATTTCATACAATGTTCCCTCTATGTTATGAAAATGGTTTTCATAATTTTCATCAGTTATCAAGGGGAGGGGAGCACTTATGATGTTTTACCTCTGAAGTTCAGATTTCCCTCTTTGAAATCATCAGTTCCCAGGCTAGCAAGCCTACTGATAGGTTTTGGTAATCGCTGACAATAACAGAAGCCTTTAAAATAATAAAATGATCGCTCTTTCACAGTACCTTGTCCATCTGAATCCTATTTGTCCTGCTAACGATCTGATGTTATTTGTGCAGCTAACAATCTGGTGTTATTTGTTCGGCTAACAATCTGATGTTATTTGTTCGGCTAACAATCTGATGTTATTTGTGCAGCTAATGATCTGTTATTGTGTGTTGTTGAGGTTGGTATTGTTGTTGGTAATATTGGTATTTGCTTGACTATTGGTTGATTATAATAACAATTTTATAGCTAACTGAAAACTGACTATAATAACTCCCTTGTATAGCATTCAGCAAAATTAAAATCACGCGAGTGTTGATTTTGTTGTCAATAAATTGACAATGCAAATCAGAAACACAAAATTTAAGCTGCTAGTAATCCTTATTTACGTTATTATCATTTACAGTGCAAATGTGTATATTCTCACACTTTTTACTAAAGTATAAATTTTCAAAAAAATAGAGGAAAAAAAGTAAGTTAAACTAAAAACAATGATTTTTATCTTAATAAATCGTATTTAACAAACCCTTATCCAAACCCATGAAGTGAAGCTGTCTGGCTGTCTGAGGTCAGAAAAGGTAGGTGCCTACTATCTACTGGGTACCAGTAGTTACCACTAGTAGGTAGTTACTATCTACTAGTTACTACGCATAGATGGTTACTATCTAGTAGTTACTACTCGTGGATAGGCACTATCTACTAGTTAACACTAGTTACCACTAGTAGATAAGTATTATCTACTAGTTACAGCTAGTTACCACTCGTAGATAGATACTATCTACTAGTGAACACTAGTTATCACTAGTATATAGGTACTATCTACTAGTTACCACTAGTTATAACTTGTAGATAGGTGCTATCTGCTAGTTACCCTCAGTAGATAGTAACTATCTACTAGTTACCACTAGTAGGTAGGTAGGTGATATCTGCCAGTTACTCCCAGTAGATAGGTTATATCTACTATTTACCACTGTACATCATGTTAACTGCGGTGCAACTGTCGTGTTAGAAACATAACCCTAATGTAATTGACACTGGTGACTAATTGGAAGCTGATGGATCATCGCGAACCAAATGAAACCTATTCCACACCAAATAAAACATTTTCCAAACAAACGAAATCATTTGCGAAAGTCAGCCAAATGGAGTGAATGAAACCTTTGCGAAAAGTATGTTTACATGTTGAAAAACATGTTTTTTTTTTTTCGAAGAAATTGAGGGTTTTCGTGAAAAATTACCACCACAGAAAATACGAGTTTATGACATTTCTACGTATTTTTTTCATGCTGAATCGAATGTTCATACTCGCAGATCTCCCCAACTCCGTTATAACCGAGTTTTACATTTTAACTAACTAGTTCTACCCTTAAAAATACATGAAGTTGAGCATAACAAATAAACTAAAAACTAAAATGTTGTGTTTTAGCCTGAGGAAGGGGACACAGCATTCCCCGAAATCGCTCGGAAAAAATAGATAAAGTTGGATTTTCTGTGTTACTACTTCCATAGCTTTATGGACACGATTGACGCAGGAAATCTAGGTAGTAAAATTTCGGGGTGGTCGGGCGAAAGGCTGTCTTTTTCATCAACATGCCTTCGCAGATATTGGAACCTTCAGGAGGAAAATTAATGCAATTATAAAATACCCCAACACTTCAGTAAACCCCCTGATCTAAGTATCACGACATTTTATGTAGGTACCTACTGCCTTGACTACCTAGAATTACAATTTCTGAATGTAGCATTTTGAGCTACCTATTTTGAGCACATTGGTTGAATACGATACCTTCCCAGACATACCTTTGTGTGGGCCCAAGTTTTCAATATCACCTTAAGATTGAAATAAAACATTCGGGTGTCCGTGAGCTTCATGAGTGAAGTCAAAACAGTAAGTTACTAGTATTAAACAGTTAAATAAATAGTAAATTGAATAGTTAAACAGTTACCAGTATTAGGAATTGATAGCAATTGGTTTCTGAGTCTAGAGGCGAAATCCACCAGTTTTCAAAAAATCACATCTTTACAGGAAAAACATGGGATTTTTCTACAAAAGCCGTTTTTGATGGGGAAAAAGCAAGTCGTCGAGTCGTCGTTATTCCGTGAGGGTCGTCAAGGTAGTAAAGAAGTAAAAGTACGTAAAATAAATATATTTAACAGCTCGTCGTCTTAAATAAATAAAATAAATTAAAATAAATTAAATAAATTACTGTACAATGGTTTTTTTGGGGGTGGTGGGGGAGAGAGGGGGGAAGTCAAGTCTCTTTGGTAGTCACTGGTCGTTTTGGTAAGGCGGTGCTAACTGTGGTGGGTCGACTCACGTGATCTTTTGGCTCCAAGGTCGATGTCTTCGTCATCATCATCGTCGTCGTCCTCATCATCATCGTCGTCGTCATCATCGTCGTCGTCATCGTCATCGTCCGCGGCGGTGTCCGCGGAAGACGCCGGGGCGGCGGCGGCGGGCTCGGGGTTGGTGTTGAGGACGACCGTCTGCTGTTGGGAGGTGGCGGGCTCGAGGGGCTCGTCCTCCCCGGGGGCGGAGCCGTAGTCGCCGTTGTAGTCGACGTTGGAGGCGGCGAGGCCTTGGATGTTGGCGGGGGCGGCGGGAGCGACGACGGGAGCGGCGGCGACTACGGGCGCCGTCGGCGTTTCCTCGTCGTCTTCTTCCTCGTCATCGTCATCATCCTCGTCTGCAACATTAAAAATGCACATAAATTATACAAATATGTTATTTAAAAATATAAACAGGGTGATTCCCTCGCAGATGCAAAAAAAAAATTTGGGTGAAACTACATCAAAAATGGAGTAAAATGCCGGCAACCGCATATTTTTATCTCAATCCGTACTCGAGATATGATTTTTTAAAGGTTTTTTCAGGAATACCGTGTTTTTTCATTTTAAACTCGGATTTCTCCACTTTGCCTCATTTAATTTTAACTTTCAACCTCATTTTCGGTATCAGCATTAAATTTCCTATAAGAATAGTGTACTTGGGTTCTTGAAAAGTACCATCCGAAGACCCTCACATCAGCTCAAACATTGACGATTTTGAAAAAATAATATTTCTGAAAATCTTTAAAACTTTACTACAACTTCTTTTAAAAAGAATCTTGGAAACTCGCAAGTCTCATGAAAACTGCTTCATCTAATATGCTTTCCAACGGTATTATCAATTTTACTTTTATTTTGTTAATTAGGGGAGAAAATGATGTTTTAATGTTAAAAAATGTGGGTTTTTTCAATGAAATTGTTGGTTTTTTCGAAAGATGACCCTCCATGAACCAACGAATATGGGGTCGGTTTCTATGTATTTTTTCTCGCTGGATCAAATGGAAACTCTTGCAGATCTCTCAACTGCGTTATAATCGAGTTTTACACTTTAATTAACTAGCTTTACCCCATAACACACATACATTTAATCGTAACAAACAAACTAAACATTTGCGATTTTAAGTTGAAACTCGGTTATAACAGAGTTGGAGAGATCTACAAATGTTACCATTCGACACAGCGTGAAAAAATACACAGAAACCGACCCCATACTCGTAGGTTCTTGGAGGGTCATCTTTCGAGAAAACCAACAATTTCATTGAAAAACCCACATTTTTTAACATTAAAATATAATTTTCTCCACTAAATAACAAAATAAAAGTAAACTTGATTATACCGTCGGAAAGAGTATTAGACGAAGCAGTTTTCATGAGATTTGCCAGTTTCCAGGATTCTTTTTAAACGAGTAGTAAAGTTTTAAAGATTTTCAGAAATATTATTTTTTCAAAATCGTCAATGTTTGAGCTGATGTCAGGGCCTTTGGATGGTACTTTTTAAGAACCAAAGTACACTATTCTTATAGTAAATTTAATGCTGATTCCGAAAATGTGGTCAAAAGTTAAAATTGAATGAAGTAAAGTGGAGGAATGTGAGTTTAAAAGGAAAAATCACGGTTTTCCTGAAAAAACCTTTAAAAAATCATATCTCGAGAACGGATTGAGATAAAAATATGCAGTTGGCGGCATTTTACTCCATTTTTGATGTAGTTTCACCCAAATTTTTTTTGCATCTGCGAGGGAATCACCCTGTATATTATCATAATAGAATCAGTATAATAGAATCTAGATAATGATTACAATCCTTAACCCTTTTCTGCACGATTTTTCCAATTTTGATTAAAAAATTCACCATTGTAGTTTTTGAGGTACTTATTACGAGGGGAACAATTTAAAAATGAATCTCTCGTTGATACCATATGAGATAAGGTTCTTAGGAAAAAGAATTGGGAAAAAGTTTCCAATCTGGTTAGGGAAGATATAAATTTAGGAGAAAAGCAATGGATAAGTAAAAGTACCTTATTATGGGAAAATTTCTGATAAAATCGGAAAAATTCTATCATCCAGAGGTTAAAAAGTAGGTTTTTAAAAATACAAATAGTCTTAAAGCGTTACTAGGATCCGCTAAGGACAAAATAGTAGTTTTATCCGTTCAGGATAAAAGTGGGGTTCATAAATTAAAATGTTCTTGCGGCTACGAATATTGCTGTCAAACTGGTAGGAAATTCAGGGAAAGATTAGAAGAGCATCAGGAGGATTTCAGGGAAAATAAGGGTAAGTCTACATTTGTAAAAAATCTTAAGGAATCCAATCATGGTTACAATTTTGATTTGACAGATAGACAGTTTGTATAATTTCTTCATTTTTGTCCAAAGGGAGGTATGTTGAATGTACTTGAAAATGATCAAAAGTGACAGATCTGATAAATGTTTAAATGAGGATATCCCTTAATATATTTCACCACTGATAAGTCCATTTCTATAAAGCTTAGAATTATCCCTTCACAATTTTGAAACCAGTAATTCTTCCCCTCCTTTCACTTCATTAGCTATAATCCCCCTTCACTTAGCTTGCACTTAATTGGTTGTACCTCCAGCTCCCTTTCCTTTTTCTCGGCCAATGGGATTCAATCTCCCTTCACCTGTGACTATAAAAGCTTTGTCGTTTATAATGTGGGTTCATTTATTGTTTGTTACTGATGATGGCCTAACCGCTGAAATCGATTAACCTTGTAACTCTTTATTTTTCGTGGAGATAGACAACGTTTGTTCACCACTTTCCGTTTTTATTCACTCCTCTTCTGTCCCACTCTGTTAATTTGCATTTTATTTGTTATGTGTCGTAAGAATTTGTTGTCTTTGTTGTTATACATTTCTGTTTCTGGTGCATAATCAATTGCATATTGTAAATGTTTCTGACGTACCTATACATATTACCTACATGTAATTGGGCCTGACCCGTATTAACAAATGAAAAATTTGATAAATATCTCATAATATAATGTCCGGGCTCGGATGTAGAATCTGCGTTCAAATGCTTCTGCATCACTCAGCAGCATATATCAAAGTGAATGGACAGTTACTGTTGTAGTGTAATTTGAAATATTGCTTAACCATCCTTGCAATCTATTTTCCCTCTATCTACTCAGGAGATACACGATTTAGAACTTTCCCAACCCCTACAATGAATTATCAGGATCCTCAAAGTGAATGGACAATCACTGTTATAGTGTTGTTTGCAAAATTGCAGAACCATCTTAGTAGTGTATATAGTTATTATCCAAATAAACATGTCAATGCTAGAAATCCGGAAAAAATTGACCTTCCGATTCCGTTTCTGACATGGTATGAGTTCTGTTTCTGTCTGTCCAACCAAAACCAAACCTAACAGAGAAATGCCTACTAATGGCTTAGGCATTAGGGGTATTAGCTTCCCTCCATCTACTCAGGAACTAGTCGATTAGACCTGTCCCAACCCTGTAATTTCCAGGGTCAGATGTCGGAACTCAGTAGCAGAGACCTCAAAGTGAATGGATGATTATTGTTATGGTGCTGTCTGAGATATTGCTAAACCATCTTTGTAGTGTATGCACTGGTTATTCGGATAAAAATGTTCAAACAAGAAGTAAAATAAATTTTGTCCCCCATAATCCAAATTCCTACTTTCGTTTTGCCTTTCTGGTCTTGCATTTAGTTCCATTTCTGTCTGTCCAACTTTAATCGAACCTAGCAGAGAAATGAGTACTGATGATATAGCCAGAAGAGGAGGTATCGTCCCTCCATCTACTTGAATGCAGGATGATAGACCTGTCCCCACCCCTAATGTCCGGGCTTGGATTTAGAATCTGCGTTCAAATGCTTTTGCATTACTCAGCAGCATATTCCTTAAAGTAAATGGACAAATACTGTTGTGGGGTTATTTGAAATATTTCTAAACCATCTTTGCAATCTATTTTCCCTTCATCTACTCAGGGACTACACGATTTAGAACTTCCCCATCCCCTAAAATGAATTAGCATAGTCCTCAAAGTGAATGGACAATCACTGTTTTAGTGTTATTTACAATATTGCTAAACCATCTTTGTAGTGTATGTACTTATTATCCGAATAAACATGTCAATGCTAGAAATCCGGAGAAAATTGACCTTCTAATTCCGAATTCCGTTTCTGACATGGTATGAGTTCTGTTTCTGTCTGTCCAACCAAAACCAAACCTAACAGAGAAATGCCTACTAATGGCTTAGGCATTAGGGGTATTAGCTTCCCTCCATCTACTCAGGAACTAGTCGATTAGACCTGTCCCAACCCTGTAATTTCCAGGGTCAGATGTCGGAACTCAGTAGCATAGACCTCAAAGTGAATGGATGATTATTGTTACGGTGCTGTCTGAGATATTGCTAAACCATCTTTGCACTGGTTATTCGGATAAAAATGTTCAAACAAGAAGTAGACAAAATTTTGCACCCCATAATCCAAATTCCTACTTTCGTTTTGCCTTTCTGGTCTTGCATTTAGTTCCATTTCTGTCTGTCCAACTTTAATCGAACCTAGCAGAGAAATGAGTACTGATGATATAGCCAGAAGAGGAGGTATCGTCCCTCCATCTACTTGAATGCAGGATGATAGACCTGTCCCCACCCCTAATGTCCGGGCTTGGATGTAAAATCTGCGTTCAAATGCTTCTGCATTACTCAGCAGCATATTCCTTACAGTGAATGGACAAATACTGTTGTGGGGTTATTTGAAATATTTCTAAACCATCTTTGCAATCTATTTTCCCTTCATCTACTCAGGGACTACACGATTTAGAACTTCCCCATCCCCTAAAATGAATTAGCATAGTCCTCAAAGTGAATGGACAATCACTGTTTTAGTGTTATTTACAATATTGCTAAACCATCTTTGTAGTGTATGTACTTATTATCCGAATAAACGTGTCAATGCTAGAAATCGGGGGGAAAAAATTGACCTTCCAATTCCGATGTCCAACCAAAACCAAACCTAACAGAGAAATTCCGACTAATGGCTTAGGCATTAGGGGTATTAGCTTCCCTCCATCTACTCAGGAACTAGTCGATTAGACCTGTCCCAACCCTGTAATTTCCAGGGTCAGATGTCGGAACTCAGTAGCATAGACCTCAAAGTGAATGGATGATTATTGTTACGGTGCTGTCTGAGATATTGCTAAACCATCTTTGCACTGGTTATTCGGATAAAAATGTTCAAACAAGAAGTAAAATAAATTTTGTCCCCCATAATCCAAATTCCTACTTTCGTTTTGCCTTTCTGGTCTTGCATTTAGTTCCATTTCTGTCTGTCCAACTTTAATCGAACCTAGCAGAGAAATGAGTACTGATGATATAGCCAGAAGAGGAGGTATCGTCCCTCCATCTACTTGAATGCAGGATGATAGACCTGTCCCCACCCCTAATGTCCGGGCTCGGATGTAGAATCTGCGTTCAAATGCTTCTGCATTACTTAGCAGCATATTCCTTAAAGTGAATGGACAAATACTGTTGTGGGGTTATTTGAAATATTGCTAAACCATCTTTGCAATCTATTTTCCCTCCATCTACTAAGGGGATACACAATTTAGAACTTTCCCAACCCCTACAATGAATTTGCATAGTCCTCAAAGTGAATGGGCAATTACTGTTTTAGTGTTATTTGCAATATTGCTAAACCATATCTGTACTGTATGTAGTTATTATCCAAATAAACATGTGAATGCTAGAAATCCGGAAAAAAATTGATCTTCCAATTCTAAATTCCCACTTGCTTTTTTGAGTTTCTGACCTGGCACGAGTTCTATGCCTGTCTGTTTAATCAAAACCGAACCTAACAGAGAAATGCCGACTAATGGCATAGGCAGTAAGGGTGATATCCTCCCTCCTTCTTCACAGGGACAATATGATTTAGGCCTGCCTCAGCCCCTATAATGTGTCGTCCTCAAAGTGAATGGAAAATTACTGTTTTAGTGTTATTTGAAATATTACTAAACCATCTTTGTAATGCATGTACTCATTAACCAGATAAATATTTCTATGCGAGAGATCGAAACAAAAATGTCACCCTTAAAAATCTAAATTTCAATTGCTTATTGCGTTTCTGGTTTTCCATTTACCTCCTTGTCTGTCTGTCCAAGCAAAACACATCCTAACAAAGAATCGCCTACCAATGGCATAAGTAGAAAAGGCAGTATCACCCCACCATCTACTCGAGGGCAGGGCAATTTAGACCTGTCCACACCTCTAATGTCCAGGTTCGGATGTCCGACCATCGTAATTTACGTCCTAATTATTCGGACAATGCAAGAAGTTGAAACAAGATGTTTCCCTTCAAAATTCAAATTTCCACATGATTTTTGCATTTCTGATCTTGTTTTTTGCTCCGCGACTGTTCCATAACCTGATTGATCGACTTTAATAGCTAATTTATTATGACAAAAGTAGGTCACGCAAAGTAATAAAGAATATCATCCAATGATCAACACATTTTTAATGGTTTATTATTTTCAGTAGGTAATAAACCTTTGTAATCACAAAAAATAAATAAATAATAAAAAATAACCCGTTTAGTGTCAAGATACTACGTTTCAAGTCAGGTGGGTACATAGATTCCAAAATCGAATTCTAAAAAATCGTCCATCCGGTACGAAACTGCTGAATCGAAGTTCATTAAATTTGGTTCAAAAATCTTACATCACCCGGGGATGTGACTGAGATTTCAGTGTTACTTCCCAATGACCCCGAAGGTCGAAATTTAAGGGTCGAAATGTTACAAAATCGAGATCATGAAAACTTTCTATACAAAAGTTTAGTTTTTTCGTTGGATAGAAAGAGCTCTGTTCAATGAATCGAATGAAACTACCTGGAAAATTGTACGGCCAATCACATTGCTTCCGAGACTGCCTATAGGTAGCGGAAGCATTGTTTTCATTTTCGGGAGAAGAAAAATGTTGACTCCAAAATAAAAATTTCTACTCGCATTTTACGTTTTAGACCATTCTGTACAACTTTGATACCGTGTCTGTCTGTCTGTGTGTCTTTGTGTGTCTGTCGTGTCAGCAAATCCTTGCAACAAGCTTAATTTCCACAGTTTCAATCCGATTTGGATGAAATTTTCAGGGAATGTACGGGCTACGGATTGAACAGTTCCCTATCAGTTTCATTTTTGCCAAATCAATACTTCACTCTGCGCATGCGCAAACGTAAATTTAATCATGGTCCATTTTTCCACACCCGATTTGTTCGATCTCTTTCAAATTTGAATGATAGTGGAGGGACGACGATTTGATCATCCCAAATGAATTTCAACATGATTGTATCATTAATAGCTACTGCGCATGCCCCAATATGAAATCCTTGTAACGAACTTAATTTCCTCTGTTTTCATCCGATTTTAATGAAATTGTCAGAGAATACGCGGGTTAGGTTGTGCATGGTTCCCTATCAGTGTCATTGTTACCAAAGCAATACTCCATTCTGCGCATGCGCAAACGTAAATTCTATCATATTGCATCTTTTCACTCTCTAGTCGTTCGAGTTCGCTTAAGGGGACCCGGCACCCCCCCCCCCCCCGCCCTTTATAGACCTCTTTTTACAGGCGTTTTCCTCAGCCCCTCTGAAACCAATTTCAGTGCTTTTTTTTCTTTTTGTTCCTTATATTCTCAATTTTCAATTAACATAGGAGTTTCCAGGTATCTCAAAAACACGAATTCGTAGGTATCATGGAATAAATGTCATATTTTTTTTTTTTTTTTTTAACTTCAGAAACATCTAGCGGCAGTTGAAATCAACATTTTGTAAAACCGCTACGTTAATATCTTGGCCCAGATCTCTCCTTCAAAACAAAACAAAAATCAACCGAATAGGGTCAACCGTTCCGAAGAAAAACGCCCGTGTACACGAAAAAACATTACTTTACAGGAGAGCAGAAAAACCAACAGCATCCATCTTTTCATGACGTCGCAACGCATTATGCAAATAGAAGCTGTTTTTGCTTTCCCTAGACCTATCTGAAATGAATTGTTGTATCATGATTGCTTAACTATGTCATCCATGGATAATATAAACATAATACCCATGGTTGTAACCCAGTCGAATAAAGACAAAGAAGAAATTGATGAAGAGACTGTTTTTATTCTACTCTTATCATACATCTTACATCTTATGGTTTCTTTGTGATTTTTAGAGGCCCAATTTCGTGTTTACGTTTTATTTTGATTATTTATTGAAAATGGGTGGTTCTACACGAATTTTCAAAAAAAAGAAAGGACCAGTAAACCGTTATTCAAAATAAAGACGACAGAGCAACCATCTAGCCAGCCAATCCTGTACTTAAACATAAAATTTACGCATTTGTAAGCATAAATTTGACTATGTTAGGTATTGAATTTAACTGTTCCCTAGATGTTAATACATAGTTTTATGAAAGAAAAAGAAAATCGATTTTTCTCAAATTTTTTGCTACCGGGTGGCTTGGATGATAGTTGGAGGAAGATGACTTGATTACCTCATATCAATTTCAACACGATTGTATCATTAATAGCTACTGCGCATGCGCCAATGTGAAGAAATATTTGTGCCTTAATTTTATACAGTTTTTCGCCGATTTTCATGAAATTGTCACCGAATGCGCAGTTTAGGTTGTAGATGGTCCCGTATCTATTTCATTGTTCTAAAATCAACAGTTCATTACTCAATACCAACCAATCATCATTTTCTCACACCCTAGTCGTCCGATATCGCTTCGATCAGCATGGGGAGGGGGGAAAGGGTTAGGAAAAGGCAATTTGAGCATCTCATATCAATTTCAAGATGATCGTAACATTAGTAGCTCCAACTTTTGCGTGAAATTGAAATGCTAGTAACAAGCTTAATTTTCAAAGTTTTAATTAGATTTTGATGAAATTTTCAGGGGTTGTGCGGGTTAATCAGTGACTGATGGTCCCGTATCAGTTGCGTAGTCGTAAACGTCAATTCTATAATGCTCCATTTTTTCACGCTCATTAATTGACCAATTATGAGTTTCACGCTACTTCTTGATTTACTCTTTTCCGCTATGGAATTTTCCAAGATAATTTAAAACTTATCAATGATCTACCACTTGGCAGACGTTCTTAGTTTGTTATGCATTATCACGGTAGTTTATTATAATTCAAAGTTAATTTATAATCATTTATAACAGCAGGTAAATAATTGATAGCGTAACTGAGTAATAATAATTGATAACTGAGAATATTGAACATGAAGCGACCAATAGGCAGATGTGTTTTATAGAAGTGCATTCAACCGGTTATTGATTCAGATCGATGAACTGGAAAAACGGAGCGATCAAGGCGATGGGGCTGAGAGGTTATGTGACAGGAATCCCACAACTAGTTATATAGGAACTCCAGTCTATTGTTATATTGCTATTAGGGATGAGTCGATTCCCGATACCGATTCTCGATACCACCGATTCTTAGGCATTGGTTTCGGTATCGAGAATCGATCGCCTAAAGCCGATACCGATACCGCCCTGTGATGGGCATTTTATTACACTACGGTACTATTGCAACCATCTAACAACGAAGATGGTTGTACCGTGCAACCGTTGTGTGAAGTTAGCAGTTGCGAAACATGAATTGTCCAAAACACAACTTACAATTATAACTTTGTTTACAAGTATGCTTGTGTTATTTTGTTTGTGACAACAGAAGCATTAGACAAAGCTATGTTTTCCAAGTATAAAAGCCTAGAGCCAGTCTTATTTGGAAATACCTAACAGTTACCGACGAAAAACTAAACAACCAAGTCAGTCTGCTTAACTTGTTTTAATCAGAAAGAAATCAATCCTAGGCAATAAAAGTTGCCTATTAATTGATACTTGATAAATAACAAAAAATATCAAATTTTGTATTTGCACAAATCAAATTAACTAAAGCCTTGAATGAAAATATAAATCTGAAATTTAGAATTTGTAATAAGAATTAATCTTTAAAATTTATTTAATTTTAATAAGTAACTGAATCATTAAAGCTTCATTGGAACAAGAACTCCTAATGACAATAAATAGAGATGGAAAATATATTAGCTCCCAATTATATTATTGGGATAAACTTTTTGTAAGTATAAGTTATGTTGTACAAAAAAATTTGAATATATTACTAGTTCAAGAGGAATTTTTGTTTTTCACCTACAGGTAAGTTAGGTATTATGCGCCGATGGTATCGGTATCGAGAATCGGGAATCGATTTTTTAGGTATCGGTATCGGGAATCGATAAATTTTGGTATCGACTCATCTCTAATTGCTATCTAGTTGCATTGGATCTTATACTAGTCCCAACAATGAATCTTAGCATGTACGCAATATGTATCTTGCAAAACACTCACATTTTGATTCGTCTTGGTTACAGTAGGGATGTCAGATTCTTCAAAATGAATCGATTTAAATCGTATTGATTCTTTTGAAATGAATCGAAAAGAATGGTATCAATTCTTTAAGATTTTTTGTAGAATCGATACTTTTTAGTGGATTTAGATCTAAGATGATTTTAAATTTTAACCAACTAAATTTCTATGGAAAAATTGACACACATTTGTCACAATACCGACGTCATCCAGCAATATCATTTGTTCATAGATGGGAAAATTTAACGATATATATATCAAGAATCAAAGCTTATGAAACAATAGTACCTAACTATACTTCAAAAACATTGTCTGTTCATCCAGCTGTTGAAAAGAATCGGCCTCCGATTCTCGAAATTTTGACTAAATACTCCGATACTTGAAAAAATAAAAATAATCCAAAAGTACTTTTTAAAAAAGGAACTACATACCTACTTATAAACTCGTAAACGAGTTCCACTATCTGCTTTACAAGCAGATACCTTGTTACATGGATATGTCTTTGATTGGGGATTTCATATCGGTTGTCCTCGAGAGTTGTAAAAAAATCCTTTAACTTTGGACTGTAGGCGACGAAATGTAGGATAAAGAATTTAATCTATTAATCTTCTTATTTCCCCAATACAGGAGCTATCATTTTTATGTTCATGATACCCTGATTTTTCATTAATAAATGAAATTATATCATTTATTGTTTCATTTGATAACGTTTCGTTCTCTTACTGAGGACATCTTCAGATTTTGCTTTCTTGACATTGAGTTGACTTGGTGAGCCACTGTTTTATTTGACAAATCCGTTATATTCCGATGTTTATAAATTTTTTCCTGGACACACCAAGATCTGAAGATGTCCTCAGTAAGAGGACGAAACGTTATCAAATAAAACAATAAATGAAATAATTTCATTTATTTTCCCTGGGCCGCATTCCAACAAAACAACGGTTTACTTATAGAAATGTTGAAAATAACTGTGGAGAGAAGCCACTACAATGAGTTGTTGTTTACAGTCGACTGTTGTCAAGAGGATGATAATGTTTCCTATGGAGTGGAGTAAATGATGCTATTGCTTTACGTTAAGAATATTGTAACCGGCTTATTAAAATAGTTTATAGTCCAATCAACTTAGTTCAGGAATGTAGCCAGGAACCTTAAGCGCTTTTCGAACGAGTGGCGAACGATTTCTGTGCGATGAAAACTACGGAAGTTCCATTCCCCTAGCAACGGATTGGTTGTACGTGAACATCATTAGAAATTGTGACATATTTTTTGCATCACGAAAATTTTTGGTTGACCCCCCAGAGCAAAGACATATCCATGTCAAAAAAATAACCGATTCTTTAAGGAATCGATTCTTGTTTGCCATCCTTAGGTCACAGGATCATTAACCAAACAGTCTGTCATCTTTTGCTTCATGTGACAACCCAACATTGATATCCAAGTAAACAACTCGAACATTAAAGAAAACAATCCAATTCACATTGTTTTGGAAAATGTGTGATTGGTGGATCGAAATTTGCATAACAAAGCCAAATTTTCGTTGGTGGTCAAATAAGGCCAAATTTTCGTTGGTTCATCAAATAAGGTTGTATGAATATCGAAAATGATTTGTGGAACTTTATATTCTTGATATTTAAAACGCTTGAAAAATATATAGAAAAATATCTCCCTTTTATAAACTACTAGCGTAGTTTTCTCGCGTTATTAGGCTGTAGATGAGCAATCGGTAGAATGATTGGAAATGGTAGATCACTATGGATAATGCGGGTGATTTTGTACATTCGTAAATCCACCCGTCCCTAGAGTTTACCCACAGGAACGGGATTAAACTATTTATTTTTTAAAAAGTATTATTATTATTATTTTTTTTTTAATTTTTATTTATTTATTTATTTTTTTTTTTTTTTCAGGAAAATTCAGAGTTTTATTAATATAATATCCCCAAAACATTATCCCCATCTTTATACATAATTTACCTACATATAATATTCCCTAATAATATTCTCCTGATACTCGCATATTCTTTCCCTGGATTTCCTACCAGTTTGGCCACAAAAACATTTTAGTTTATAAACCCCACTTTTATCCTGAACATTGATTTGGTCCTTAACGGATCCTAGTAATGCTTTAAGACTATTTTTAGTTTTGAAACCTACTTTGTAACCTCTCGATGATAGAATTTTGCTGATTTTATTAGAAATTTTCCCATAATGAGGTATACTCATCCATTTCTTTTCTTCTAAATTTACATCTTCCCAGATTGGAAACTTTCTACTCTTTTTCCTAAGAACCTTATGCCATATGGTATCAACGAGATCTCCTCCATATCCGTTACTAGCCGCTATGCCTTTGATAATGGATTTTTCTTTTGATAAATTTTGTTCATTCATTGGAATAGATAGTGCTCGATTGATCATACTCGGTTGCGTGCTTATGGACTAAAGGATGATTTGAAGTACTATGGATAGTTATATCGCTATATGTATCTTTTCTATAAATTGAAAAATTATCCTTTTTGTTTACCGAAGAGATGGACAGGTCTAAAAAATTGAGAACATTTCCGCCGAATTCGAGGGTTTATTATTTAGCCGTTTACCACCAATAACCATTAACCATATTTAGTTATTTCCCCCCTTTCACTTCATCTGATTAGCTTTAATCTCCCTTCCCTTTGTTTGCACTTAATTGGTTGTACCTCCTGCCCCTTCCCTTTCACTTGACCAATGGGATTCAATCTCCCTTCACCTGTGACTATAAAAGCTGTATCCTTTCTAATGTGTCTTCAGTTATTGTTTGTTACAGATGATGGCCTAACCGTCGAAATCGATTTAACATTGTAACTCTTTATTTTTCGTAGAAATAGACGTTTTAGCGATTTTTTGAAGAAAATTTGTAGAATGTGAATTTTTGAAAAAAATTTATGCAGAAATCCGTTTCAGGCTATTCTGAATCATATTCTGAAGTTTAACGCATTTTTTTAAATGTATATATGTATGTATGTGTCATTCCAGACGATAACTGTTCGTAGAAATGTGCTAGAAACTTCAAACAAATTTAAAAATTTTAAGGACACAAAACTCAAGTTCAAGTGTGTTGGCCAGCATGATCGGATTACATCTTCGGGTTGAAATTTTCAAAAATGTAGTCAACAATTTCAAAATAGCCTATTTTTTGCGATTTGTTGTGCGAAATAATTTTTTCAGCATACTAATATGTGGTATATTCGGAACCAGCGTAAACTTTCCTATAAGAATATGTATCAAGTTTTCAAAAATTTCAAAGTTGAAAAATCAGTCAAAAATCGAAATAATGCCGTTCGCTAGTTGTAAAAATCGGTAATATTTGCATGAAATATTGTCCAAATTCAGATTGAACTACTCTTATGGAAGTATCCCTGTATAACCAATCCTAGAACCATGCTGTTTAAAACGTAGGTAGTAGGTGCTTGTTTTAAAAAAAAAAAAAAAATGTAATCACAACTGATGAGTTTACTCTGTGAAATATTCCGTCCTCCGATTCTCTCGGTCGCTCTCTTTAATGTTTTACGCTCAACTGTTTTAGGACTTGATGTAGCTTTGATACTGACTGTGGCTTAGAAAATATCAGCCATGAAATTATGGAGAAGTTCTATTTATGTACGTACTAGCACGCAGACCCAAGGCCTCGCTCCGCTCGGCCGTCAGTTACGTTAAGCCTAATGCCTCCTAATTATTTTTAATAATTTGATTCCGTGTTTGTCTATCAAAATCATGAACTAAAATTTCTCTACACGATCAATAGCGACTGAAATGTCGAAGATTTCTTCAAAAATTCGCTCATGGGGTCATGCTGCATGACTGGACTTTTTTCACTAACTTCCGTTTTGAAATGGGTTTCCTCAACTTCGTCGCGAGTGATTTAATTCGTGTCTCCTACCAATTTAGCTGTTCTCAAATCGCTACTTCTTGATTTACTTTTTTCCGCTAGAGAATTTTCTCAAGATCATTTAAAACTTTTCAATGAGCTATACATTCATGATGCCATTAATGATGCCTGGATACGGCAAACACACGTATAAATGATATGTAACGTAATTTCCCCTGGAGCTTCCACCCATATCCGCTCCATAAACACGTTTCCAGCTTTCTTTGACTCGACGGGGCCTCTCGGACCTTCAGAAAGGGCGCGTCTTAGCATCCGCTGTCCCACTTGCCCACCTCAACTCTCCCGGTGAAAGGCTCAAACCCTGTTTTTCTTCTTTCACGCGGTCTTTCTAGTCTTATTTCGGATCGAGTTTTTTTCTCTCTCTTTCTCTCTTATCGAC
This sequence comes from Adelphocoris suturalis, assembly GCA_030762985.1. Lineage (NCBI taxonomy): Eukaryota > Metazoa > Arthropoda > Insecta > Hemiptera > Miridae > Adelphocoris > Adelphocoris suturalis. The sequence goes on from CM061049.1 coordinate 20,131,140, forward strand.
CTCATCCTAAAAGGAATCCTCCTTCAAAGTCAACTTTCTAAGTTCAGGGCCGAACATACGAAGGAGATCGCTCTGAAATGAAATGCCCCAATTACTTTATTTTTTATAGGATTTTTTTCCCTTCCAAAAGTGGCCACATTGCTTTGGTTACCAAAGGCTCCTCCAAGCTTCGAAACCCGGATTATTCATTAAAAAGAATTTGAACGAGTTTCTCCACTGCTTTCTAAACCTGATATTGCAAAAATGTTACGGTAAAACAGTGCTAGTTTTGACATGGATATGTTTTGCTCTGGGAATCAACCAAAAATTTCCGGGATGCAAAATTTGTGTCACAATTTCAGTGTTTTTCACGTACAACCCAGCCGGGAATGGAACTTCCGCAGTTTTCATCGCACATAAATCGTTCGCCACTCGTTGGAAAGCGCTTGATTTATGTGATAAATGTTCACATCTCAAGCTACCAATTTCCCCCTCCTTACGTACCTGGCTACATTCCTAAACTAAGTTGAAGGAACTATAAACAACTTTAATAAGCCGGTTACAATATTCTTAACGTAAAGAAATAGCATCATTTACTCCACTCCATAGGAAACATTTTCATCCTCTTGACAACAGTCGACTGTTAACAACAACTCATTGTAGTGGCTTCTCTCCACAGTTATTTTCAACATTTCTATAAGTATACCGTTGTTTTGTTGGAATTAGTCGGGATGTGGCCATGCGGCCCAGGGATTTGTTTAAAGTTGAAGGATTTGTTTACAACTCTCGAGGACAACCGTTATGAAATCCCCAATCAAAGACATATCCATGTAACATGGTATCAGCTTGTAAAGCAGATAGTGGAACTCGTTTACGAGTTGTTTAGTTAGTTTTGGTTTGGTTTTTGTAATCGACCTAGAAATACATTTTGAAAGTTGTGTGTGGCACATAGCTTACTCGTATCCGTAACATTAATGTATGGATCTCTGAAACGTTTTGAATGATATTGAAAACTTCCGAAAAGACACTCAAAACGAGCAAGACAGGAAAGAAACTGGAAAGAATTTAGCTCACTCAGCTGATTATAAATGAGCCAATCATTTCAATTGTCTCTTAAAACCTAGAAAGTTTCCCCATCAAATCGCAACTTCCTAGAATGAACAGAAGAGAATTTAGCTCACTTAGTTGATCAGGAATGAACCTATGATTTAGATCGTGTTTTAATCTCCCGAACCTTTTTTAATGTCCCAGAGAGTCTCCCTATCAAATTTCAACTTCCTAGGATGAACAGGAGTGAATTTAGCTCACTAACAAAGATACTTCAAACATCCATGCAATTTGGGAACTTCCCAATTAAATTTCTAATGATTTTTTATTTCATTCTTGCTGTATAGTTACTGAATTAGTTTATCGGTATCGCGTTACAATTGTTTATCTGAAAATGAGGTTGAATCTAAAAAACACCTTACCCCCAGCCCATAGACATATCCGTGTTAATAAATCATTCAAAATGTTCTGCACGTCTACACTAAAGTTTATTAATTTTATGGTATGCTTTATTAACTGCATGTTAAAGTTTATTAATTTTGTTCCACCAACTTTCCTTCAATTTTACAGACAAATTTTATTAGTTGTTATTTTCAGTAGGTAGTTGTTCAATAAACTTAACAAAACCGTGCTGAAAAAAGTGAAAAGCACAAAATATTGCACGGAATATTGTCAAAAAGTTTGCATGGTCTTTTAAATTTGGTTTTCCTTTTAGCCTCCAAGTGAAAAAAATTAAAAGATCAACGAAAACATGAACGATGCGTTGATGGGAGCGAAGTATTCATCAAATTTTTGTCTGACTCAATCTGATTTAAGAATAATTCTAAGGTTGCGGCTGACGTGAGTGGTCAACCAAAGTTGGAAACAAGTTAGATGATTGGTTGTAGACTAAGACATCGAATAAGCTACTCATCAGCAGTTGCTACATTCTAGAAGTTGTATCCAATGTATGTAGTTTTTAGTTGGCAGCATTAGGAATATACTCACCTACCCAAAAACCAAGAAAACTACGAAAAATATTTCTGTTTGTATGTGTCATAATATTTATATGCATAATGTATGTTGACCGATTGATGATGTTACCGGTGTTGACCAGAGGTGCCGCGATGTGATGACACAGCGCGACTTGATTTTCTGGTACAAGTTCCAACCGCGAAAGTTTACTCTCCCAGCTCCCCCGCATCTCCAAGTTTGTGGTGGTACCTCTGTACATTACTCGTACTACACTTTGATCTTAGGCAAGAGGCCGAGAAGTTATTTATTTATTTATTTTTTTAATTTCCTTCAACTTTGGTTGGCTGGGTGTGTACAGCAAGCCCACTATCTGGGCGTTTGGGAAGAATATCCTCACTCAGACGGGGGTAGAGCAGTTAGTGGGCAGGTACAAATTCTCTAACCTCGGGCCTGCTACCCGGTCAGGCATCCGGAGACAGCAGAGTCCAGTAGCATGGACTCCCATCCCAAAACCGGTACCACGGGTTGGGGGGAGCCCCAGGCTACCGGCACTATGCCAAAGTGTCACCAGCCTGCTCCCCTGTTGAGGTAGGATTCGTGGTGGCAGTGGTTGAGCACACCACAGCCTTGGGACATCACTAGGGTCTTGTACCCTGTTAATGTGCCTCAGCATGAACGAGTAAGTTTTGCTATATCAGCACTATTACTTACTTTGCTATAACTTGGATATCAGCTCCCTTAGCTGAGAGAACCAGCTAGAAGGTTCACCTCCAAGGTTCCACTCCTTTCCTGCTTGTAAGGCAAGGAAAGCTCTGAGCAAGGGCTCCTAAATGGTGACTCATACCGTTCCTCCGAGAGTTGTGTTCCACCGGCTTGCCCAATGGGGGAGAAGCGCTGTCCACGAGGGATAGGCTCCGCTAAACAAATGTCAACCTTCTGTAAGAAGGGGGATCTCTCTTATGTACATTACTCGCACTCATATAAATAACGATAAATACGCTACAGTGAGACGGGATGTGAATTTGTCCTGAAAAGTGTTGCTGGTGTGGACGTAAAGATACTACCTACTAAGAACTGCAAGCGTTTAAGGTGGCATCAAACTTTCTGTCTTTGCAAAACTTTGCTCAGTAATGTAGACTTTTCCAAGTTATCAAAAGACATCACAAGTAATGCAGATCCTCACTACAGATGTTCACCAAATATGCGTTTGAATAAATGTGACCCGTTCCAGCATTCTGCCACCTTAGCTATCATGTACCTCCTACATCTTGGTGGTTTAATGTACTGGACAAGAAAGCAATGAGAAAAATAGAACTGACTCATATCGCTTATTAATATTGTTTGATTATAAACGAATGAAGATTCTTCAAGCCGGAAGAAGCTGCAACCGTATTGGATGTCAGGGTCGAAAAAAATTTTGTTTGGTGAGACAACGTTTCTTCATACGATTTGCCTATGTCAAGGCATCCAAAGCCTAATAAATCTCCGGTCCTCTTTATTTTTTCGTCTGCCTCTCAAGCACGTACTTGGGGCTCTAATTACTCAAAGACGATGCATGTCCTTATATAACCTGTTATTGCAATTTTAGGGGGCAGCCAGACTTTTCGTAGTCGTTCTGCTAACACCCTCACAAACCCGGCCATCCGAGGGGCGATCTAAGCATCCAAAAGAGTAAGTGAAGCGTGTCGCAATTTGCACGCATTCAAAAATTCTATTTTTTTCCTCCTCTACTGAAGTCAGCACTTAGAAGTCTGACCGGGAAACATAAGAAGATGCGTTGGTGTCAATGACATGGACGTTAATTAACGTCATCCCCTGTGGTTCCCACACTCCTCTACAGACCAGATCCTCACACAGTCCAAAATGGTTGCTGATGGCTCTTCAAAGATGGGCTTTCCTCATGCTGGGTACACATTTTAAGAGTTTCCAGAGAGGATTCCAGTTCTAGCCAATCTCTTTGGCCAGCCCTAGGGAGTGTACCAGACTTTCCCTTCAGCTGAGACAGACTGTTCAGGCCATAGGCCTTTCCAAATTTTTGGAAATTCGGAAAGGCTGCCACTTTCCTTTGCCCAGGAGGCAATTATCACAGGATTTTTGGAGTCGTGTAGAGGCATCATCCAGCTCTGGCAAACCTCTGAGGGTTTCCTTAAGGAGCCCTTGGCTAGGTCCGCACACTCGGGCTGGCCAGAGAGGTTGGCCTGAACAGGGAATTCTCTCCGGAAATCCTTACAGTGTGTACCCAGCCTTAAGTAAATCCTTGGCGCTTTGTCTGAGCTGGATGTAGCTTCCACATGACTCTGGCAATCTAGTGAAGAACCCCACCATTATACATACATACCATGGAGGAGGGTGTCAAGCTGGCAAACTGCTGAGGCAGCCTTTCCAAAATTCGATAAGGCCTGGCGGCTTTACAGTCCGCCACAACGGAAGGAAAAGCCTGCCTGTTCCACACTTTCGAGCCAGCTGGAGAGATTTGCCTGAACGGTATGTCTTCTCCGGAAAACCTCACCATGTGTACCCAACCATACACAGTTACTTCATGCTGCTGACATAAGCACTCTCAAAGTCACTCTCACTTCATTACCCCTCCTAGAAATCAGTCCACCAGCGTTGCAACTTAGTGCACGTTCTTGTGAAAAGTGATGCATCTTGCTACGTACATCCCATGAGGATGGCATCTCGTTAGACATCCTCCAGTAACGCATCGCTAGTACATCAAAAAACTCAAAACAAGATTAATATAAATTATTCTTTTTGACAGGCTTTTCAGGAGATTCGCACGCATGACCTTCTCTGAAATTTAACGTTTTATTGTCCTTTACCGGTCTGGTGGAAATTGAGCATACCTAACAATGTATGTAAGTATCATCTTGTTTACATTTTCTTTGTTTGCCTTCTCTGTCGGTTTAAATAAATACATATATACTAACGTGAATCTAATAGACACTACTGCCGTATTCCACAGTATCATTGAACAGTTCGAACATTTAAATATGATATATATAACTCCATGATTGCCAACATCTTGTTCTTTCAACATTGATCTAGGTAGTCAAACTCATCAACTTGCACAGACACCTCCCTCTTTCTTTAACTTTGGATCTAGAACTCCGATCATTTAGTAAACACTCCTCCACTATTACGTTTAAATGATACTACATATCATATCTCTGAAATCACTTTGGAAATCCCTTACCACTCGCCTCAAAAACCATCCATAAAGGACAAAAAAGGATTAGAAAGGAAAGTATGATGGGATCGGATACTTAAGGTTTCAAATAATATTCTCAAGACAAATTTTGATTCTCAAAACAATTTTATTAACATCCTGTTCGAGAACAGCAATAAGAGAATTACAGTCACAAAATTTTTAGATTTTTAGTTGCATTCAGTACGAATTTGTACAAACCAATTGTCATGGGTACAATCACATTTTGGAATCAGTTTTAGAGAGCTTCTAAAATATTATACAATAGTCTAAAACAATTCTTCGTCTTCAGAATAAATTAATAAAATGAGGCTCACTACTGCAACTAATTACATGACACTTTGTACTTGTTTGAAAATATTAAACTGAAACCTTAAGTCTTTGGTTATTTTGTACTTACAAATAAGTAATAAATTAAGAATAAATTAAATAAATAGTTAGTCTTCAGCGTCCAAAGTTCCGGATCATTCTAGAAAAAGAAAATTACGTATTAGGAAGTGATAATTACACGTTTTAAGAGATTTTCGTATTCTTCCTGCTTTATTGAAATCAGACTTCACAAGACTTTTCAAAAATGGCCTTTCAGTCCTTGAATTGGTTTTTAATTGATCTCCAACATTCCTTCCCAGTACCTAAGGTATCTACAGGAAGACGACAATTGAATTCAAAAATATCCATTTTAAAATTTTAAAATATCAATAGTTCTTTTGAGTGATAAAAATCGGATTTAAAGTTATCAGTTTGTGAGAATTGAATTTAAAATTGTTTACCTGTAATCAATTGAAACAGGTACCGACGCAATTTTGTATTTTGCAAAAGAAGTGTGGAATCACAGGAGGCTTTTTAAAAAAGACAGATATTTATAGCATTTTCGGATTGATTTATACCTCTTCCATATCGATATTGGAATTCCCTAGTAAAAATCTCACTAGAAAATTTCTAAATTTAGGTGGAAAAGCGATAAACCTTAGTGGAAAAGATCTAAATCGATTCCGAAGTGCTATAAATAACAGTGGGCAGCATTCAGTCATTCGTTTCAGCATGCAGAATAAATGTATTAGAAATTAGTTCTATAGGGGGTGTCCCGCATAACGTGGTCAGGACTTCAGGGGCGATTTTAGAGCTTATTTGTGATCAAAAGTACACCTTAGAGATTTTTTTTAACGCTCAATTTTCGAGTAATTTAATTTTTGAGATTTTTTTCGTGTTTTCGATTTTTTGTCACTAAAACGATCAAAACTCCCTTAATTTGCTATGTAAATTCAAATTTGAGGATACCGTTGGAAAGAGCATTAATCGGATAGATTCCTGAGCTTTGTTTTAGGAACTAAGATTTAAGACATGAAAAAGCTTTCTGAAACGCAAATTTTACCTAAATTAGGAAACCTCGAGTATTTTCAATCGGGAATTCAACTATGAGAACCAATATTTTTAAAGATACTAGAAGGATCTGAACTCCAACAAAATTTCACCTTTTCAACGGAGTAGTCAATTTAACTTTTAATTTGCTAATAAGTGGAGAAAACTATGTTTTAATGTTGAAAAATTTCGTTTTTTCAATGAAATCGAGGGTTTTCTTGAAAAATGACCTATGAAAATACGAGTTTGAGGTCGGTTTCTACGTAGTGTTTTACGCTGAATCGAATGGTAACATTTGTATATCTCCCTAACCACGGATTAACCAAGTTTTATACTTTAGCTTACTAGTTTCATTCCTAAAAACAAAAAATTTATCATACCAAAGGAACTCAAATGTGTGAGTTAAAGTGTAAAACTTGGTATAGTAATTTAAAAGTATGAAACGCACGAACGAATATCGTCGATTCAAACGTGATGAAATTTTGTATGCGAAACCACCTGACCTTCGTCAACTTGGTCCACTACAATTTTGAGCGGATTTGAACCACTAGATGGCGTGATACATGTGTTTTTTATTTCAATTATAGTCGGTAACAAAAATTATAGGAGTCCGTCCAGAGGTTAGCCCGGAAATCTCTGAAAATATCTTATACGTTGGACTAAAATAAATTTAGGCCATTTACGCCTCAGAAAGGGAGAGTACTTCCTAAGCATCCTAACTGTCATATGGACCAAATAGATCTTGAGAAATCGATATTCCAGATAATTAGTTTGTGCATGCTCACTCCCGACCATCAGCCCAACGGAATTCACCTTCTAAAGTAAATGTTGAAGACCAACTAAAGGCTCACCAACACAATTCATGACAATGTCATCAAAGTATCGGAGTTTAACCTGGGTCAACCTTATTTAGTTTTGCGCTGGCGCTATAGTTACTACTCAACAAATTAAATCAAATTCATAGGACACGGCCCTGAAACCTATACCTAACGACCCCCCAAGTTTGAACAAAATCGGAGTGATAGATCGTGAGAAATCGACGTTATAAGAAATGCACTTTTGCAAATGCACACATGCTAGTATAAATTCCAAGGTACTGAAATTTATAGAGGACCATTTAGGGTCTAACGAGCTCAAACCCGGAAATGTTTGATCAAAATCGTACTAAAGATTTTGGGGGTGACAAGGAATTGGCACAGACACAGAACCAAAATAGATCAACAGGTGAAAATTTAGATTTTTCGACTTCTGCACGAACGCAAAGCTTTCCTACCTTCGGTTATTAGGAAGCATACGAAATTAGGGCCAGAAATTAAGAAAAAGTCTAGTCTACACTAGGGACACGAAGGCTTTCAGTTAGATGTTCATACAGTAAATTAAACCATTTGTGCTCCACGAAAATTTAGGGGTAGAAATGTCTAACGCAGTAATATGCCATCAGTCCGTGCTGAATGCTAAATCGAAGTAACCAGATATCTATTTCAGCAAATGAAGAAACGTTCATAGAGAGTTCCTAAACGATAACTCAATGGGAATAAGGTTTTTGGGGATTTTATCATCTGAGGCGAGCCTCACTGGGTGCTAACCTGATGAAGTAAAGAGGGTCGAATTAGTGTCTTATGATAAAGTGATGCACTTATCCTCAAGTATCGCTGAACCTCCAAGGGGATTTTCCTGCTTATCCCGTGTGTTATCTTTCCAGGATTTCTAAGTTTCCTAATTCTTTTCTTATTCACAAAAAGGATTTGCAATGGCCGATTTTGAAAATTTATGAACAACAAAATGAATATAAAACCTTCATGAACCTTGAATACCAACAAGAAATGAATAGGTATCACTGTTATCGGTGTGATAGGTTACATACTTTGCAATAAGGAGGAAAATATGAGATAGGTAGGTTCGGCATCATCTCCCCGAACATGTGCAGTGGCACTTTCTCTTCACGATAAGACACCTCATTTCTATCTCCTTATCGCATTAGGAACTCTCTATAATAACAAAGAACGTTATTCAGGAAAACCTAGGAGGCTCGTTCCACCATAGAGGGCTAAAAGGGAGTTAATCCAGAGTTGGAAGTTATCTCTCAAAAAACAGCATTGAATTAACTGGATTAACTCTGGGCTAATTCGTGGTCCTCCGAAAAATATTAACCATCGTGCAATAATTTGCTGAGTTTTGAGATTTATGATAAGGAGGTGATGGAATAGAGTAGTTACGTATTCCTTCAATGGGCTGAAGCGATTAGCCTGCAACACTCAGAGGTTACCCTGAAAGCTGGAAAGCTCCAAGTGTAACCAAAGAGCATTTACAGGGTGGGGCAGGGAGGTGTGACGTTTTTGAGACGGCTCTAATTTCGCCTCCCCAGCCAGCGAATGTTTTTAGGATAGCTGGTATGTTACCCTTACAGCTTGCCGTTTCAGTAGCTATGGAGCACTGGACAGTGAGACATCAGCTGTTTGTGTACGACACGTTTTGCGATACATGTGGCTTTGTAGAAGCTTTGGTGGCTGGTTTCCAAGGCTTGTCTCACTCTTTCATGTTTTGGGGGGTTCTCCCAGTCCAATCTCCACTACAAGCAGGACATGGATTTAACAAACCAGTGGTTCTGAGGTTCGTAACCCATTTTAAAATGGTAGTCCGGGTTGGCCAAACATACAGGCGGTATACCGAACCGCCTGAATCGCAAAACGTGTTGTACACAAACAGTCCATGTCTGACTGTCCACAGCTCCATAGCTACTAAAGGTTCACTGAGGCGATTGTTAGTAACTTGCAAACCATTGCAAACTCGTTGGAGATTGTTCAAGTGGGCATGCGCGACTTCAGCCAACTTTCTACTTGATTTCAAACCGATTGGGGATTGGAGTCATCCATTTTATAATTGAATGTTTGGGCAAAATACTCAGAGGCGTGAAACAGTGGTGAAAACAGAGGCTAAAATTCGAATGATTTCATTGGCTGCTGTGAGTTTGGAATGGAGGGGGTAAACAGTCAGAAAGTGGTCAGCTAGAAAAAGCTCTGACCGATTTGAAGATCCGCAATGGGTTGGAAACCAGTTTGGAAACCTCTGCGAACAAGCAGTGACCGAGGGTGGGGAGAGCTCTGGTGATCAGAGAACACAGCGAACGCCTCAAGTGAGTTGCAAACTGGTTTGGTGGCCTCAGCGAAGAAACCTTGAAATAGCAAGTTGTAATGGGAACATACCAACCATCCTAAAAACATTCGCTGGCTGGGGGAGCGAAGTTAGAGCCGTTGCAAAAACGTCACACCACCCTGCCCCATCCAGTACAAGAAACAGGAAGGTGGAATTAGAACTACCCATACCCCCCTCCCCCCTCCTCCAACCCTACCCATATCACAAATTCTGGTGAGAGAGAGTATAATGTACATCACAATTGTCATTTTGGTATAAATTGTCAAATTACCATCACTTTTCTTTTGAAGCTCATGATTGTGCAGGAGAAATATCTAAACAACCTAAACTTTAGAGGAGGAAAACAAAAAATACATTATCAACGCTATAGCCAGAAAAGATTAAAAAAAAAAAAAAAGCTGTGAATAGTCTTGCTTCAGAAAGAAAAAAAAAAGAACAGAATTCTAAAGAAAATGCCAGCCGAGATGCTTGCCCACCCCAAAAGTGGCTCGGCCGGAGTGTCCCGGCTGAGCCCGGACCCGACCCACCATGGCGGCCTCCCAAGGGTGCCCAACCATTTCTGGATTAACTCATTCGCGATATTTCTGTATATAATCTATGTCTCGTACTGAACATTCACTAACCTCCAAGGATGTCATCAAAGAACCGTTCGAAGTAGTCTTCATCGTCATCATCATCGTCGTCGTCGTCTGCCGCTGTATCGTCGTCATCCTCGTCATCATCGTCATCGTCGCCTAGGTCGAGGTCGACGTCGTCGTCGTCGTCGTCGTCATCGTCGTCATCCTCTTCTTGGGCGGCAGAGACGACGGGTTGCACCGGCTGTTCGGCTTGCCGCGACGTTGCAACGGCCGTGCCGGCAGCAGGTGCGGCGGCGGAGGGGAGAGGCGACCCAGCACACGAACCAGCCCAGACGCACAGGGTGGTTATCAGTAACCAACCTATCCTCATCTCTATCCTGAGAACAACACAAGAAATTTTCTATTAGAATCGTAGACAAGAATCGAAATTGTTTGCAATGGGCAACTTTCAAATGCAATTTCAATTATATCTCAATTTTGATCTATGAATGGGATTCTGCACCATTGAAAACCCCCAATCAACATCAAAATCACATATTTTTCCTGTAATTACATTCGAAATCAGCAACTGAGTCGTATGATTTCATCTGTGGGAGAAGAAGAATCGAGGAGCTGTGAGAAAATGGTATCAACGTTGCTTTGCAATGAATTCCATCCCACTGTGGCTTTTGAGGAAATGAGCAAGCTGATGCTCTTGCTAAGGAGGGATCTCAAATGGAAATGCCACCCATGCCAGTTGCTTATCGATCTGCAAAATGAAGTATAAAGTATGCTACAAAAGAGAGAATGCAGGAGATGCAACAGTGCTCGGCGGAATGCAAGAGATGGGCAAGTTTGTTGTAGGTTGGAAACCGCGTTCCTATGCATCTTATGAGAACAGAGTCTGTGGCAGGTTTCAGACATATGACTGGCCACAACTGTCTTAATGCACATGTCCATAGGATTCGGGTGAAGGATAACCCAAACTGAGCCTCACTAATGAAAACCGACCACCTTTTTGACTGTCCTCAACTTGAGGACTTGAGAAGTACATACCTACCCGACGAAACCAACTGGTCGAAGATCTCAAAATTATACTGGGCTGCAAGAGACCAAATAGCAGAAATGCCTATGGCCTAAGGCGAAGGGGAAAAAAAAGATTACAATAGTAATTCATTTTCAGATTTCTTCATATATATATATATATATATATATATATATATATATATGACCACGAGCCATATATATATATATATACGACATTTTGTGCTCACTACTCCTCCGAAACCGCTGGTCCGGTTTGGACCTAATTTTGATATGATGTATTACCATGTTGGAACTTGTGATCAGCTCACCACGAGCCATAATATCAATCATAATGATGGCAAAATCGTGCTCAAATCTCTCCTATTTACCGTAGGACGTCGAAATTTGATAGGGAGCCTCTCCGGGACAACAAGAGACGAGCAAAGTGAGGAGCGCCATCCAGATCAGCTGAGTGAGCTAAAATCTCTCCTGTTCTCTGTAGGACGTTGAAAATCGATAGGGAGCCTCTCTGGGATAACAAGATATGAATACAGGCTCCATCTTGATCGGCTGAGTGCGCTAAAAGGAATGATCTCTGTGTGATTACAACGAAATAGGGAGCCTCTCGAGGACATCAAGGGTCGAAAGAAATGACGGGCTCCACCCAGAGCTCCAGCTGATCGATTCGAAAAGTTGGTACTGCTTACGCAAACTGCGTGAGTGTTTTTTATTATATTCTTACATACGCCTATATTTTAGTTATTTAAATGCTTCAAAAACCACCTCCGTGGGTGTTAAATTTCAAAGTTTCTCGGGTATACCCGCCGGTGACCCCCCCCCCCCCAAATCGCAACCTAGATCCTCCTCTGGTTATTTGTTCAATTTAGAATACTTTTCCACAAAGCCTAATGCATTAGTTTTTGCGCTTGTTTTGAATCCAAAGATTAAGACATTAATGACCACCGTCCTAGATTGATAAATGAACGCAGTTTACGTAGAATTCATCGATTTGGATGGAAATGATTTTTTAATTAGGCACTGACTGTCAAGACAAACAGCTCTTGAAGTTGGGCTTAGATGATTATCTAGACTTCAAGATTCACAAGCAAGTTAGGAACCGTCTTCGTATTTGTGATAATAGAAATTGAAGGTCAACGACATACTTCATTGACACTTTCATGTCTTTTCTTTGACACATGAAGTCGGAAATCGTGATGCAATCAGATCTGAGCAAATCGTAACTACTAGTACAGCTACTATTAGCTAGGGAGAGACTAAAGAGGGGGAGAGACTAAAACTTTTCCATCTCTCAAAACTGAACTGAACTGACAACCTAAAGGTTTCACTTTCGCTTTCGGGAAAAAAAACGTTTGGTTTCCAAAATCAAAATTTCTAATCGCATTTTACGTTTTAGACCATTCTGAATAACTTTGGTTCCGTTGTGTCAGTCTGTCTGTGTATGTGTGTCTGTCGTGTGTCCGCAATTCCTTGTAACAAGCTTATTTCCCACAATTTTCAACCGATTTGGATAAAATTTTCACGGGAAGTGCGGGCCCAGGGGGTAGATGCTCCCCTATCAGTTTCATCATCTTGACTCAATACCTCACTCTGCGCATGCGCAAACATAAATTCTACCAAGCTTTATTTTCTCACGCCCTAGTCGTTCGATCTCGCTTGAATTCGGATGATAGTTAATGGATAACAATTTGATATATCAAATCCAACCGGATTGTATCATCAATAACTGCGCTTGCTCCAATATGAAATCCTTGTAACAAGCTTATTAACATGTATCATGTTTTAGCCCTGGGGTCCTAGCAAATTTTGCGAGTCAATTTTTTTCCGCGCACGAAACATATAGTGTTACAGTGATTTCCGCCTACAACCGAGTCGTTGCTAGGGAAATGGTACTTCGTCGTTTTTCATCCCACAAAATTCGTTGACCATTCGTTCGAAAGCTATCGATTTATCCAACAATATTATGTTAACTACTGCGAAGTGCGTGTCCAACAAACTGAGTTATGAGCATGGTTATATAAATAATTGTTTACACACAGGTGATCATTCTCAATAATTGATATTGTGAACATGATTGCAACCGCTTGTTAATTTCTGATGAGAAAACATGATACATGGTTGAAATTTTTGGTTCTAGAACAGAAATAATTTAGATGAGTGTAGCTAAAAATACTCTTTTTCCACAGTTTTCTTTTCTGGATAAAATTTTTAGGGAATGTGCGGGCAAGGGTGTAGACGGTCCCCTATCAGTTTCATTGTTTAAAAATCAATACTCGACTCTGCGCATGCGCAAACGTAAATTTTATTATGCTCCATTTTATCACGCCCTAGTCGTCCGATCTCGCTCAAATTTTGATGGTAGTTGGGGGATGACGATTTGATCATCCCATATCAATTTCAACATGATTGTATCATTAATAGCTACTACGCATGCGCATATGTAAAATCCTTGTAACGACCTTAATTTCCACTGTTTTCATCCGATATCGATGAAATTGTCAGAGAATTTTGGGTAGATCTCAGGATACATTCGCGCGCGCGACTTGCGCCAGAAGTAACGCAAATGACATACACTTTGTTTTTTCAAACGGGAACCCTCATTTTTTATTGAAAATTCGGATCTTACATGAAATGTCACGAAGAAATGACCCATAGATTTTTTTAAGTGTGCGTAAAGGGGCGCGGTTCCACTCTAAATTTGTGAAATACTGAGTTTTTGAAGATATTTATTGCCGTTTTGAAGATATTGTAGTAATACATGATTTTGAGGTATTTTTTCGTGCTGAACCTCGTGATGATGTTCATTTATTGATATTTGCAACGCCGACTAGGGAAAGCACCGAAGAATAGACCAGAATATCACTTTTCTTACTCATTTCCACACAGCACAAAGCGAACTAAAATGTTCGATCCCAATTTTAGTCTTGTTGTAGTAGTAGTTGTAGTATCTTGGAAATTTTTAATTTCAAGATCGAAAAGGGGGAATGGAGGGGGTGAAGCCGAAAAAATGTGTTTTTTCTCGACAAATCTTGTCGACGCTACCAAAGCTACAATTCTCGACAGATTTTCGTGATTCTAATTTTGTTCGATTCCAATTTTAGTCGAGTTGTGCAACGAATCTCGGAAATTTCGGATTCACTGTCGAGGTAAGGGTGGAGGGGATAATTACCGATTTTTTCAAGCGCTGCCCAAGCTACAAATCTCTACCGATTTTCGAGATCCTTATTTTGTTCCATTATGAATTCGATATAGTTTTGGAAAGTATGTCAGGGTTTTCAAATTTCTTCAAGACAAGGGCTGAATGGAGGGGATAATAACGATAAATCGTGATATCTTCTTTATATGAATCAGACTTTTCGTGACTGTTTTTATTGTTTGTTCGATCCAGATTTTAGTCCATTTATGCATCCTCGGACGTTTCAAATTTACTAAACTTAAATTTACCCTTAATTAGGAGGGGGAGGGGGGGGGGGGGTCCGAGAAATCATGATACTTTTTTTCTCTCATTTCATTCGCGCCAAACAATATACAAACCATTCAAAGGGACGTCTCTGTAATGCATGAGTTACTTACCAATATGTTTCAAAATGTAATTGGATGTTGTTTACATTTTTAGGGAGTACGCAAATTACGTTCTCGAAAGCCTAAACAATCAACATTTTCCATTGTACTTTTGGTTTAGTATACAGTTCCCACAAGAACACCCTGCTTTCCACGCTGCAATAAAATAATAATAAAAGTAACACGACAGTAAAACTTCAACGAAAACCGTTCTCATTCGTTGCATTAAAAATTAAAATACAATTTATACTTTTATTTCCTTGATACCCGATTACATTTTTGAAAAATAAGCGTGTTGCATAGATTTTATATCACAGCAGCATTGAAAGGGCTTAAATACAGGTAAACGTGTACGTCTGATGTTTTCTCTCAATTTCATGAATGTTTGTGTCATACATGATTAATATACGAGTTAACTTGATTAATGATTATTATTATCACATCGGGTTACGTGAATGAATGAATAAATATAATGTTATATTTTGCGCTGTATTACGTCGTTACATCAGGTGTCGACAGACATATGTTCTGATTACACACCTAACAGTTAGTTACTGAATTTAATTAATGAACTGCAGAAAATAAGATAATATTAACTAGCCTATCTAATTGTCCTTTTTTTATTGCTTATTCTGTAGAACTTTATTATTAATTTTTTGTGATTGAAATTGACTTCAGTTCTACACTTTGTTTTTTAAAAATATTAATAATTATATATATAATATATATATATATATATATATATATATTTCGGGAATGACCCCATCATCAGTCAGACTGATACAAAATAAAACTACATCTCTAAGAACACTTTCACTTAACGGCTAACGAACTATCTTGTAACTATTAGGAATCTGATTATAGATTATAGGATTATGGATTCCATGCTGGATCCAGCTCTACTGTAACCTTCTCAATTCCAAGTTACCTTCCTCGAGGTTATTATTGTGAGTCCTTCATATATACATGAAACTGTCACTGTGATACCTAAGTCGCAGATTCCTAATTCAAAGTGATATAGTTAACTTGAAAGTGGGATAGTTAAGTAAAATTGTTCTTAGAGATGTAGTTTTATTTTGTATCAGTCTGACTGATGGTAGGATAATACCCGCAATATAATAACTATCATTTTCTTAAAAAACAAAGTGTAGAACTGAAGTCATTTTCAATAACCCAAATGAATAAAATATTGTTACATAATTACAATTTATTAAACTACCATATTGAATACATTGTTATTGATTTGCAGGCGTTCAAGTTTCATGGAATGACCTGAAATGGTTGTTATAGAAAATTATGTGATTGCTTTATGACATCGAGCAATCATTCGCGTGCTACATCGTTGAGATATTTGTTCTCGGGGACTATAAAGATGTTGGAGTAGTATAAAAATGAGAGTTTTACATTTCATTTTTATCAGTTTCATCTCACTGTTATCAATTGTTACATCAGCTGAGTGATAAGAAGTCGGTCATCTTGTCTGACAGCACATTCCCACAGCTTCTAAATCAGTGTTCAAAAGTGAGTTCCTCGCCTTACCTAACCCCCCTTTCCACCACAGTTTGGCTTGTTTAAGAGGAGAGTTGTTTACAATTCAGCAGCAGATAAGTTCCAACTTCTAAAGATAACAATCTAAAAGTTTCGATCAAGTCTCGTTTCATCAATTCAGCTGAAATGGTTGTCATAGTCAATTACGTGATTACTTCATGACAACGAGCATTGATTCGCATATCACATTGGTGATATATTAATTTGTACTCGAGACTATAAAGATGTTGGGCTAGAAAAGAAATAGAAGAAAGTAAGTTTACTGATCCAAAAGCAGATAACTGATGACATTTTGAGATGACAAACATAATTTTTCAATCAAGTCAAGTTTCATCAAATGACCTGAAATGGTTGTTATAGACAATTATGTGATTGCTCTATGACATCGAACAACCATTCGCGTACCACATTGAAAGTTTTGCATTCCCTGTTATCAGTTTCATATCACTGTTATCGGTGGTTATCATCAGCTGAGTGATAAGAGGTATGTCATCTTGTCTAGGTTTGTTTGAATAGACCATTCTGAACTGTGGCACTTCAGAACGATGAGAGACCTCCATTAAACCAATCATTCATAGTACAAGAATGTAAATTTATTTAATATTGCAAATAAATTTTAAAACAACGTGATTAATTATGAGAACAAGAAAATCGATAAAAAGCCGAAAACGGGATAAACAATGCGCGGGAAATCGAAGATAAATTCAAATATGGCGGGCCTTATGCTGTAAACATGCTGTACGCATGTCCCGAACCAAACGTTCTGAAGAAAATCCAGAACCGGTAGGACGGGTTTGGAACAGTTCGGGATTGTCTGTCCGAATGAACCTTCTGACGTCACATTTCCACAGCCTTCTAAATTAGTGTTTTACAATCAGCAGGTGGAAGGAAGTTTTCCCACCTTCCCTTAACCTTCCCCTTTCTAACACAGATTACACGTTGGTCTTGGAAAGATTACACGTTGAAGTTTACTGATGCGGCAGCTCTGAACTTAGTTTGTGAATCAACGGAACCTGACTATAACCAAGGCCCGTTGAATAATTCAGTGGTCAAACTTCAAAGGGGGTCATAAATCACTATATTTTCCCGACATTCTGTCGGGATGTAGGGCTATCCACAATCGGACGTACAGAGATCTTGTAATTTAGCAACTAAATTCTGGAACGTTCAAAAATATTGCACCTATTTACTATCTGTTTATTAGTATTACTCCGCAAAATTGTATTCATTGCTTCCAAGTCTACCTACAGGTAGCGGAAGCATTGTTTTCACTTTCGGGAGAAAACGAATTTTTGGTCTCCAAAATCACGTTTACGTTTTTGACCAATCTGAACAACTTTGGTTCCGTGTCTGTCTGTGTGTCTGTCTGTCGTGTGTACAAAAATCCTTGTAACTTTTTGTGGAAAATTTCCCACAGTTTTTGTTCGAGTTGGTTGAAATTCTCAGGGAATGTGCGGGCTAGGTCCCCCATAAGTTTCATTGTTCCTAAATTAATACTTCACCCTCAGCATGCGCAAAACGTAAATTCTACCAAGTATTCTCACGCCTTAGTCGTCCGATCTCGCTCAAATTTGGGATAGCTAAAAGATGAAGATTTTATCATCCCATGCTAATTTCAGCATGATTGTATCATTAATAGCTACAGCGCATGCGCCAATATGAAATCCTTGTTACGACCTTAATTTCCACAGTTTTCATCCGAAGGGCTTGAACATCGAGAAAAAAAACCTCTCCAAGCACGAGAAGATAAAGAAATCATGCGCTGCTAGGGGATCACGGATCTATTGAATAAACGATCAAGCTTTAATTCCATCAACAATCGCTAGACAGTGATACTGTAATACATAAAAATTGCCTTGTAAATATCAGCTGATATAATGCCAATATTGGAATTATCAGGTGATATAGTTCCAATGGAATTTATTATAACGTTGCGAAATGGAGTTTATTAACTATTGTCCTTGCGATGTACCTTCTAGTGAAGTACCTATTGGTACCTAAATGCTAAATTTTATTTCTTAAATTGCTCCCAAGTCTACTTACAGGTAGCGGAAGCACTGTTTTCACTTTCAAGAGATTGAAAAGTTGTGGTCACCACTAAAATCAAACGGCTTTTTTTTTCCAATGGTAGAATTACCACTTGCATTTTACAGCATTGGACTATTCTGAACAACATTCGTTCCGTGTTTTTCTCTCTCTATCTCTGTGTGTGCATGTCCGCAAATCCTTGTGACAACCTTAATTTCCACAATATTCAACCGATTCTTATGCAATTTTCATGGAATGAGCGGCTTATGGTGAAAATAGTCCCCTACCAGTTTCATTGTTGCCAAACAATACTTCACTCTTCGCATGGGTTAACGTAGATTCCATTATTCTCAATTTTTTCACACCCTAGTCGTTAGATTTCACTTGAATTCGGATGATAGTTGGGAGAAGACGATTTGATTACCCCATATCAATTTCAAGATGGTTGAATCATTAATAGCTACTACGTACGTGCCACAATGTGAAATACTTGTAACTAACCTCATTTCCACCGTTTATTTATTCATTTATTTATATATTTATTTATATTACGGGAGAATCCCAATTACGAGTACATACAGCAATATCAATGATAACAATATTTGAATGGTGTAGATAACATAAATTACGATAAACAGCAGTGGAGCCCAAGTTAAAGTAACAAACAAATTAAACATGAAAAAGAAAATAATCCACCATAAAGAGTAATTAAATAAATCAAGTTCACTATACGTTAGCATCCAATTTTGATTAAATTCTCAGTTGATGCGCGGGTTAGGTTGTATATGGTCCATACCTACGAGTATTTCATTGTTTCAACCCACCAGTTCATTCTGCGCATGCGCAAACGTAAATTACATTGAGTATCATTTTATCGTTTTTTAATTGACAAATTTTGACGTTTCACGCTACTTTTTGATTTACTCATTTTGGCTACGGGATTTTTCAAGATCATATAAAACTTTTCATTTGATCTATACATTCATGATAGTAAACGAGGAAGCTATGTGCCACACCCAACTTAAATTTCATTAAAGTGTGCTAAAAAATCGAAAAAAAAAACTTTGAAAAAGCTAAAAATCCTAAATCTTTTTATGAATGGCAGATTATTATTTAGAATAAGTTTTTTTTTTGTCATAAAATTAATAACTAACAATTTCTTCGTACTCATAAAGCTGAAATTTCTTCACAATTTAACATTATACAATACGTTAACAGACGAAAATTCGCTCATAAGATCACACTGCTTCGTTGAAACGTTCTTTCAATCATAAGAGGGTGCCAGATGGTATATATGCGGTTTTTCAACTTTTCTCGGTCAATACTTTTCTCGGATTTTGATGATTCTTGCAGCAATCTACTGATTTTGAAATTCTCCATAGAATCGAGCCTCTGAAATTTTCAAATTCCCAAATTTTCAAATTTAGATACCATTTAACTGTCAGGAACGTTTTTTGGTATTACGAGTTTTCAGGACGTCCCTCAATTTTGAGTACAGCCTATTATTGACGTGGGCTCGTTAGTAAAAATCTGGACTAACAAAATGAATGCAACGGGTTCATTGTTTGGTGGCCTTTACTCTTCTGGTCACATACCAACATTCGAGCGCAAGGCTAATTTGTAATGATTTCCGCAAACAACGGAGCTGTTCGAGGAAATGTAATTCCGACAGTTTTCATCCGGCGGAAATGGTTCATGACTTGATCGAAAGAATGTGCTCAAAACGTCTGCAAAATTGGGTGTGGCACATAGTCTTCTCGTATCCGTAACATGACTCCAGATCAAACGAATGTTAGCAAGACTAGAACGACTTGTCAAACATACGTTAAAAATGACATTTTATCAAATGACATTTTTAAGACAACTTTGTCTTAGGCTCACAGGTGTCTGGAAGGCAACGAAGGTTTCCTCAGGAACACGATCTGCGAATCTCAAAAACATCCCCAGGAAACATAAAAACCTTACCCCAAAATCGTACCTGTTCCTAAACGTGATTTTTCCATTGTCTGTGTAGTTTCTATACGAGAAAAATCCCTGAATTATGTTAAAATTTCAAAAATTTCACGGATTTATATCCAGCGCCTTTTTTTTGTTGTAAAACAGAACCTTGCAATTGAATTCCCAGTTTCTGAACTTCTGAGAGAATATTTCTAGACATTCTCAACCCTACCGAACTCCGGATATTTGGAATTTTTGAATAAAATCCGATTTTTAAACAAAGCGAGTCTAAGTAAATTTTTGTGGATCTGCTCATATATTATAATGGCAAAATTTATACTTCACAATATGTTATTCGGAAAGAGAATTCCTGTCTACAATTTCCACTATTTTTGAGCCTAAAAATTTTGTCTTGTTCGAAATATCCCAATTTGAGCCATGAAGAAAAATGTCCACTATGCTTATTCAACCATGAAATTTATATTTACGGACTTGGGAAAAAATCACGTTTAGGAACAGGTACGATTTAGGGGTATGGTTTTTCTATTTCCTGGGGATGTTTTGGACGATTCCCCGTCAATATGGCAGATCGTGTTCGTGAGAAAACCTTCATTGCCTTCCAGACACCTGTGAGCTGACGCTTGGAGCAAAAGCCCACGTTTGCACAGCCTAATTGAAGAGTCCGTAAGATCAATACGAAGTTTATCAAACATCTACCCGTTGGAAATTGGGTCCAGAAACTCAACTGCGGTTGAAAAACCTTGTCTGTTTCCGTACGTTGGTGGGACTTTGGTATCCAAAGTTGAGTTTCTGGACACAATTTCCAACAGGTAGATAAGTTTGGTAAACTTCGTTTCGATCTTTCAGATCTCTTCAGCTAGGCGTGTGCGAACGTGAGCTTTCCAAGCTTCAGCCCCCAAAGTTGAGTAAACGTGATTGTTTGACGTTAGGCAAGTCCTTCTAGTCGTGCTATTATATTACAAACACTCTTCGAAAAGCTATCAACAAGTCGTTTTGATAAATGTCAATTTGACAAACGTCGTCTTGACGAAGTCTATTTGACTAGTTGTTTGGCAAACGAATGTTGTTCAGAATGGTCTAAATTGGGTTTTGTGGACAAAAAGTTTTTCATTTCCCGAAAGTGAAAACAATGCTACCCGCTACCTGCAGGTAGGCTGGGAAGTAAAAGTTGAAACTTGTTAGGAAATTGCTGTTTATGTTTAAAATCGTATGCTGCTTAAACCGCTCTGAAAATAACAATAGCTGAGCTACAAGCAAAGTTATTAATGATCCTCGGGGTATAATGAAGTGACTGCTTGTATCTTTGACCAAGAGAAAAATGACGGCCAATGAGGTAACGAAGATATTATTGCACTTTGAGGTTATTTGTAAATATTACACGCAAATTTGTATGGGTTGTGTCTGTGCCAGACAACAGATGCTTTGTCATCAAAAGGTAGAAATGTGGAAAGGGATAGACTATATTACATGCCGATTGACCAAAACAATAAGCAGAATATTGTTGCCGTCAAGGGACGCGTCCGCCATAATGGGGAATTTTCATGGTTATTTGTTATTTGCTCCATAGAAAGATCTGAGTGAAAGCTTTCCAAAAAGGTATTATATGATGGGTATCTGATGGGTGATACAGTTTTTGAAATTAATGTGACAACTATTATCTCAGAGTTAAACGCGACTTTTTCTTCAGCAGAAATAAGTAGGTAGGTTCTGGGGGTGAGAATTCGATAGGCTTCTCTTAAGTAGAATTTTATTAGCTATGTATTTTCGCCTTCAAGGCCTCCTCAGATCATTTACTAAGTGTATATTAGGGAAGTATAATTGGCGTTTTTTCTCAAGTTAAGGGAGTCCTCCTTCATCATCTTGTACCTGGAAACTAGTCGTTTTTAGTTACCTTGCTACAGTCAATTTTAATTTTAAATTGAGAAATATGCACATTCTGGAGTATGATGCACATATTTTCGAGGGATACCTACTATTTTCTTCTACTTTCTTTCTTCTTCTTCCACTTTCAACATAGTTAGTTTCACAGGGATACTACTTTCTTCTACTTTCTTTCTTCTTCTTCCACTTTCAACTCAATAGTTTCCCGGGAAAATATGTGCTCCACCCTCCGGAATTTGCATATTTCTCAATTTAAAATTAAAATTGACTGTAGCAAGGCATGCGCAAACGTGAATTCCATCAAACATAACTTTCTCACGTTCAAGACGTCCAATTTAACTCTAATTTGGAGGGTAATTAGAAGAAGTCGATGTAATCATTCCATATCAATTTCATCACATCGTATCATTAGTCGCTGCTGCACATGGGCGAATGTGAAATGTTTGCAACAAACATAATTCTACAACTACTATTTTTAAAATTTTAAATTTGAAGGCTTGATTTTAATCAGGAGCACATTTTGCATGTAAAGCGTGAGGTGTTGAATGCGTGAGAAAGAGCGGAGTTTTTCAAGTTGAGCGGACGTCAAGATCAAGTGGTTGCTCATCGATTTATTGACCGCGTTGAGGGCGTTGACGATGCGGTGATAATCTCAGCCATATCTCGCGTAACGTTGTTTTGAAAGTGATTGACGATCTCTGGGCCATCCATTAACTTCAACAATTTTCATTCGATTTCGATAAAATATTGTGGGAATGATCGGGTTTGGATGGTCTCCTATAAATTTCATCACTCAGAAATTGATAGTTTTTTATGCACATGGGGAAGGTAAAATCCATCAAGCGTCATTTTCTCATGGCTTATTCGTCCGATCTAGCTCAAATCCATCATTTGATTACTTCAAAAATACTGGGCGTCCGCCTTGGTGGCATAGCAGTGAAAGGGGTCTGGGAGAGTGGGAGGCCAGCGTAATATGATAGTCGCATAGTTAATGCTGAAGCTGCCTCCTATCTCTCTGAAGACTGGCAACAGACAGCACGATTAGCAGCAAACACAAAGCTTGCCAAATACGACCAAGCAGCTGAGGATCACCGAAGGCCATTCACACCCCTAGTATGCTCTTGTGATGGCTCTCTGGCTGAGAATTCGAAGCACTCCTGAAGCGACCGGCGAACGTTTTGGCAGAAAAATGGAATCGGCCCTACTCGCAACTGTCCGGATGCGTGAGAGTAAAAATACAGTTTGTCATAATTTGGGCGACATCTCTTCGGATAAGAGTAGCAAGAAGAAAAGTTCGACCATTTGGATTGGAAAACGGAAATAGAAATCGGAATGCTTTATTGCCACCTTACAGCAGAAGGTATCTGACAAACGTCAAGAGGAGAAAAAGGAGGGGGACCAAGCAAAAATTGCATAAAAACAGGCAATCGATATCTCTCAACACTTCACTGGAGAACACCAGCTCCCAAAAGAAACTTCCTTTGTGTCGTACGGTGGCAAGGCAATCTGCTTATCCTTTATTTCATTCTGATATACAGCAGGGCTCATCTGCTTCAAAGCAGCCGGCAGATCATTAAACATCTTTATTCCTACAGATTCTGGATTATATTTCTGAACCAGAGCCAGCCGACAACTTTGAATGGAAAGCACATCCCGGTTCCTTATTTCATATTGGTGACTGTCCCCAAGGCTTGGAAAATCTTCCAAGTTGTTCTTAACTCTGATTAAAATTGTCTGGATATAAAGTGCAGGAAGAGTTATTAGTTCCAAATTTGCAAGAGCAGAGCGGGCTTGTGCTGGTCGACTGATGAGAAAACGTCGTCTCCATTCTCTCCATCCTCTAATAAGATCCAAATCGCTCATCCAACTGTTCTATAATTTCCAGTTTTTCCTTTCCCCAAAATAAATTCTCATTTCTTCGCAAATAATAATAATAATGGTTGGGATTTTGCATGAAACCGGTCTAAAACTTCAACACTCCTTTCGCCAGGAGGGCGTCCATGTAGCCATCTATTCTTAAACCACCATGATAGTTCCGTTCCCGGAGCTGAACAAAGAATCGTAACACCTGAGGCCAAGAGTCACGACTACGGTCATTAGGACGGCGCCTTTTTGACACCTGGAAAGCGGAACGGCCTGCTGTATTAGACAATGTGGATCTTCAGTTTTATGTCCCTTTGTCATCGGGAGAGCGCGGTGTTTACCTCCCATAAGGACCGTATGAACGGTAAATTTCTCAGTTTCACAAGCTACCCAGAGAGTTTCGGGAAGTTAGCGTAGGAAGAACAGGTGTAATGTTTTGTTTGATAAAAATTTAATTAATGGGTCGTTACTTTTTAGGACTAAGGACTTTTTAGGAAGGTATGTCTTATAGGCAAGGCTTCGTTAACCAGAGGAACGCCTATTGGAATTGATATTCCGGCTGATGCACTGTGCAGGCACTGGCCCTAAATATCTTGAGGGATTCTTCATTGGGCGTTCGGGGCTCATGCGTGCATTGAATGTAGTTCCTCACCGTTCTTGTGCTCTCGGAAGATCACCCAGGCAGACGGGTGCAAGGATATTGAACTCCCTTCAACTATCAAAGATAAGCAAGCGATCTACCGTCCTTCCACTCCTTAACAGAATTTCGTGTTAGAAGTCCCTGGGTGTACAACTCTCTGAACTGCAGTGAATTTCTTATTACTACCTTCCAGCTTACAGATATTGTGCTATTCACCTTCCAACACCACTCATAACCCTGATGATGAGCGAATAAACGTACGAAACGTTGGTTACAAAAGCCTGTGTACTTAATCGACCGCACCTCAACAAACATCTGAAGTCTCCGATTTCAATATTCAGTAAACGATTCACGGTCAACAATTTTATCAAACACACATACCTATATATACCAGGAAATAATGAGGGTGCCACTTTACTTCAATATCGTATGGTTGCCACATTTGAAATTTTCTGGAATGGTGCCACAAGTATAGTATTGTGGGATTCAGTAAATAACCATTAAAATGAAATAAAAAGTATACCTTGTAGTTTTTAGAGGTCATTCTAAGCAATATACACCATAAAATACATATATACACCACGGGATAAGGAGGGTGCCTCCTAACTTCAATGTTGTAATATTCATTTATATAGGTATATGAAAAAGCGTTAAACTCTAGGATTCGTCTCAGAATGTCTCAAAACGGATTTCAATGAAGGACATTTTCAAAAATTTTGATTTTAAAATTTTAGAGACATTGAAATAGCTTCATTTTCTACGAAAATTCGCTAAAACAAATAATTTTAACAATGAGTTGGTGTTGGTCTTGATACATGTTGTTTTGCTTATATCACATGTTTTATTGCAATTATATGTTCGCAGTTATGTACTTTAACATTTATATAGGTAATTTCTTGCATGTGTGTGTTTAATATGGTGTAGCATTTATAAATCTAGGTATAATATATTTGTTTTTGCACCGCGCAACTCTTATTGGGCGACACGGGGTTCAACGCCTCATGCCCAAACAATAATATTGCAATAGATATACTATGAATGTTAAATTTTGTATTGTATTCATAAAATTTAAATAAATAAATACCAATGTTGCAGTAAAATGAATGAGGATAAAAAGAGAAATAGTAGAATTTTGAAGGATAAAGTGAGAGATAAGAAAATTAGCTCTCTTCATTCTTCACGTCCTCTCCTACAGTTTGTTGACACTAAGTTAAACATAGCATTTCCACTGGATTGGCTTAAAGCTTCAGTGTGTTGGATTTCATTAAAAAACAGTAAGAGGAATTATTTATGATTTAGGCAACTGTTGGTTACAAGTTTGCAATGCTGCTCAATGACGATTGTAAGAGTTTTTAAACTTGTGATAGCAATCTGTGTACCGTTTTGTAAAATTCCAAGATTCGTAAGATCTAAAGATCTGAGACATTGCTCAAGCATTTGAACAAGAGATGAACAATGATCATGAAGTCACTGATCATTCATCTCTTCAGAGATGAACAATGATCATGAAGTCACTGATCATTCATCTCTTCAGAGATGAAGAGATGAAGTCACTGAAATGATCTTTGGAAATTTCCCCTATAGATTGGCATCATCACTATGAATTGTGGTATGATCGATTCGTGAGGACCATAGACATTCCAATGTTTCTTTATTCGGACAGTTCAAAAATTATTACAAGACTGTAACGTGGGGAGAAACTTTGGAGATCACCAAAAAACCAGTTAATGACAGAAAGGCCTTTTTCGTAAAGTCTTGTCATTATATTCATTCTCATAAAGTCAAATCTTGAATACATTGATAAAAAGGATCTTGAATAGTTGCTGTATGTAGGTACTTCTATATTTTCCGAATGATTAATTAATTAATTCAATTTATATCATTCAATTTGTCACACATTATATTACATGTTACGAATTAGTTCCATATTCTCCGCCAGAATGCAGGCTCGGAGGGCAATATTCGAGGGGCTGCACTATAGATTCAACTGATATTCTCAGTTGAATAATCACAAGGTCACAGGCATATAATCACAAGTTGAATTTTTATAGCGGGTTTCGAAAAATGCAGTCTCTCTTAAGAATAAAACGCAATAATAAAAAGGATTCTCACAGGTCGTAACTTATATTGGCCTCTCTACTATACGTGATATGCCCAACACTGTTGGGCAAATCATCACAAAACTCATCGCACGAAGAATTCTCACATTTCACTCTGAAGAGGTGAAAGAGGTCACACGATCACACAATTGCGTTCACAACCGAGAAACCGGGTCAAATTCTTAGCCTGTGAGTCCCGTACAGAGAGAATAGAAAGAAAGTTGACTCTATACTCTCTGGTCCCGTAATGCTTTCGTCCATATTTGACCAACGCTGCATAGAGTAGCTGGACACCATCCGATGTTTCTGCTGTCAAATTATCAAACGCCGTTTCGATCGGAAGTCTCGACATTTCATACGGATACCCGTGTAATCAAAAGATACCACTACCCTACTTGTGGTTACTCTAGCCATGAATATAATTGTTGAACTTGCCATGAATATAATTGTCATAAATGTATAGTACTAATGAAGATGTAGATATGTGAAATGATTAATGAAGTTTTCGGAATAACGGAGGTTTTCTTAAGCCAACTGGAGAGTATATCAAGTCAGTAGTAATGGGTCAGTATTATTTCATGCTTCAAATATACACACCTCAAAAAATTAAGGAATCACTTTTCCTTGTTGACGTCAAAGACCAGATTAATCGGACAATGAAAATATTTGATAAACAGTTATGAAATTTGACCACTTCGTGTGCGAAAAAATCCAAAATGTGGCAAAAAACGTTTTCTAGATAACATGTTATTTTAAAAACAATTTTTCAGATTTTTAGCATTTTTTAGCGAATTTTTGAAAATATAAAAATTAAAATTTTCGGAAAAATTCTTCATTGAACTCCGTTATGAAGCATTTTGGAACGAATCCTAGAGTTAAGAGCTTTTTTCATATACCTACGTACATATATGTATATGCGACGGTAACTCTCCTTAGGATTGAGATTAAAATTCAGTTCTTGAGCCAAAAAATCTAGCTTTTCAAATGAAAGGATGAGTTGGTTGGCCAGCACCTTATGAACATATTTAATTGCTCAAATTTCAAAAATGTAGTGAAAAAAAAAAGGCTGAAAACTGCTAAAAGCCATTACATTTTTTAGCAGGAGTGTAATCAAAATAAGTTTATCAACGATAATCTAGAACATTACAAAATTATGCTGATATATATACTAAAATTTCATTAATATTTGCTAAAAAATCTATAAAAACTGGTAAAAAATAAAATTCCTAAATATGCTGCTCAATTTTCAAACCAATGTATTTTAATATAATACGACTATTTTTGAAAATTCGCTCTTACGATCATGTTTTAAATTTATTGTCGATTTTTCGGTACATTTTAATGAAATTTAATTACATTTTCTAGCTCAATTTTGTGTATACATTTTCTAATTCTCCAGTTTATAGTTGATTAACTATGTCTGAGTTGTATTCTGCAAAAAAATATAAATTTAAGTTTTTTTGGGGTTTCTTCTTTTGGAGGCACGTTATTTGAAATATGACCAATTTATTGTGATCCAAAAGTGTTTTCCAAAAAAACTCACCCTTTCTTGTGGAATGGAATGGTTGGTGGAAAAAAGATTTTTAAAAATCATAATCCTAAGGAGTTAGAGTTATGCTCTAGAGGTGTTCTTTTCAATTTTGATAATCCTTAGACCGACATTATACGTTTCAGACGATTAGAGTTGGGTGAAATAAATTACCAGTGACTAAGTTAAATAAGACAATTACAAAGACTAAATTACCATTTCCCGGTGGATCATTCAAGATATCTGAATCATGTTTCGTGAGTGCAAATGTGATAATGCAATAGATCAGCGACACCATCGACAAATTGTATAAAACTTGATAATTTCCATATTTACCGTTTTAGGTTTAATAGGTTGGTGACACAAAAATGAAACTTGAAGTATTCAAAACCACCAATTTAGCCGATGACTATTTAATTGTGTTATTATTATGTCATGTTATAATTCAATTTCACTCTTCATTCTTTTGTCACTTATTCAAATTTCTAATTTATATTTTATTATTATCAATCCTATTTTCGTAATAGTAATGTTGATCTCATAGTAGCATGAACTCTATACTATGAACGCAAAGAAATTGTTCACCACCAATTTGATAGACAAAAAACTCGTTCTGAGATTCAAAAAAGATTTTGGTCTTTTAGTTTTTTTTTTCGTTTTTTATTGATTGACCAAATATAATTAAAATTGTCGTAAATTTTTCTGCATAATTTTGTGTATAAAGTTATTAATGTTCAAATTTAATTTTCATAGTTTATACACTTCTTTTGACCAATACGCCGCTAAAAAAATAGCAATTTGACCATTTTTAGCCGTGTTAGCCATTTTTAGTGATTTTTTAAAGCAAATTTCATGTTAATTTTACCTATTTATTGTGCTCAAAAAGTGATGGCGAACAAACTCATTCTTTTATTTGGAAAGCTTGATTTTTTGGCGCAAGAACGGAATTTTTATCTCAATCCTTAGGGGAGTTATCGTTTAAAATGTTTCATATGTATATATACGTATACATTTTTCATAAATAAATGAATATATATATATACATTTATTTATAAAAAATGTTAAACTCTAGGAACCGTTTCAAAATGCCACATAACGGATTTCAATTGGGAAAATTTTTGAATTTAAAATCAAACTAGGATATGGGGATATGCTGAAATACTCGACGTATGAAGGTATGTTTCGTTTTCTAAGGTGGATATTAATTTTTACTATTTCATTGTATTACTAATGCATGAATGAAAAGCAGTGCGATGATGAGACGTACTATCAATCTTTCTACGATTTTATAAATAATCATTAACTACTGATGATAAAGGTTTTTATGTCAGAAAGACAGAGTTTTATTTTATTTTTATTTTTATTTTTATTTTTATTTTTAATGTAAATGACGTTTATTGAATAAAGAATGTTTTCTAAAAAAATATTATTTATTAGGATCAGTTAAAAATATTATTTATTTTCTGCTGTAATTCGGACTTATTTCGCCTGGTAAATTAAGCTTTCATTTTTTAATGAAATCGTAATGGATTTATTGCAAGATCCTACCGGGTTGTCAGATGGTCGTTTAATCGTCCAGTTAGATCCTTCAGGCTCCTTCAGCGCGTTGACGGCTTTAACTCTCACTTCCCAGACTTGGGTACTTTCCAAAGTAGAGAACGGCCTTATGATTACAAATTTCGCTATGGGTACTGGGAGAAATGACACTTACTGTTGTTTGTGTAAAATCTTCACGACGGACGAAATATCACAGACACTTCCTTCACTGACTTAGGTACTACCTCTGGATCGGATGCGGCGGACGTTGGCGTGTCTTATAGTCTCCCTGCCACGCTCCCGTCTCCCACCTGGGGTTGTTCTGTGCGGCCCCTCTACATCTTCGGGGACTCTTGAGGAACGGAAGGGGTCGCATCTTCGGATGCATAATACTGCAAGAATACCAGCAATACCAGCAGATGCAATGCCAGCAGGTGCAATACCAGGAGGAGGTGCAATCCGAGCAGAGCAATACGATTAGATAGATAGATAGATAGATAAATGATTTATTGACATGACAGAAATAATAATGAAAAAATACACTTTATAATATATAGGAAATTAAACACACCATCATTTATATTAGTGTTGTCAACTTATTGTCGGCAATAAGTTCTTGTCCCAACAAGAGCCGGAACTTTGCTCAAAAGCAGTACAACAAAGGACGATTCCTCAAAATACATTTTAAAAAAGAAGAAAATGTTTCTATAAAAACTAAAGTAGGTACATAATTGGAATGCAACGTGGAACCAGGTTATTTTGTTACATAGGTTCTAGCCATGATATTTTCTAAGGGGATGTAACCAACTGAAATCAACCAAGAGTATACACGCTTTTTGTATCCATCTCGGTTACTATTGAAAGGTGATTTCAGAACTCTAGGTATTTGTGCACTACATGTATTAAAGAGCGAGGGTTTTTCGTAAACGGAGTTGTTTTTGTACGAGGGTTTGTAACATTACCATCCAAGCGAAATCTTGTTGGGTATGCGTGTCCTGTTTCAGCTTCAATATATATTTCTGTAATGTAGCCAGAGGTTTTAATGATGTTTGATATGTGCCACCCCATACGATAATTCCGTGTTAATTATGGATTGCACTAGACTTACTTATACCATTTTTATGTTTGTGGGGGATAACATCGAACGTAGATTGTAAAATATATGTATGAATTTCTTTAATTTTTCCACTAAATACGATAAGTGGCCCTTCCATGAAAGTTTATCATCAATGATGACCCCCAGGTACTTATGCTCATGAACTCTTTCAATAGGAATGCAGGAGCACCCTCCTGAGCAGGTATCGATTCGGAATCTGTGATCTAGCTGTGATTCCGTCATATCATCTGCATTTCCAATTAATAAGTATTTTGTTTTTTTAACATTTAATGTGTGTGGATTGTTTAGCATCCAACCCGCCAAACTCGAAAGGCTAGCATCCGCTTTAAGAAACACTTCTTCCCAATCCTTTCCAATTACTAAAAGGGCCGTGTCATCCGCTAAAAGGATAGCACCTCCTCTAGGGCTCCATAAGGGGTGTTTATCTATCAAGGTTAATATCTAGACCTTTCTAACCTCGGACAAGTTTATTAATTTACAAAAAACCTTATTTGTATCTCAAGTTTGACTGTCTTTATTTTTGTACCTTCCAATGGATATATTTGGGGATTTGTCTTCAAATAGCAGCAACGGCGAAGATTTTATCGTAGCATAATTTGTTGAATGAAAAAGAATACTGTATATATCTAGCAAGACCCCGTGTAGATCACTTACTAACATGGGACGAGTACGTATTTTTATTGAAGTTTCGGTTGGACAAAGATACATACGTTCTTTACATTCTTTCGTAAAATCGAAGATAAAATTAAGCCCTCAACTTACTGATCACAATAATTCATTCATAATAATGCAGGTAGCAATATCGCTATTTGTATAAGTATTTCTCTCTCTAGAAATGAAGCAAACAAACGGAAAAAATGTGGTGGTTTCTTATTTGCTGAGCTTGAGATTGATAACATGATGGACACCGTTGTGGAAATAACGTCAGACCCGGTTTTTTTAATAGTCGATCCAAGAAGAAAATGTAGCTCCTACTCTCCTCTATGGTAGCTCTATGTGTAAATCGCCCTTATTTTGTCGCCTACAGACACCAATGAGGATGCTAACGGCGCTATCTGCCAGAGAGAATTTATCTGAGGCATAATTTTATCCGCCAGGTAATTCGGCTTTGATTAACGACTCATATCCTTTATCTGGAGTATAGCGCTATACTCGGTATAGTTATCCTTCAGTTAATGTAGATAATTGATGAATCGGTCCTTAAACCTCACCAAAACCACTAACCACTAAAATGGTGAAAATTGCCTAAGGTGAAAATTGCAAGCGTGCAAGACACACACTTTATGCCTCTACCGGAGGGTTTGGAATACGTCCCAGGTAAAAATGTTTGAAATTTAACACGAACTAAAACTAAAACGAACTAAATCACTCGCGACGAAGTTGTGGAAACCCATTCCAAAACGGAAGTTAGTGAAAAAACGTTGTCTATTTCCACGAAAAGATTGTTAGACGAGTTACTGTTTGTTACTGATGATGGCATAACCATCGAAATCAATTCAACATTATAACTTTATTTTTCGTGGAAATAGATTCTTGCAACTTGAATTCCGGTAGCTCGAATTATCACAAAGTCAAATCTGGCTCGTTGTTTAAGCAACCAAGGAGCTTCCGTTCTTATTGAGCTGATTAGATCTTCTATCAAGTCGCCACTTTGGCCCCTGGAACAAAAGGATCCACACTTTGTCTTATCTCACTCCCCCGCATCTCTTTTTCACTCAGTGGGCGATTGATTCTCTCAGATGAGTTAGTCCCCAGCTGAAGTCCAACATCGTACGATCGTTTTGGGTTTTTTAACCTATTTTCCGCGTTCAAAACGTGCCGGCCTCTACGAGGTGGATCTGTTTTTGAGCTGAAGCATCAAGTGCTTCAACACAATTGGATTTCTTGTTTCCGAAAGTCCTGGAGCTCTGGATGACTCTGATCAGGTCAGTCTGTTCTAAATACTTATTTGAAAACTTCGATTTCCCAACTTCGGCGCCACCTCTCCTTTATTCAACACTACTTCTTCGAACACCAGTGCACGAACAATAAGAACGTTCTTATTGAGGCTAGGCATGCCTTAGATTGATTATAAGTCATTCAATCCATTTTCAATAAATATTATTATTCACGTGTTGATCATATCGCCTCATGTTTCATATCCACTTTCGCCCTTTTGCATCACATTTACTTACGTTCTTTTGAGGTGAAGTTTAAATTGAGGGACTCTGCGAGCACCAAACTTTCCTCAACACTCGTAGTCATCCTCGTATCAGCCCTTTTGGTCGTTCCAGCGATCTCCCAGGAGTTCAGCCAATGCTTTCATAAAAGTAATCATTTGGATAAAACGAGCCCAAAAATTAATTGGTTAGCAGGGAAAACTCCAGACAATTCCATCGCCTCATAGGTGAAACATAGATGGTGCATACAAGGTAAATGCAGTTGAACTGATTGCACGGTGTACGCATGCGCAATCATGAATTGTAACCCTATTTTGTATGTTTGCACGTATGAAAATATAATTACTGATCTATTTAGCATTCAACCAATTAGTCTCGTACTTTGTACTTCAACTAATTCTATACATTATTATCACAATAAGTATATCAGGAAGCTATCAATCAACTTGGCAGACCTTTTTTTCATCATATCTTTACATATAATTCCGAACGGTCTTTGAAATTGTGAAGAACTTCGCGGTCCGATTTTAGTGTTGGACTGCTCATTCGAATCAGCACGGCCCCAAGTTTGTTGCAAAAGTGTCGCCGTTCGTCTCTATACCCGCCTTGATCGTGTTCTAGGCGGTCCTTATCAACGAGAGTTGTTTATTAGGCTGTGGAGGTAACAACAGTTGCCATCAATTCACGGCCAGTAAGAAACGTAGTGTACTTACTAACATCTAGGTGAGTTATTTCTGAACGAAGAAATTGAAACTGAAGAACTTGGCGGACTTTATTATAATCCCGAACGGTCTTTATATATAATTCCGAATCAGCACGGCCCCAAGTTTGTTGCAAAAGTGTCGGTAAGTATGAAACGTAGTGATGGAGTCTTTTCTGATCAGCTGAGTGAGCTAAATTCTTTCCTGTTCACTGTAGGAAGTTGAAATTTGATAGGTAGACTCTCTGGGACATTAAGAGACGAGTGAAGTGATGGAGTCTTTTCTGATCAGCTGAGTGAGCTAAATTCTTTCCTGTTCACTGTAGGAAGTTGAAATTTGATAGGGAGACTCTTTGTTTATTAGGCTGTGGCAGTAACAACAGTTGCCACGGTAAGTAAGAAACGTAGTGTAGTTACTAACATCTTGGAGAGTTATTTCTGTACGATCTTTGAAATTGTGAAGAACTTCGCGGACCGATTATATCGTTACTATAATGCGCCGAGTTCCTATTAGGTACTACTGTTATACGGACTAGATTAGGGCTTTCCAAGCCCTAACAGGCCTCTAGTTCCTATATAATAATGATTTGATGAGATTATCAATGGAAGAATTCTCGAATAAAATAAAACACTACGCAAGCTCAAGATAACAATTGTTATAATAACGTTGGAGTAATTTAGTAGCGTCCCAGATCAACGGGTGAAGGTACGTACCTATTTACCACTCTAGTGATTTCAACAGTAGGTCAAGCGGTGAGTTGTGTTTCTAGAACCAAATATTTGTTAGGAAGAGTGGCTGATGTTGATTCAACTTTTGATTGCCTGAAATCAATTAATTCAGGACTCGTTTCATATAATTTGATTAATGTATACAATAATGTGAAAACAAAAAAGGATCAAAGTAAAAAACTCACATTTAAATTAATATTCCATTTTCCCAAATGAGTACCAGTTCTTTAATTTACGTAAAATGACAACAGTGACGACATGATCGTATTGACAACAATGAAATACACGATGTGATTTATAACATTAGGTCATGTGAATAAAACCTAGCAAATACTAGTACTTCGAGGTTTTCAAGCAAATGCTAAAAATTGAGTGAATAAAAGTAGCAAAAGCTTATGCTAATCTAACCTGCACAAGCAAATGATCAAGAGAAAGGTAAGAGGAAAGGAAAGAAAGGAAAAATTCCGTTCTTGCGTCAAAAACTCAAGTTTTCCAATCGGAAGGATGAGTTCGTAGGCCATCACTTTTTCAACACATTAAATTGGTCAAATTTCAAAAATTGTGCTGAAAAATCACTAAAAATGGCTAAAAACAAGTAAAGAGCGTTAAAATTATATTTTTTCGCAGAAAGGAAAAGAACCTTTTGCTAGAATCAACCTGCTAGAAATCAGGTGAATAAAACACACCTTTTGCTTACTTTTTCAAGCATTTGCTGGTCTAATATGTATATATATATATATATATATATATATATATATATATATATATATATATATATATATATATATATATATGTATATATATAGTTATAAATATAGAAAACGCAGACACATAGTCACACTGGAATTCCAACTCAAACTGAATATTTATTAGTTAATACGTTTAATGGTATTCAAAATTATTGGAGTGTCTCCAACTCCTATCACTACCCTCTCCCCTTTCCTTCAACATGTTTCTGGAATCACTTTTCCATCACTTACAATATTAAGGTCCACAAAGATGAGGATCGGCATGTTCCTGCCTCCCTCCACCTATAAACCTGTCTTTCCCTCTCTATCCACCAACCGTCCTGGATTTTCTGCCTGCAGAAACTCTTCTCCCACATTGTCTTCCGGCTTTCAAAATTTTCTCTCCAATAGGATGGCCTGCGTTTGTAGCAGACTGATGCTTGTCGTCTAACACTAGTTGGCATATGTTGACCTTCATTAATTTGGTATCGTACTTAGGGTTTCCCTTGTAATCTTTGCCATCAAGCATTGCTAATCATTGGCTTGATTCTAATCCGAGGTTTTGCTGACTTCAGAAACTTAGAATTTTGATTCGGGTTTATTAAACGATTTTCCTTGCCTGCTGTCAAAATGTCAGTTTTATTTCCACTCTTCTTTTGATATGAAGTAAGTCTTACCGATTCGGCAACTTCAATTTCATCGTTCTTAAGCTTGAGTTTAGATTTAGAGTCTTTTGTCATCGTCTTACACTTTCTACTCTGGTCAGTCCTAGGAGGAGCCTCACTTACAACAATCAACGAGTATCGTGTTTCCGGACCTATCTGTTGTTCACAAGCACTTGCTTTTGGTATATATCTAACTCCCTTATAGCAGGATGTGATGAGCTAAGGATAGCTTCTTCGTCTCTTTCCAGCTGGTCAACCGTTAAGATGGTGGGCGCTAAAACCGATGTTTCTTGATGAGCCAAGTCTGGAAGGTTGGTTTCCTCGTCAAATTTATCAATTTTAATAGATGCCACTATTTTTTCTAACACGATGTTAGTTTGGTCGTTGATGTCTAAGCAAGTGTCATCGTTTCCTTGTTCTTCAGCTATTAATGATACACCATTCGCCCACTTGATCGGAACTTCTATTTTTGCTTCAACATTTATTTTACTTTTGTTGCTAGGAACTAATACACCGTTATCACAATAAGCTCTCTCACAATTGTTGTCATTCGACAACTTTCCATGTCTCTCAAAATCTCAAAATTCATCTTCATTTTTGGAATGGGTTCTTCTTCTTCCTTTTTAACATATTCTGCTAACTACTTTGCCACTGCATCGTTAAGAGGACAAAACACTGAATGAAAATAATACATGCCACATTCTTTACAATAGCTTTCATCTTCATTGACCCCGTCATTCAAGGAAATCGTTTGATTTAGCGAATTCGCCTGAAATCTACTTCTGTCTCGCCTTTTCTTCGCTGTACTCCTATAGGAAATAATTTTGTTTTGGAACTTCCACTCCATCCCACAGCTGTCACCAATGTTATAAATACTGAAAACGCAGACACATAGTCACACTGGAGTTCCTACTCAAACTGAATATTTATTAGTTAATACGTTTAATGGTATTCAAAATTATTGGCGTGTCTCCAACTCCTATATATATATATATATATATATATATATCCGATTTTGATGAAGTTGTCAGGAAATGTTCTGGTTAGGCTGTAAATAGTCAAATTATTACTTCATTTTGCATATGCGCAAACGTAAATTCCTTCATGCATCATATTTTTACGCCCTAGTCGTCAAATCCCGCTCAAATTTGGTTCATAGTTGGGGGGACAATGGTTTAATTATTCCATGCCAATCTCAACATTATTGCAACATTGAAACATTAGTCTGTCTGAGTGTCGTGTCCGCAAATCCTTGAAATAAGCTTTCATCCGAGTTTGATTAAATTCTCAAAGAATGTACGGGTTAGGCAGCAGATGGTACCCTATCAGTTTCATTGTTGCCAAATCAGCACTTTATACTGCACATGCGCGTAAACGTAAATTCCTTCAAGCATTGTTATCTCAATCCCTAGTTGTGTGATTGCAGAGCAGCATGGAACACCAGAAAACTGAATCTCGAAGAGGAAAAGAAGTATGTAACATTTGAATCCACTTAGATTCGGTCTTTCACTGGTCATGTTCAACTATGTCAGGGTACCCTGCTCCACACCGCTATAATCTTACTTAGGTCGTGAGTGTTCTGTGCTGCTTATAAATATCTGCTTCATTGGATTAATTTAAATTTCTATTCTGTTAAATCATTCCAGTACGTTTTTCGTTATTTGCGATCCATGATCATCGTTTATTATAATTTGAACATTTGGTTCAAAGGGCTTCGTGTTGCGATACGCGTAGACTTTGTATTAGAAGATCGTCAGAATTTGTGTCTCTTATCGTTTCGATGGTATTTTAGTGAGTCGCTACAGATCACATAATTCCCAACTTCAAACAACTGGCAGTGGCGAACAACCTGTGTCACTTCCAATTTACTCTTTAGCTCTTAAGTTCTGCGCCACTAAATCTAAGCTGATTTCAACTTGTGACTTTTGTGTGGTCGGAGTGAGCAAGAGCCGTGCATGTAATGTAGCTAAACAAGTATTATAAGCATCATTGGATAATACCGTTAAATAACACGGGATATTCTTTTTCCACTAATGAATTAGCAGAAGGCAATTAGCTAAGGTGTAAGTAACAGCAATGTCAGAAACATCCAGTAGAAACGGAGTATTTTTCCTCATCAGCTGGGTAAACATTAGATATCCCCAAGATAGCTTGGCATTGATAAACGACAAACTGAATGCATTATCTATCTTCGTCAGCTATAGTATAGACTATGTTATTATAGTACATATATGTGACCAGTTTTAGGAAAAGAGGGCCTTATCTCACTTGGCAAAATTTTCAGGAGAGCGTTTTTCGATAAAATGGCCAAAAATATTTATGGATGTAATATGTTTGAGCTTGACAGCTCTTGTATCTTTGATACATCCATAAATGTGAACTTAGGCATTGTTAGACGTCGAATTGAGAGGTTAACACGTGGAATCTTTCTCGTATTATTGTTGACGATTCCGCCTGTTGTTTTGTTTGCCCCTAGGATGCTAGGAGTTTTTTCACTTTTTGGTGAAGAGGGCCTGAATTCTGACCGAAACCGGTACATAATTTAATAAATTAACGCTTCCTTACAGGAGGAATAAGGAATTAATCATTCCTTCACTTCCCACGCCCCTGCAGGGGATAATCCGCTGATTCCGCCCTCAGTTTTTAGAATATTAATCTTCAAGTAGCTATTCTGGAGTTTGCTAGTTATTCAGAATTTCGGTAAACTGGAAAAAAGCTTCTCGTTGGTATTCTGCTACCGTAAAATTTGTCCAATGTTGGATATGCAGCTTATATATCTAAGGTTCTCATTCCAGCACCTCACCGTGACTGCGCTGCTGTCGGTTTGCGATCATATTAGCTCCAAATCGTCGATCGATAATACTGCGGTTAGAATCACATTTCTACCACATTACCCTCCTCTACCGTTAGGATTTCCGAGCCTCGTGATCTTTAAGTGTCACACCTCAACCTACTTTGAAAAGATAGGTAAAATTCACAGAGTACCTCTCAATTATGTCCGATAACTCCGAATAGCAACTCACAGATTTGTGTATCCTCTTACTGTCTTGTAGCTTCAAGTATAATTGTCGGTATCAAAGAAAGGAAGAAAGAAAGAAGTTAAATGTTGAAAAAGAATGTACAATCTCAAGATGGACCACAAAGTGCATTAAAATAATTTTTAAGAGTAGAAAAGAACTTGGAATTATTATTTACCCAATATAACTGTGAAACGTTTTGAATATAATGAAACAAAGGAAGTGTTAGGTTTATTGGAACCGGGTATGGAAATCTAGCGAGACGCAAGTCTCGCATTGCTAAGCCTTTAAAAACTCCGAAAGTCAAGTCACCACTGTGTTTGAACGAGACGCGCCGAGATAAGTAACAAATTAGAACTTCGGTTCAACTTTGGCCCTCTGTCGGCTCAAACTTAATTTTCTTTGCATATTCTAGGAGGAGCATTCCCCCTGACTTGCCTGATGCAAATAGGTAACGTTAAATTGATTCTCTATAAGCTGAAGCTTCTGTATATTCTTTTTTGACATTTTATGTATTTGCTATGGCACATAAACTAAAAGAACGTCACAGAAATTGAATGACAAAAATTCCTCACGAAAATATTCTGATGATTTCCGCTTACAACCGAGTCGTTGCTAGGGAAATGGTACTTCGTCGTTTTTCATCCCACAAAATTCGTTGACCATTCGTTCGAAAGCTCTCGATTTATCCAACCATATTATGTTAACTACTGCGAAGTGCGTGGCCAACAAGCTGAGTTATGAACATGGTTATTTGAAAAATTGTGTACACTCAGGTGATCATTCTCAATAATTGATACTGTGAACATGATTGCAACCGATTGTTAATTTCTGATGATTTCATTGAGCTGGTATTTCGATGATTTGATTCATAGCAGGTGATCCGAATATTGCGAGAACGGTTTGATTTGTGAAGCGGTGGTTAAATCATTTTAATAGGTAATTTCTATACTTTACACTGTAGGAAGCTGCAATTTCGTATGTAGCCTCTTTAGGACATTTACTTGACGATGCCCAGGGTCCGGATCATACGAGTCTGCAACACATACGGGTCTGCAACTAAAGGCATAAAATGTCCCAATGTGTTGCAAACTCGTATGCAAGCGTTTCGTTACACAGAATTCAAATCTGCAATAAAAATGGGGGTTCCCAATTAAAATAACGCCATTTTTCCATTTAGGCCTGTCTAAATGGAACCACGAAAAGTTTTTTTTTTTTTCATCGTCTCACCTGATTTATTTATCCATCTACTTCTACCTGCTTTCCTCAGCCAAAACCTGACGAAGTACCTTTTAGGGATTTAGAGCCACTACGACCAAGTGGTGAGGGGTTATAAGGGAGGGGGTAAATATGAAATATTTATCAAACAGTTCATCCTAAGGAGTTGAAACTTGCTAGCGAGACTCTCAAGCTCAAAAATAAGGATTTCATGGTGACTAGGAACTTGATGAAAAAAAAGTCAATGCATGATAGATCAACGGTCTAAACAGTGAGCTTCATTTAATCAAACGCCTAAACGCATCATAAAATGCACTGCCGTGTGATGAAATTTTTATTTCAGGGAAACTTCCCATGGCATTTGGTCAATTAACAGGGTTCACGTGTGTGACTGTGATATTCATGGTGTGGATACAGCGATTCTATGAGACACCGCCGAGATAAGTAACAAAGTAGAGCTTCGGTCCAACTTTGGCCCCCTGTCGGCTCAAACTTAATTTTCTTTGTATATTCTGGGAGAGGCATTCTTCCTGACTTGCCTGATGCAAATACGTAACGTTTAATCGATTCTATATTTATAAGCTGAAGCTTCTATATATTCTTTTTTTCCATCGTCTCACCTGATTCCTTTGTCCATCTACTTCTATATACCAGTTCTCCTCAGCCAAAATCTGACGAAGTGCCTTTTAGGGATTTGGAGCCGCTACGACCAAGTGGTGAGGGGTTGTAAGGGATGGGGTAAATATGAAATTCACACCCGTTCATCCTAAGAAGTTGAAACTTGCTAGCGAGACTCTCAAGATCAAAAATAAGAAGTTCATGGTGACTAGACAGTTGATGAAAAATATGTCAATGCATGATAGATCAACGGTATAGCCCATATTCTCGTGACGTCGCGCCTGGAGTTGGTTTGAGTTTCTTCCAATCTCCGCCATGACGTGGTAGATGTTACTAAATTGCAACTCAACCAACCTATTTCACACTTGAAGTTTGCCGTCGTATGTCAACTTAATACGTTGTTATAATGACATTTTTCAACAGTTTTGTTTCGCGAAAGTAATATTGTAGTAATATAAAGTTTCACTTCAACTCATTGGTCGCAGTCATCATGCCTGCCAGCGTGGTTGTAGACAACGAAACCGATCTAGTAGTCAACGAGTTTCTATTTGGACTAGGGACTAACTATTATGGGAAATCAGTGCCCGAAAACTAAAGAACTTCATCCGTTTAGACTGAGAATAAATAACCTGAAAATAATGGGGAAAAAATTATTGAAAATTCATCAGCAGTTTCATCATCGTTTTAGACATGTTCTTATTACTATAACTGAGGCAGCTTTACTTGTTTTATTGAATGAATAAAAGGATAGATTTGGTAGTTTGTCGGAGTAAACAAGGCAGGTTGGTACTCCACCAACAAACGTAACTACGTAGGTACGTTCAGCCTACCAAATTCGCCTTGTCGTGTGATGAAATTCTTATATTTTGGCAACCTTCCTTGGCATTTGGTCAATTAACTGGATTCACGTATGTGACTGTGATATTCATGGTGTGGATACAGCGATTCTATGAGACACCGCTGAGATAAGTAACAAAGTAGAACTTCGGTCCAACTTTGGCCCCCTGTCGGCTCAAACTTAATTTTCTTTGCATATTCGGCTAGGGGCATTCTCCCTGACTTGCCTGATGTAAATACGTAACGTTAAAGCTAAAGGTTCTGTATATTCATTTCTTTTTTTCATCGTCTCACCTGATTTCCTTGTCCATCTACTTATACCTGCTTTCCTCAGCCAAAACCTGACGAAGTGCCTTTTAGGGATTTGGAGCCGCTACGACCAAGTGGTGAGGGTTATAAGGTGGGTTTAAATATGAAATTCACACCCGTTCATCCTAAGAAGTTGAAACATGCTAGCGAGAATCTCAAGCTCAAAAATAAGAATTTCATGGTGACTAGACACTTGATGAAAAAAAGGTCAATGCATGTTAGATCAACGGTCTAAACAGCGAGATTCATTTAATGAAACGCCTGAACGCATCATAAAATGCCTTGTCGTGTGATGAAATTCTTATTTTTGGGCAACCTTCCTTGGCATTTGGTCAATTAACTGGGTTCAAGTATGGATGCAGCGATTCAAGTATGGAGGTGTGGATTCAGCGATTCAAGTATGGAGGTGTGGATTCAGCGATTCTATGAGACATATCCAACTAGGCAAACATTTCTTCATCATTGGAAAGGCTTTCCACAACTTCGAAGCAATTGATTTAGTTCGTATCGCCTACTCGTGCGGGCCATCTTCGCGGATCCCGTGTGAATGACCTTGCGGACCTCCTGGAAGTGTGGTTAACAGAAAACCTGAAAAAAACCTTCCAAAAAGAGGGGGTCCCGTTTTCGGTCGTTTGAGCTTACGCAACGGTTATAACAGGATGCGCGTGCCAGAAGAAATGCACAACTTTCTCACGCAAGCGCCCTTCTAGGGAGTCCAACACGCCGCGCTCCCTCCACCATCCGTCCACTTTCGTTTCTCATTGAAATTGGAAGTTGAAAACTTGGGGATTTCTAAAGCCGAAGGGCTTTTCAACTCGGCTTTAGACGTTTGTTCTTTCTAGGCCCAGCGTTGTTCCCACTTTTCAAAAGACGAAAGAGTTGTGTTTCATCTGACTGTCAACGGTTATTTCTTTCAGCTTGACTTTTGGCTGTTTTACTCTGCTTTCTCTTCACACCTATTTGCCGGTAAAGAAAGGCGTTGGGAATGTGTAGTTGCAAGAAATTTTCAAACATAAACTCTCCTAATAGAAGAGACCCTAATCACTTTGGTTTATTGTCTTTAACAATTAACCTTTATAATCGACCAAGTAAAGAAGATGTGAATGAATGAATGAATGAATAAAGATTTTATTTTCAATGAAGTAGCATGAAACATACTATTATGATAGGTCGTCCCCTTATACGGCTTAGCCGAAGCCATTGCCGGGGTTGGCTCAGTTTAGAAAACCGGATATAAAAAAAAAGTAAATTGAAATAAATCTAAATGTGTACTGCATACACTAGTACAGTAACCTTAGTAGCAGGTACCTAGGTAAAGCAATATACAGTGGCATGTTAGAAAATATAGTTGGAACAAGAAAAATTAACAATAGAACTAACTTGAAAATAATAGGAATCAATTATAGGAATGTGATTATAAAAAATAATAGTACCTAAAGAAGATTATGCTATTAGATACCTACTTGTTTTGATAGTATGAATGAATTAAAGTCATTGCCTAGCTATTACATAGTGCCCAAGTTGGTAAGTGCGCTTAGAAATTGAAGTCTTGCACAAGCTCCCACCTATATCGCCACGCTATTTTGTAATAGTTCCCCAACACCTCGAAATTGGGGTATCTTAAACATTGTATTGTTTCCTCGTAGGGTAGGGTAGTATTCCTGTAAAACTTCACCCTGAATTCCGATAGGATCGGGCAGATTCCCAAACAATGGATTATGTCCTCTCCAGCTTCCATACTGCACAAGGAAAATTTCCGGGCGGAAATATCTCACCAAACTTTATAGTTGAGGTACAACAGGCCCCCCCCCCCCTTCTTGCTTTAAATGTCCTTATAGCCTTTCGCCAGTCTTTGCAGTTGGCATTGTCAGGCAAGGCATGAAGATTCAAAACTTTCTTGTAGTGCAAATGAAAAAGTCCAGTCATGCAGCACGACAACCGTGAGCAAATTTTTGAAGAAATCTTCGACATTTCGAGTGGAGCGAGGCCTTGGGTCTGCGAGCTAGTACGTACATAAATAGAACTTCTTCATAATTTCATGGCTGATATTTCCTAAGCCACAGTCAGTATTAAAGCTACATCAAGTCCTAAAACAGTAGGGCATGAAACATTAAAGAGAGCGACCGAGACAATCGGAGGACGGAATATTTCACAGAGTAAACTCATCAGTTGTGGATTTTTTTTTTTTTTTTTTTTTTTTTTTTTTTTTTAACAAGCACCTACTACCTACGTTTTAAACAGCATGGTTCTAGGATTGGTTATACAGTGATACTTCCATAAGAGTAGTTCAATCTGAATTTGGACAATGTTTCATGCAAATATTACCGATTTTTACAACTAGCGAACGGCATTATTTCGATTTTTGACTGATTTTTCAACTTTGAAATTTTTGAAAACTTGATACATATCTTCATAGGAAATTTTACGCTGATTCCGAATATACCACATGTTAGTATGCTGAAAAAATTATTTCGCACAACAAATCGCAAAAAACAGGCTATTTTGAAATTTTTGACTACATTTTTGAAAATTTCAACCCGAAGATGTAATCCGATCATGCTGGCCAACGAGCTTGAAC
The DNA here is from genome assembly GCA_030762985.1 of Adelphocoris suturalis. Classification (NCBI taxonomy): domain Eukaryota; kingdom Metazoa; phylum Arthropoda; class Insecta; order Hemiptera; family Miridae; genus Adelphocoris; species Adelphocoris suturalis. The sequence continues at coordinate 20,175,759 of CM061049.1, forward strand.
TTTCGTTTTGTGTCCTTAACATTTTAAAATTTGTTTGAAGTTTCTAGCACAATTCTACGGACAGTTATCGTCTGGAATGACACATACATATATACATACATACATACATAAAAAAATGCGTTAAACTTCAGAATATGATTCAGAATAGCCTGATACGGATTTCTGCATAAAATTTTTTCAAGAATTCACATTCTACAAATTTTGAGGCGAGAGCAATAGCTTAATTTTCTTCAAAAATTCGCTAAAAGAGATGCGGAAACTCTTTCCAAAAGCTGATCCTCTTCTTCTTGAAGCAGTTTTTCCCTCACTAAGGTCGTTTGCGTTTTAATCAAATTTGGGCTACCCATGAGGTCAAGAGGCAGAGACAGGCGTTCTGCCGTCTTCCCCCAATCTGCAACCCAGGCAATGTTGTTGGCAATGCACTCTCGGACCACCCACATCACAAAGCGATGTGCAGGGTACGACAATATTCGACATACGTAATTGATGTGAAGATCATGTGGAGAGTCTGGAGAAAAAATGAGGTACGACCTGTCTCCAGGAGCAGCATGTATTTAGGCAGGGGTGCCCCCCCCCCCCCCAAGCGCAACGTCTCGAGCCCCCCCCCCCACTCCCGACCCCCCCCCCCCCAACTAAAATATTTTTTAAATTGGTAATTGAATGTTTATTAAATGCTGACTAGTCACCACTCTCACCACGCACACCCAGTGCGGCGCGGCAGTGTCAAAGACATTACCGCTGTCATTATGGCACTCACAACGCATGCGCACAATACAACATATTATCCAATTATCCTGTTTCTACAACATATTATCCAATAAAGTAATTCGAATTGAAAACAGGTGACGCTAGCAAATTATTAGTATAAATCTTATTACTTGTTCATAAAAAATTTAAAAAAATACTCATTTTTCTAACCCCCCCCCCCCCCCTGAACCCCCCCCCCCTCCCTGTGGGCACCCCTGATATGGGGGTGTCATACGGCAGACTGAAAATTGGGCGAATGAAGGTGTATCGGCAATTTTCAACTGACACGTACTTTTGGCTGTCCCAGACCTGAACTCCATAGGTCATGATAGAGCGAACCGCAGCTTCAAACACCTCGTATTCGCTTAGTAGGTCTACATTTACATTATTAATTATGTAATGTAGACTACTCACTGCACAATTAGTAGCTCTCAGTTTTTCCTTGAAGTGAGCTTTCAAATCCAGTGATGATGTCAGCGTGAACCCAAGTGAAGAAGATGTAACCCCCGGTTCACGTTCCAGGATGCGTTGAATCCAAACAAAACCCCAATAGTCACTTCGCCAGGTCAAATTAATCAAAGAAATCACGTTTTGGTTCAGTTTGGAAGTACCAAGAAAATTCCAATAGTGAACTGTTAAAAAGGGTTTAGAAATGAATTGAGCCCTAAAAAAACTATTATTCATCATGATGAATCTGGAAAAGAAAGATTCGCCGCATTAAAGATACAATTCTATATAATCCTAGGACCGATGTCCATTCTTCCATGTCGGGGGGGGGGGGGGGATAGTAACCCTCAAGGTGTATTTCAATGAATTGCAATTGGTTGGTTACTAGGTTAACTTGAATTGTTTAGATTCAACCAAAATAAAAGTGTAAAAGTGTGTTTTGAACATTTCTCGTGCTAAAAGGCTACATTTTTCGTGGAAAAGGGCTAGCCTGTTTCCAAATTTGTCAACATTGACTGAAAATAACTTGTAGAAGTGGGTGGTTAAAAAATGCAAGAATTTTCTGGCCACGATGCTTTATTTCTCTTTTAAATTTCTAAGCTTTACAGTCATTCAGTTTCGTCAAAGCCTTGTCCTTGAGACCTTGTTGAGCAAGGAAGGGACTACTCAAGGAGACCCCTTGGTTATTATGATCTGGGCTCTGGAGAGAAGATCGGGAACTTGGAAACTGCCAGACCAGGAGACTGTCCGAATTTCTGCCCCAAAACCGATTCGGGGAGTTCAAGGAGTTCACGTAAATGTCTCCGAAAGTAGGACCAGGAAACTGTCGGAAAACAGAAAGCTGCAGAACTGTCCGAAAATATTCCGGCAGAATGGAAAATCCCCGTTTCGACTACGAAAACTGTCCGAATGTCTCCTCAGGGCAATGTACTCCGAGTGGGTCCTTTCTAATCCAGTCACATTCTAATCTGAGTCACATTCTAATCCGTCTTTGTAAAGCGTCTTCTTATATTGTTAGAGGGAAACCTTTATATGACCATTCTCTTATTGAGTCACATTCTAATCCGTTATTATAATGGCAACCACTGGGTCTTGCGTTCATTAGGGGGAAGCCTATATATGGCCATTCTCGCACCATAGTAATTCATTCGAAAAGTTTCATTCCTGAGAGTAAGATATTCGTTTTCCCATCTCTGTGACGTGTTTCTGTCCGTTCAACATGGTTTTTGTAATGCAGGGCCAACGAGCCTCATTCAAGTATTTACCTCTCGTGTCAGTTGACGTTGAAAGATCGTTCTCGTCATTGAAGATTTAATTGACCGACCTAAGAACATATTTTCAAACTGAAAATATAGAAAAAATCCATGTTGTACAGATCAACACGAATCTATTTCAATGACTCGTCTAGTAGTACTGAACATTTTGTAAATAGACTTTTGAACTGTAGCGTGTATAAATGAAACTTGTCATATATATACCTGAAACTTGTAGATACAATTATACATACAATATATACATACAATTTAAAAATAAAGCTCCTAGGCATATAAAGATAAGTTGTAGATTTTTTTCGTTTCACTTTCCTTTCTATAGTTTTTAACGGTGTTTTTCGAGCATATAATGGTATTTGCTATCGAGCATAAAACATGTGTTTTTAAGCATATCTGGAGATTTTATCGAGCAAAAAAAGCCCCAGTCAGCCCTAGTCATAATATATATAATTTGAGGTATTTTTATGTCCCACTGGGGCCTAGATAATGCAAATAATGTTACTGGCCTTCTGTTGTCTGGCAGTGAACTTGGGAGTTCCTCAGGAGCTAATTACTTACGTTCGTATTTCTTTGATAAGACCCAAGGTAGAACCTGGTAAAGGGATTTACGACCCTACTTTCGGACAGTTTTCAGTTCGTACAGATTCGGGCAGTTCCCCCTCTTCACAATCTGTGTTTCAAGTTTTCTGGCACAATTTCGTTCCACCGTTTCGGACAGTTTCCTGGTCTGGCAGTTTCCCCCCGACCCGGGCTCGGGGGTAAAAATTCTCGGGCCCTTAAAGATGGCTAATTATTACGCAACCGTATATTATTTCTGTATTAGCTTCTGCGCAGATCACTGAGTCTTTACTCGTATATTCAGTCATCGCACGAACATTGACAGTTACGGCTAGAAATGGAAGAAAGAGTAAGAACACTATTCCACATCCTTGACGTGCAAGTTTTGCTCTCACAGAGGTACGTTTTTAATTTAAGTTTGACAAGCAAACCCCCAAAGCAAAATAATATTGATAAATAGTAATAACATACAGTGAGTGCGTTTGCATGCTTAGTTATATGAGTTACATTACAACTCTAGGAATAGAAAAAGTTGATAAGGGTGAACTTTTCCGTTCATGGAGCTCAAGTACGGTGTCAGCTGTAATGGTGACTACATAAAGAAACCGTTACCTATCTGTTTGTTACCTCGGAAACCACAGTGTTTCAGTTTTCAGTTCCGCCAGTCCGTTAGGAAGGAACTACGCTTCACTGGTATTGACTTCTATCATCATAGCAGCTAAGACTAGATTTGATATGGAGCTACATCACTTGCTGTTTATTCCGGATGATCTGTTTCCACGGGTTTCGAGATGTTACTATCAAGGACAGTTGAATTCTTGGCCTTCATGATGTGAGATAAATATTAGCGTAATGTGAGAAAGTAATTCCAACCAAATAAGAATCTGTTAATACTAATAATAATAACAGCAACATCAAACAAAACACCAGCATCGCTATCTAAAGGCCCCCAGTTAGTTATCTACAGGCATCCAGTTTTTTAACGAATTTCCGTAGAAAATTAAGCTATTGCAATGGCTCGGAAAATTATAAAATCAAAATTTTTGAAAAATTTACCTATTCATTGAAATCCGTTTTGAGGCATACTGAAACGATTCCTGGAGTTTGCGCTTTTTCAAATATATATACATATATGTATACATACTCGTATATCATGCCAGACGATAAATCTTCTTAGGATTGAGATAAAAATCCCAATTTTCTTGGGATTTCCTGATTGTTGTTGACCAACGATTTTTGAGCACATTAAATTAACAAATTCCAAAAAATGTACTTAAACAAAATCACTAAAAATGGCTAAAAACGGCGGAAAATCGTTAAATTGATAATTTTTAACAGAGCTTCATTCAAAACGAAATTATCAACGATTAAATGGGACATTAACAAATTTTTGCACAAAATTATGCTGAAAAACGTACATAAATGTCAATAATGTTTACTGAAAAATCTATAAAAACTACCAAAAAAAAACTAAAAATCCCCAATCTTTTTTGAATCACCGAATATTATTTAGTACGTGGTTTTTTTTTACCATGAAATTGGTTTTTATCTATTTCTTTCTACTGAAATTGCTCAAATTTCAATAAAATTTAGCATGCTATAATACGAAAGATAATTTAAACAAATTCGCTCATACTATCGTGTTTCATCAGAGAGTCTAGGTGCTAGTTGAACCGCAAAGAACCAGTACGTCATCCCAAAGGAGGTTATATTCATCTCTTCTATAGGAGGTAAGGGGTTTGGCCTCGTATTTATGATGGTCTTGATTGCAATAATAGCAGGTAGTTCGGGATAACACGAAGATGGGAGTTTCCACCAACCATATTTCGATAAATATCCCGACAGCTCTTACTTTTGAATGAAGTCCTGAAGCCAGTTTTCGAGGAGTGTCCCGACGGTGCTGGACATCAGTCGAAAGACAAATAAATGCTAACTCATTTATCCAAATAAATTGATTTGACGCGGTTTTTCGATTAGTTTCTCGTCCATGGAGTTTTGACGAGTTTCCAACCCGGATGGGAAACTCATAATAAAGTCTCAAGTTCAGATTTTCTATGAGTTTTCTTTTGATGAGTTTCGTAGTACCTGTTAGATGTCTATGGTGTAACAGCACCACAATATGTCAGGTGGCGTTGGAGTGTGGATTGACAGTAGCAGGTTAGTAACAGTTTTATTGGAAAGTCTACTACAACAGTCATCACATATACACACATCATCCAGTTAAATCGGATTTCATTATCGGTTTAGTTAATCACAACGCAGTCAACCAGCCCTTGAAGTTTGTTTAACGTGATCTCCTATAATATTAATGGCTTAGAGGGCTGTTTGAAAAATCACGATTTCTTGAGTTACATTAAACAATGCGATATTATACTTCTTTATGAAACCCACATCGAAAGTTTAGAAATGGACACCTACACCAAGTATTTTGCAGATTTTGAAACATTTTGGCGTCCAGCCTCTAGACTTGGGCATGAGGACCCAATTTTTGGGAAAACCGCAATTTTCCACCCAGGAGGTTATCAAGATCCTCAATGAAGACGGGTACTATTTCAACTTAAATCGTTTCTTTAGAGCAGCATCGTCATATAGAAAGTTTCTAATTGATGAATTCAATTTTGATTAGTTCAGAGGAAGCTAGCCAAGGAGTGTGTAGTGCAAAGTTCCGGTGGTGACGTTTTGAATCATGGTCAATCAATATTCATATTTAAAATATTCAATTAATGTATGGAATTATACTATTAGGGGGAAATGAATAATATGAAAATGCAATGATATCATGTAAAAATTTAAAAGTTATTGTGATAAAGATACCAATAATACTATGACTTCTATGATATTAAAACAATAAGTAATGGTTCAATGTTTAATTTAAATACTACCGTTATTAGAATACTTCAATTAAATATGAAATTTAAAATGTGATATAATAATGTAATGTAAAAATATGTACTTAGTATGGATGGGAATGTAAGATGTTGGCTACGAGTGTAATTTAATTGGTGAATCGTTTCCTCTGATTAGTTTTGATTTTAGTACAATACAATATAAAATGCTTAAATCAACTAGGATCTGATTGAGCTTAGAAGCACAATTCTAATATATGTATTATGTAAGGCAACGGCCGTCCTCCGCCTAACGGCCATCGTGCAAAGGTGTAAGTGTGATTTAGAATTTGATGTTTTTAGCGAATTTTTGAAGAAAATTAAGCTATTGCTCTCGCCTCAAAATTTGTAGAATGTAAATTTTTGAAAAAAATGTATGCAGAAATCCGTTTCAGGCTATTCTGAATCATATTCTGAAGTTTAACGCATTTTTTTATGTATGTATGTATATATGTATGTATGTATGTGTCATTCCAGACGATAACTGACCGTAGAATTGTGCTAGAAACTTCAAACAAATTTTAAAATGTTAAGGACACAAAACGAAAGTTCAAGTTCGTTGGCCAGCATGATCGGATTACATCTTCGGGTTGAAATTTTCAAAAATGTAGTCAAAAATTTCAAAATAGCCTGTTTTTTTGCGATTTGTTGTGCGAAATAATTTTTTCAGCATACTAATATGTGGTATATTCGGAATCAGCGTAAAATTTCCTATAAGAATATGTATCAAGTTTTCAAAAATTTCAAAGTTGAAAAATCGATCGAAAATCGAAATAATGCCGTTCGCTAGTTGTAAAAATCGGTAATATTTGCATGAAACATTGTCCAAATTCAGATTGAACTGCTCTTATGGAAGTATCCCTGTATAACCAATCCTAGAACCATGTTGTTTAAAACGTAGGTTTAGGTGGTAGTTAAAAAAAAAAAAAAAAAAAAAAGTAATCACAACTGATGAGTTTTCTCTGAAATATTCCGTCCTCCGATTCTCTCGGTCGCTCTCTTTAATGTTTTACGCTCAACTGTTTTAGGACTTTATGTAGCTTTAATACTGACTGTGGCTTAGAAAATATCAGCCATGAAATTATGAAGAAGTTCTATTTATGTACGTATGTACTTCAAAAATTCGCTCATGGGGTCATGCTGCATGACTGGACTTTTTTTTTTTGTTCTTAAATATATGCACGTTATCTATATATCTATCTATCTATCTCTTGAAGTTTGTAAGTCATTGACACGCCACAGCGGTCCGCCCCAAGACGTTCCATAAGGTATAACGACCCCTTGTCATCTTCTTTCTTACGGGTTTCCGTTCGGTTCGTTTTTATCCAAACTAGCGGAAGGAGCGCGAACTGAAAACCCGCCTCGTAAATCAAATACGTAATTTGCCGGCTCTCCGGAGCCTCTGCGCCTCCTCGAGCAGAACTCGAGCAGCTTAAACTGTGCAGAACGCCCGAACCAGTGAAGCCGATTGTGTCTCCCGAGAGGGCGATTAATACGATTTTTTTATTTTTTGTAACCCTCCGACAAGCTCTGCGTTTCCCGATAGATAAACGGTGAAAATAACCAGACACTAGGTACACAAAATGTCCCGCTGTGCGCGCCCCTGCCGATCTGAATTCGAACTAGCGTCAACTGCCAATGGAAATAAGCTCCTTTATGGGTAGCTAAGTTCTGTGATTATTCATTGATTGATCAGGTCCTCCTCAGTCTAGTAGATAACTAAGGCTCGGATTTGGCATGTTTTTTTTTTCTTTTTTCTGAAGCCCCAAACCTTCATAAAAGTTCGTTTTGAGTGTTTTCAGACCATTTGCAACCCAAAAAAAAAAACGAAATTTATTGTGCATGTTTTGCATGTTTTGGGTTTTTTCCAGATTTGTGCATGTTTTGCGCATGTTTCATGTTTTTCCCAGCAATTTAAAAAATTGACAAAAAATGGATTTTTTTTTGCGAATTTTTAGGTACAAACCAAACTTTTTTTAAAAATAACTAACTAAAACTAGTGGTAGTTTGTTTTCTATAGAATTTTTCAAATCGAAATGGGGTGATTTGTCTCACTCAAGATTCAAATGCAAAAGAATGCAGGAAACCAGGCTGTCTGGAATGCGAATTGACGGAGAATGTTTCGGCTGAAGAGGTTGCAAATTACCGATTTCTACCCATTGTCTCCTGTGGTATGGAAAGGTCATTTTCTACACTAAAGACATTTTTAAGTGAGAACAGGCGTAGTTTCAAGGTTGGCAACCTAGAGAAGGTATTAGTTGTAAATTGTAATTTCAATCAGCATGTTGATCGGAGTGAGCCAGAAGAATAATGCACCTGTAAATATAATGCGAACATTTTTTTTTAAATCTTTCAGCACGTTATTAATTTTTGTATAATTTGACAATAAAACCTAAAACTAGTATACTAATTTGTGAAACACTGTTCTTTCCTTACAACCCATCCCTTTGCTTGGTGAACAGCAATTGATTATGGCAAATTTATTTATATACGCATAATGTAAAAAATTTCAATTTTTCAAATTCATTCATTCATCAATAAATTTCATCAACTACTTTTTCAAGGTTTTTTTCGTTCAAATACTCTTAACATTTTACGTACATATTCGTTAAAAGGGGGTTTCAAAAAAGTAAGTCTTCTTTGAATTATTTTAAAAATACATGTTTTTGTATGTTTTGGCATTTTCAGTGTATGTTTGACCTCAAATTTTTGCATGTTGATCCGAGCCCTATAGATAAAATCGAGTCCATGTGCCAAAGTAAAGACATAAAATGTCAAACCATGTCAAATGTCAAATCAGTAGAAATTTTATTCTATTTGTAAAGTGTAAATCAACATTTTAATTTCTCCCTTGATGGGAAAAACAAAAGATCATGGATATGTCTAGTACCTACTGCTTACCAGTTGGTACCTACTACTCAATTGTATACCAACCATTTAGTGCCTTCATTTCACAAGATTATTCCATTATGGTTACAAAACAATATTAGTTTTTAAGTTAGAGTAATAAATCAGCATTCCTTGACACTGCAATGGCTTAGAGGTCATGAAATGTCCTGGTAAAATGAGAGCATTCGAAAAAGTTTGCGAACGATTTTACTACTATGAAAACTATGGGAGTTACTCTTGCCTAGTAACGCCTTGGTTGTACGTGAAAATCAATACAAAATGTGCCGGTCGGGAAAAAAAGTGTCGGTCGGGAAAAAAAAGTGTGAACGATGGTCGGTCGGGAAAAAAAGTGTCGCGAAAAATTCCTTGACCCCCAGCCAAAAGACATATCCATGTCAATATCAAACTTCCAAGTCGAGGGATCCGAGTTCGATCCCTTGCTCGGGACGGCATTTTTTTGCATTCGAATTCCATCCAACCTACGAAACATATTTTTAAACGTCATTATTATAGGTAAATGTTTTAAATCGTTTTAAAACGCCATTTTGGTCTATTTGCCTAACTAATCTATATTTGAGCAGTGGACATAGATTAATAAAAACTGAGGCGCCAATTCATTCAACGGAACCTATTCGTGCGAAAAGACTATGGGGGAACTTAGTTACAATTCAGCTCGTTAGGGGCGTGCATAGGGTCCCTACAAACTCATCAAACGGAAACTCATAAAAAACGTGAGGTCGAGGCTTTTTGAGGAGTTTTCCCTTTGAGTGGGACACTGGGCAAAACTGAATGGAAGGGCAAGTCGTCAAAAAGAATTTCAAATAGAAATCAGATATAAATTTGGAAGATGAAAAGTAGTTGACAATTATTTTTGATGACTTTCCTGTCCCCTGTGGAAACTGGTCAAACGCTCCTAAGGGGAAACTCATCGAAAGGAAAGTCATCAAACCAAACCTTCGGAAGGCTTCACCGTGTGCCAGACCCAACCGTTATAAGTGAAGGAAGTGACCGGATTTGGAGGCCTTCAGAACCCAGGCCAGGTAAAGTCAACTGTGAATGGTACTTTGGTTGGTGATTTTCTTAGAATAGGTCATTGGTTTTTGTACAGCATTAGTAAAGTAAATCTCAGCTTGCATCATTTAAGGGGAAATAGCCCGACCTCTAGTTCAAAAATAGCAAATACGTTTGGGTCAACGATTCGCGGACCGAAGTTGTTCCAAAAATATCATAATTCAAAAGTAACGAGAAATTAGGTATCACTTTGTTCTGTACTGTAGGCCTACTGTACTAAAAACATTTCTACGAATATTGTCTAAATCGTTCGTTATTGAAAGCTCCTCATTCAGCTTATTTTATTATTATTATTAGGTAGGATTTTATCTTCCATCTCGATCTAGCTCAACATAAAAGCTAACCTTTTTAATGAGTCAACCAATTGCGGTAGCGGAGGTATTGTGATCTCATTTGAAGACAAAATAAATTGTCCTCCAAAACAAAAATTTTAACTTGCTTTTCGGGTTTCAGAGCTTAATAAACGAATTTGGTCTCGTGCCTATTAGTCTTTCTGCCTGACAAGGGTACCCAAATCCTTGCTGCTAATATAATACCCTTCCGATTTCGACGAAGTTTTCAGGGCTTATGAGAGGTAGGCTCTAGACACTCTCCTATATCGCATCACGTTCAGATGAATGGTGACGTTTGTGAGAAATCATTGTGATACCAGAGTTGTTAGTAGTTGAGTACATTCGCACCATCGCTATTCACCATCTATGTTCAGACCTCCGAGGTAACAGCGATAATCAACCTCGAGGATGGAGCGTGTTCATATCGTTCTCCTGCCTTCTCGTTCGCCCTTTTGGTTTATTATTTTCAATAATAAGCCTTTGTAATCGTATAGCAAACATTTTTTATAATTCCCCCACCCCCCAGCCCCTCAATCATTTTACGTTTCGAGCTGTGTAGATTCCAAATCTGCTATGTCCGTACACCGTACGGGCCATAAAAGGCCTTAAAATTGTTGTAAAAATTGGCTGCTTTTCTCGCGACTTTCGGCCCTTTGCGACGTCCTCGCCTACACAAGCATGGTGAGCAATTAATATTTGTGAAGATATCGAAGAATTTTTATGAGATTAGGGAGACTAGCTGATTGGAGCCTTTCGTCATCATAAAGAAGGGTAAGTACGATCCGGAGCTAATTTCTTTTCTATTCAACCTATGAAGCTGAAATTTGGAATGGAGGCTCCATGGAACGTCTAGAAACGAATCGTGAAGTCTAGAGCCCCCCAGATCAGCTGAGTGATCTCCGGAGCTAGTTGTATTTGCTGTTGAACCTACAAAGCTGAAATTCGGAATGGAGGCTCCTTGGGACGTCTAGAAAACAATCATCATGTCTAGAGCCCCCAGATCAGCTGAGTGATCTCCGGAGATAATTTCTTTGCTGTTCAACCTACGAAGCTGAAATTCGGAATGGAGGCTCCTTAGGACATATAGACACGAATCATCTAGCTTAGAGCCCCCCAGATCAGCTGAGTGGGATCCGGAGCTAATTTCTTTGCTGTTCAACCTACGAAGCTGAAATTTGGAATGAAGGCTCCTTCGGACATATAGACACGAATCATCTAGCTTAGAGCCCCCCAGATCAGCTGAGTGGGATCCGGAGATCAGCTGAGTGGGATCCGGAGCTAATTTCTTTGCTGTTCAACCTACGAAGCTGAAATTCGGAATGGAGGCTCCTTAGGACATATAGACACGAATCATAAAGTCTTGGTAAGCTGAGTAAGAACAGATCTTGAAACATCTGGAACTTAATTATAAGTTCTAGAACCCGAACGATACGTCGATTGAGGATACGTCTTCTTCCAGAGAATCCGAACTGAAAGATCTTCATTCTATCGATTCATACTACTACTACTACATTGGTAATGACTAGTGATATTGTACAAGAATCCATGGCCAGGTCCTTTGTGGTGGCTGGGGCTAGGGTTTGGAACGCTCTCCCTTTGTTTGTTCGTACATCCCCTTCCACTGGTCGGTTTTTAAACCATCTTAAGGGCACTTGGTACCCCCCCAAAAATGGCGAAATTCGTGACCCATTATCTCGGCACTCGTTGGGCCGATTTCGATGATATTTTCTTAAACTGATAGATCTTGTAAAGATCTAAAGATCTGCGGAATCAGATTGAAAAAATATTAATTTGCGGCATTACAATATCGAAGCCAATTATGGAAATATTGGTGGTTTTGAGGTAACTTCGATTATCTGTCCCGTAATTACAATAACTTATTTCGATAAACTATTCCCGCAGATTTATGCAGTAGGTTGAGAGATAACTTTCTAAAGAAAGAAAAATGAATTCGGTTCAGTAGATCCCAAGATATAGGGTCCGATGCGCAAAAATATACTACTTTTCAGGAGAGCCATAAAACGAAAAAGTAACGATATTCGCGCTTCTGCAACGTTTTGGAGAACTAATATGACTTGAATATGTGTGAATGAAGTAGTAATCTCAATTAATTCACTTCACACAGTCAGAGCATAATACCAACGAACCAGAATAAGATGGGTTCTGTTATTCTATGTTGTTTACGTTTCCACTCGTCCGTGCATCTTTCCGCGTTCGGTTTGTCAACAATTCGTTTAGTCCGTGTTTTAGTGGTATACGCAATGACGAAAAGTAAAACAATATTCAAGAAGCTCAACCATATCGCAAATTTTTCCAAGAAGTTGCGTGAAGATGAGTCTGTGTCCGAAATTTGCCACTTACCATCCTGCTCAAGTCTTTCACCCGGCTCTCATCCTTTGGCTTCCTATGATCCTTCCGTTCCTGGAACTTCTTTCTCTGAAACCCCTATTTTTCCTAGTACTTCATCCGGCGACTCAAGCTGGTTATCTTCCTCCAAGAAGAAATTAGGATTTTGGTTAGGATTAGTAAGTAACAGTATTTTGGATATTATCGACTTTCCCTAGCTGTTTGAATTTGAAGAGCAGGGGCAGCGGACTATGGGGCGGGCAACTTCTAAGTTAATTTGTGAGACATTTGAATTTTGTAAATATTATATGCACTATATTATCTTGTTCAGGAATGAATCTAGTTTTATTTAAGACAAAAAAAGAAAAAAGGTTGAAAATTTTTTGTTGGGGAGTGCCCTTAAACAACACCTGAATACCGACAATTGAATACTCTAATTATGTGCCCCCCTTTTTTCCCCTTACGATGGATGCTTAATTTCCTTCCCCTCTTTTTCTCAAATTCTTCTTTTTTTTTCACTTAAGTAATCATATTTTTGTTTCATCTAGTTCACATACATTTTTCGTTTTTTCCCTCTAATTTTTCTTGTTGCAATTCGGTCTTCGCAATAATTCTAAATATTTGCCGTCATGTACAGTTTATTGTAATTTTACCATACGTGGTTCATGTGACCCGCTATGGACAAAATTTATATGTCTTTGGGCCAATAAATGTTTTATTATTATTATTATTATTATTATTAAAATGTGGAAGAGTCCGTTTTTGAGAGGTGTCCGTTAGAGCCTCCAGAGTGAGAAGATTGAGTTCTTAAATGTGGGTCGAATGCCGACGACTGGCTAAACCACCTGTGCCATCACCGCCTCCCTCCCTAAAGTACTTCGTTGAACGGTCTTGAAAGCGAAATCAGCTCCGACTGTAATAAGATGAACAAGATGACGCTTTCTACGCCGGTAACGAAGAGGAGGCCTCACCTTCAATTGCCAGCGCGACGTAACTCGACAAAAAAAGAAAATAAACATCTTCACACCACTTTTTCGAGCCGGTGTTCAATTTACACGGATACTTTCTCCAAAAACGTACGGCATCTCTTCGCACTTCTCGCATGGGTGTGTTGACTTTCAGCGAAATTTCAAAAAAAAATTGAGCTTCAAAATGTTGAAAACGGAATTTTTGAGAACTTTCTTCGTGGAAATCCGAACAAGGGCACTCTGAAACAATTCCCGACATTTTTGATTTAACGAGGTATATTGGTTTACGTGATATTTCCAATGATTAACCTTTGAAACCAACAAGACAAATTGTTTTAACCCCTCCTCTCAAAATTTGTTGCTAAACAATTGTATTTTTCATTCCTGAATTGAATAAAAACCATTCCCAAGTCTATGTGACGATCTGTTTCCAAGATACAGGGTTTCCAGATACTCGTGTTAAATACAGGGCCGGCCTAAGGTGAAAATTGCAAGAGTGCGACTCACATTTTATGCCCCTACCGGGGGGGGAGGAGGAGAGGGGGCATGAAATACCCCCAAGGTTAAATTGTGGGTTCAGCCCCCCCCCCCCGAAATTTTTTGAAATTTAAGGTCTAAAAACACAGTTTTTGTGCACTTTTGCAACTTTAAGAACATTAAATTCATTTCACTCAATTTGATTAATTATTGATCAACTTGATAGGTTCAATACTCTTTCTTGTACCCAATATTATGTTAAATAAACTAATGAAAGCTTCAGGATCAAAGACAAAGTTCCTTCTACTTTAAATATTTCTGTCCTACATTTATATCAATTTCTAAATATTTGCCAAATTTATTTATTTTTTAAAAACCAAAATTGGCTAATTTTACCTCCTTCCAAAAGGTTCGAGTGTGCGGCTGCATACGTCGCACATTAAATACTAGGACATGTTAGGTGTTATTTAATTAAATAATTTTTTTCGGTAGGCGTCACCACCAATGCAGTATATTTAGATACATAAAATCTATAAAGGACTTCGTTTAATAAGAATTATAGACAGGTGTTCTTTGTGAAAGAGCTACCCGGTACAGAAAAATTTAACCTTAGTGTAATAATTTGCGACTTTTAGCGAATTTTTGAAGAAAATTAAGCTATTGCTCTCGCCTCAAAATTTGTAGAATGTGAATTTTTGAAAAAAATTTATGCAGAAATTCGTTTCAGGCTATTCTGAATCATATTCCGAAGTTTAACGCATTTTTTTTATGTATGTATATATGTATGTGTCATTCCAGACGATAACTGTCCGTAGAATTGTGCTAGAAACTTTACAAAAATTTCAAAATGTTAAGGACACAAAACGAAAGTTCAAGTTCGTTGGCCAGCATGATCGGATTACATCTTCGGGTTGAAAAATTTCAAAATAGCCTGTTTTTTGCGATTTATTGTGCGAAATAATTTTTTCAGCATACTAACATGTGGTATATTCGGAATCAGCGTAACATTTCCTATAAGAATGTGTATCAAGTATTCAAAAATTTCAAAGTTGAAAAATCAGTCAAAAATCGAAATAATGCCGTTCGCTAGTTATAAAAATCGGTAATATTTGCATGAAACATTGTCCAAATTCAGAATGAACTACTCTTATGGAAGTATCCCTGTATAACCAATACTAGAACCATGCTGTTTAAAACGTAGGTAGTAGGTGCTTGTTAAAAAAAAAAATGTAATCACAACTGATGAGTTTACTCTTCAAAAATTCGCTCATGGGGTCATGCTGCATGACTGGACTTTTTTCTTTTTACCCTTTCATTAGTAGAACTATGCGTTATGATGTATTTTCTTTCAGGGAGGTACCTAGGGGTTCATGTGAGAAAAAATATGAAATTATGATAATGACCACTCGTACATGTATGACTGCACCTAGCGGAACCACTCTGGTCAAAGGGAATCGCGTAGCCAATTTCCTTGATCACTTGCCTCGTATCCAAACATTGACGCTAAGACTTTACAAAAAAGCTGCAAATTATTTCACAAAGGTTTATTATTTTTTCAATTGAGTATGATCGTAGTTTTAGTTGGCTAGCGTACGTCATAAGGCGTGTCCAGACTCCTCGGCGTGTCCTACTTCGAGTTGCCACAACCTATACTTCTATAATTATATACGCATGTTTATATTTCTCGATTTGAGCTCCTATCTATTCAAATAGTTATTGCCTTAATAATATCATATATCATTATCTAAGTACGTACGAAAAGTCGAGAGGATATGTTATTAAATATGCGTAGGAAAAGCTTTGGTATTAACACACAAATATGACCTTGAAAAAAACATATTCATGCCTCGAACGAACGCCAGCGCCGTACCCACCACAAGCCGCGGCGCCGGCGCCTCCTCTCACTCCACCCCCCCCCCCCCCCCCCCCTCCACCCCCCCCCCCCCCTCCTCTCCCCCCACCGTGACCCCCTGCCGAGCGTGCCAGGCGTGCGCGCGTCGAAAAACACACTTTTTTGCCCGTTTTTGGCCCATAGCATCTATGCGAGTAAAGCGATCGGGATGGTTAAACGTTAGGACCAACTAGACCCCAAATGGAGTCTATGTGCGAAAGAACGGGTTTTTTAAGTCAATTCTTAGGCCTTTTATGGCCCGGACGGCGGACGGCGGACGGCGGACGGCGAACGGCGGACGGCGAACGGCGGACGGCGGACGGACATTTCAAATTTGGATTCTACGTACCTTGAAACGTAAAGTGACAAAGTTTGAGGGGGGGTTATAAAAATTTTTTGCTACACGATCACATAGGCTTATTATTGGAAATAATAAACCAAAAGTAGATTAATGCTCACGAAGTGAGTCACATGATAGCGCAGTTTCTTGTAAGCAGATCCGCTTGAAATAGACGCTTCCTGCGTTGAATAGTAGACAAAATGGCTTTGAAGCTCACTCAGCTGATCGATGACCTCTCAGTGTCTTCAACATTCTCCCTTGAGCCTCCCTCTCAAATTTCAGCTTAATACGACGAATAAGAGACAAAGAGGCAAGAGCTGATCAATGACCTCTCAGTCGTCTTCAGCATTCTCCCTTCAGCCTCCTTCTCAAATTTCAGCTTCCAAAGTCGAATAGGAGAGACAAAATTGGATGAAAATTTTGGAAATTAAGGTCATTACAATTATTTCAATCGTGTTGAAATTGATATGAGGTAATCAAGTCATCTTCTTCTAACTACCATCCTAATTTAAGCGAAATCGAACGACTAAAGTGTGAAAAAATGGAGAATAACCCATTGACCGCGCCTCAGATTTGCAGTGAGCTTGTCACTGCTGCCCCAAAAATGAGAACAATTTTTTGAAACGAAATGTGCTTAGTTATATTCCAGGTAATCCCAAAAGAGGATTTTTGAAGTTTTCTGCTGGAAAATCCTCGGAAAATACAAAAGAAAAACCTTCCTGTTGCCATGGGGAAGCAAGTGAGGTTGGTAGGGGGGTTCAACGAAGTTGTGTAGGGAGGGGAAGCACTCACAAGACTCTCTTGTGGGTAGTTGGTGGTAGCACTCACTCTCACAAGGCACTCTCGTTAGGCGCGGTCAATGGGTTAACGGAATTTACGTTTGCGCATGCGCAGAATGAAGTATTGATTTGGAAACGATGAAAATGATAGGAGGCCATCTACAACCTAACCCGTGCATTCTCTGACAATTTAGTCGAAATTGGATAAAAACAGTGGAAATTAAGGTCGTTACAAGGATTTCACATAGGCGCATGCGCAGTAGCTATTAATGATACAATCATGTTGAAATTGATATGGGATGATCAAATCGTCATCCCCCAACTATCATCCAAATTTGAGCGAAATCGGACGACTAGGGCGTGAAAAAATGGAGCATAATGGAATTTACGTTTGCGCATGCGCAGAGTGAAGTATTGATTTGGCAACAATGAAACTGACAGGAGACTGCCTTACCCTAGCCCCCCACATTCCCTGAAAATTTCATCCAAATCGGATGAAAACTGTGGAAATTAAGCTTGATACAAGGATTAGCGGACACAGGACACACACACACACACGGAACCAAAGTTGTTCAGAATGGTCTAAAACGTAAAATGCGAGTGGAATTTTTGATTTTGGAGACCAAAAATTTGTTTTCTCCCGAAAGTGAAAACAATGCTTCCGCTACCTTTAGGTAGACTCGGAAGCAAAACCCAAACCCTATTTATCAGAATTGATTCGAACTTCTAAAACTGATCTTATCGAGAGGAGGGTAACGACCGGAGTCTTTAGTTCCGTCCAAGGGGAAAAAAAGAACTGCGTAGCTGGTGAATCAGAAACTTTCTCCCAGTTCGTCTCCCGAGAATTGAAATGATGAAAGCTGACCGAGACAAACACGCAATCTCTAACATGCGTAGCAAAACATCTACACCCACCTCCCCTGTAATTACTTTCTGAGATAATAAAATAAATATTGAAATAATACACTGCTGTGAAAAATTAAGGGATCACTGTCGAAAATACTAAGTTTCAAATTCATGGCTGCCGGATCGTAAAATAACTTTCTTCTGAGACAAATTCTCGCTTGTCGGTAAATAGCATCCAGGGAAAGAGTGCACGACAAATTCTTGCTCAGTAGAATGGTCCAGTCCAAAAGAACACAATTTGTAAAAAAATCAATTTCGGCGTCTTTAAACAAATGGTCGCCCAATTGGTTTCTTTCAAGGGTTTACAAAAATTGTATAGGTCATTAAAAAGCTAAGTTCATGCAGAACAATTAAAAAAAAAAAAAAAAAAGTCATGAAAAATAGTTCATAATTTAAGGGTTTACAGCAAAAAATTCACTGAAAAGTTCCAGACATGCAGCATGATCGTAATTATAACTAAATGCATGATCGGAATTTTCGTAAATTATTACTATGTTATGTTGCATTGTATTGAAAATTGAGCACATTGAGTGAAAAGAAAATTTAAATTACCAATTTAATGGCACTTGTTCTAAATAATAATCTGCTAATCAAAAAGGGATTTTGGAGTTTTAACTTTTTTGGCAGTTTTACCAATTTTTAAGCACATACCTACTAATGGAATTTAAGTACATTTTTTGGCATAAATTTTACACATTAATTTGCGATTATTCTATTTTATAGTTACTAAACTTTATTTGAACAATATTCTTCTGAAACATATAAATTTAACGAATTTTAGCCGTTTTCTGGTATTTTTAGTGATTTTTTCAGCACTTCTTTTTTTAATTTGAACAATTTATGTGCTCAAAAAACCCTGCCCACCAAACTCGTCCTTTTGTGTGGAATTTTTATCTCAATCCTAAGAAGAGTTACCGTCTGGAAGGACATATATCTAAATAAATAAACGTTTAAGCGTACATCACAAAATCAGCTATAACTCTCTCTATATATATAGAGTAAATTCAAATTTAAGGATACCGTTGGAAAGACCGTAACCTTTTCTTTTGGATAGGCTACCCAGCGTGTGAAAATATACTGATTTAGTAGTCATAAATTCACAACAAAGTGAAAAAATTGTCGAATCTTATGTTTTTTAAATCGCAGGACGGCTTACTAAATCCCCTGAATTCCCGCGCACGTTACGGAAAATACGGCCAAAATCTCACCTTTCCAACGGGATAATAAATTTTTATTTTACTTTGCGAATTAAAGGAGAAAAGCATGTTTGTGTGTTTAAAAACATGGTTTTTTCTATGAAATCGAGGGTTTTTGAGAAAAATGACTCTCTGTAAAAAGTTTGTAGCCGGTTTCTACGTATTTTTTCAAGCTGAATCGAATGACAACATTTGCAGATCTCCCCAACTCCGTTATAACAGAGTTTTACACTTTAACTAACAAGTTTTACCCTTAAAAACACATCTAATTGAGCATAATATATGGACTAAAATTGTGATTTAAAAAGTGGTGACAAGAGACAAACTTCCAACCACTTCACATGCTGGTACTCGTCCAGAAATACTGTTCAGCTTGTAGAAGCGAGTCTTTCACCACCCTTCAGAATGGGCGGTAACTAAGGTCCCGGATTGATGGCGGCAACGAGTTGAACAGTCTTGCACCAACCTGCATGGGGCTGCAATTCAGGGAGACACTAAGACGGGTAAAAGGCAGGCATAAAGGCCAGATCACACAGGACGCGTTGTGACGCAACGTTATAGGAACGCGCGTTCCCCCCGACGTTCGGTGATATAGCAACGTCACATACACCGCGCTATTATTGGGCGTTATCAGGGCGCGAGACCCAGTCTTGTCTGTGCTACTCAAGGGTTTCGCGGTTCCCAGCGTCTATAATTTATATAATTTGTCTATAATCTATAGTGATTTCTGACGATGACTCTGATGAGGAAGAAGCTCTACTTCTTCTAGCGCTATTAGATCGCAGGAATAGACGGTATTGGGTGCACCCAATCAATCAAAGGAGGGAAGAGCTTGGGGAATACCACCGTCTATTTCGGGAGTTGCGCTCACATGAAGATCGTTTTGTGAACTATTTCCGCATGCCGAGACAAAATTTCGAGGACCTACATGAACTACTAGCGGTGAATATCCAGCAGATAACCAGAAGGACCGAGGAGAACGCCCTCAGCGCGCGATATTTTGTAATTTTGTACAACCCGCTTGGCTGACGTCGCGTTACTGAAAGTATCGCTGAGAGGTAGCGCCGTGTGTGTGACGGGGGTGATGCAATGTACCGTATCTCGGTAACGCGACGTTACTGGAACGCCTAACGTCGCGTTATAACGCGTCCTGTGTGATCGGGCCTTAAGTTGTTTTTACTTCTAGTGCTATAATCGTGGAAATGTAAAGTACTTGCGAAGATAAAAACGTTAGATTTTTCGTACTTGAGGACTCTCAACACGTAGGTACATACTTGGTACAGTCAGGATTCGAAACTGGGCGAAAGATCCCCTGCAGGATTCACTCCAAATGAGACCACTCATGATCCTAACAGCCCTCATTTGGAGCCGGAAAATCTCTACAGCATGGCTCGACTTGCCCCATAGTATCAATCCATATGCAACTCTGCTGGCCAAGTAAGCGAAATAAACTGTTCTCAAAACGTCGCTCGAAATAACCTTGGACTGTCGTCGAATCTTGTAAACGACGGAGGCCAGCTAAGGAACCAAGGATTCCACGTAACAATTCCTAGATAAACGATTATCGATCATGAAGCCAAGGAAAATAACCGATTGGTCGAGGCGACGATTTAAGCCAAATTCCAATTCCTGGGTTTTAGAAGTGTTCAAAATCAGGGCGTTGGAGAATGACAGTTATGAAATGCTTTCCATTGTTTTAATTACCGCTTTCACGCATTACATTCTTCAACAACCTAGAATTCCGAGTACTTATTATTAGTCGTTCTTCAAGTCTTTTTCTTTCCTATCATGGAAAGAGGAAATGTTTCGTGATCGCAGAACTCAACGTTCTCATATACGTAATTAATGAATGTGGTCAAGTAGGTATTCGATTGTTAATTATTTCCATTAATTTCATTATGTAAATTATATATTAGCTATAGTGGGTGGAGACGCCTCCTTTCACATCTCCGGAGTACTTACCGATATAAAACTAGTTGCATTTCACTGGCCTGGAGATTTTTCGGAGTCTACCAAGATAAGATTTGTTTTTCTTTAAAAAACAAGCTATTGCAATGGCTCTATAAAATTTAAAATAATTTAGGCAGGACTAAATTTGCTCCCGACCATAGTTTTTTGTTACTTTTTTACTAACTAAAAGCAGGCATTATGTAATTTTACTGTGTGTGTGCGTTTCCAAGCAAAAAAGCTTCAGGATAGGTGGCCGATTTGGAGCTTAAAATCAACCATATCTCAGATATTTTCGTGCGTTTTTATGCGAAAAAAACAGCTTTAGGATGATGACGTCAATTTTAATGAGCGTTCGAATGTAAGTGCACAGGTTTACCCTTCTGTTGTACTAACTTATGTTCACAAATAATAACCTATCGTCAATTTATTCCTAATTCTCAATGAATTGACGTTTATGATTGGGGATTTCACTTTCACTCGCTGTCCTCGATGCCACCCGGACCTCCGTCTGCAGAGAAGCCTTTCTTCGGAATCGCATGACTTGAGCGTTGAAACGTCTTGCGTCAACCTCAATAACATCGTTTTCTTAGTTTTTATACTCAATCTTCATTAAAACAAAACTATGCCCAACAACAGCTTCACGGCTGGGCTCTCTTGTTGCGCAATGGCGCTTTCTTCGTTGGAAAAGGTATTGTTTTTGTTTGTTCGACGTTAATTTCATGCAAGCAGTTTCCAAGAATGGAGAGTAATTAGGCCCCTCAATGTGTAATAATGTGACTTAACCAGTGGACGACGTTTCATGGAAAACTCCAGGAAAAAATTATAATTGCATTCCTAGAAAGCAGGCTAGAAAATAATTGAAAACAAATCAATGGATATAATATTCATAATTTAATTAATAGGTACTAGAAACTCGGCGCTCCGCGCCTCGCCAGGGGGCAAGCCCCCTGGACCCCCGGTTACCTCTATTTACATACTTCGGACGAAATTATTGAAACACAGAATGTGTTTGCGTTGTCGCGCAACCAAGTGACAACCAAACAAGCGTCATTGTTTACTATTCATTTATAACATCAATTTATATAGTTATAGTATGAAACTACGAAAATTGCGTTGTCGCGCAACCAAGTGACAACCAAACAAGCGTCATTGTTTACTATTCATTTATAACATCAATTTATATAGTTATAGTATGAAACTACGAAAAAAAAACGAAATAAATTCGTGATAAATCAAGAGCTTTCCAACGAATGGTGAACGATTTCTGTGCGATTAAAATGGCGGAAATTCCATTTCCCTACCAACGGCTCGGTTGTACGTGAAAATCATCCGTCACACATTTTGTTCCCATCCCGCGTTCCATTTTCGGCTAGTTAGTCCATGGCTAAAACACATTCTGTGTTAAAAGTATCGCAAGTTGATTAATGAGAATTTCTGAATTTGAAGTATACTCAGATACACACGGCCATGTGTGGAAGGGGCACATTTCAAAAGAATTTAGAAAATAAAGCAAAACAGATTTTTCCCACGGTTTCATTAAGTTTCCTCTTGTACGAGGAAACTTTCTTCCTCGTAGTTTCGAAAAAAGCTCCAAACAGTGGGTGAACCGTTATTATTATTTATTTATTTTCTTTTAAATTTTTGAAATCTATGCATCTTGAAATGTAGACCAAACGTTTGAGTGAGTGAGTGGGGGGGTTAATTTCTGTTTCTTGGTCGATTACGAAGATTCATTATTGAAAATAACAAACTAAAATAAGCAAGATGCCACATGTAATACCAGCATTATGAAATGAAAGCTGTCGGTGAATTAGGACAAGCTTCCGAAAGGGCTGTTCAAACACACATAAAAGCAAGAACAACAGAAGCTTGAAACGTCATATTGTAGTGAAGAAAGAGAAATCGTACCGAATGAGAAAAATCTAAAGGGATCAAAACCCCTTTTTAGCGAAGGCATTGTGTTTAGCGAAGGCGGCCCACTGGGTTCTCAGAGATGGAAACGGATTAATGGGACGACAGGAGTTGAGTAGGATGGAAGGTATGAATGACTTTCGAGAGGTTAGTCATTTTCGCAGAGAAATGGCCGCGCCCATTTACCGTGTCCGACGGTTGGGTTTGAAACTCGTGATTCTAACAAGAGGTTTATAGGTGCCACGCACCAAGTCACCATTCAAACTATGAAGATCATTATTTGACAGTACAAGGTGCACCAGCTGGGCATCTTAAGCTGAATAAGGTACATGGTAATTAGATACATAGATCACACTGCTGATTTTGGTTTATTATTTCCAATAATAAGCCTATGTGATCGTGTAGCGAAAAATGTTTATAACCCCCCCCCCCCTCCCCACAAACTTTGTCACTTTTCGTTTCAAGGTGCGTAGAATCCAAATTTGAAATGTCCGTCCGCCGTTCACCGTCCGCCGTCCGCCGTTCACCGTCCGCCGTCCGCCGTTCACCGTCCGCCGTTCGCCGTCCGCCGTCCGGGCCATAAAAGGCCTATGAATTTACTTTAAAAACCCGTTCTTTCGCACATAGAATCCATTAGGGGTCTAGTTGGTCCTAACGTTTAACCATTCCGATCGCTTTACTCGCGTAGATGCTATGGGCCGAAAACGGGCGAAAAAGTGTCTTTTTCGAGGCTTTGAGTGTTACGGTGGGTGGTGAGGGTTGTGAGCGGGGGGGTGGAGTGAGAGGAGGCGCCGCGGCACCTTGTGGTGTCTGGAGTGACCAGGGGCGTAGCAGAGGGGTGTAGGAGAATGGATATTTATTACTTTTACGTGTTATACCCATATAATACACCGCGGCACCATGAGGTGGGTACAGCGTTCCTTCGAGGCATGAATATATATGTTTTTTTCTAGGTCATATTTGTGTGTTAATACCAATGCTTTTCCTACGCATATTTAATAACATATCCTCTCGACTTTTCGTACGTACTTGGATAATGATATTATTAAGGCAATAACTATTTGAATAGATAGTAGCTCAAATCGAGAAATATAAACATGCATATATAATTATAGAAGTATAGGTTGTGGCAACTCGAAATAGGACACGCCAAGGAGTCTGGACGGGCCTTATGACGTACGCAAGCCAACTAAAACTACGATCAAACTCAATTGAAAAAATAATAAACCTTTGTGGAATAATTTGCAGCGTTTTTGGGTTGGTACTGACAGTTAAATGAGTAGAAAATTAACAGACGGAAAAACACGGACAAGATTGAAAAAATCACAAATAACTTCAAGTTACTTCCGACATATATAAACATCCAATATTATAGCACTTTTAAAGCAAGCTTATCAAAAATATAAGTAGGTACCTAACTATCTTTGGAAAACGACTCAGAAATTGGCACATATACAGTCTGAAATTAGCTAATACACTGACACACAGATACTAATTCTATACATAGTTTGGTATGTTCTAGAATCATCACGTCTCCAAATCACATTTTATTAAGATCATCAAATCACATTCTTCATCAGGATTCACTATTTGCTATCCATTATTTTTAATGATGAAATAACTAGAAATCACAATAAAACCATCTCTTCAAAATTGCTCAAATTTTTAGACCCCCCCCCCCTCCCCCCCCCTCCCCCCCCCCAATTTTCTTATTCATCTGCTCACTGGTTTTAGGGTAGGGAGTAGAGTAGGTAGCTTTTTAGTACCTAGGTATCTTTTTAATAGGTAGCTTAAGTTTTTTTTTTTTTTTTAAGTCCGAAAATGGAGGACACTTCAGTACAATGGAAGGCATGGAGAATAGACTTAAATGGAGGACATGTCCTCCCAAAGGATACCATCTGGTAACCCTAGTATAAGGAATCTACTATACCCGGTGGGGCCCTGTTCCAAACTTCAGTATATTATGTTGAATGGGGAAAAACTAATTTGCTACAGAACTCACTATGTTGATTAGAGTGGTTCCCCAAGGCGTAGTAATACTCTACCACATCCAGAGGGGCCCCACTCCAAAGTTCAGCATCATATTTATGTTGAATGTAAACAAAATTAGCAACAGAACTCACTTTATAGATTAGAGTGGTTCCTCAAGCTGTAGTTATTGCTTTTTCAGATTGAATTAAACAGTTTTCAAAATGAAGTCAACACTTTTCAAAACGAAGTCCACAATTTTCAATATGAATTAAACAATTTACAAAATAAAATAAACAATTTTCAATATGAATTAAACGGTTACCAAATGAACTAAATAACACTGTCTTTCAAATATTAATGAGGGGGCTGCATTGCAGCTGCCTCTGGCAGAAGCAAGAAAGAGTCTGAGAAACAAGAAAATCATCGATACACATTGAGAATGACGATAAGAGATTGCCGAGTTCACAGAGAAGGTATTTCCATCTCGTTATTACGTGAAAGACACGCAGAAGAGATTATCAACAGAGTATGTACGGTACGGTCTCCTTTCCCACATTCTCCCCAACTGGTCAACTCGTTCAAGTTATTGTTTTCATGATTTTGAAACTCGTATAAGGAAGTGTTCAGTTCATTTTGTAAATTGTTTATTTAATTTTCTAAAGTGTTTAATTCATTTCGAAACTTGTTTAATTCATTTTGAAAAGTGTTGACTTTATTTTGGAAAGTGTTGAATTCATTTTGAAAACTGTTAATTCAATCTGAAAAAGCTATATATACTCTAACACAGGGGTTCCCAAACTTCTTTGTACCGTGCCTCCTTGTGGTAAAATGAAAGCCTCCCACGCCCCCCTTACATGATTGAATGGATGTGAAAAAAAAAAAAAAAAAAAATGCAAGTTTTACTCTGAAAACAAGTTTTTATTTGCTATTTATATAAAACACGATTTGATAACACGTAGCTTTTATGAAGTAGCCTTTAAGATAAAAATAAGTTAATCTTAATGAGATGGATGGGCTTGCATTTTCTTTACTAGCGCTGGTATTCTTCGTGAAGTTTTGGGAAGGGCACAACGTGAGTCACACAAGCAACATTAAGTTTGTTCCGATTCTTGGTTTTTATTGATACAAGTGTTGAGAATGCTTTTCCACACAAGTAGGTGGTTGAAAAAGGCAAAAATAACCGAAGAGCTTCCTGTGACACTCTGGGATACACTTTGAAGTATTTGATCCAAAATGTTGACTTTTCAATTTTTTCGAAGTCATATTTGGCAGAAGAATCATTTTTCATTCCCAAAAATTCTTCTTGCAGGGCTTCTGGAACATGTTCAACGTTGACATGGAAAGGATCTGTTGAAAGTCTGTAAAAATATTCGTCAGCAGTGTTAGGGAAGTATTTCCCGAATTCATCAGTGAGCGTCTCCAAATGGTTGACACTTGTTTTGACAAGTGTGATCCTTCAAAAACCTCCTTGAAGCGTGTTTCTTCTGAGATTGATACTAGTTTTGGGAAATTTGAAAAGTTGCAGGGGTTTGCTGATACTTTTCGTCTCCAAAGTTGTAGTTTCTCAACATACGTCTTGATGGCATCACGATGAGTTATGATATTTGAGTCTCCACCCTGCAGTTTTAAGGTAAGGCGTTTTGTAAGGTAACGAATCAAAGAAGTCTGACAAATATGCAAACATTACTTGAGAACTAGGTTTGCTGAAGTTCATGCTTAGCTCATTTTGCTTCTGGTTTTCCAAGAACGAAGTTAGTTCATCTCGGAGCTCAAATAGTCTTGCCAACGTGTTTCCTTTTGAGAGCCAGCGTACTTCTGTGTGAAATAGCAGTGTTTTGAGGTCAGTTCCTAAATCTTCACAAAGAATTTTAAACATTCGGGTATTTAGTGCACTGTTTTTTATGTAGTTCACGAGCAAAAACGAGCTCGCTCCTGGAGTTGGCTCGATGTTGCCCCAAAGAATGGTCTCACGCCCCCCCCCCCCCCCCCCCCGACCCGTCTTCACGCCCCCCAGTTTGGGAATCCATGCTCTAACACAACCAGAGCAACAATTGAACATCGATTGATGAAATTATGGGCTCTTTCCTGATCAGCTGAGTGAGCTAAATTATCTCCTGTTCAAGTGTTCACTGTAGGAAGATGAAATTTGATAAGGAAATTCCCTGAGACATTAAGTGTCGAATGAAATTTGAGGTTCCTGCCTGATCAGTTGAGTTAGCACGATGACCCGAAAACATAATCTATGAGTCCATGTTTTTCCAGGAAGTGAAAATCACTGAAAACTACGAGAAAAAATCGTCACCAAACTTTACCTACAGCTGGTTCCGGATGTCGAAAGAGTCTACTAACTAAATTTAAAGTATAAATCATTGACGAATGCCAATTATACTCAATGATTGATTGCATTAACTGCAAAAGCGAAGTCGTTTTGAAATTGAAATGAGACTGATGTATTCTGTACCATTATCAACTGCCACACTAAATCTTCGGGTTTCAATCTGAATATCGTGTGTTAGTAGGCATTTAATAATAATAATTTATGTACCATAACAATTTAGGTAAGTACATAAACCAGTGGAATTAATTTTTCAAGCATTTTAATTTCTCCCTTGATGGGAAAAACAAAAGATCATGAATATGTCTAGTAACTACTGCTTACCAGTAGGTACCTACTACTAAATTGTATACCAACCATGTTGCGCCTTCTTTTCACAAGATTATTCCATTATGGTTACAAAACAATATTAGTTTATAACTTAGAGTAATAAATCAGCATTCCTTGACACTACAATGGCTTAGAGGTCATGAGATGTGATAAAATGAGAGCATTCCAAAAAGTGTCGAACGATTTTCCTACTATGCAAACTATGGTAACTCATTGGTTGTATGTGAAAAATCAATAGAAATTCTACCTAGCCTTCACTTTTCGAGTTAATAATAATCTAAAGTGCCGGAGCGTTGCATTTTGAGTGGAGAAAAAAAAGTGTCGCGAAAAATTCCTTGACCCCCAGCCAAAAGACATATTTGTGTCAAAAACACATGGGAAAATCCATGATTATTGAAAAGAAGGTAATTGAACGGGATGAATGCCCCCAATCAGCGATTTCACTTGCCGATTCGGCCCAATAGGATGCTTTCTTCGTAATCGTTCGTTCCCTAAATCTTTTATATCCCGACACTGATTTCTATAGCTCTCGCTCAAATTAAATTAAACCCCCTAACTCATTTTTCCCTTCGAAAAAAGTACTGGGTGGATAAGTGATTCGGTAGAGGATAAGTGCTGTGGTATCTGATACTTAATAGCAGCATTTAAGAATGTGAAAACTCTCGACGACCAGAATAATGGAATGGGAAGGGAATATGTAGGTGGGATTTCGTCGTGAACTGGATCGAGGCCCATTGTTCCTGATAGGGAGCTAACAGTTAATTGTTATAATGGGATCGAACGAAGCGGGTTTAAGGGAGGGGGGCGCTTCCTGCAACGCTACTGAATGAGTCTGGTGGCGTTTTCTTTCCCGCATGGATATCCGATGTTTGTCGAGTTGAATTTCATTCGATGGCCTCGTTTGTGAAGGGCTATTTCTTCCTCACTACCCTAACTACCCCCTCCACTCCCTATCCCAACCGCAAATCCGAAATTCCCAAGGTTTGTTGTAAAAGAAAGATCGAACAAAACAAGACAGAGAATAACAATAATCTCGATAAAATGATGAGAATTATGGCCTGGGTAGCGTCGTCAAAATTTGTCACATGCACACATCTAGGTTTATTTACTTATTGAAATTATGGGCAAGCCCAATTCCAGATTATACAGAATATACATAATACAAATCAGAAACAATAACATAACACGGTTGTCTTCCAGAACACAGTACTAATCACAAGGAGTAAATCGTAGGAAAAAATAATAATTAAAGGGAGCTAAATATATTATTTCTGAAACGGGACAGCGGACTCGTGAAGAAATCCAAGTCGGAATAGTTTTCTAACAATAAGTTGACATTGCGGGGAATTCTAGAAAGCGGCCTATTGTATAGATAGTTGGTAGAATTTAATGTAGTTTTAAATAGTGTAGCTGAACGGGAATACAATTGGGGGGGGGGGGGGGGGGGGGGGGACTGAAAAGTTGATTTGTGCAAGGAGTAATGGGCAATCAATAGGCCCATTTATTAGCTTATACAGGAGAGAGACGTCTAACCATTTTCTTCGGTCCTCAAGCGAATGCAGATTGTAGGTCTCCAGTAGTGCATCGTAGTTAACCTCATCGAAAGGGATGTGCAATTTACTCGTATAAGCCACATAACGTAAAAACCGCTTCTGTATCCCGTTCCAACTGGGCTATATGAATTTCGTAGTGCAGAAACCACACTAATGACGCGTACTCGAGAACAGGAAGCACGAGGGATTTGTACAGAAGTACAAATGGTGCAATGGTACAAATGGTATGGTTTTTCACGGATTTGGTCTTAGAGTGGTCTGAAACGGACTAGTATCCGGGTATTGCTTCCAAGACTGCAAGGCAGCGGAAGCTTTGTTTTCACTTTCGAAATGAAAAAAAAATTTTTGCTCCAAAATCAAAATTTCCACTCGCATTTTGCGTTTCATAGCCTCCTGAACAAATTTGGTCCCGTGTCTGTCTGTCTGTCTGTCTGTCTGTCCGTCCGTCCGTCCGTCCACATGTCCTTGTAACAGCCATAACTTCCACAATTTTGATCCGATTCTAACCAAATTTTCAGGGATCGTGCGGGTTAAGCTCTAGATGGTCCCCTATCAACTTCATCATGATCGAATCAACGGTAGCTTCTGCGCAGGCGCTAACGTGAATTCCTGGTGACGGTCATAACTCGGTCAATGTTGAACGGATTTCGGTCAGATTTTCAGGGATGATGCGGGCAAGGTTTCTTGAGGTCCCGTATCACATTCTTCGCGATCATCAGCAGCGGTACGCTAGGCGCATGCGCGAAAGTGATGTTTTTGTTACGGTCACAGCTTAGTTTGGAGAATGAACTAATCGGGTGGTCCATCATGCTCAAAGTTGCCAAAAAATATCCCCAAGGATGTTTTAATCATGAATTTAGATCAAAATATTAATGAAATCCTGTAAATCAATTAAAAACTCCTTCAGTTTTGATCCGATTTAGACGAAATTTTCAGGGAACATGCGGACTACATCCTGGATGGTCCCATATTAAAATCAAAATTTTCCTTAATAATTTCATTTATTATATTATCAATTTCCCACCTTATTAATTCCCTGATGCCAGAACCGGTCGTTTCTAGTTTTCTGGAATTTAATGGTGACGTACTGTGAAGGTCACGAGGAAGCTCATGTGCCATTTCCTTGGCATTTTTTTTTTTTTTTTTTTTTTTTTTTTTTTTTTTGTTCTCATGCTTGGGTTGTCTCCCCCCTCCCCCTGGATCAATTCTAACAGGTGGTCCCGCTTATATACGAAGCCTTGCCTATGGCCTTAGCCATTATGAGCAAACCGAAGATACCTAGCCGGCATCTCCCGTTTCTCCGATTTCACATTTTTCAGAATAAGTAATTGAGTCAAGTCTTATTGGATTTGAAGACCACAAGGGAAAAGGGGGATGTGTCATTTTCGCAATTGTGCGATTGAGCATTGTTGAGCATTTTTTGTATGGAAAACGCCACTATTCTTCGCATATGGAATTTAAAATTTCAAAAAATATACCAACACGTTGTTCAAGTATTATAAAATGCAACTGTATACTCAAATTTCTACAATTAATTCGCTATTCGGGCCAGGAAGTCCCTAACACCGAAAGTCCCTGAAGGAAAAAGGGGGTACCTCAATGCATTACGGGTTTTCTCCATGGTATTCTCAGTCTGAAAAAGAGAGTGAACACAATATTTTCAGCCCCAAAATATAAATTTTATTTATAAAACATTCAAAACTTAGGAAAATACAATACTTTATTGTTGTTGAAAATGAATGTTTAGAAAATAAATGTTGTAATTTGTTTATTCGGGAATTCTGAAGCAGGGATAGTCGCCATATACGCTTCTTTGGCTAAGGTTTCTGTTCTTTGCTGGTTTTTTTAGGTCTGATTTTGCTGAAATATGCACTAGTTTCAGAAGAGCAAAACTGCATTACCAACTGTTGCAGATCATCATTTTTTTCCCTATTGATCGCAAGTGATTTCTTGTAGGCTCGATTTGGGAGGTGAAATTACACCCTGTATATATATATACGACGTTAAAACTTAGGATTGTGTTCTTTGATATATGAAACGGATTTGTAGGGGGTCCCCGACCCTTCAAACACTTTTAAAATTTTGAAGCCATCTAAATGGTTTATTTTTTCTTTGGAGATTCGCTAAAAGCAAGTGGAAAAGGAAGTGATGGGTTAACTACGTAATTAGTTGGCAAAAATTAGTAGTCCCCGTTAGGATTATAACTAGATTGATGTCACGTCATTACAAAAACCGCAGGTGCTATCATCGGACTGTAAAATTTCACGGAGAGCCAGCCATCCACCGCCGCTTGCTTCATTTCAGTTTCGGCACCACTGAGTCACAAAAACGAAAGGAAAAAGAAAATCAACCGTGAAAAACCAACGAAAACCCGTCGTTTCGTGTCGATCCGCCGAAGAGAGCGGGGAGATGGGATCCTCCAAGACCTGCTTGGCCGTGACATTGGTAAGAGCTGAGGGAAAGTTGTGTTACCGGCAGGTGACCGACCACGACTCGCTACACCTCGAGTTTCGTGGTCTCAACATTTGTGGTGGTTTTCTATAACAGGGAACGAGTACGGGTTTTTTTCCGGGAGGAGGCGGTGGTGATTGCCTTCTGAATCAGAACTAACTATATGTATAGAGAGTTGGAAGATAGCATTCTCATACTGTAAAAGAAAGCGATACTGGCAGAGTATCTATGGTTGCTGGAAACTGGGAAACTAGCAACAACAACAAAATCGGACCAACAGATGATGAGATATCGACGTTATGAGAAATTCATGTTTGCACATGTGCACAGCCTAAGGTGGATTCGACGGCATTGAAAATTATAGAGGACCGTCTAGGGGCTAACCCGCACAATCCCTGAAAATTTCATCGGAATCGGACTGAAACTTGGTATAGTTTTGGGCGTGACAAGTACAGACAGACACGGGACCAAAAGTTTCAGCAAGCTCTGAAACGCAAAAAGCAAGAGCAAATTTAGATTTAGGGGGAACCAAAATTTTTTTCGACTTCTATCAAGAACACAAAGTTTTCTTTGTTAGAGAGGAAGCAAAAATATAGATAGACATCTGAGGTTATATTTTTAAGCTATAAGAGATTTATTTTCTTCTGGCTTCTAACATTTTTAGTATAACTAAAGATATACAACTGAACTGAATACACAATAACTGAACTCACATTAGGAAGGACACAGCTTTTATAGTCCCAGATGGAGATTGGATCTCTTAGGTAGAGAGAAAGGAAAGGGGCTGGAGGTACAACCAATTAAGTGCAAGCAAAGTGAAGGGGATTGTAGCTAATCAGATTAAGTGGTCACCTTTTAGTCCATGAGCATGCAGCCTTCCTAGTATGGTCAACCG
Organism: Adelphocoris suturalis; assembly: GCA_030762985.1. NCBI lineage: Eukaryota > Metazoa > Arthropoda > Insecta > Hemiptera > Miridae > Adelphocoris > Adelphocoris suturalis. The sequence goes on from CM061049.1 coordinate 20,208,258, forward strand.
AGTACTATCTATTCCAATGGATAAAAAAAATTTACCAAAAGAAAAATCCATTATAAGCATAGCGGCTAGTAATGGATATGTAGGCAATCTCGTTGATCCCATATGGGATAAGGTTCTTAGGAAAAAGAGTAGAGATAAAGTTTCCAATCTGGCTAGGAAATATCTAACTTTAGAAGAAAAGCAATGGATAAGTATACTTACCTTATTATGGAAAATTTTCTGATAAAATTGGCAAAATTCTATCAACGAAAAGTTAAAAAGTGGGTTTTTTAAACTAGAAATAGTCTTAGAGCATTACTAGGATCCGTTAAGGACAAAATCAATGTCCACGATAAAAGTGGAGTTTATAAACTAAAATGTTCTTGTGTCTACAAATATTGCGGTCAAATTGGTAGGAAATTCATGGAATGAACAGTCGAGCATCAGGAGGATTTCAGGGAAAACAATGGTAAGTCGACATTTGCAAAACATCTTAAGGGATCCAAAATAGTTATAATTTTGATTTGACAGGTAGGAAGTTTGTAGAATTTCTTTATTTTTGTCCAAAAGGAGGTATGTTGAATGTACTTGAAAAATTCGAAAATATCAAAAGTGACAGGTCTGGTAAATGTTTAAATAAGGATGTCCCTCAATATATTTTACCACTGATAACTCCATTTCTATAAAGCTTGGACACATCCCTTCACACTGTTGAAACCATATTAATTTGTCCCCTCCTTTTACTTTATCTGATTAGCTATAATCCCCCTTCACTTTGCTTGCACTTGACTCATTGTACCTCCTGCCCCCTTCCCTTTCTCTCGACCAATGGGATTCAATCTCCCTTCACCTGTGACTATAAAAGTCATTTCTAATGTGCGTTCAGTTACTGTGTTAATGATGATGGCCTAACCGTCGAAATCGATTAAAAATTGTAACTCTTGTTTTTTCGTGGAAATAGACGTTTTTTTTCACTAACTTCCGTTTTGAAATGGGTTTCCACAACCCCGTCGCGAGTGATTTAGTTTGTTTTGCACAGTGGCTCTTGTTCAGAGCCAAATAAATATATTTCCTTTATTTTCCGGATGAATCTCCACGAAACTCTCTTATTGGCAATGAACAACTCCTCCTCCGCCGCCCGCACTCCCGTTTCCCCTTCAAAACAGGGAAAAAAATCTAGTAGGAGGGTAAAACACGATTCCCACGACTCTTTCTCTAATAAGGCGATCTCGCTCGTCTTAAAAGTTGGGACGGGGAACTGGGAGCCTTGAATGGGGGACCTGTGGGGCTGGTTGGTTGGTATCGGGCGGGTTTCACTGAGCCAGTGAGAAAGCTGATGAGCCGGGAAAGTGGAGGAAGAGGTCAGTGGAGCACGGCCGCGCCTCAACCTCCACCGCGAGACCAACGTTATCTATCCGCAGCGAAATATTTTCCTGTGAGTCTGTTATTAGACTGCATTTCGGTTAGTTGCTTGGGCACCGAAACGTCAGCCAAGCACCCTGGGTAATGTAGGTACAGCATCGCCCGAATTAATGAAATCAGTCACTCAAAAATCAAATTTCTGAGTTGGGTACGAATTCGGTACCTACCTACATACTTTTTTGAAAATTTGGTGTCCAATACAAGACTTATGAGGCCACAAAGAAAAAGCGACTAGATGTTCAACAGCACGTCCAAGATCCATCACCAGTGCCATCTAGATCCAATTCTTCTTCATATTCGCCCTCCGTAACAATTTTAGGCGTAAATCTGCTCTTGAACGCCAATTGAAGAATTAATTGGAAGTAGAAATAGATTGATTGTGAGGTTATCTTGTAGCAGGTTGTGTCGATGTTTTTCCAAAGCATTTTCTTCAAATTTCGTTCAATTTTTTTTCAATTTTTTACTAAATTTTTAGTCCTATGATGGCTATTAGTCCAAAAAAACACAGCAAATCCCTCACGTTGTCTCAACACACGTTCAAGGCCCAGAGATATATTGCCTCAGAGTGTCAGGTGTGTCAGAAAGCTGTGCATAACGTGTTGAAGTTGTGGAAGGAAACTGGATCTCTCAATTCTCGACGTGTTGAAAGGTGTGGTAGGACGAAAAAGACGTCTCCAACTTTCACACCCATTCCAAGCAAATCTTTCCTCAGACCAATAGAAGTGTTACTGCTATTGGTGTCACCTTTAGATCCTCAACAGCAGGGTGTCAGTTTTTGGAGACGTCCTCTTTGTCCTAACACACCTTCCACAACGTCGAGAATTGAGAGATCCAGTTTCCTTCCACAACTTCAACACGTTTTCTGATTCACCTGACACTGCAGCAATATTTCTCTGTGTCTTGAACGTGTGTTGAGACAACGTGAGAATTTTGCTGTATTTTTCTGGACTAGTATCCATTTTAGGAGTAAAAATTTAGTAAAAAAGTGAGAAAAATTGCAAAATAATTTGAAGTAAATTCTTTGGAAAAAATTGACACAAGCTGCAATCTATAAAATAACCTCACAATCAATGTATTTCTACTTCCGATTCTTCTTTGTGGCCTCATAAGTCTTGCAGTGGACACAAACTTCTCAAAAACTATAGGTACCGAATTTTTACTCAACTCAGAACTTTGATGTTTTGAGTGACTGATTCCAGTCTCTCTACAGATTACTGTAGCTTCCTCACGTATTGTTACATGGATCGAGAGGTTTAAAGCGATGCTGGATAAATGCGCTGGTTTTACGACTGAAAAGGGACAAATGCGCCGGTGGGTGTAGGGCGGAAGCGCCGCTGCTTATAGCAGCATCCTAATCACACAAACCTGCTCACATTTGTCCAAATAATCTATATTTTACTAATAGGATTGATTTATGATATTTTGGCTTGCTCACTACCGAAGGTAGAGAAGCTTTGTGTTCTTGATAGAAGTCGAAAAAAAAAGTTTCGTCCAAAATCAAAATTTCTACATGTTTTTTGCTCGAAGATCAATTTTGGTTCCTTGTCTTTCTTTCTGTCTGTCTGTCTGTGGTAAATCCTTGTCACGACTAAAACTATACCAAGTCTCAGTCCGCAGATGAAATTTTCAGGGATTGTGCGGGTCCTAGAGCGTCCCCTACAATTTTCAATGCCGTCGAAATAACAAAAGCCTGTACACATGCGCAGACGTGAATTTCTCATAACGTCGATTTTTCATCATCTGTATGTCCGATTTCACTCAAATTCTGTAGCCAGGTGGGTATATGCTCTAGAAAAACGTCCTATAAATTATATTGCGATTGGTGGACTAATAACCATTGCGCAAGCGCCAAACTAATATCGACTGACACAGGCAAAACTCCTAATCTAATGGAACGATTTTGATAATTTTGATGAGTTTAGGTACTTCTTTTCTTTTTTGTTAAACCAAGTGCGAAACATTCTGTATGTTATGGATACGAGGAAGCTATGTGCTGTACGCAGCTTGGCAGACTTGAGGCAATTTAAGGTTCAGTTGTTAATTTATTGATACATCCCCCTTCCCCCTCATAGTATGTTGTTTGGTGTCCCCTAGTGGATACCCACTACTTTCATAGCCTTCTGCAGTCTTGTAAATGGGATTTGCATACCGTGCCACGTCCGGTTTTGGGGGCCACCGGTTGAATCCTCATCGAAATCCGTGACGTCCAGTCTAGAAAGCGGCGTCAGTGACCATCGCCCATACCAACTTGCTAACCACAGGGCCGGCTCGAGGGGGTCGGGGATTGGAAACTACCGCAATCGGAGCGCTCGCCACCGGCTTTCAGACGTTATCACTACACCGGTACCTCCCTATCTTTCTCTCTTCACCTCAAACGCCCAGTCCATTCCGCAAAAATTGAGCGGAGGTCCATAATAAGACCTTTATTGACTACCATTTTACAAGTAGGCCTCATGAGCCCTTAGGCATTTAAAAATTAGAAATTATAACAATAAAGATTTTCTGGCCTAGAATAATAACAAAATGTAAAAATCATCATTTTATTACCTAATGAAAAGATTCACTAATCAACAAAAGATTTGAAGCAATAACTAGAACAAGTTGAAAAAATTATACATAAAAAATGAGGAAAGTGGAATTATATGAACGGAAGAAATGAATGAAACGAAATGTTGGAATTGGTGGATGGGGGGGTCGTCAAGTTAGGCATCATGAAGGAGGTTTGATGCAACACCAAAGTGCTGCTCAATGAGGCCACGGAGGAGTCTTGATATTAACCATATTGGATATTATTACACAAAAAGCTGCAAATTATTACACAAAGGCTTATTATAGGTACTTAGCTGTTGTATATAAGATAAGGTATTAATAGGTTCTGACTGTGTTGTTTTCTTACTACGAATTGTTGAAGAACCCTACCCTATTTTCTTCCTAGTAATGCTGAGCTAGAAAAATATTGAAAAATAAAAGGACAATTATTACGCAAAAAGGGTATTGATTTTGTTCCCGAGACTGCACGTTCAAAATCACCTACACAAGTATAGGGCTGTTCGTCATCTTCTGAGAAGGACTGAATTCAAAAGAGATAACATTGTAGAGATGCTGGTTGAACATTGGTTGGTTCTTGAGATATCTGAGAGGTCGAGAGGTAGTTGGGTACTTGACAAGGAACAGATGAGAAGTGGTCCACTCCAGGTTCCAGGTGAACAAATCGGTGGTGACGCTCTCGCAGTAGGAGCAGACTCGTTCAGATGGGCAATTCTCCACATTGTGTTTACTTGAAAAGCAGTTGATACATAATCCTGTAGATTCTGCAAATCTTCTCCGAGCTGAATTCGATTTTGCTAGGAACTTCATGCAGTGGTATGGAATGTGAGAACCCTTACAATGAAAGCAGGGGAAAGGAGGTGAATTTTGGAATTCAGAAAAGGTCTCAATATGTTGACATTTCTGTGAGGGGCATCATGAAGGAGGTTTGATGCACCAAATTGCTGCTCAATAAGGCCACGGAAGACGGACTTTTCAGAACCCGGACGACAACCAAGAATGAATTGCACGCCCTCTCACCAGTTACCCTCAAGGAATGACTCATCAAAAGAGGGATGACTCGCGGGGGGTGAGTCCCTTTTCATGGATATCGGCAGAGTTTAGTGGAAGTCCAAAAACTCGGAGAGCTGATTAAATGAAAAAAGCGCAGAGCGAATAAAGCGCACATATGTGCGAAGAAAGCGCACAAGGACCGATGTGACGTTTTAGGGTAGCTGGTCGGAGGTGAGTCATCAGTACGATAAACTTGTTCATTTTTCAAAACAGGTTCAGCAAACCTTCCGATTTGCTTTAGCTGTAAGCTGCTGATGCATTCTGTAGCGATTGGTCGCACTCGGTGCTGCTATTCAGAGGAGATAAGTTGAGACTGAAGCCTTCAGTTTGACTCCGTGGCTCCTGACACTGAAGATTTCTGATACAATTCGTCTAAAAGAAAAACCTTCCGCTTAGGTACTTGATTTAGCGTAACACAACCCTAAAGAACGCCCTAGAGTCCATATGTTAAACGAGTACAACGAACTCTTAACTTTCGATTCGGTATTAGATGGTAAGAATCTAATGTATAGAGAAACAAGCAGGGTAAACCTGTACACTTACATTCGAACGCTCGTTAAAATTGACGTCATCATCCTGGAGCTGTTTTTTCGCTTAAAAACGCACGAAAATAACTGAGATATGGTTGATTTTAAGCTCCGAACCGGCCTATCCTGAAGTTCTTTCACTTGGAAACGCATACACACAATAAAATTGCATGATGCCGGCTTTTTAGTTAGTAAAAAAGGGACAAAAAAACCATGGTCGGGAGCTGGAAAATGCATTAATTTGGCGCGCACTGGTGGTGTGGTCGCCAGGAAACAGGCGTATGAAAATCTCAATACGATGATGAAGACTCTTTTGGCCAATTCGTGTGCGTTTCGTGCTTTTGGGGGGCATCCCCATTATAATGTATGGTACATTGTAAACTTACCGTACACGTCGACTCGGTATGTTGCTGCCGCCACTTCTCCGCTGCTGCTACTCTTAATCGACTATAGTAAGTATTTTAATCGGCTACTTATTATTATAGTAAGTATTATATAAGGTTGGTATATGGAGCAGTACTTGTGAAATAATAAATGCGGTAATATTTTTAGTTGTTATTGCATGAACCAATCAACGTAAATCCATGTACATTCAAGTTTAGATCTCTTTGCAGAATTAACAAAAGCTGACCAACCCTACTAATTATAAAAGATCAGTATATAAAAAAAATGTTTCTAGTTGGCTTATCTCTCAGGGACATTCAATTTGTGAAAACATATTTAAAAGCATTTATATTGAGTAATCTTCGGAGTCAATGATCTGTTATAAGTTAAATGAGGTTTTTTGAGGTTTTTTGTGCGCAGTCTATAGGAAGGATTCTTTTTAGTGTGTAAGAAGTTACAAGTTCACAACGCCTATCCATGTAAAAATCGGGAGTTTACTCCCCCACACAGCACGGAACAATGTTCTACGGTGTGGGGAAATTCTAGACATTTAAGTGGATCTGATCATTCAAATAGTGTTTTACACTTCTTTTTTCTTCTGTACTCATTGCCACAAATGTATTCTTGTAATGTTGGAGGAATAAATTTCATTTTCATTTCATTTTTCATTTAATCCTTTGACATTCAGGACATGTGGACGTTCTTCATACTCGCGTGCATGCTCAATCCATGGGTCGTCGTTCATTTCCAAATCTTGAATGTCTGCTGTTCGTTATAGTGAAATCCAGCACTGCACAGGTCGTCAACTAGATGGTGAAGTACTTTGGGCCATCTTCTAAAAGTTGCATACCACCAGTTCGCGTCAAATTAATGCATTTTTCAGCTCCCTACCATGGTTTTTTGTTCCTTTTTTACTAGGTAACTAAAAAGCAGGCATCATGTAATTTTACTGTTTGTGTAAAATTACATCACACGTTTCTAAGCAAAAAAGCTTCAGGATAAGCTGGTTTGGAGCTTAAAATCAACCATATCTCAGTTATTTTCGTGCGTTTTTATGCGAAAAAACAGCTCTAGGATGATGACGTCAATTTTAATGAGCGGTCGAATGTAAGTGTGCAGGTTTACCCTACTGTCATCACTCAATACAATAGCTCAGGTACAAGATTGCAAATTTTAATAATTTCTGCCTCCCTTCATATATGAAGAATTTTCTTTCGTTTGGACCATCTGCGGACTGTGCGTTTGGGGAAAGCCAACTACTTCTCCTACCCTATCCTTCAAAACCTCATTTCGTGTTGCGGGCGGAAAGTTGTAGACTCTGCCCATGAGAATTAGGACGCTTCATTCCATCGAGTCCTTCAAAAAGCATACATTAGCCCACTTCAATAGCCAAATTTCCTAATTATATGTGTCTAGTTATGCGCATGTATTGTATATATATATATATATATATATATATATTAGGGATGAGTCGATTCCCGATACCGATTCTCGATACCACCGATTCTTAGGCACCGGCGATGGGCGTTTTATTACACTACGGTACTATTGCAACCATCTAACAACGAAGTATGCTTAACATGTTTTATTCAGAAAGAAATCAATCCTAGGCAATAAAAGTTGCCTATTATTAATTGATACTTGATAGATAACAAAAAAATATCAAATTTTGTATTTGCACAAATCATATTACTAAAGCCATGAATAAAAATGAAAATATAAATCTGAAATTTAGAATTTGTAATAAGAATCAATCTTTAAAATTTATTTAATTTTAATAAGTAACTAAAGCATTAAAGCTTCATTGGAACAAGAACAAAAGAACAAAATTAGCTGTAACATATCTGTGTGTGCCTCCTTCTACTGGTTTTAGCGAGAGACTTTTTAGTACGGCAGGAAACATCTGCGACCAGAAGAGAAATCGTCTAGACCCAGACAGAATTAAAATGTTGGTCTTTTTAAACAAAAACCTTAAGTAGAACAGATGGAGAATAAAGGTTTATTATCCATGCTTTGTTTTTATTTAAAAATTACCTCATTTGCAAATATATTGGGATCAATTTTTTGTAAGTAAGTATAAGTTATATGTTGTACAAAAAATTTTGAATATATTACTAGTTCAAGAGGAATTTTTGTTTTTCACCTACAGGTAAGTTAGGTATTATGCGCCGATGGTATCGGTATCGAGAATCGGGAATCGATTTTTTAGGTATCGGTATCGGGAATCGATAAATTTTGGTATCGACTCATCTCTAATATATATATATATACTCGTATATATATATCTTCTATTCTTTTCCCTTTTCGTTTTTCTTTCCTCATTTCCTTCTGTTTCTTATCTATCTTTAATCCGTACCTATTCATAATTTCCTTAGGAGGAGGCCGGACGGACGACAACTGTCCCCAGCCCTATCTAAATCAATGTTGATCCTCCCGACTCTATAACACCCTTAGTTCTAAACCGTTTTTTTTTTTCCGCTTCCGAGTCTTTTTAAGGTAGCGGAAGCATTGTTTTCACTTTCGGGAGAAAAAAATTCTGAACAACTTTGGTTCCGTGTCTGTCTTTCTGGTGTGTGTATGTGTCTGTCTGTCTGTCGTGTGGCCGCAAATCCTTGTAACAAGCTTATTTTCCACAATTTTCATCCGATTTGGATGAAAATTTCCAGGAGATGTGCGGGCTAGGGGGTAGATAGACGGTCCCCTATCAGTTTCATCGTTCTTGACTCAATACCTCACTTTGCGCATGCGCAAACGTAAATTTTACCAAGCATCATTTTCTCACGATTTAGTCGTCCGATTTCGCTCAACTTTGGATGATATTCGGGGGATGACAATGTGATTTAAACATGGCAGTATCATTAATAGCTACTGGGCATGTGCCAATATGAAATCCTTGTAACAAGCTTATTTTCCACAGTTTACATCCGATCCTCTGACACTGACCCCTGTCAGTTTCATTGCTGCAAATCAATTCTTCATTCTGCGCATGCGCAAAGGTAAATTCCATTATGCTCCATTTGTTCACGCCCTAGTCGTCCGATCTCGCTCAAATTTGGATGATAGTTGGGGGAGGTCGCGTTAAGGTGCGCGCGTGACTTCAAATCACCTGAGGCAATCGCTTCGCTTTATAAATCTCTAGTTCGCCCTATTATGGAGTATGCGAGTCCCATATGGTCTCCGTTTTATGAGGAATACAAAGATCGTTGGGAGCGTGTACAGCACAAGTTTTTTAGGTTCCTCTGCTACAAGCTGAGAGTTCCGGCTGGCCAAGATCAGTTTGCCACTCTAGCTGCAAGGTACAATCTACCTGAGCTGTGGGACAGGAGTGTCATGGCGGATGTCTCATTTTTCCACAAACTTAATGGTGGGATTCAGTGCCCATCCCTTCTCTCAAGAGTGAATATCCACGTTCCTAGCTACACTACCCGTTCCAACTCATTGTTTTATGTACCATTTGCTGCCTACAATTACCAACTGCAAAGGCCTATGTATCGGATACCTCGTGAAACTAATGCTATCCTCTAGTCTGTGGATTTTGACTTTTTCTTCCATGGTTTTCCGCATCTCAAGAAGAGCCTAGACTCTTACCTCCATTCGCAGTGACGTGTATTTTGTGTCAGTGTTTGTAGCTTTGTAAATTAGTTATGAATTGCATTTGATGTATACAAATGATGCATATATGCATTTTTCCATTCTGTATTTTTTCATTTCATTCCAAGTTTGAAGTTTTTTTTTTTCCTTATGTAGGTACTTTGTCATTAGCGAAAGCCGTGCTTATTAATAAATAAATAAATAAACAGATAATGAGAAATCGACGTTATGAGAAATTCACATTTGTGCATAAGCACAGGCTGCTGTTGATTCGACGGCATTGATAACAATTATATGGGACCGTCTAGAAGGTAACCCGTACAATCCCTGAAAATATCTCCGGAATCGGACTGAAACTGGGTGTAGTTTTTGGTATGACAACGATTTACCACACACAGACACAGGCAGACAGACATGGAACCAAAATTGATCAGCAAGCTCTGAAACGCCAAAAGCAAGTGGAAATTTTCATTTTGGAGGGCAAAAATGTTTTCGACTTCAATCGCGAACACAATGCTTCTCTACCTACGATGGTGGGGAAGCAAAATATCTAAGAAGAACTTTCGATAAGAAATGAAGTCTAGAATCGATTCCTTGAGTTTGTCCTTTTGTACTATATCCTGTATCTTTTTGTATCCTGTTGTCCTATTCTACCCTGTATTTGTCCTACTGTAGACACCCTGTATAAGGAGATGTGCCCTCGGACCTTCCACGACCTTGACCTTTCCCAAAAGAAAGCTCACGCTCGGGGGCGTGCCTCGTTAGCATCCTGGATTCCTGACCCACAGACACACATCCGACACCACACTTCACTTTCTTCCTTTGTGCTCCGTAACATTTTCGTCTGAACCTACACAATAAAACACAACTCCGTGCGCGTCATTCGCAAAATGCAAAACCCATTATCGTCGAAGAAAATCCCGCTTTATACCTTTACTCGAGCTCTTTTATCAAACGTGGAAGAAAGGCGGGAAGCCATCAGGTTAACGACCGATTTTCACGCGTGTTACTCCGACGGAGTTAATTATTACCCGACGCTTCCCGACCTCGATTTTCGCAGACGGTAAATAAATGGACCGGAGAACCACAGCAAATTAAGTTAACGTTATTACGAAGACCGCGGCTGAGAACCCGTCTGTTACATTTTTGATATTTTACAGAAGAGCCAAAAAACGATTGAGAAACCTTTCGATCCGAAAATCGGTGGCTCTAATAACATAGACTTCTTCTCGACAATTACATTTCAATCAAAAAAAAAAAAAAAAAAAAACAAAAAAAAAAAAAAACGGTAAAACATTACAGAGATGTCTTGATATTAACCATATTGATTACACAATGGCTTATGGATATAAGTGCTGCAAATTATTACACAAAGGCTTATTATAGGTACTTGGCTGTGATGTATAAGAAAAGTTTTTAATAGGTTCTGACTGTGTTGTTTTCTTACTACGAATTTTTGAAGGACCCTACCCTAATTTCTTCCCAGCAATGCTGAGCTAGAAAAATATTGAAAAATAAAAGGACAATTATTACGCTAAAAGAAATTGATTTTGTTCCCGAGACTGCACGTTCAAAATCACCTACACAGGTATAGGGCTGTTCGTCATCTTCTGAGCAAGACTGAATTCGAGAGGGATAACATTGTTGAGATGCTGGTTGAACATTGGTTGGTTCTTGAGATATCTGAGAGGTCGAGAGGTAGTTGGGTACTTGACAAGGAACATATGAGAAGTGGTCCACTCCAGGTTCCAGGTGAAAAAATCGGTGATGACGCTTCTCGCAGTAGGAGCAGACTTGTTGAGATGGGCTATTCTCCATATTGTGTTTACTTGAAAAGCAGTTGATACTTAACCCTGTAGATTCTACAAAAATCTTCTACGGGCTGAATTTGATTTTGCTAGGAACTTCTTGCAATGGTACAGAATAACCCTTACAATAAAAGCAGGGGAAAGGAGGTGCATTTTGGAAGCGAGAAAAGGTCTCAATAGGTTGACATTTCTGAGTTGGAGCTGTAGGATAATGAGGTGATTTTTTGAATAAAGAATGTAATTTGATGTCTTTGGATGGTGACAGTCGAGTACGAAGCAGTTCAACTTGTTTTCGAACAAAATCTATAAGTTGAACATGATATGGAAGTTCGGTCTGTCGAGAGGTAACCTTAGTGTAGAAATAATCTTGTAACTCTGAAGGCAAGTTGGAATGAAGATGATCAAACAACACGAAACTAGTCAAATTCTCAACAGGAAGGTTCAGCATGGCTGCGGTTAAATTTTCAGCATCAACTAGAAATCATAAACTGAAAAGTGGAGAAAGTGTGTATTTGATTTCAACTTATTCTGTTGGCTGGCATGATCGTATGTGCGAACTTCCGTAAATTATCTTATTGTAAAATGTTAAATTGTTTTGAAATTTGTGGTTTTTGAGTACAAAGAAATTGTAAACTATTAATTTTATGGCAAACACGTTTTTTAAATAATTATCTACTATTCAAAAAGAGATTTTGGGTTTTTATCGATTTTTAAGCAAATTTTAATAAAATTTAGGTAAATTTTTCAGCATAATTTTGTACATTAATGTTTGAATAATCTATTTTATAGTTAATATACCTACTTTATTTGAGCATCATTCTGCTAAAAATGAAAATTTAACGGTTTATAGCCATTTTACCCAGGACTGCTGGGTAAAAATGACAATGGCACAAGCCTTATGTCACAAGGTGCTATGTGGATACCATAAATTGCCCGTAGCGGAGCACAGGTACACAGCTAGTCATACATATTTCTTAGCTACATGTGCTAACTACTTCTCTATTTCCCGATTTACATTTTGTAAACTAAAAATGATAAAATATTCTACAATAGTGTACTTCCACCACATTCTAACCTTAGGTGCATGCAATGAAATATCCACATGAATAACTTTGATGTCCTGGAGAGGCCAAGCAGGGGAAACCGATCGACATTTAAATAAAACACATTTTGATGTATCTGGTAGTGTTTACTGATTTACGATTCGTTTTCCTTATTTTGAAGAATATTCAATTTATGAGACAATTCGTAGTTTTAAAATTCTGCAAATCGTTACACAAAGGTAGCCTTTTACGCAGAACCCCTGTCTATAAATTATCGAACGAAGTCTATTACACATTATTCAAATGTAACTGCATCTAGGCGTAGACCCCTACCGAGGAGACTTTAATTATATCATTTGAAACACTCCACTTGCATGGTTTATTTAACAAGAGCTGATTTGCCAACTAAAAACTAATGAAGTAAAATGTATCACCTACCTACGCTTCACAAGTTCATCTATTGGTGACAAAAGTTATAACAAACTTGATTTCGTCAAATGAGAATTCTATTCAAATTATACAGCTGTTACGATCGTAGTATATGAGGATTTTTACCAAGTTCCACCAGTTACGACTTTGTTTTTTTCCTGTCAAAGTTATAGCCCTTAGGGAAAGCAAACCTATTTCATTCGATTCTTTGGGATTTTATCTATGAATAATTACACCCATAAAATATCACTGTTAGGTACCAAGACAATATGATGTACATATGATAAAGCGTAAAGCGTTAACATCCAGGAAAAAACATTTTTGAAAATTTAATTTTTTTAAATTTTGAATCCATTGCAACAGTTTTATTTTTGAGGAAATTCGCTAAAAATTAGCAAGGGGTTGCTCCTACTACATTTGGTATGACTAGGGGGAGGAGGTGAACATTGGGAAACACCCGCCAGGGGGTGAACATCGGCAGAGGGTGAGTGGGATGGGTGAGACGAAGTGGTGAGAAGGGGCGGGGGGGCATCGAAATCGATTCATTTTGAAGTTGGCGCCCGATTCCCACCCCTACGTGGAAGGGGTTGTTCACCCCCGCCCCCGCGCTTGAGCAGACAACAAACAAAATGCGTCCGCTGGGCCCGAACTGTTAAACGTCACCGTCGCGGAAGGGGGCCCGAATATCCGTCATCCCCCGGCCACATCCGCAAAGCTTCTCACCCCCCTCAACCTTTTCTGAACGACCTACGAAAAAATGGTGAGTTTCTATTTTACCTTTAACCGTAAGCCACTCGTCCACAATACTCACCCCCTGCTTACTTTATACCCTTGAAAGCCGTCAGCAGCTGCGACCGAAGCCAGGGGCTATTGTTACAGGGGGATGGCGCCAGGGGTGTGAGGTGTATCACCCCCGACCACCATGACGCCATCACAACCTTCCTTTTCATTCCGTTATCTATCTCTTGGCGCACTATGCTACCTCGTTTTCATCCCTTGAAAACTACCCCTATCGCTAAACTCACCCCTAAATTCATCCGCAACATTTTCTTCGTCTTTCTTACACCCGTACAGCCTTTCCCTCCTTCAATCAATATTATTACCCCGACCTAAACTTTTCCATTGGCCCCTTTTTAATTAGTATCGACCAAAGACTGAAAACACCACATTTATTATAATATTCATAATATTGTATTTCAAAATCTACCCCAGAACAGAATCTCGAAAAAATAATTTCCAGGATTATATTTCCCCCACTCCTCCCGATGTCGGGGCTTCGAACTAATTGACACTGATCAATAAATACTTTGTCGGCATGATCAATCAAAAATGGTGTCCCCTTCACAGCTTTCTCACTCTCCCTCTCCTGAGCGAGCCCCGAAAATGTTTTCCACGATTTTCCATCCCTTTCGTCCCACGGATTTTGCAAGTCATATCACCGATTCTTCCCGTGAATCGTTGTGTTTTTCGCTGTTGGATTCGAAAACTAATTAATCTATCACAAATAATACATTATTTCTATCACGATCCCGAGGGCCAGAGGAAATTGGTGGAATCTGCTTGAAAATATCCCCTACCTACAACCCTTTTGAAACACTCGATCTTACCTCGCATTTAAAGAGTAGAAGAAATTAGTGCCTTTCTGTTACTTCTGGTGAAGAGAGTTCTTCAATATAAAAAAGCTCCATCATGCAGCATGATCATAAGAGCGAATTTCCTTCCATAATCATATTTAAATTATTTTATTATCATTAATATATCTCTCACACACACGCACACACACACGCACACAGACACACACACACACACACACACACACACACACACACACACACACACACACACACATATATATATATATATATATATATATATTTGAATGCGAGCCCTTTGATTTAATGGCAGTTAAAATTAAAATTGTTAACTAGGACTCTATGTATTTTATGGCAAAAAACTTATTCCAAATAACATTTTGCTATTCAAACAAAGATTTTGAATTTTTAGGAGTGTTCATCTATCTTTTAACGCATATTAATGAAATTTAAGTAGGTACCTAGCCTACATACATGTTTCAGAATAATTGCTTCTAGTTCTTAGTTGCTAAATTTTATTTGAGTAATATTTGGCAAAAATAAAATTAAAATAAATAAATAAATTCGAGGACTAAATCGAGGATCTAGGTATTACCTAGATCAACCAACTTTACGACGGTGACCCTTTATCCGCATAGAGAAGACATAGTAGGTTTCTATGTATTGATGACGTACATCTCTTCTCAATGGATTTATGAGATATCGGATCGCACGATTTCATCACGGCATTAGTTGAACAGTTTGATTCACGTATTTGTACTATTTCGGGTTCGTTTTTTATATGTGCCGCGTATCGTCGTTCAAGAATAACGGGGTTTAGTTAAACTAGGAAAGTTGGAAAAGGATAGTGTGAGGTATGTATTCACCTACTTCTTCGAATCGAACTTACATGAAGGTACCCCCCATACCTCAGGCTAATTTGCTGAATTAGTTGGGGAAGAATTCATTCACATCATCATAGTTGCTAATTCCGCATGACGCTTTCTGTATGATGACTTGAGACATTCCAATAAAATTATTTAGTAAATCCGCTACTTTGATTTGATGTGGAAAACTTTGAACCTGAGGTAAACAGAGATCGGCAATACCTACTACCTAATATTGCAACCTAACATTTACGGAAGCTATCACCGAATCAAGTTATCTATATTCATTGAATCCATGGAACCACCTACAAATAAAATGCTGAGAATCTGAGAATAAAATTGGTCGATTCGTTTTTCAGGTGTCGGCTTTTGTGGAATTCCGAAATGCACGTCGAGTGCTTTCAACTCGAGGAGAATGAAACGTTTAGAAGCCCTCAACTTTAGATAAACCATAAAATAAAGTTCAGTAGCTCAATAGAATTGATATTTTTTGAAGTCTCATGCTTAACAAGGAATCGCGTAAAATTTCTTGAAACGCCTGCCTTTTTCTTGCGATATACGAGTCCTATTTCGCTCAACAATTGTATATTATTTCACTGGATTAACATTGACCACCGTACAAGTTAGCTTCGATGAAATTCTCAGACGCTGGTTTTAAGTTGATTGCTTCCGAGTGGCCACATCCGCAAAGTAAAACCTAGGCCACATAATCGAAAATACGTAAACACCTACTCCGACAACCGCATCAGCCCAATCAAAACTTCAGCATTTGACATTTTTAGATCGAACGAATTGCTGTCGAATACATACAATAAACTTTAAAATGTTATTCGGAGCATTGACATCACCATCGGCTCTTTTCATGCATTAAATAAAAGTCCTTTACAAAATTGCTCTTGTTTTCCGAGTCCTGGACATTCAACGGATCCCCTGTGGAGATAGTGGGGTCATTGGTACAGTTATCTTGAAGTGACTCTAATCTCTGGGATGTGATTTGGACTTACATTCAGTCGAAACAAGTATCATTAACAAGCTAGTTAGGTACTTCCATCAATTTTACCGAACTTTTATAATGTATCCTTTTTCTCCATGCTGTGGTGCAAGAGAACGTTACCCTGGGGTCATACGTACACATTGCAAAGGTTCGTTAAAATGACGAACTTTTGCCTCATTCTGGAGCGCACTCCTCCGAAAAATCGCAATCTTTCTTTTGGCTAACAGGTACCCCCGTTAATTTGAACTCCCCTTAGTGTGATCGCAATCGTGAAAGTTCGGTGAGAAGTATGGATCATAAAATACTTTCTTTTGAGTAAGTTCAGAAGGAGAAAAATTACATCAAAATTTTAAAAATAGACTTGTTTCATTTTCCTCTCAATGCTTCGACTCTGGTTCACCAAAGTTCATTGAGTGCTAAGGGGATGTTTACTGCCTGGTGTTAGGAAATTGAAATCTTCTTGGGACATTCGCTGCGAACTCTTACCCTGCAGCCTGCATGCACTCTCACCCCGAGCAACTGTATGTACAGTTCTCTGCTAAAAAGACCTCAAATAGGTACCCCCCAATGCAAAATTCGAAGATTTCCTAGCATCTGTCCAATCCATTTTATGCTGTAATGCTCAGGTGTTGGGGTTTCAACAATACAAAGCTCAAAGTAGGTACTTCATTAAGCGGATTTTCATCTTTCCCGCCATGCTCCGGTCTATTGTACACTTGAAAGCAGGAGTTTAAACCTCTGTATCTCATTACCCGTCCCCTTCATTATAAGTACCTGCAGCAAGCATACCCACGCAGGTTGGCTGAGAAGATGGCCATACTAGGTGTTTGAAATGAGTGTCTCCATGATTTATGTGAGCAATTCGTGTGGATTCGGGTCTACCCTGGGCATCTCATTTTAGCACGGTGGTGCACGGTGGTCAATCTTCAGAAAAACATCAAGATGCCTTGGATGGCGAACACCAGAGCTGATGCGATTACCTTTCGGGAATGGTCGTCTTCCGGTTCTTGGAGGGAGGAGTGTAGACATGATAGCGAAGACCCATCAATGTTCGTGCTCAGTGGGTATACAATACAGGGTTCGTAGTGACTTTTCAAGATTTGGAATTAGGCCACCCTTGTCAGATCATAAAGACGACTTGAGCCAAACCGTATTGAATGGTAGTATGAAGTAACGGGTGAACATAATACATTTTTAGAAAACTTTACTAAAAAGACCTTTCTGTCCTTTTTGGTTGATTACCTGTTTTAAAGCACTTCCCTGAAGAAGTCCCATTTCCTGGGAGAAACATTGGAGGAAAAAAACAAATTTAAAAACGCTGCAAATTATTTCACAAAGGTTTATTATTTTTTCAATTGAGTATGATCATAGTTTTAGTTGGCTAGCATACGTCATAAGGCCCATCCAGACTCCTCGGCGTGTCCTATTTCGAGTTGCCACAACCTATACTTCTATAATTATATACGCATGTTTATATTTCTCGATTTGAGCTCCTATCTATTCAAATAGTTATTGCCTTAATAATATCATTATCTAAGTACGTACGAAAAGTCGAGAGGATATGTTATTAAATATGAGTAGGAAAAGCTTTGGTATTAACACACAAATATGACCTTGAAAAAAATATATATTCATGCCTCGAAGGAACGCCGGCGCCGTACCCACCACAAGGTGCCGCGGCGCCGGCGCCTCCTCTCACTCCACCCCCCCGCTCACCCCCCTCACCACCCACCGTGACCCCCCTGCCAAGCGTGCCAGGCGTGCGCGCGTGGAAAAAGATTCTTTTCCGCCCGTTTTTGGCCCATAGCATCTATGCGAGTAAAGCGATCGGGATGGTTAAACGTTAGGACCAACTAGACCCCAAATGGAGTCTATGTGCGAAAGAACGGGTTTTTTAAGTCAATTCTTAGGCCTTTTATGGCCCGGACGGCGGACGGCGAACGGCGAACGGCGGACGGACATTTCAAATTTGGATTCTACGCACCTTGAAACGTAAAGTGACAAAGTTTGAGGGGGGGTTATAAAAATTTTTTGCTACACGATCACATAGGCTTATTATTGGAAATAATAAACCAAAAGTAACAGAAATATTTTTCGGGTGTCATTTGTAGATATCATCCAGAAGAATCGAATGAAACTACCAAGCTTTACGTTGAACCGTTCGCTCTCCTTAAAGGCTAGAACATTGTCAGGGAAAAAAATCAAAAACTTGACAGCGAATCATATTTGGTGGAACATAGGTAGTTGAAATCGCCTCATTAACTTCGGCGATCGTATGAAATTCTCTCTTCTTAAAATCGAGTTTATTATAACTTTTGTCGCCTATAGGTGGAAATGTGAAGCCCAGGCAGGTGATTTTATCTTATCTCAGTAATTTCCAGTTAGTTGGTATTAGGTCAGTGTCAGTTTAGATCAGAGGGACTCATCAATTAATTGCTTTAATTTTATCTTGGTAGGTTCCATTCTCTTGCCGATACATCTACTGACACAGATGATGCACATGCGCCCACTCTTATCGGCATTATATCATCCGTCAAATGAGGATTAGAGGGCACTAATAAGGAAGAGGAGCAGATAAAAAATTGAGAAGCATAATTATAGTTTTAACCCCGCACCTTGCACCCTTTTTCATTTTCATTACCTTTTCCTTGCCCTCCGGTTTATTTTATTATTAATGAAATGTCTTCTACAACCAATACGGCTTTTACAAATCTTCCGCTAACATCATGCTTTGGTACACCGGCTAGTAATAAAATACGACCAATACCTATGTCATAAGTAGGTATATTCTCATCTTCGCCTTCTAATCCGTGTACTACACACAACTTTTGAAAATGCTGAATTTGTAAGCAAATATCACACATCATAAATATATATACCTACAATGCAGACTTTATTGCTATTTTCTAGGACTAAAAAAAAGCAAGGAAAGCAATCACGATGAATTTCTCACCTTTCGGGAACCACTTCGCGACGGCGATCCCCACGATCCACCAGTTTGCGGCGAAATTCACCCACGAGGGGACGACGACGACGGGCGTCGCGACGCAGACGACGCCGATCAACGAGGAGCCGATGGTCACCTCTTCCAATCGCTATGGCAACCACTTTACCCAGCAAGTTGCTCCCGTCAAATATCAAAGGTATTTTTTGAGTCAAATTTAAAATATGAAGACGAGGTACAGAAATAAAAGTAAAATAAGACCTAGGTACCAACCGTTTATTGGCAAAAAAGAAAAATTTGAATACATTAATAAGATCGAAATGAACAATAGCCCAACGACAAAAATTTCAGAATGAACTTGAGATAGCCGGTGGAATGGTCATAAAAGTAGATATCAAATTTTGATTTTTTTTGAAGATAACAAATGTTATCTTGCATTTGCATGTTTATTGGTTTAATTTACTAGTATTGGTGTAATTTACATTATTTTTTCAGTGAATACATGCATTACAAAGATGGTTTTGCTATATTTTTAATATGACCGTAACTATAGTTGTCCAGTCACTTTGAGGAAACTAGACTGCTGAGTCCATCCACCTGAATTTGAATGCAGGTCCGATATCAAATCCCGGACAATAGGGGTGAGGATAGGCTGAACCAGCCTACGCCCGAGTAGCTGGAAGGAGGACAATGTCTTTTCTGGCTATACCATGAGTAGACGTTTTCCTTTCCCATTGTATTGTAGTGAGTTCAGCTCCAGGACTTATGACGTCAAGTCAGCAAGCCGTCACTACGTGCCGGAGTGCAGTCACTCTGAATGCCTATCATATGAAAGCTCCTCCTAACCTAGTGGTCATCCATTCTCAACAGATGCTATGCAGCTGAGTCCACCCAGAAGCATTCAAACATAGATCCAAGATACGACCCCCGACATGAAATGGGCCAATCCCAAAAGTAGATGGGAGGAGAAAGAGAGAGAGAGAGAGAGAGAGAGAGAGAGAGAGAGAGAGAGAGAGAGAGAGAGAGAGAGAGAGAGAGAGAGAGAGAGAGAGAGAGAGAGAGAGAGAGAGAGAGAGAGAGAGAGAGAGAGAGAGAGAGAGAGAGAGAGAGAGAGAGAGAGAGAGAGAGAGAGAGAGAGAGAGAGAGATTTACACAACAGAGAAACACCAACAGACAATTTTTGAATTGCATTCAATCACATTAATCAATTATGTAAGTCAGACCAGATCATTGAGGTAGAAAAGGGCTCAGCACACAGTCCTGCTTTCAGCCCCTGACGACCCCAAACCGCAGCTTCTCCTGTACCATACATTTTCGACAAAATATTCAGGAACTTTCGACTTACTCCCATATTATTGAGCTAGATGCGAAGAGAGGACAATGCCTTTTCTGGCAATGCCATCATTAAGTTTTTCCCTTCCCCATTTCATTGTGAGTTCACTGCCAGATCCCAAGACATCAAGTCAGTCAGCTGTCACTACATTCCGGGGTGCACTCATCCTGAATGTTGACCATATGAAGGCTCCTCTTGATAGGTCCAGGTGGAAATCTAATGTTCCAGTATCCTGTAAGGCAAGCCTGCCTGTGTCAGTTCTGTTAATGACATCATGTACTATACCGCGCCAAGTAATTTTTGCAACAATTACCATTATCTAGTAAAGTTGTGTGTCTGCTAGCTGTGCATTTGCTTGGAGTAGAGCGTCAATTTCATATTTCCTCATTCTAGCCCCACTAATATCCGCAATTGATCTCTTTTCCAAATGAGAGACAACTGAAATATCAAAATGCCCCATCTAGTAATATACCCCTTATGGTGGTCGAATAAGTCTCCACGATTCCAGGTTAAAATAAGGTTCCAGCCTTCTATAGTGAGGAATCAAAAATAAGCACTCCAAAACCACTATGATATTCTCAAAACCACACTTGTTTACAATTAGTGCGCTTTTGGCGCATTTTCCTTGCAGAATGTCGATTAACGGGTGTTTTCACTCAAAAATTAAAGTTCACATAAAGTCCGATTCTGCAACATAAAAAATGGTGGTCTCTATTTTTTCAAGTTAGAGTGCATTACGCATGCGCATTAATGTAATAATGCATTATTCAAATTTTATGGGGAAAATCCACCTAAAAGCAGTGATGATTCGATTTTGTTTTTCCGACAATGAAGAAAATATGATACATATTAAGAAGGTAAGCACAGTGTTTGGTCTTTTGTGCCACAGGGATAGCAGTACGCAAATCACAGAAAATATGATACCAACTGCATCTCCTACTCACAAGTATCAGAATGACCACTTCAGCCCATTGCTGGGCTATAATCAGAATGAGAAGCGCTACGATGAAGCAAATATGCAGACAGAAGACATATGCAATCTAGTCAAAAGGGAAGAGAAACAAGAGAATGGTAAGCTATTCTAAAGCAATACTTGCATTCTAAAATGGATATTTCACATTGACAGTATTAGCAAGCAATCCTGTGATTTTATTCTACCATGGGAATCTTACATATTGATATTTAGTATGTTTCGCAGGAAATGGAGGATATCCACCCACGTCAGCCCCAGGAATGCCACCATCCTGGCAGAGTATTGCAACGCCAGGGTCTACTGTGGCAGATTATCTGTCCCACTTGCCTGCTTCTACTCTACCTATATCACTTCACCATTTTCTAAAGGTACCTAATATCAGCCATTTCTGCAATCTTTAGCTAAACTAACTTATCAGAGGCTAATCTGGTGAATCAACTCAGAATCAATAAGATTAATTGATTGATTGGGGGTGTAAACAAACTTTATACTGAAAAGAACTTCGATATTATTGGGGCTGAATTCCAATTCATCGAAGGAAATACCCAACAACCACCACCAACAAACAACAACAATATACCACCAGTTGAAGCATCTTACCCACCACCAATTCTGTTGTACTGCCTTACGTTTGGCATTGGCTGAACTGGTGAATCACTGAGAAGCTCGGTGCCATTTCTCGGTGCAGAGAAGGCAGCAGGAAGCAATGTGCAATAAAAAGGTTCCAAGTAGGTTATCTGACGCGACTTATCTCAGTGGAGGCGGGATGACGAAGTCCGAATAAGAGATTGGAAAATAGGAACGTGGAGTTGGTCCTGGACACCAGAGGATCTGCGTTAGTAGAGTAAAGTAAAGAAAGCAACCATTACAGGTTGAGGCTTTTTGTCTGACTGCCCCAGGCGTAGCAGATGTCATCAGCTCTTCCAAATGGAGGATCAGAATTCGTTCTGATGATTTCGCTTACCTAAAGCTACTCATTGCCTTGAGTGGGGAGGGGTTTCGCTGTACAGAAGCGTGAAAATTACTTGGACGTGAGATCCTTACCCGGGTGGTAACCAAGTATTTACCATGCTCGACGTTACTTAACTTCGCTAATCGAATGAGAGACGGTTCATTGCAACCCATACGGCCTGCTTTAGTGGGTTTGATTATTCATTCGTATCTTAACGACCGATTCAAGTATGGGTCCTAGGTAGATAAAAGCAGAGGGACTCTTCTCCTCCCATGATAGGGTATTTTAATAAACTCAACTACTTACTCTAAACATTGCTTCAGCATTTAATTCATCCCGTTAACCATTTGCATTAATTCGGTAAACCACAGTTATTCCTAAGGAACAAAAGGGCGTTACACTACCAACTACACCAATACGGGCATTTTTGTGGAACGCAGTGAGGCTCACTTTGACTTGATCTGCACATTTCTGTTTGTCTGTATGTCTGTTTGTGGCACGATCAGGCAGCATTTTGGACCTACCGCCTTCAAATTTGAAGGGTAGGCTTCTTATATGCACAGTCGTTAATATATTATAGTTTTTGTCGCCAACCCATGCCTTTTTCCAGTTTTTGGCTATAACTCCTAAACAACACGTTTTTCGAGTATTTTGATCAAACCAAAACTTGTAGAGAATCAATTTTTCTACAATTTTGATTTACGTGAGTATATTTGCTGTTCGAATAGTTTCTGAGGTCAGGATTCATTCTCGATTACAATAAAAAGCATTCAGGGCTGTCTTATTTTATTTTTGATTGATGGAGGATGATGGAATATCTTCTAGAAATAAACTTAATTTTTTTCAGGATCATCAGAACACCTCTACTGCTCAATGTATAAATGTGAATGTAAATCTCTCTTATAAATGTTGTAAATCTTACATGTACTTTGTTTTGGCTGTGTGTGATGAATGAATTGAAATTTATGACTCCGAATTGTGACGTTTGATGACCATCTGACCTAGTTAAGCCCTAACTGGGCAAGAACCCTATGGTCAGTTCTAAATTTACCGTAGCTTCCTGCCTAATAGCAGGTCATTAGACCTAATTACCTATGTGGCTCTACCAAAATGCCAGACTTTAACCCCATATCTTTAACTTGCCAATCGCCGGACTTGAAGCTCATAGCTTTTAATACTGCTGTAGGTGCTGTAGCTTTGAGAATATATTAAATTCTAAAATCTAAGTGAATAGACTGTAGGTACTTAGAATAGGTACTAAATAAACTGGATTAGTTGACTCAAAGATACTGTAGCACAAATTAAGGTGAGCAAACTTGATTTGAGGTTTAAGGAGGTGGTGAAGAGACAAGTTGTTTGTATCATATAGAATGATATGAATAAACTTTTGGTTGGTGAGGTAGATATTATTCCTGTCCACCACTGGAAACCTTCCCTTTTCAGGGTAGCTCTCTCCCCTCTCTTTGCTCTGCTCCCCTGTCAAAAAGATACACATCTTGTTTACTGGAAGAAACTAACAAGTTTACAAAAGTTAGGCACGACACTCTTGATTATTAGGTAATAAATAAACTAATGTGAAATAATGTAAACAGTAAGATAAGGCGAAAATCCATCAAGTCAAGTTTTTTACCTAATGAAAATTGAATCATTGACCCGATAGTAATGATCTAATCATAACAAATTTTCAGTATTCGGCTGATACCATAAAAAAAGACCAGGAACCTGAACACCAGCCTCCACCTCCTCCACCGCCTCAGCCTGATCTCAAGAAAAAGAAGAAGAAGAAGCCGCCAAAAGAGAAGAAACCACGGCCTAAACCGGGTGAAATCCGACTGACAACAGCTCTCGATGGCTCGACACTCTACTGCTGTCCTGAGTGCCACATGGCCTATCCCGACAAAGGGCTTTTGGAACAGCATTTGTTGGGGCACACCATGGAACGAAGGTAGATTTGCATTTGGTTGTGGCTTGTGTAAGGTGGTAAATACTTCTGATATCTAAAGTAATAGATTGATTTGAAAATTTTGAATTCACCTCTAAATGGTGCTTTGTTTAGAATTAGCCACAGATTAACAGAAGGAGTCCAAGGTTATAATCTTGCAATGAGTTAGCCCCACACTTTCATAGTTCTAACTATCCAATCACTACCAACCACCTCTTATACGTAAAGGTTTGTGCTGTTGCGATTGAGCTAAGTAAATCTAGCTTGAACATGGAATTTGCGTGTTGAAAGTGAATTTAGTTTTCTAATAAATCCTATAGTATATAATTTGAATATAGAAGAAAGAAAATGGTAGGTAGTCTTAACCCAGTAAGTACTGAAACCATTGGTTGAGGAGGATTTACGACCAGTGGCGTAAGGTTCACCGGTCAAACAGTCAGATATAATCGAGAATGGGAGAAGAAAGCTACTAACTGTATATCAGATGTTTGTAAATAGGAAAGGCTATTGAGATAGTTACTAGTACCTAATTAGTGTTAGATTAACTGCTTCTTGAATATTGAGTAAAATTCAATTAAAGAATTTGCATTTCATCAACAGTAGGTATGTAAATGAACGTCTGTAATAATTAAAGTTTAGTAAACCCTTCTTTGGCCCATAAATATCCCATACTGGAAGGGACGACTTCCAACAGTAGCAGACCAGCAAAAGATCCCTTGTCTTAGTTTTCAATCTCCCTCATCAGTTCACTATCTCCCACTCCCAGACTAGTGGGGATCGTCCCCTTCCTAACATTCCTTCTCCTGTCGATCTTTCCCATTGCTTTCGTGAAACTTTAAATTAAATTCAACATGATGAATTGCTTTACGGTTCAAAATTTGGATTGATGCCGAATGTATTTTGTTGACCAAATAGAAATTTTGAGAATACATGAAAAGGGGTGACATGTGTTTGCGCACTGTCGCATCATCCTCATTCGGAATATAATATGTAATTCCAAAGCAATTTAAATCCTTCTTGAAAGACAGAGGGGTTTTAAGGTAAAATTAACGCATGCCGATGGAGTCTTTGGTCTTTACCTGACCAACACGTTGCCACATATTAGCAGGACGAGGAAGGGAAACACCTCAGGTACTCGCCTGGTTTTATAGTGACTACAATAGAGACTTCCTAGAGATCCGTTTGTCCCAATATGTCGTGCGGTAATGAAAAACATTTACTGCACCTCAGTCACGTCAAGTCCTTAACGGATCTAGTTGTAATGCTAAATCCATGGAAGGAGGACATTATTCCTAGGAGGTTATTTGAGTCCATGGAAGAAGGTTATTTTAGATGCGTCACCGTAACTCATTCCGTCAGAGTTACAGCGCCGGATTGTCAATACCGCACGACGTATTGTATTTTACGGATCTACTAGGAACTCTCTAATTACGTGTTACTTAGCCACCTTATCTTTACAGTAAAGTACCTGTGCACAATCTTTCTGCTGTCGATAGGTTCTTTTGTGACATCTGCGGAGCTGGGCTCAAGAGGAAAGACCACCTGACCAGACACAAGCAAAGCCACAACCCGGAGCGGCCGTTTGTCTGCACAGTCTGCATGAAGGCCTTCAAACGCAAGGAACAGCTCACCCTTCACTTCGTCATTCATTCGGGCGAGAAGCGGCACGTGTGCACGGAATGTGGCAAAGGCTTCTACAGGAAAGACCACCTGCGGAAACACACGCGCAGCCACATTGCTCGGAGAGTCAAAGCCGAGATAAGCCAGAACGTACCGACCAGCCAGAGCGGTAACAATCACTCATCTGATCGAGATCCAATGTCCTGAGGGACGGCCGGGGGCAGCGCTGCCCCACACCAGCACGGAGGCCCCAACCCATTTGCTCCTGATCTCATGGCGTTCGTGTCTGCGGCTAGAGACTGTTTTTAAAACTTTGCAATTCGTTAAACGGATCAGTAGGATTAGCAACCGCATGTAGATGTTGAAACATTGAAGAAACTGTAGTGGACATTTGAGAAGTCATAGAAACTCAAATATCTACATTCCTTTGTTTCAATCCTTCCTATAGCGCAAGGATTATTATCATAACGTAATCAATATATTTAATTTCTCAATTTTAATATTCACACGGCCATTTTGTGAGAAACGATGCTACGTGTGTAAAGAACAGGCTGTTTAGCAACGATTTACTTCTTTATTTATTTATTTTTTGCAAAGCAAGAAACACTTGAAGGGGAAAGGACAGAATCAGTAGAATAAATTCGATTGCCATGGGTTGGAACCTACCTACCACACATTCTTAATATTTCTTCAAAACTCATACAGATGTTTTTAGGGGCAGCCAAGTGAGTTAGGGCTTAGGCAACCAGGAGTACAAGTTTTCGCCACTGGTTTTCAGGATCGATGGCAAACCCGAATTAAGTGAAGAAATCGGAAGAAATGAAGAACGATGTCTATTTCCACGAAAGCCGAAGAGTTCTTAAAATCGATTTCGACGATAAAGTCATCAACAGTAGCAAATAACAAATGTTGTTGATGTTACAAGTCACTGCTTGTTAGATAGGTATTGATGACCTAACCGTGAAATTTAAGATTTTAAGTAGGTACCTACTCTTTATTTACCGTGAAAATAAGCACCGATCTTCAGTGAAGTATATTAAGCGTATTTTTTAACTGCAAATTGTAACACAATGGTTTATTTATTTATTTACAATATTTAGCTATTCTAAATATTTTCAACGTAGTTAAATCTTCGTTTGGTCGATTACAAAAGCTCATAAACCAATATTTCTCTGCAAATGCGAACCAAACCTTTGCACAGAGAGTATTTCTGAATGTTTCTACGTCTTCAAACTCCGAGAATCATTTGAGATGAAGAGCTATGAACCTACTCATTTCCCATCAAGCATTTCCCATTTCCCTGTTAGCGAATTATCTTGAAAAAAACTATTGCAATGGCTCCAAATTTTTTTAAATAAACATTTTTCATCATGGGAATCAGTTTTGAGGCATTCTGAGTCGGTTCCTAGATTTTGATGTCACGGATTTAAGAGCTATTTCAAACTATAATTAGGCACTCAGCTTAGGATTGAGATTATCCTAAATTAAACAATCCGTTCTTCAACCAAAACAAAATCAAGCATTCCTAAAGAAAGGATGAGTTCTTAGGACAACACTTTTTGAGCTCAATAAATTGGTCACATTTCCAAAAATGTGCCTTAAAAGTTCATTAAAAACTACAAAATTGCTAAAAATTGTTGGAATCTTATATATATTAGCAGAATATTACTTAAACAAAGTTCATCAACTATAAATTAGAACATTCAAAAATGTATGCACAAAATTATATAGAAAAATTAACTCGAATTCCATTAAATACCTACTGCCTATGTGCTAAAAATCATTTAAAAAAGACCCATCTCCTAATCTACCAAAACTGCAAAAGGTGAAAATCCAAAATCTCTTTTTGAATGGCAGAATATTATTTAGAATAAGTTTCTTACGATAAATTTGAAAGTTGAACTTATGTGCAACTGAACTTATGTTTTGGAAGTTTAATTTATGTGCACTAAAAGTGCTCAAATTTCAAAACAGTTCGACGTAAATATAATACGATAATTTACAAAATTCGCTCATCAGATCATACTGCATGACAGGAACTTTTTATAAGCCTTCCCGTTCGAGAGATAACGCTGAATATTTTATTTTTGTATTTCAACGTACAATGTTTCCCGGGGTGGATTTCGTCAGCCTTATGAGACGGCCGATACCTAACTATGTGCAATTTTTGATTTTGCCATTCAAATGGCTCTATTGTAATGTTTTATAGGAATAATTGGACGGGGTTATGCGTGGATCGGCAGAGCGCCAAAATGTCGAAATTTGAGTTTTATGTATCAAAATATTCGTCTTGATGTGTGCTTTCATAATTTGTAGTTGACAGCGCCCTTTACTGAGTTTTGCACGAGTTATGATCGAAAGACAATAAATTAGTTCGAACGTTAAAATTAAGTTTTACATTTTGCACTAGCCGGCCAATCGTCAGCTCAGCTTTAATACAATAGGTAAAGACTTTTCCAGAATTTTGTACAATGCAACCAAAAGACCGCTCTGTGCGAAATAAAGTGTCAAAACTTCCAAATTGCAAAATTCAATCAGCACAAACTCTCTAATCGACGTGACTTGATGGGTTTGTGCAAATCACTTTTGGCTGATGAGTTATTTTGGCGTTTGGCCGATATACTCGTACGTGCCTAACTCTAATTATGGTACCTACTTATTTTAGATTCGCACGAAGAAGGAACCGCCATTTACCCGTTGCTATCTTCATTATACCTAGAGTTTTTGACGCCACCAATCTATTCTACACATTAAAAAAGGATCAAAGCAAGGAAACATGGAACATGTTTTTTGAATAGGTACATAAATATACAGTGGCAGAGGACATATGTAGGTAAAAATCTGGCATCTGTAACCACATTAATGCAGCGCCGTCACCACATGTAGTGGTAGATTTCCTGTTATTAATGAAAGTTGCGACAAGTGCATAATGATAACCATCATTGTGTAGGAGTCAAAAATCCCTAAAGTTGGCTTATGGTAAGTGGAATAGGTTATGTAATTTTTACAAGAGACAAAAAAAATGTCGTGAAAATACCAAATGTATGCAGGTTCCTCCCCGTGTAGTGGTAAAGTTCCTAGCATTGATCAAACTATCGTTACCTACCTATATACACAAGTATGAGCACTTACTTATAGGAGTTGGAAATCTTCAGAATGGGGTTAAGGTAGGTATAGCTAAAATAAGTAGGTAAATATAGTTTCTACCAGGACACAGACAAGTTTCTAGAAAAGATCAAATCTATACAGATACATCCACGTGTAGTTGCTGAATTTAATTAATTAAATTAATCAAAGTAACTAAAGTAAAGTCCGAGTGTTTCTTCCATAAATGCCACAAATTTTACCACCGGGCGGTAAGTAGGAAGTCCGCGTGACGTACACTAAAATTGTGGGTTCACGTTCTTCAACCCGGTTAATCTCCGTAAAAACATGTTCCATGTTGAAACAGACGGGGTCAAAATTTCAAGGCAATCGAGCCTTTGTAGAGGCCAAAGTAGCAAAAACCATGCAAAAAATTTTATTGCGATTTTCTCGAAATTGTTATTATGGCCGATTAGTGTATAACACCGTCCAATTAGCGAGTGGTGCTGTGCTAACCAAAGCATAAATAATGTTGTTTTCATTATACCTACACAAGTTAGGTACCTACGTTTGTACGAATCGAATTGCGTTCTGTTGTAAATACCTACATACCTGAAGAGGTATTAACGATCTCATTGGTAACATTCCCAATGTATGTTAATAGAGAGTTCCTAAATGATGAGTCAATCGAGATAAGGTGCATGGGGATTTTATCATCTGGGGCGAGCCACACCGGATGCTAACCTGATAAAATTAGTCGAAGGTCGAATTAGTGTCTTAAATCTTAAAATGACGCTACTTATCTTCAAGTAACGCTAAACCACCAAGGGGATTTTCCCGCCTATCCCGTGTGTTCAGTGCCCACCATTTCTAAGTTTCCTATTTCTTTTCTTCACAATAATGTTTTGCATGGAAGATTTTGAAAATGTAAGTAAAGCCTACAAGAAATGAATATTACTGTTGTAGATGTATAAGGTTATCTACTTTGCGATAAGGAGGAAGATAGGTGGGTTAGGGATTAGATGTCTTATGTATAGTGGTATAAATCTGTCTAATTGGAGATAAGGCGTATCATCTCCCCGCACGTGCGCAGTAGCCCTTTCCATTCACGATAAGGCGCCTAATCTCTATCTCCCTATCGTTTTAGGAACTCTCTAATAATTTGTTAATATTTTCATAGCCAACTTCAAGAAGAGGCTTGATGTTTTTTTGTTTTTTCATTTTATTTTATTTATTTTTTCTTATTATTATTTTTTTTTTTTTTATTCATTTATTTTGTTTTTAGGGTACCTACCTATATTTTCAAGATTTGATACGACACAAAATGTACAATGTGTTTATAACCAAATTGAATGCCGCATTGGGCCGCCGCTGGTCAAAAAAGGATGAAATAGCGTAGATGTAAGGTAGTCAACGTAGTTGGGAAACGTTAGGTTGAAGATTTAGAGTGTATATAAACTGAATCATGCGAATGACTATATTGAAGGTAGTACCTGTACATATTGTATAAACTCATAATTATTTATTAGAAAAACATATATAAAAGAAAACGAACATAGATACATGCTTTACATAACAAGAAATTTATAATAACGAACGAATACATTTAGCTTGGTTACCTAGAGATAAGGTTAAGTTCGAAAGGCGATTATGTGGGGATTTTTTTATCAAGTTCTAAACCTTTAAATGTTGACTCAGGCAGTTTAGGTACTAAGTACATAATATAACACTATTGGTTATAACGGAATATCACCTTGCAATAATATTGGACATTTTGAGTTGGGATATTTGTGGTTTTTTTTTTTTTTTTTTTCTTTTTTCCAAACAAAAATGGTGCCACAAATGAACTCTGCTTGCCATATCAATTATGTAAGAGAACTCCCTCAGCAATCTCGAATTTTAAATAAATGACCATAAACGTAATGCAGGTAATGCTAAAAAACTAACGATCGTACGGTAGGCGTTACCCCATAACTTTCCACAGTGAATGTTTATGGGAATATTGAGGGAATTGCCTGGGCCAGTAATTCAATTTTGGTTTTCGAAACACGCTTCTTTTGCCAATATCAGACTTTTGAATATAACTTTACGAACTTCTTTGTAAAATTGTGAAACTTCGTATACTTACGTTTTTGGGGTCGCTGAACTCGAATATGCAGTCAAAACAAGTCGACAGCAACAACTTTTTATAGTTTGGAATGTCAAAATCATGTCAAAAAATGACAATTTTTCAAATTTTTTGTAAAACTATGAAAATTCGTATTTTTACGTATTTCTGTTAGACTTTTCATTAAATTTAACAAAAAAAGCAAATTCGAGTTCAGCGACTCAAAAAACATAAGAATACGAATTTTCAGCTAACTCCTACACCAGACAAAAATTTCCAAGAACTATTAACATAGTAATACCACTCGAAACTGCAATGAATGTACCTAAACATCTATTTAAGCCTGTTTCAATTAGGTAAGGTAACCTACGTGTATAAAAAACGTTGAATATATTACTTCTTGAGCACGATTTTTGATTTCACATTAATTCATCAAGAATGAATTGCCTATTAATCAAAATAATTATTTTACGAGAACTATTATCTGCGACCGCAAGCAACCACACCTCGGTGCTGAGCTTCCATTTGCTAGAAAACCTGTTCATAATTCAAACCCAAAATTCCACTGTGGATTTAAGTTGGAACTACGTGTTTTGTTGCTCTTTTGAAAGTCAATTAGCCATTTCGTGACTGAAGTAGGTACTGAAGTGTTCTTCCATGATGTAAAATTTCAGAAAAAGGACTCCCAACTACCAAGTTAGCACCAACATTTTTGCTAGGGAACCACCAACACAAGCGTTTTGTTTCACCAATCAGTACCAAGTATATATATATAGATAACGACATGCATTCTGTAAATTTAGGTTAAGATCCAATTTAGAAAAATACCAAAAGCAAGAAAAGAAAAAAATCATTTTATAAATCACCTGAACCAACAAACCATTATTATATTTCAAAGTACAGAGGGATCTAACAACATGACAATTTATAGGTGGCTAATTTTCAATTTTAAATATTGAAAAAAGAGCGGATTTCATGTCGACTGAAATATTCAAATAAATTCGGTTCTTGAGAAGAACTTTTTATATTCGGTTCAATTAAAACCTCTTTTTCAACACGGATGAATTGCATTGACAAACGAACCATCAAGAAATTATTCTGTAAACCAACAAAAATTCTAACTTCACGATGAAAAGTCCGAAAAACGCTGCAAATTATTTCACAAAGGTTTATTATTTTTTCAATTGAGTATGATCGTAGTTTTAGTTGGCTTGCGTACGTCATAAGGCCAGTCCAGACTCCTCGGCGTGTCCCATTTCGAGTTGCCAAAACCTATACTTCTGTAATTATATACGCATGTTTATATTTCTCGATTTGAGCTCCTATCTATTCAAATAGTTATTGCCTTAATAATATCATTATCTAAGTACGTACGAAAAGTCGAGAGGATATGTTATTAAATATGCGTAGGAAAAGCTTTGGTATTAACACACAAATATGACCTTGATAAAACATATTCATGCCTCGAAGGAACGCCGGCGCCGTACCCACCACAAGGTGCCGCGGCGCCGGCGCCTCCTCTCACTCCACCCCCCCGCTCTCCCCCTCCTCCTCACCACCCACCGTGACCCCCTGCCAAGCGTGCCAGGCGTGCGTGCGTGCGTAAGTCTAACAAAGCCTTGAAATGACACTTTTTCGCCCGTTTTTGGCCCATAGCATCTATGCGAGGAAAGCGATCGGGATGGTTAAACGTTAGGACCAACTAGACCCCTAATGGAGTCTATGTGCGAAAGGACGGGTTTTTTAAATCAATTCTTAGGCCTTTTATGGCCCGGACGGCGGACGGCGGACGGCGAACGGCGGACGGCGAACGGCGGACAGACATTTCAAATTTGGATTCTATGCACCATGAAACGTAAAGTGACAAAGTTTGAGGGGGGGTTAGAAAAATTTTGGTTTATTATTTCCAATAATAAGCCTATGTGATCGTGTAGCAAAAAATTTTTATAACCCCCCCTCAAACTTTGTCACTTTACGTTTCAAGGTACGTAGAATCCAAATTTGAAATGTCCGTCCGCCGTTCGCCGTCCGCCGTTCGCCGTCCGCCGTCCGCCGTCCGGGCCATAAAAGGCCTAAGAATTGACTTTAAAAACCCGTTCTTTCGCACATAGACTCCATTTGGGGTCTAGTTGGTCCTAACGTTTAACCATCCCGATCGCTTTACTCGCATAGATGCTATGGGCCAAAAACGGGCGAAAAAGTGTATTTTTTACGCACGCACGCCTGGCACGCTTGGCAGGGGGTCACGGTGGGTGGAGAGGGGGGGGGGGGGGGCGAGCGGGGGGTGGAGTGAGAGGAGGCGCCGGCGCCGCGGCACCTTGTGGTGGGTACGGCGCCGGCGTTCCTTCGAGGCATGAATATGTTTTATCAAGGTCATATTTGTGTGTTAATACCAAAGCTTTTCCTACGCATATTTAATAACATATCCTCTCGACTTTTCGTACGTACTTAGATAATGATATTATTAAGGCAATAACTATTTGAATAGATAGGAGCTCAAATCGAGAAATATAAACATGCGTATATAATTATAGAAGTATAGGTTGTGGCAACTCGAAGTAGGACACGCCGAGGAGTCTGGACGGGCCATATGACGTACGCTAGCCAACTAAAACTACGATCATACTCAATTGAAAAAATAATAAACCTTTGTGAAATAATTTGCAGCGTTTTTTGCTATACGATCACATAGGCTTATTATTGGAAATAATAAACCAAAAGCGGGTTATTTCTAAAAACGCTCCAGTTATGCAGCATGTCATATATGAACAAAATTTGCCCCCCCCCCCCCCCCCCCCCCCAACTAAGATAAAACGTTACTAAGGGCCGGTTAATCAATGCTCAGTCATGTCTCCGACTAACTAATCACTGATTACAATTAGTCAGAAATTAAAATGTGTTGGACTTTCAGATACCGTCTCTTGAAATGACTACTTTATTATCAATCGCATTTGCTAGCCCGATTAAAGTCTGACTAAATCAAATCTCTGACTATATCCGAAATATCTGTTATCAATTCAGTTTCACTGCTCAGTTATCCGATAATCGCTGATTATTTTAACCAAACTGGGGGTTCAGTTACCATTTTAGCTGCTCAGTTGAATGGAAAAAATTTGTCCCCCCCCCCCCCCCCCCGGCCCCTTCCCTACTAAGAGAAAGAGAGAGAGAGAAAAGGGCCGGTTATCAATGCTCAGTCACATCTCTGACTAACTAATCACTGATTACAATTAGTAAGAAGTTGAAATGTGTTGGACTTTCAGATACCGTCTCTTGAAATGACTACCGCCTTGGCCGTATTACTAATTGTAATCAGCAGTTAGGAGTTAGTCAGAGGTTTGACTATGCATTGATGTAAGCGTTATTTTTGTTTGGTTTTGAAGTACCTAACTATTTTTGTGTGTAATCTCTAGTCATTGTGTTATTTCCGTTATTATGAAAAGTTACCTAAAATAATTTATTATCCTCTATGATTTATGTTATACGTAAGGGACTGTTGATGAACATCGGAAGAAAATCCTATAAAATGGTATTTTCTCGTGACAATTTAATAGGACATTATTGAACAATTCCTATGAATAATTGTAAAATGTTATTAAGTTTAGAGACAGTGCTATACCATACCCCATCTCGAAAAGAAACTTAGTTTCGCCTTGTGATGTGAGGGTTAACTTGTTTTGAAATATGTGCACTTTGTGAGCACAGAAACTGTAAACTTTATACAACAAAAAAGTTGTCTGCATAATTTTCTACAATACAAAAAATTTTAGGAATTTTATTTTTTATTTTTTCATTGATTTTTAGCTCATTTTAATGAAATTCAAGTACATTTTTCAGCTCAGCTGAGTGAGAATTTCCGAATACTTGTAGTTTACAGTTTTAATAAGCTTTTTCCCAGTAATATTCTGCTCAAATATAAATTTACGGCCAAATAATTTTCATTTTTAGTGATTTAGTAGCAAATTTTCTGAAATTTCAGCAACTGTTGTGTTCAAAAGATGCTGCCGATCAAACTCAACTTTTTTTTTAACGCTTGATTTTTTCTCCCGAAATCAAGTTTCATCTCAATTTTAAGGAGAGTTATCGCCTGAAATAACACGCACACTTTTAATGAAGAAGTATTAGTATCTAGAAATCGTTTTCAGAATGGCAATGGTTCAATGTACAAATTTGTACATGTACAAATTGTATAAAACCAATAAATGAATTTAAAAAAAACTAGGTTGCCTAAGTCACGAATCAAAGCTTTTTTAAAACAGGATTTTTGGCAGTTAATTACGCTACCATACCCTAACTACTTGAAAACCTTGAACCAATATTTCACAAAATGTCAGTAAAGTACTGTGTTGAAGAACCTGGAACTAGAAAACTTCAATTTTGTAATGTAAGAAGTTTTCGAATTTGAAGACGTAGGCGTTAGATAGGGACAGTTCTTCTGAACATCGCATGTAAATTATATACTTAAACGAATTGTATAAAAGTTGATCAAATGATCGTGCTAATTAAAAATATTTGTTAATTAGTTGCCTTCAAGCAGAACTAGCACAATTTAAATTGCACTTTTTTTTGTAATGTAGTTTTAATTATTAACAAATTAATTTACGAGTTATTTTACAACACGTCTGATTAGAGAGTCAATTATAAAGGTACATGATTAATGTAACATGTACAAGATTTATTTGCCTTAAGAAAAAATAACTTCCGTGAGAAAGTGATAAAACATTTCTACGTCTTCGTACATTGGTTACCAACGTTTTTAAAGATTTTTTAAAATGATCACAAAAGGTGGAAGGTGTTTTTGAATTCCGAGTGAAATTGCCTAGTGCTTCCTCTACGTCGCTAAACCACATTTTCATTTTGCGCAAATTCGAAATACTTAACGCGACAAAGCACAAAAGTGAAGGTGGCATGAATAATTTTTTCCCACAATAATTTATATAAACTACGCTTCCTGTATGAATTCGTCAAATCAGCACTTTCATTTCGCAGTAAAAACCGATTGTTAAATTCGATTTCTCAATTCAAAATGCAAAAATTTTCAGAAACACTCAAGTACAAAACGGCCAAAATCTATTTTACACGATAATCAAATTAGGGACAAACAATTATATCTAGCTTTATATTAAATTATTGTATGGACAGTCATTATTACCAGAATGTAGAAATTAAAACGGCTGTATATTATTGGACAAAAAAGTAGGGATTTAAAGAAAAGCATTGTAATTACTATGGTACGAGTATAAATTAAACAATGAGAAAATATTAGAAGTTATTGAAATGGATGGATGTACATAACTTTTGTTATAAAGTACAAAAATCAGTAGAATATTACAATATTTTGTAATAAAATAACCTGTAACAAGTTTTATATTTTGTATAAAGGGATATTGATGATAACCGTGCGTCTATAACCAAAAAACAGATGCAGCGCTTTGCCTTCTATAAAATGAGAACAAATAAAAACAAGATTGATTTGTTATCCTCGAAATGCTTGAGATCAGAAAACATGTGTTGCTTCCAAGAATAAATTCAAGTTTAGTTTGAGTGTATTTTCTTTGTCACCCTGAAGCATGTTTGCCCAATGACTGAATGACATTTTCAAACATTAGGTGCATTAATAACAACGTCCAACGTTCAATTTGTATAAAGGTCGCCAAGTGGGGTAATTTGTACAAATATTTTCAAAAAACTGTAAAAAAAATCGGTGAAAAACCACGTTTCTTGGCAGTTTTTAGGCAAAAGGCACGTTGTGGAGGCATTTCAGACCCATCATGTGTGGTGTAGGAGTGTTCAGCGTCAAATTTCCAACAAGAATAGCACCTTTTAATGGAACATTAATTATCCTGAAACCAGTGATTTTTTCAAAAACGCAGGTGCCGTACCTCAAAAATTAGACGTCTAGGTACATGAAAAGTGGGTTTCGGCACCCTTGAAAACCCCCAAGGCCGGTACCAGGGATACAGTACAGTCGTAGGGGCACAACTTTGATTTTTTTGGTACTGTAATAGTGCTAATACATAATAACATACATTATAATGAATATAACGGGGCTCAGAAAGTCTGGTTCTAGGAGTAAGGACGTCTGGACATGTTGAAAAGCTCCAACGGAGTTTAGCTGTAATGGCGTGGTCTGCTGGCTGTTTCTAGCGAGTCATTGACCACCTTTCGCCCAAACTGGAAAATCTACAGTACTAGCCGCTACGCTCGCCTCCACGTCCACCCGGGGGGCTTGCCCCCCGATTAAATTGCTCGCTTCGCTCGCAAAGTGTGGTATGTAGGGAATGTAGCTCGCTTCGCTCGCAAAGTGTGGCATGTAAGAATGTTGCTCGCTTCGCTTGCAAATGGTAGATCCCTAAGGGTAGGTTTAACGTGTGTAGGGAATGTTGCTCAATTCGCTCGCAAACGGTAGGTCTCTAAGGGTAGGTTTAACTTCTGTAGGGGATGCTGCTCGCTTGAGGAAGTTATACTGCCCACCCAACTTGGCAGACGTTTTTTTCTGTTGGAAATTCTAACAAAAAAATTAAATCTTATAAAACTGCGTGGAACCACAAAAAAGTTTATTTGGGGATGTTGCTCGCTTCGCTCGTAAGGTATTGCGTAGAACTGCAAATGGGAAACCCCCTGTGAGTCATCGAGTCCCTTCTGGTAAGCAACGTTGTGAAACGGCGGCGGGGTCGATTAACTTGTCAAATTAATCGCTTCGCCTCCCTTCCCCTCGCAATTTGACCAACTTCCCGTCACTTTTTTCGATATCCGATTTCGGATTCAGATTCGTCGGGATCAAACCTTTATTTCGCCCGCGAAAACCGTTCCAAAAACGTACCTTTATGGGGTATATTTTAATAGAAAAAAACGTAGTTTTTCGTCGGACTTTTCAAGAAAACGGGTCCGTACTCCCGCATTTTTTTGACACATTTCCCGATACTTTTTTCGCGATCCGATCGAGCCGTCGTCTTCCTCGTTCAAAAACCTACGAAACCGGTATTTTTCCGGAATTTTCAACGGCCGTTTAGAGAGGTAGAGGAAGCGGGGAAGTCCAAAAAGCGCACATTAATTCTTACTTCGACCCCCCTCCCGCCCTACGGCCCATGGTTCGGGTGGGATTAGAAAATTTTAAATTCGCTCGTTCCCCCTTTTGGAAAATCTCAAGAAGATCCCCCCCTCAACCGTTTGGCTGTGCATAGACACGACAGACAGACAAACAAACAAACAAACAGACGGAGTTTCATTCTTATAAATAATAGAGAAGAGATAGAGATTATAAACGATGCAAATTATTACACAGAGGTTTATTATTTCTGTATGTATAGCTCTTCTACACAGAACACCTGTTAATATTATTAAACGAATCTGGATAGGTGTAGACGCCTGCTGAAGAGAAATTAATAAAATTAAGTAACACACATAAACTTTCCTCACACAAGCTGATGGTGCAGTGCAGTGAATGGGGCTCCGAACTAACGAAGTCCTCCGCTAGGAGCTGTAGGGGGTGAAGAAACTAAGAATTAGGAACATGGTCGTTGACATCACTTTCCCCTTGTTGATATTTTGCGTCACCCCTTTTTGTTCTACAATTCGTTTCCCTCACCATCAATCTCATCAATACTGGTCGAAAATGAGAATTATATTAGCTGTGTTCCAAGCACCCGTCTGAGTTCATGAACTCAGACGGGTTCCAAGGGTTCAAGAACCCGTTGGTGGTAACACTATAGTTCACCTGACACTCAATGCACCTACCAGCCCTAGCGTCGTCTTTAGTAACGTGAAAACCTCATCACAGTTATTTATGTGAGCAAGATCCCTCATTTGCTCATTTCTAGGTTTATTCATACTATACGTAATTTATAATATACTTATGTTCGTTCAAATGCCTACTCATCCAACTCCTCCTCATCAGAACTAAGGACCCACTCCCAATCGGCAATGGAAGCATACACTTCCGATTCTGAATCAGAATTTTCTAGGAATAGCACCGCTATTCTATTAAGATTCATAACGTAAATAAAGTGCACCGCAAGCGAGGAACTAAAGAGATGTGAAAAACGATAACGCAACAAGCATCAAGCAGGCGAAAGACGGAAGGTTCAGAAAGGTTTCCTCCAGTTCTAGTTCTCAACCCTATCCATCAGCAGGTCTGAAACGTTCATGAACTCAGTTCATGCACCGGACGCAGTGGGAACACCTCAGTGAGTGTTGAGTTACTGATCTCAAAACAATTGGAACACGATTCACGTGCACATAAGATTTGGCCCAGAACCAGTTCCGAAAAGTTCATGAACTCGCAATGTTTGGAACAGAGCTATTATTAATAAATACATTATTAAAATAAAGTAACACACAAACTAACAAAAACCGACAAAACAACAAAGACAACTTGTGTCCGCCACGACTGCCCGGCAACAAAAGCATAGCAAAGCAGTCATTGTTTAGGTACTGCTCTTCCGAGCTTTTCATGTTTGGAGCCCCATTGGCAAAACTGGTGGCGGTGTGTATGCCGCGTGA
Organism: Adelphocoris suturalis; assembly: GCA_030762985.1. Taxonomy (NCBI): domain Eukaryota; kingdom Metazoa; phylum Arthropoda; class Insecta; order Hemiptera; family Miridae; genus Adelphocoris; species Adelphocoris suturalis. The sequence goes on from CM061049.1 coordinate 20,247,947, forward strand.
TTCCGTTCGTTTGCAGGAAGCCTAACACCATCTAGCGGTCATTGATAAAACTTAGTCAGTTCCCCAAAAATACCATAGGGTCGCTGCTCCATTATAGCTTGTAGTAAGAGAACAGAAAATTGTACGGCTTTCCCTTTGAGTATTGATAAGATGGAGGGCTATTAGTGATGTTTCAGGCCGTCAAACCATACGTGCCACTACTGTCGTTTGGCTTTTGAATTGACCAGAGGCAAAATGGCCGAACACTGATCAGCTGATGTAAGATGTGATGTTGAGTTTGGTGAATGAATGGGGATTGTATACCTAGGACATATTTCTTATTTAAGATTTACGCCCTAATTGTGCACCGTACATGTACACCGCTATTTAACACCGCTAATATTTCATATTTATTACACTGTGGGAATAAGTGTTGAAATGACGCCAGTACACTCTAGTGGATGTTTGATGAAGGTAGATCAGCTGTTCTGTGTCCCAAAAAAAAAAAAAAAAAAAAAAGAAATAGGAGGCACCAAGATTTGGGCATGGGAACCGAAGTATGTACATACTAATAAACAGTTATGTCTACATACATAATTAATACTAAAATGTAACAATAATAAGTAATATCAAACAAAACAAATTACAATAAACTGCATTGTCATTTGAATTTGAAAAAAGCGTGGCGGGCGCGGGTCAGTCAATTGCAAAGCCAACGCGACTGTAGTGGCACGTATGCCTTGACGCGGAAACAGCGTTGAATTCAGAGCAATGGCCCTCCATCTTATTAATACTCAAAGGGCTTTCCAGAGGATTTCATTCTACTTGTTGGGGAAATATATGTAAATGACAAACAAAAACATCTGCTAAGTTAGGTGGGCGGTATAGCTTCCTCGCATATTGTAACATGGACGTATATAATTAGTTGAAGAACAAAGTACGAGTCGAAATGATTTATAAGTCGACATTATAAGAAATTGAAGTTTGCGCATGCGCACAGGCCACTATTATTCCAACGGCATTGAAATTTATAGAGGAACCTCTAGGAGCTCAACCGCACAATCCTTGAAAATTTCAAAATTCCTTGAAAATTTTGGTCAATTTATTAGTTGCTGAGTTTTGTCTGAGTCGATCAATTTTAGTTTTGCTCATGTGCTAGTTTACTCCACCAATCGCAACATAATTCATAGGGTTCCTGGAACATATACCCATCAACGTCCCGAGTTTAAACGAAATCGGACCAATGGGTGATAAGAAATCAACCTTATAATAAATTATCACTATTATTCCCGTCATGAAGCTATCCCACACAATCCCTGAAAACTTCATCAAAATCGTTCCGATAGACTCGGAGTTTGGCCCGTGTCAATCGATATTAGTTTCACGTATGCGCAATGGTTATTACTCTGCTAATCGCGAAACAATTTCCAGGGCGTCTTTATAGACCATATATAGATACCCAATTACCTACAGAGTTTGAACGAAAACGGACCAACAGATGATGAGAAATAGACGTTATGATAAATTACGTTTGCGCATGTGCACAAGCTACTGCGGATTTAACGGCATTGACAATTGTAGTGGGCCCTCTAGGAGCTAACCCGCACAACCCCTGAAAATTTCATCGGAATCGATAGTTTTGGGTGTGACAATGATTTAGCACAGACAGACAAAGGGCCCAAATTGATCAGCAAGCTGTAAAACGCAAAAAGCAAGCAGAAATTTTGATTTTGGAGGACAGATATTTTTCCAACTTCAATCACAAACACGAAGTTTTGGTAGTGAGGAAGCGAAATGTGGGAACCGCTGTACTAAAGAAACTGATACTTGAGTAAATTTTTATTTTGCCAGTTTATGCACCATACGGTAGGAATTTTTCTTCTTCCTCCATTTTTTGATGAAACTAGAGAAAGTGACCTTTACAACGGGATTTCCCAATATTGCTAAAGGTAGCGGAAGCATTGTTTTCACTTTCGGGAGAAAACATTTTTGGTCTCCAAAATCAAAATATCGACTCGCATTTTACGTTTTAGACCATTCTGAACAACTTTGGTTCAGTGGCTGTCTGTTGGGTGTCCGCTAATCCTTGTAACAAGGTTATTTTCCAGTTTTCATCCGATTTGGATGACATTTTCAGGGAATGTGCTGGCTTGGGAGTAGACGGTCCCCTATCAGTTTCATCGTTCTTGACTCAGTACCTCACTCTGCACATGCACAAACGTAAATTCTAGCAAGCATAATTTTCTCATGACCTGGTCGTTCGATCTCGCTCAAATTTGGATGATAGTTGGAGGATGACGATTTGATCATCCCACAATTTCAAAATGATTGTATCATTAATAGCTACTACGCCTATATGAAATCCTTGTAACGACCCTTATTTCCACTGTTTTCATCCGATTTGGATGAATTTGTCAGAGAATGCGCGGGTTATTGTAGATGGTCTCCTATAAGTTTCATTGTTGCCAAATCAATACTTTATTCTGCGCATGAGCAAACGAAAATTCCATTATGCTCCATCTAGTCGTTCGAGTTCGCTTAAATTTGGACGATAGTTGGGACAAGATGATAGGTGTGCCACACCCAACTTTTGGTTTATTATTTCCAATAACAAGCCTATGTTATTGTATAGCAAAAAAAATTTATAACCCCCCCTCAAACTTTGTCACTTTACGTTTCAAGGTGCGTAGAATCCAAATTTGAAATGTCCGTCCGCCGTTCGGGCCATAAAAGGCCTAAGAATTGACTTAAAAAACCCGTTCTTTCGCACATAGACTCCATTTGGGGTCTAGTTGGTCCTAACGTTTAACCATCCCGATCACTTTACTCGCATAGATGCTATGGGCCAAAAACGGGCGAAAAAGTGTCTTTTTTGAGGCTTTGAGTGTTAGACGCACCCCTGGTACGCTTGGCAGGGGGTCACGGTGGGTGGTGAGGGGGGTGAGCTGGGGGTGGAGTGAGAGGAGGCGCCGCGGCACCTTGTGGCTGGAGTGACCAGGGGCGTAGCAGAGGGGTGTAGGAGAATGGATATTTATTACTTTTACGTGTTATACCCATATAATACACCGCGGCACCATGAGGTGGGTACAGCGTTCCTTCGAGGCATGAATATATTTTTTTTTCTAGGTCATATTTGTGTGTTAATACCAATGCCTTTCCTACGCATATTTAATAACATATCCTCTCGACTTTTCGTACGTACTTAGATAATGATATTATTAAGGCAATAACTATTTGAATAGATAGGAGCTCAAATCGAGAAATATAAACATGCGTATATAATCATAGAAGTATAGGTTGTGGCAACTCGAAATAGGACACGCCGAGGAGTCTGGACGGGCCTTATGACGTACGCAAGCCAACTAAAACTACGATCAAACTCAATTGAAAAAATAATAAACCTTTGTGCAATAATCTTATCTTATCTGCTTGATAACAGTTCGGTTTGTTTTGATTTCCCTGGCATTCACAAAAAAAGTGAACTCTCGATGTCACACCATGTTTACACTGATCAGGAACTTATTGAATATTCTCGAAAATAGTGATGACGAAGATGAATTATTTTGTGATTTGTTTTCTAATGGTTCCCCTTCGATTTTTCCTGTTGAGTTACCTCTTTGCCGACGTCCCGATAATTCCGGCAGCGATTCTGATGACGAAGAGGAACCACAAGCCGAACAAATAAAAGGGATTATACCTCCATGTGATAATTCCGAACCAAATATTGTTTTTCACAATTTCATGGACAATAGAAGTGGGGTTCTGGCCTGCAACATCAATGATCAATCAACCAGATTGACCGAATTGCATGTTGCTCGTAAAGAAGTATTTAGCACAGAGGACTTAGAAGCATGCAGACAGCTGGTGCCAACTGGCTCAGTCAGGCACAGCAGCTAAAAGGTTAAAATAAAGAAACGCTCAAACAAACAAAAACCAACAAAACAACAAAAACAACTTCTGTCCGTCACGACTGCCCTTATCGGGAACCAAAGCATAGCAAAGCAGTAAGTAAGTTTAGGTACTGCGCTTCCGAGCTTTTCATGTTCGTAGCCCCATTGGCAAAACCGGTGGTGGTGTGTGTGCCGCCTGATTCCGTTTGTTTGCTGCAAGCCTAACACCATCTAGCGGTCATTGATGAAAGTCAGTTCCCCCAAAATATCTAGAGTCGCTTCTCCATTATAGCTTGTAGAAGGACCTAAGGCCCCATCTGAGAGGTAACATTTGATGATATTAGACCACGTACACAAAACTTGAGGAATGTATGTGATTGTTCCTACAATTGGAATCAAATACACTAATAAATGCCAGCTATCGGTAAAATTCTAAAATAGCACCATTTGAAACTAAAAGTCATATAAATCATACCAGGAAAGTGTACGGAAATGAAAAATCTTCGCAGGTATCTGATTGACGATACTTATATTTTGTAGTCTTCAAACTCCTTTACTTGATAACAAACTGTACAACGTATTTTACCTAATCAATAAAACAAGGAAGGTGATCTTTATCAAATGCATATACACGTTAAGAATCCTTAAAAAATGACATTCGTCGACAAACAGTTAATATAATCCCTACTCATGTTTTACAACGACTAACAGACCACATACAAATATGTCATATAGTTTATTCTATCCTTGATTCCATCAAGGATAGATTCCTTTATTTACTTTTTCAAATCAAACATGCTTCAAATAGCATTGACAAGGAATGTTCGACAAGCACTGATCAACAATTATGGACATGCTTCTGCTCCAACTGAGAAACTACTGCAATGAAGTGAAGTGGTAGACAGATGATAATATTATATTTTTCAGAAGAACGAAGGACAGCCCAAAAACAAACAATGCTAAATTCATTATAATTGTTTATACATTTATGAACTGTTGAAACTGGCTTCATATATTAAAAATACGCTCATTTCACGTACATAATATTGAAAACATGATTTCAGGTACCTAGTGGTTACAACCATAAAAGGTATCAACAGTTCTAGATTGATAAAATTTGAGAAGAAATGTTATTCTTTAGATAGATGAATTTCAAGATTTGCTAATCATGTAGCAATAATTTATCCACTCATTGAAAAACTGGTAAATTAAAAATAACAAACTCTTTTGATGTGATATGAATAAATGAACAGTGATACAATGTGAACATGAACCTTGCTGCACTACAATTACGATTTTACCAAGTCTAGATCAAATGTATTATTGTCACACTGAGAATGAGTACTATCATAGTCATAGTAGCAATTTACAGTTGACTAAAATTCAAAATGTCGTTACTGATTTAAAAGTGTCACTTTTAACTAAATACACACCGTACTCAGAGTAATCAATCTTCCTTGGTAGCTATTTACAAAAATTAAAATCATCCGCGCAACATCTTAATTAACGAACTCACTTCTTGCCCGCTTTGTTGAAATACCTTTGCTGTGCCTTAGGCTGAAAAGGAAAGAAGAATCATAAAATAATTGGGGCTAAGATTATAATAATAATATTATAATAATTCAGTATAAATATAAATATATGTAAAAACTTTACGAAAAATTCCAGTCGTGCAGTATGCTCGCATGAGCGAATTTTCGAAGATTCTCGTATTGTATAATGTTACAGTTTTGAGCACTTTGAGTGCAAAGAGATATAGCATTTCCAGACCAAATTAAACTTTTTCTAAACCAAACTAAACTTTTTCCAAATCTCGTTTGGTCAACTGTCGTCTTAGAATTTTTACCACTCAGTGAGTTTTTGAGGAAATTGAATGTTTGGAAAGATAATATTTGGCCATTAGGATCATAAATAAATACATTACTTACATCAATAAAAAACGTACCTATATTGTTACGTTAACGCCCAAGTTATATTTATTTTTGTTTATGTAATAAGGATTCGCCACAGAGTGTGATTGTGTTATCGTTATTGTGATGTGCCGCCGATAACGTGGTCGCGTATTGATTAGACATCAAGGAAACCATAACCTGACGCTGCCAGACGACTTGCTGCTGCACCTTTGAACTTATACCTCGTGACGTCACTCTGTTCCTTTCTTTGAGTATTAATAAGATGGAGGGCTATTAGTGATGTTTCAGGCAGTCAAACCGTGCCACTACTGTCGTTTGGCTTTTGAATTGACCAGGGGCAAAATGGCCAAACACTGATCAGCGGATGTAAGATGTGATGTTGAGTTTGGTGAATGAATGGGGATTGTATACCTAGGACATATTTCTTATTTAAGATTTACATCCTAATTGTGCACCGTACATGTACACCACTATTTAACACCATTAATATTTCATATTTTTTACACCGTAGGAATGAGTATTAAAATGACGCCAGTACACTCTAGTGGATGTTTGATGAAGATAGATCAGCTGTTCTGTGTCCCAAAAAAAAAAAAAAAATAGGAGGCACCAAGATTTGGGATGGGAACCGAAGTATGTACATACTAACATCTAGACAGTTATGTCTACATACATAATTAATACTAAAATGTAACAATAATAAGTAATATATTAAAAACACCAAATTACAATAAACTGCATTGTCATTTGAATTTGAAAAAGCGTGGTGAGCACGGGTCAGTCAATTGCAAAGCCAACGCGACTGTAGTGGCACCTATGCCTTGACGCGGAAACAGCGTTGAATTCAGAGCAATGGCCCTCCATCTTATTAATACTCAAAGGTTCCTTCAAGACATGCCACGTGTAGTACTTACAGCCTATAAAATTCACTTGTCTGGGTCATCAGAATCCCTCCAAGTTAATATAATTTCTGATTCCGGGTTCTCAGCATCCTCAACACAGAAGATATATATCTATTCTGGATAACTTCTCTTCAAAGACATACATTTCTACGTAAGTACCTGGTTTGAGAAATACCCCGACCATGATCATGTCCCATCCTCATGGAACACATTTCTTCCATTGCAGGTTTCTGGGCGTTTTCAGCACCACCGTTACCAATTGTGCCGTTCTCAAAAACACTTCAGCAGTCTGCCTTTGCCACGGATTCGACTTCCTGGTGGTACGACCACCTCGCGATTAGCGGAACACGAGTGAGGCCATCACTCCCTTTTGGGACGATGTTTTTCCGCCTATAGAAGGAGCTCCTTATTTTGTAATTTCTCTTTTTATCTGAATTATATCACTAAGACTTTCAAATAGGTACTATATACGCCTAATACGATCTTCAAAAATAAAACATTTTGCTGTCTGAGGTAATTGGTATTTTCTATGAAAAACCCAGCCTCTCTGTATTCCAAAACAGTTACATATAGAGGAAATTTGTGTAGTATATTTTATAAACACATAAATAAATAATTTCATTAGAGTTAAAGTAATAATAAAACAATTTTTTTCTTTTGATGTAAGTAATTTATTTTTTATGATCCTAATGGCCAACAAATTATAATCGTTTCAAATATTCAGCGCCCTCAAAAACCCACTGAGCAAGTAAAACAACTCAAGACCACAATTCCTAAGATTACTGATTCAGTAAGGTTTATGAAACTTCACGAAATTAAAGATTGTTGCTAGATGTTCAAGAAGGTCCCCTGAATGAAAAAGAACTTCAATTTCCAGGTTCTGTTAGGTTCCGGGTGAACAGTAAAGGGTAAAAGTTGAAAGAAAAAAAACTCGGCTCTTCAGGCCTCGCCAGGGGGCAAGCCTTCACATGAACTTGATGGTTACTGCTTAGATCCTTCGGCTAAAATTCAAGAAACATGGAACATGCTTTAGCCGTATTTTTAAAAAATGGACATTACTTTCCTCTCTGTTGGGATGTTGGGAAAGTAAAAATGGACATTACTTTCCACTCTGTTGGGAAAGTAAAAGTGGGCATTACTTTCCACTCTGTTGGGATGTTGGGAAAGTAAAAAATCCTGCGCTACTTTCGTTCCACGGTTTCGTCACGTTTTTGCCCAGTTAGGTGATGGCTAAAGCATGTAAAAAATGCATGATGAGGCTTAAGAACACCATAAAACCGCACATTTGCATGGTACTTTGACATTTTTGGTGAATTTTAGATTGGTGACATAGAATTTGATTTACTAAAACTTTTCTTCTTTGAGAAAATCAATTTAATGTCAAGTTTGACCTCTAATATACTAATAAGCGATATTTCATGGTTTTGTAGGACTTTGAAATTCAATATCTTCCTTATTTTCGGAGCTTTTTACTTTTTCTGGTGATCAATCGACGCAAAATTTCATTCTCTACTACTTTTTTCTTGTACGCTAAATGTGTTGAACATTATTTATAGTTGCTAGAACGCAAAATATGTTGAAAAACGTGTTGTTTAAAGGTTTTTTGAAGATAATTTCGTCAAGGAGTAGTTTTAGGTATAGGACCGTGTGGTACGTTCGGATTCAGTGCAAAATTTACTAAATGAATAGCCAATAAAATAATTTTAATCCGACAGAATGGTTTTCTGGACCACTGTGCGCCAGGAGCAGGCCCTAGACGCTCCATGAGTGTACTACCTACCTAAATAATCACTGCATAATCAAAATGATTGGGTAGGTACTTACGCTTCCTTTGTTGTTGCCCTTCTGGTTGGCGTTGCCTTTTCCTCCTTGGGGCCCTTTCTTTCCTGGCCCGCCCTTTGGACTTTGAGCCTGTTTCCCGGGCTGTGCCTTACCAGGCTTCCCTTTGCCAAGGCCATTCTGCCCAGGTTTCCCTCCGCCAGGTGACTTCTTGGCGGGCTTTGCTTTCTTAGCTTGTTGTGCCTGTGGCTTAGCTTGCTGCGCCGGTTGCTTGGATTTCTAGAAAATCAAAAGGAGCATGGTTGTAGGGGATCATTCCAAATAGGATTGAAACTGAGAGGTAATTAAACAAGAAAAAGTTTCAAGAAAAAACAGTTCAAACTTTAATTTTTTTCAACCCTTGAGGATGATTGGAAATGATGCCAAGATTCAGCCAATTGGTGAAGATGAACCAAATTTAAAAAACTTCTGCCCAATAGTGGGAGAGAAAATCAGCGAGCAGATTACAAGTACTTTATTTTTCAACTATTTTACTTTACGTTCAACATACTTGAACCAACAAATTTTAATAAAGGGAAGGAAAGGGAGGTTAAACTTTGTTTTCTTGGAATACCACAAAGGTTGATATTTGAAAATAACAAAACAACATTTCGTTCATTATACAAGACAATACATTTGCAACTCCCGAAGCTTACACCAGCCCCCACTGCTTGTGCACGAGGTCTATATAAGAATGACGAAGAAACTGGAACCAACTAAAAGCTCGACTAAACAGGCCTAGCCTAATGTATGCCTAAAGGTATGTCCGCACATGTTCAATATTTTACGTGCGTCAAAGGCATGCATTGCAGTGCAAGGGGAGAAGCATGTAACGCATGCGTCTTCAAATTTGATTTGTTGACCGGTAGGCGAAGCGCAAGCGGTGGGTTTCCATTCGTCATTCTGTGCGTGTTTTCTCGAAAACCATCATGATGTCAGACCCGGGAAAAGAAACATTAGTTTTTATTGAAGACTGCAGAAGCCTTCCGGTGTGGTGGGATATCCGGGATCAGTAGGGACAGCACGTTCAAGGACTCCACCTTCAGGTGGTTGCACAGAACTAGTCACTGAGTTGAACAAATACGAACAGAAATTTCTTGCTTGTCGGGCATGCGTGTCAAAACGCAAGTTGAAAAAGGCAAGACGCAAGACGGAAGTTGTAAACGAAAGGGCACAAATGCGGACATATGTACATGTACATATGTAATTACAGATGAACGAGAACACACCTACCCAACTATGTAAAATGTATTTACCAATAATTTTGTACTAGTGAAGTTTCTGAATAAGCAATGTTCTATTATATTCGAATAGCCCTATCAAGAGAAAATACATTTATAGTTTACCTTAACTGGGATCAAATCTGGAACATCTGAATCATCATCCGAATCGTCATCGTCATCTTCGTTGTCTTCTTCCTTCACCACGGGCTGTGGCTGAAAATTTCCAATTACCAAGGTTACAAAAGTAAATTTATACAGAATCAAACGCTGGTATTGCATATTGCCAGTGGTACTGAGCAGTGAATAAAATCATTCAATAAGCTTTTCATGTTACTAAAAAAAGCCTGAGCATAGAACACCATTTGCTAAGGATGTAATAATACTTTCTCTCTTCACTGGCCACCTTGGGACCAAAGCTTGACTGGTTGGCGTTTAACCTGATATGCAGGTTATTGTAAGAAAAATTAACTACATGTATATTCAACATATAGGTATGTATGAACTACTCTATTAATACAGTACACCCAGGACATACAATATTTGTTTACTACAATCGGGAAGTATTCATTTCTTCTTTGGTAGGAGTTACGATAATATTTGCCCACATGTTTTCGCACTGCATAGTGAAGGGCAAAAATCATTCATGGAAAGTGAACCCAACACAATCGGTTTTATTGTTCAGTTACCAGCATGTGATTCTTATAAAAAATGGAGCGAGAGATGTTCTTTTCCTTCTCATTATCTTCCGGGGCCAAGATACGCAAAACAAGGAAAGGGAGATGTTGTTTTCTCTTCCTCACCTTTTAGGAGGATCGTGGAGAGTGAAGACGACAATGGGAGAAGTTTCCGTCCCTGGAACTACGCATCTATATACTCTGCAGAACCTTACGCCATACTAAAAGCACTTATATAAGCAATCGAGCTTTAAAATAACTGCCAACAACTCGTCATACTGTCTGACTCCCAAAGCGTGCTCAGCAAAGTGAAGAAAGCAACACCAACCTCTCATCTCACATTTCTCGAAGCAGAAATCGTGAGATGCACTGTAAAGCTGAGGAAGCAGGACATATCTGTTCACCTGATCTGGATCAGAGGCCATAGAGGCATACAAGGTCTGGTGGACGAAAAGGCTCGCCTTTCTACAAAAATCCCCTTGAGAACTATAACACCTCCATGCTTTCCTGATACTGATCGACGTAGTTTTTTTCTCAATTTAAAGAATAAATGAAGAGAATTTCACACGAACTCTTTTGCTTCTACATCCTAACCCCGCGTGAGTGGCTAACAACACTGAAGCTTCTCAGGCGCGGGTGATTTATTGGTTCTGCATGCTTTGACGCTCAGTCTGCACTGCTGTACTGAATACTTTTTTACGTTGGCTATACATTTTTTAATTTTGTATGTCATCTATAATGTATTATAAACATAAGAACGGGTAAAAAAATGAAAAATTTTGGAGAAAATTTACTTGGTAGGTAGGTAGTTAGGTACTAAAAAAAATTCAGCGCTGGAAATTTTTCTTCACTCAGGTTATATTGAAAACAAATCTAAGCATAAATTTTAAAAGTTTTTCAAGGTATGATAAATTTCAAAACATGGGACAACACACAATGCCACATCGCAAGCAGATATGAAATTTGAACTCAGAACGTTGATCGTTGAAGCAAGAGCGCACGGCAATAATCCTCAAACAAAAATTCATTTCTCCAGTTCATTCACCTGATTGAATTCATTTGTTTAGTGCAGTCTCTTTAGTGACCGGAGGGGCGCTGTTACCTACTACTTAACGTCATGCGAGGTGAGGCATTGAGAAAAACGTATATGTACGGGGATAGATCCTCAAGAGCGTTACAGAAAACCGTAAATATACGGGCATAGATCCGTGAGACCTTTCAGAGTACCCCGTAAATATACAGGGTTAGATCTGCAAAGACACTCATGGAACAACGTATATATATGGGCTTAGAATCGAAAGGGTTAAAGATCTTCCTACAACTACACCTACTGATTTCAACAAGACTATGACAAGGCTCCGAACAGGCCACGCTTTGACCAGAAGATATCTGAATTCCATTCGACAATCTGACTCGGAAGTATGCGTATAATGCAACAGCAAAGCTGAAACATTGGAGAACGTATTCCTGAGCTGCCCATCGTATTCGACAGAGCGAGAAGAGCTGATTCGCAAAGTCTCAACTGCAGTCACACATCAATTTAACCTTGAAAGGCTATGTACAGCCTCCGAATCTACACTGCGCTCTACGATTTCCTCTCATCAACAGGCAGAAGTTTATAAGTTATGTACGAGGTCTGTCCGGAAAGTTCATATAAAAGTGAAATAAAAATTCTTTTACACTCAATAATGTACTTAAATCAATGTTCACTCCTTCAATACTCTCCACCAGACACAATGCACTTGCGCCATCGCGATTTCCACTGCTTGAAGGCTCATTGGGAGTCTCCTGTTTCCAGGTTCTTCAGCAGCCTCGTTGTTGCTGATTGATTGCCTTCACATCACCCAAATGCCGCCCCCAAAGCTCCAGTTCGTTTAAGGAACTGAAGGAAGTCGAAATGTGCCAAATCTTGTGAATAGGGAGGGGGGGATTCAGTCACTAATGCTGCTACTGGCCAAAATTTCGCGACTTCAGCTCTCTGCCAGTCCTTACAGCATGCCACCCTCCTTCCGATAGTGTTGGTGAAAAGAAGGTTAGGTTAAAAAATTCGAGCAACACTCGAAAGTTTTCCGAGAGCTGCTGGGCTCAGACTGAACATTCTGTAGATTGTCTAGAGAGAAAAAACAAGTCGGCTGCCCCATCCTCTAGCGTTCAGGCTCAAACATAAAATATTTATACAAACTTTCCAGACAGACCTCGTACCTACGTCATTTGAATACAATGAATTAAGATGTATTATTTCACTAGTTCTCCTTTATATATTTACCATTAGGCTGAATGTACCTCTATACGAAGCTAATAAATAATTTTAAAAAAAATGGGAGGGGGGTAATCTAACCAGCAGGGCTGGTTAAGGTCCGATTTCACCAACAATCCTTAACCGATGAAATTAGATCATTGTTTTGGATCAAATTACAACAGAACTAGTTTTGAACGGTGATTTAAAACAAATGGGTTTCACCAATGTAATCAATGGTTACTCTATTATCAGGAAACATCGATTTACCTACAGCGTTTCCATAAAACATCGATTAAAAGTTTAAACTTTGATTTAGACGATATCTAGAGCCATTTGTCCGCAAAATGAGGGTCATAACGAGATAATAGAGAGAGAACAGCTGTTACCAACCTGAAATCTCCAATGCAAAATCTTTTTTAATCCATTCTGACAGCATGTTTTCAAACTCGTAGGCGTATTCCTTTACTACCTCATCATTTCGAAACTAGTGCAGCGATGATGATATATGGTTTATTTTTTTTAAAGAATTCTGGATTTGAATTAGAAGTAAAAAACGCGAAATTTCGAACCACTGGAATACTCCATCCAAACACGATTTTGATTCGCCTCCACTGTGAATTTCGGGAGTCAGTATCAGTGGTAAGTATTCGATGGATTTTATAACTGTAGCCACTACAGAGTCCGAGATTTCAAAGTTAGTTTCTATCATTGACACTGAGAGGGGAGAGCTGTAGGAACCCACTAAATTGTATTTTATATGAATTGGATCAGATGATCACAGTTTTTTATCAGCAACCAGTCCCCCCCCTTAATTTCACTTTCTCAATCCTTTGTAATTTTGCTTAAAAATAAATATTGACAGAAATAAAAATACAGCGGCTAATCGATTCTGTGTCATTATTTCACACTTTTACAACAGCATAGGTACCTGACGGAAACACCTCTACTTTACTTCACTTATTATAATACTCACCGCTTTCTTTCCAGCTTTTTTGGATTTAGCTTGAGCCTGTAAAACAAACGAAATTAAACATTAGTAAATCTACCTTTTAAAAATTAAACAATGCTTTATATGGAAGAAGTGGACAGCAAGCATCTATAATACGATACGAGAATATACCATAGGTATACATGCCTCACTCTCCAGAGCGTCCTGTTGTTTTCTAAGTGCAAGCAGGAACTCTTGTTCAGCCTTTTCAATCTCTTCTTCATCTTCGCTGGACTCATCATCACTTGTTTTGTTGGCTTTCTTGAATTTCTCCAACAGGGAGGCATCGATTTCTGGAGAAATAGAATGAAATTAGAATCCATTGACAACAGTTGGGTGCAACCAATCAATGATCTCAACTGAAACATGCTTAAACTGAATCACAGTGGGGCTTCAAACTTCCTAAGTATGAACGATTTTATGACATTTCAGGTTATATTTGTAGTTTGAAGTTTTACAGAGGGTGTGTTCCAAACAGCTGCCATTCAACAATCACAACTCCAATAGGACACTTTCATGTGATGGAATTTTAAACTTTTGACACAGATTTGGATTCAACACACTTGACAACCCCTCAGTACCAATTTTCAGCTCAACATACCGTTGTTTGGCCAATAAACGAATTGGAAGATTACGTTTGAGTAGTAGTGCATGGGAGCGGAGGGTTCCCCCCAGGCGCGCAGGGCCCGTGATTGCATAGTGCAAATGAATTTTTTCAAGAGTCGTATTACTGATCAGATACCCATCATGTAGCATCTTTCTGGAAAGCTCTCGCTCTCATCTTCCTAGTAAGAAAATAAAAAATAACAATGAAAATTCCCCATTCTTCTACGTCAATACTAAGTTGAATGTGCTCCACCTACAACTTGAGAAAATCATGAGTGTTAACTAGTAACTGCTCCTTGGAACAACGGCTAGTAGCAAAATATGTCAGCAGGTGTTTCAGAGCACTTTATGGCAGACGTATTGATACATCGTTAAGCATTACAGAGGACATCTGTGACGACTTATTAATATGGCGGCCGTCTCAAAAGGGGTATATTGTGAAAATGTATATATTTGGTGATGATATTCCAAAGGTCACCCCTTGAGGAATACCATAAACGCATGCCTGTTGTAGGGAATGAGCCTGTAACATGTATGATAGATGCATGCTGCTACATCGCTCACTTCCACGCGACTTACTATGCCTGGCCTGGTCCGGCATGTTTTATTGGTGAAAACCTACACGAGAAATAATTGGGCACGACAAAGGATATTTCCAATGGGAAATATGGGATGTTTCCTAGGTGTGCAGGTGGGGACCCTGGGCAAGATTTAGTATGCTGCTCAATGCCATTATCTATGTTATGACGGACAGCTTTCATCAAAACCCCTGAATCCAATGGGGGGGATTTCCTATTTCAACCAGAGTTCATAATTTAGCAGCTGAATAGTGCTCAACACAGTGGACACCGCCATAATAGTCCTGATCATCAAAATAAAGCATATAAATTTATGAAATTGAATATAATGAACGTTAAATATCCATACCAGAATCATCGTCTGATTCATCATCGAAGTCCTCGTCATCTTCGGAGTCAACTTCATCTTTAACCTTCTTCTTTTGGGGAGAGGTGTTATGTTCATCTTCATCATCCTAAAAACCGAGAAGATAATTAGCTGATAGTTCTGCGAAGCACGAAACTCGTCAACCAACGAACAAATTGATAACTGCGTACAAGCTTTCAAAGATGAATTTTTCGTTTCAGTATTATGGTATAATCATAAAGAAAACGTAGTAGTATTCCTACCTTATCTTTGGACTTGACCTGAACACGACCTCCAGGGTGAACGGCGACTGTCACTCCAGCAGTGGTAACTTCACCCTCCACTACTTCCCTCTTCTTCTTGTTCTTTTTGGGCGTTTCCACTGAATTAGGTGACGCTAAAGGCAAACAAACATATTAACGAACTCCGTATTGCTCTCAACCAGGAATAAGTGGATTGCCAAAACGTCAGCAACTTATTAAGTCGATTAAGAAGATAAATTTTGTTTCATACAAACTTCTTGTAACTGAAAATGCAATTCAGTTGCATGCGATGCAGTTGAGACCAGGCCACTGACTGGTAGACAAGAGAAAGTCCTCAGTAATGGTTGCATAATGAATAAGACCAAAGTTACTGTCTGTCCACGACAAGTTTGCTCAGCTGGCTGGACCCCACCTTACTACTCTATGTGCTGCTATGTAAGTATGCTACTACCCTCAATGAGGGAATATAATAGAAAGGAATGAGTCAACTGCGAGAATGAACAATCTCAGCAAAGTGAACAGGTAGAACATCGGTACTTTTCTTTGTACCTCCCGTCGGTAAACAAGGGGGAAAGAGTTCCCTCTCTGTACCTACTGCTTCAGCAGGCTAATCGTGGACAGAGTCCTATTGGTTAGCTACTAAAGTGATGCCACAGCAGCTCAATGCACAGTCCCACTCCAACAAATTTATCCTTAGTCCCAAAAAACACCACTGAAGAGACTCTAGGAAGGACCCACATGGCAGGAGCACCTCTGAGTATAAATAATATGAAGAACTATTAGTGGTACATAGTTGGGATGTCAAGCCATAGGTGCCACCACTGCCGTAATGGTCCAACAAAATAACCCAAATTTCAATATAGCAATTAACCAATCAGCTGATGTTTTGAAGCTCCAGTAATAGGTTGTGTAGCATATCAAGTATAAAACTGCGTTTCTAGGTTGAAGAGGATTGTGATTTTTGAGTTAAAAACAAGTATAATTTCAGAATAAAATAAACTAGTATTGCGTTGTGTGAAGAGCAAAAATGAAGTTCTTTGGTAGTTTTACAGAAGCAGTTTCTTGGGTAACACTGTTCTTTAAATTCTCAGCCTTGGATAACTGGACAATTAGAACCTAGAAATGTCCTTACCATAAAGACGACGCCCTCCATACATCATTCCCTCGTACTTCCCACAGATTTCAGAAGTAAATGTTTAGAGAGAAGTAAACAAAGTTTTTTTTATGGTCGTAGAGGGACTTGGGCACTGCATTTCAGTTTACCCTCCACTGCGACCCAGGGGATCTATTGTGGATAAACGAAGAGTTACCACTTTGTCATTTAATTTGAAAGGAGCGAGTGCATGGTGGGATGCCAGCACGACACTAGCAGCACATAATTATCATCCGACAAGAAAACAACGTTGAAATCAGAACAATAGCACTCGTATTATTACACTCAGAGAAAAGCTCAGAATACGGTGAGCGAGATGTTTACATACTGTGCTGCCCACAGCCTCCCAAAATGCACAGCTCACTTTCGAAGAGAGTGGCCCTTATGTGTACATAACTTCGATTTGGTAAACCTGCAAAAACTTCCTAAATTTAGCGAAATGTGAAAGTCGTTCTTTTGGTTTGATCCCACTTGTTCCATAAAGAGATAAATTCAAAAAGAATTGAAATATCGCTGCCCATTGCTCCCCCAATTACTTCCACAGAAATGGGCTCAATGTAAATGTGAATTGGTGCGTTCAGGACTTCAGTTTGGTTATCCCATAGAACTTCCTACATAAATTATGAGAAAGGCGAAACCCGCACTTTTGGTTTGATCTCAATAAAGACACACACCAACTAATCAACCTTACCAAAAGAACTATTCAGTTCCAAAAAATGCTGCTAGTGCGAGTTTGCGTCCTCATTACTCACTCCCGTGCCAGAAAACTGACCAGAGAAGCTGAGAAAACTGTAATGGCTATGTTGGGTTTCACACATAAGGGTAGGACAAATATAGAACCAACCAATCCCTCCCACAGGTTACTTATCTTGTAACGCAACTAATAAATTAAATTGTAAAAAATGTATAAATAAAAACGTTCAAAATAAATCAGTACTAATAGGAAGTCTTACCTGTCGATACATAGACGGGGAACGCCTCGGATTTGGCACTGCGAATGTTGATTTGACGAATATTTGCATGTCCTCCGGGGAATTTCGACTCGTCACATAGAACTGTGGCAATCGTGATTAAATTGTCAACCAGCGATTTGACATTCATCTTCGTGTTGCCAAACTGAAACATGAACGAATTGAAGTAAGAACAAAGTCACAGCATGTCAGTTGACTCTTCAACAAACAAACTCACCCTACAAAAAATACATAGGCAGTGACCAGTGTCCTATGTGGCTCCACCGCGAGCGTCAAGCCGTGCATTAAAAACAAGCGTAGGCGCGTTGCACATCATACCGCGCGGTGGAAAAATTGTGTCTTACGTGTCTTAGTTTAGCGAGCACCACCTGTTCTGTTCTCATTACCTGCGTTTTCAACTTAATTTTTTGGTTTATTATTTCCAATAATAAGCCTATGTGATCGTGTAGCAAAAAATTTTTATAACCCCCCCTCAAACTTTGTCACTTTACGTTTCAAGGTGCGTAGAATCCAATTTTGAAATGTCCGTCCGCCGTTCGCCGTCCGGGCCATAAAAGGCCTAAGAATTGACTTAAAAAACCCGTTCTTTCGCACATAGACTCCATTTGGGGTCTAGTTGGTCCTAACGTTTAACCATCCTGATCGCTTTACTCGCATAGATGCTATGGGCCAAAAACGGGCAAAAAAGTGTGTTTTTCGACGCGCACGCCTGGCACGCTTGGCAGGGGGTCACGGTGGGTGGTGAGGGGGGGTGAGCGGGCGGTGGAGTGAGAGGAGGCGCCGGTTCCTTCGAGGCATGAATATATGTTTTTTTCAAGGTCATATTTGTGTGTTAATACCAAAGCTTTTCCTACGCATATTTAATAACATATCCTCTCGACTCTTCGTACGTGCTTAGATAATGATATTATTAAGGCAATAACTATTTGAATAGATTGGAGCTCAAATCGAGAAATATAAACATGCGTATATAATTATAGAAGTATAGGTTGTGGCAACTCGAAATAGGATACGCCGAGAAGTCTGGACGGGCCTTATGACGTACGCTAGCCAGCTAAAACTATGATCATACTCAATTGAAAAAATAATAAACCTTTGTGAAATAATTTGCAGCGTTTTCAATTTGATTTTTCATTCATGCCATCGATCAACAAGTTTCAGCTGCTGACAGCTCAACGGCTCTTTTGAATTATTTAGCCAAAAATAATAAGAAAAGAGGGAGACCCGTGGAAGAAATATTTTTAAAACCAGAACGAGTTCGGTGAATTTCATCACTTTAACTCCGAATTGAAAGTGAAAAACACTAAATCATATGCAGGAATGACAGTAGAAACTTTCGATTGCATCGTGAATAAAATCAAGCAAGAATTTTATAATTTATATTCAACAAGAGTTTTAGTTCATTACAATAATCAAAAAAAGAAAGCAACTACAAATATTTGGTAGGATCCAAAAGTTTGTTTGTATAGCAGAATAATAGGAACTACAAAAAATATTTTAAGAAAAATTGCTCAAATTCCAAAAAAATTAAACAATTGCTCACATGAGCTTTCTTCGAAACTGGGGAGATGGTTGAGAGATTGAAACTTTATTTTAATAATCCGATTTTCAGTGAGTCTGTAATTTATGGTGTGTATTTGCCCAGCTTCGTATTTCTTCTTCTTCACCAATTTTTTGAAAAAAAAATATATATATAACATTTAATTTGTATAACATGTAAAGGTATGCTTAATCCTATCTATGTGATCTAAATGAATTTTAAAAAATAGTCTGTACCTGTGGGGAAGTGCCGAGGGAATTCGGTCCAATAATAATATTGGATTTCCTGAGGGCGACTTCGACATTTTTCTTCAAGTCTGAAGCACCGTCAATTCTTACTGGAGTAGGTGCCCTGAAGAGAACAATATGAATCATAAAACTCCCATAAGAAGTAATTGGCACAATGGAGTACTATTTCTGTACTTTTGAGATATATCACAGCACAGTGGTCTTAAATCGACTTGAAATTGGCAATAGAAAGTCAATAAAAAATCGAAAGTTAGCTGTTTATGTGTAAGTTTTAGTAGAAAACATCTATTACTAAAATTGTATAGTAAGTACTACAAATCTAGGTGATGCACTGATTTAAGGGAAAGTGGGGTAATACTGCCATCTAAAGGGATTTTAGCTAACAAAGCCCAAAGAGGATATAATAGAATACTCACTCTAGAAGTTGATATTCCAATAGTCACTATTATAGAGTTAATTTGCATAATTAATAAGGAAATCGATCGAAAAAGGCCCCAGGCTATGGACCTTATTACTGCTAAAGTCCTTTCGCGTAAAACAAGTGTTAAAATAACCATGACTCGGATGCGTTCCTCAATTGTGGAAGATTGCTGAGATCATCCAGATTCCTAAACCAGGCATGCCCTTCGAGGAACCAAGCTCGTACAGACCGATTTCACTGCTACTCATAATAGAAGAACGCAAGCTTTTTGGCTTTAAAGCCAAGACATCAGTTTGGCTTTAGACAGAAACACCAACTGATCAACGAATAGCACATATAATTGAAAAAAGCACTTGAGAAACACAATGTTGGCTCTGCGATCTTCCTTGACGTAGCTCAGGCATTTGACAAGGTTTGGCAGGAGGTGTAACGGCCCAAAAATATTTGATACCTCTGACAAAGTTCGAGCTTGTTTATTTACTACTAAGGGAAATTTCTCTTTAGTTGCTACACTTCAACGGGTTGAGCTGTGAGGCCGATGTAAGCAAACCTCTTCGACTGTGAGTTATTTTCCTGGATCATAACATTTCCTCAGAATCAAATACCAGCCATCTTGGCTGGTTTGGGGTCGGAGGAAATGACCCTGACTTAGCAGATGCTCGCTGGAAGAAATCCAGCAGTTGACCGAGCATTGTCACGGTGTGTTTTGACTCAAATGAGTGAGGAAGTGTAAGATGCTATGACAGGGAATGTGATCTTTACAGTTCTTTGGCTTGAGAGGGTTTAATTAATTATTGTTTCGTATTATTTTGAGTCCTAACAGTGCCACTGTTATGACCCAAAAATATTTTATACCTCTGACAGAGGTCGAACTCGTGTCCTTGCTACTAAGGGGAAATTTCCCTCAAGTTGCAACACTCCAACGGGTTGAGCTACGAGACTGATTTAATCTAACCTCTTCAACCGTCAGTTTTATTTTCCTTGAACATAACAGAGGGACTCAATTACAAGCTGCGCAAAACTACCAATATAAAGTGTGCAGTGCTGTTTCAATCATGCGTCGTCATGCGTTGTTATTTCCAAATAAGGCAAGATGATGCCTACTCCTGGCCAAACGACGAAGCCAAAGTTGTGCAGAAGAATGACATTAGTTTGTTTACTACAGAGTAGAAACAAAAGTAAATTAATGCCCGTACATCGTGAAATTAGCGTAATTGTACAGTGAAATTAACGTGGCCCTTAGTGATATTGCAGCTTACAGCTTGTAAGGAATAGCATGTTGAAATTTACGGCACTGTAGGGAAATGAATGTTGAGGTTAAATAACTGCTAGCGCATTTTCATAAACAGAAAGCTCTTGTATTCACTTGTTTGGATGTATTTCATTGTCCCGACTTTTGACATCACACAGGTATTATAAATTTGCACCAAGACTATTACTAGAGATCTACGTTTTCAATTCATAAGCTAAAATCATGTTTGGGAGAATGATTACAGCACCCCATTTACGTGGTATCTGGCCTTCCAGGGAAGCCAATTGTCCGGCCTACATTATTCCCAGGTTTTCAATATACCTCAAAAAGCGTCAGGTCCTTCTGCTATGGGTATTGTTACATTAATGTTTCATCCTAAGAAAAAGCTTAGTTTTCAGACTTGAAAGAATGTTTCATTATCGTTAGGGTTAGGTGATGCCTTCCCGTAATTACAAAAGTGTTAATTCCGAAAGGAGTAAAGCTAGCCATTTCCATTCCAAAAAGCGTTTCTGCATAACGAAAACCTCATCTCGTTTTGGAAAGGCTTTTTTCGTTCACGAAAAAATGAATACGAGACGTACAAAAACACGTCAACTAACTGAATAGGCCGTCTACTACTGAAGCATAATGAAACTGAAAATAAATGCCAAAGATTATTTCGCAGAATAGCCGCAAGATATCGGGCTTCAAGCAGTTACTGCATTATGTTAGAACTCACTTCCTCTTGAAGGACTTCTTCCTCAATAACGCAGGCCAGCGGTGGACAAGCTTGCTGTCAATGAGGAAAGCATCAGCTCTATTGGCGAGTTTCCTTTTTTCTTCAAACTGAGTGTACTCGGTGCAGAGTTTCCTCCAAGGAATGAACTGCAAAACACAAACTAATGGGAGAAACACTGAAGAGGAATTGCCATGTTATAAATATAATCTGTATTTGGTAGGGTGCTCTTCAACGCAACTTCAAAATGCATCCTCTGTGATTCCACAACTTGCATATTAGTGCATTCACCAATAATAAGGGTTTCAGATTCTACAGTGAATGACTTTCTCATCATCATTTTCAATCAGTAAAGGGCCGATTACACGAGCAACAAAAGTTGCGCAACTCCAAAAAAATTGCACTAGAAAAGTTGTACACAACACGAAACAATAAAATTGCCTCGTGTTGCGTCAAGATATTGCAAGGAATTAATTGCACTGTGTTGCACCAAAAAGTTGAGCAATAGAAATTGCTCAATTTTTTCGTTTACACGGGCGACAACATTTCGCGCCATGGACGGTGAAGAGGTGGTCGTCGCTGCTGCTGTGGTCGTCGTCGCTGCTGCTGCCAACCAAAGGAAAAAGAGGGGAATTTGGCAGCGCCAGTTTCTGAGCCAGAGAGAATGTGGGTTGGCTCTCACCTCTGAAATTCTTTCACGTCAATATTTGCTCATAAGGCCATGCTGCACAAATAAACTCCTATCTTTGCTACGTTAAAATTCTCTCATGGGGCAATGCTGCACCCCACCAGTGCAGTTTCACGTCAATATTTGCTCATAAGGCCATGCTGCACCCCATCAGTGCAGTTTCACGTCAATATTTGCTCATAAGGCCATGCTGCACAAATAAACTCCTATCTTTCCTACGTTAAAATTCTCTCATGAGGCAATGCTGCACCCCATCAGTGCAGTTTCACGTCAATATTTGCTCATAAGGCCATACTGCACAAATAAACTCTCAATGTGATTGGCTGTTTCGTTCCCTCTCCCGACCCAAGGCCGAAAAATTGCCGCAATAGTGCAATAATTTTCCAAACCCCTTGGACTTCATTTCAACACGATGCAACAGTTGCCGAGAGGGCTCGTGGGCCTGAAATGTTGTACAACTCCCGTCAATTAATTGCGTGCAATCTTCGGCAAATAGTTGTGCAATACTTTTTTCTGCAATTATTGCCGGAAAAAATCGCTCGTGTAAACGGGCCTTAAAACGTTTCCTTTTGAAACATTAATTTTAATGAGGAATCATTCCACGGAATCTCCCACAGTGTCAATGGTTCTTCCATCTTATTTGGGAACAATTTGACAACTCCAAGGAATATGTTAACACTGAGCAGATTTTTTCGGGATGGTTAGCCCCCTTAAATGATACACCTAACAATAATGTTGTTACCTCAGAGATGTTAGTGACACCACGAGACTGGAAGAGTTCCTTATGTTTTTCTATGGATTCCTCGAAGTCTTTTTTGGCTTTCTTATGATCAGTTACAACGAAAATGATATCCGGGTTGTCTCCAAGGATCTGGTGAGGTAAGAGGCTGAAACATATTTTCAATCATAATGAACATTTATGCCTTAAATAAATAACTACTTCCAAGATACTTTCAAATGGGAAATTAAAAAATTAAAATCGATTTAGAACTCACGCTCGAGTGATTCTCTTGCTCTGTGGATGCTTGAAGAAATCAACGCAGACCAGTAGTGGCTCGTATTCGTCAAGCAAGGCGGGCTTTTTAGTTTTTTGCTCCTTTAAATTTTTGAGAAGTGCTTTGACCGCATTTTCAGCCTACAAAACAAAAGGGGTAAAAAACGATTAGTCCTAAGCAATAAATCTTGACAGAACATGGAACATGTTTTTACATCCATTAGAACTGCTAACTGCAGAGACTTATTGAATAGAAGAGAAAATGGCGTTGTAGCTCACTCAGCTGATCAGTGATCACTCAGGCGCCTTCAGCATTCTCCCTTGACCCTCCCTCTCAAATTTCAGCTTCCTGCGTTGAATAGGAGTGAAAATGGCGTTGGAACTCACTCAGCTGATCAGTGATCACTCAGACGCCTTCAGTATTCTCCCTTGACCCTCCCTATCAAATTTCAGCTTCCTGCGTTGAATAGGAGTGAAAATGGCGTTGGAACTCACTCAGGGCGCCTTCAGCATTCTCCCTTGACCCTCCCTTTCAAATTTCAGCTTCCTGCATTGAAAATACGACAGAAAATGGCTTTGGAGCTCACTCAGCTAATTGGTGTCCAATTGGTCGTCTCCAGCATTCTTCCTTGAGCCTCCATCCCGAATTTCAGCTTCCTGAGTTGAACCATAAAGTTATAGCGTCTGTAATTTCGTAACGATATCGTCCTCGTAACGGTAATTTTGTCCCATTTTAGGCAAGATTGTGATGGCAAAAACATGTTCCACGTTAAAAGTTTCGTTTATGAGGAACTTCAAAGTTAGTATATCAATAAATCAATTAGGAATATTACCGAAGGATAGTACAGATCTCAGCATAGACAGCATTTCGACAATCTTGAGTTTGATCAACTGCTTGGAACTAAATTTGGCCACAGACTATTTTGACATGCCTTGAGATGATAAATGAGGCTTTGAAAATTATGTTAGACATCGAAAGGTGTTCACACTGGAGTATTGTATAGTGTAATAAACAGATGGGCAATGAAAAAATATTGCTGAAATGCTCACACTGGAGTATTGTATAGTGTAATAAACAGATGGGCAATGAAAAAATATTGCTGAAATTGCATATCCCATTTTAGTTATTTGGGGACGAAAATGGAAATGGCGTAGATTACTACGTATCTGTCATATACGGTCATGATACATAAATCTGTTTCTTCCAAATAGCTAGATTGAGAACAGATGATGCGTGAAAACTTGTTTGTATAGTGTATGACAAGGGTCCATATCAGTTTTTATACTGCTAAGGTCATAAAAGTGAAAGATAACCGTCGTCCATCTTAGTAGCTCAAACGAAAACTGGGAGGAATCTCAAGTTTCATGAGAGATTACGGAGTTTTTGCAATCTTTTTTCTGCGTTGTAGGTACGAAAAGAGGTTTTTCTAGCACAAACAAACCAGAGGCTAACTGCTAAATCATACTACACGAATACTGAATTGTCGTACGATTGAATTGAATGATTCAAAAGTCACACTAACTTGACTACACTTTCAATCTTAATTTATTTAAGCCTGAGTTTTAGAAATTGCATGAGTAATATCTATATATTTATTCTATTTAGTTATTATGGAAAATGTACAGATTTTACTCCCTTAATGTAAGACGTATAAATTATCAACAACTTTACCCAATTGGTTTAATTTATGCACTCAAAATGGATATGGTACTGGAAGGATAGGTACTTGATGTTACGGCAACATCAAAATTCGACAAAAGTTAGGAGAATCTCATTTGAAGGGTACAGGGAAAGAAATGTATACGTTAAAAAAATGAACCCATAAAAACAAGTTTTTAATGTAACTCTTTCTTTTTCTCTTGTTCTCAGTTACTTTTATTGTTGTTTCAATATTTGGTAGTTTCTTGGCAACAGTAAATTGAAACGAAATCACATTGATAATAACTTAAATTAAATTAACAAGGAAAATCATTTAATATTTTATTGACCCTGGATTCGTTGTCATTTTATGCAGACGTTCAATAGTCCGTTTTTAGTTTTTAGCAGACGTTCAATTCAATAGACCTTCTCCTCCCTCCTCCTCCCTCCTCCTCCTCCTCCTCCCCACAATACACAACACTTGTAAGCTGTCCCATATTAAATTTCAAATTTTCGAAAATTTATAGTATAACTAACTTTTTCTTCGCGAAAATTTGATAGATTAAAATGTACGCCAGCATGAACTCGTGTGCAAAATTTCAGATCGATTGGATATCGGGAAGTGGGTTAAAAATCGATCTGAAATTTTGTCTCAAGCAAGCAAGCAAGCAAGCAAGCAAGCAAGAAGAGAATCGAAGTTAATAGAAAGAGTTAAAAAAAAGTTCCAGTCATGCAGCATGATCGTATGAGCGAATTTTCATAAATGGTCGTATTACATTTATGTTAAATTCTGTTGAAATTTGAGCACTTTGGGGACAAATAAAAATTTTATTATACATTTTATAGCAAACCAACTTTTTGTCAGTAATATTCCAATGAACAAACGATTTTGTGGATTTTTACAATTTTTTCAAGTGTTCCTATCGATTTTTAGCTTATTTTAATGAAATTTAAGTACATTTTTCAGTACAATTTTGTGCTCAAATTTTTAAATGTTCTAGTTCATGTTCGATTAATTTTTTTCGAGTAGCATTCTGCTAAAAAATAGAATTTGTTAACTTTTAGCGGTTTTTTGCCTTTTTTTAGTGTTTTTCAAGTACATTTTTTGAAATTTGACCAATTTAATGTGCTCAAAAAGTGTTGTCCAACGAACTCATCCTTTCTTTTGAAATGCTTGATTTTTTGGCGAAAGAACGAAGTTTTTATCTCAATTCTATCGAGAGTTATCGTCTGGAATGACACATACATATATATATATATATATATATATATATATATATATATATATATATATATATACATACATATATATATATATATATATATAAAAAAGCGTTAAAATCCAGGAATCATTTCAGAATGCCTCAAAACAGATTTCGATGAAGAAAATTTTTATTTTAAAATTTTTGGAGCCATTGCAATAGCTTTATTTTCTAAGAAAATTCGCTAAAACGGTATGTTGGGAGAATCAACTTTAATGTCGGACAACAACGTTAGCGCTTAAAATACTAATGACAACAACAACGTTTCCCCATGATGCAGTGCCCTGCTCAGGCGGTCAACAGACAAATCGTGCAACATGGTTTACTGGTGAGGACGAGACCTGAGCAAACATGCTACGTCTCTTAGGATTTCTTATTTGTCTTTGTGTTCGAACCATTCGCTGTGATCCATCCATTTTTCTGATGGCTGGATCGTTCCTATGGAATAGATCTCTCATACCATAGATATCACAACCCAGTTCAGGTTATAATTTGAATTCTGGACATTAACATTGGGATCAAAATTGAAACGCGTAAATGAAGAAAACTGAAGTTAATGAAGGTCATTGTCTATTTGCAAGAAAAATAATAAGTCCTCTCTCGAACTCTATATTTTTTGAGGAGATGGACAACGTTCTCCATTATTTTACCCTTTCTTTGATAAAACGGGTTTCCACAACTTCGTCGTGAGTGATTTAGTTCATATTGAAACGCGTCCTGAGTATGGGCACAACAACCACACTATTACTGGTTATGAAAAAATGTTCAATATCATTAGCACGCCGTTCTGGAACCCATTGAGTCATGCAGGCAACCGAATGCCAGAACCCCCTGAACAAAACAAGAGGAAGCTGACCCTCTTAGTTCCTGACCTTCAGAAGTTAGAGTTTCAAAAACCATTATACTTGCTTGAAACACCCTCTACACTATACAAGAATTCCAAATGTCACAGTGTCTCAATAAACGAAACTCCTGCATGAACTGGATCAATTCATTCTTGGAAAACCCGTTTTGAGGAAATTCGAGTGAATAACCTGCTACTGTTAATTGCTCAAATATTAGTTTTGGTTGTAGCGACTTACATTAGGCCGCGTGGGGAAGTTGCCAAGGGGAATGGGCTTGTCCCAGTCTGGCTTGTCGGCCTTAGATTTAGGAGGAGCTGCTGGCTGCTTGGTCTTCTGCGGTGTTACTGCCGGCACTGCAGGACTCTGCAACGGTGAACCTCCAGCTTTTTTACCTTTGCCTTTCCTCTTCCTCTTACCCTGTGCTGGACTCCCTCCTGCTGGGCTTGGAGCCTGAAATACGAAGTTAGAATGTAAAATTTATAACCGACAATGATGTTTAAATAATTCTACATAAAGGGACTGTAGAGTGTTCCTAGATAAAAAAGGCAGTTACAATATAGGGGGACTGTAGTGTTCCTAGATGATTGGGAAGTTACAATGTAGGGAAAAGTCGGGAACGTTGGGACACTTCACATTTTTATTTTTCTAGCAATCATTTTGGACTAATGATTTTGACAGATCCTACTTGAAACTACCCATCATTCAATTATTTGGGACATTCAAACTTTGACTAAAATTTCAAGAAAACAATTGCAACAGTTTTTGTCACAAACGTTCTAAGTGTGGGATGTTTGGGACACTTGGGGAAGGTTCGGGACAATGTGCTCCACCAGCTCAACCCGACTACTAGGACAGGACTGTTCATCACAAAACCAGGCTAGCGAGCTAAGCGGAGAACTCATCATGCCCAACCACAGTCTGTGTAGGCTCATGCACAGGGACTATCCACCACAAGTCCCGTTGGGCTGTGTAACGTCAGGATGGAGGCGGTGAATCCACCCCCACCCTTGGTTCCATTATCGCACTCCACCTGCCAGGCTGTGAGAAGAGCCTCATTCAACCTATCAATACTTTCACCCCGAGGATGGCCCGACTCCCCATCATCCGTGAGGATATGAGGGATCGATAATGCCTCACCATCACCTTTATGGATTTTTCGGATCGCCCATCTTCTCCAACCCTCAAGCCGATTTCACATGGAGCGGTATGTCCGGAGACGGAAAGACGGAACGCAATGTGATTGGCTGTTGGGACAACAGTTGAGGATGGTGGCAGCCATGTTGCCATCGGCGCTCGGCAGTAGAAATTTGTATACCATTGCCGCTGGCCGTCAAGCGGAGCGCAAGCTCATTGGACAGGAATGTTGATAACCTCAAGTAGAGGTTTCAGATCAGGTAGGATAGTTATGATTCCGTTCACCAAGGTGCCGTTTTCATGTGAACAACGTGACGCATTCCGCCGCCCCCTCCACTGGATTTTTCGGCCTTCCGTCTTTCCGGTTGTACGCTCATACTGCTCCATGTGAAACCGGCTTCATACTCAACAGCGAGAACACCCGCCAAAACAGGCAAGGCACATGTTGAAGAAGTTATATGTGCCCTATTCACTTTGAAAAGGCCCTGCGTTGAGCAGACACCAGCTTCCTCCATTCAACCCCATACGCGGGGCCCAGAACTCAGAAAGGCATAAGCCAACTGGGCTTCTCTATTGAGCCCATATAACCAATCCCTGAGAGTTTCCCATTAAATCTACATATTGAGCCCATATAACCAATCCCTGAGAGTTTCCCATTAAATCTACATCTCCATGTGTTGCGACCTAACAAATATTTGATACCTTGGCAGAGTTCAAAGCGAAAGCGCTCAAACGAGGTGAGCTATGAGGCCGATTAAATCAAACCTCTCTCCTACTGCGGAAGTTTTCCTGCTGATCCGAAGGGATTTTAGGTCTAGGCACGTAGGTAGATCTGAAGTAGGTAGGTACGTACTTACGTAGGTATAAACCTACTTATTTAGGAACACACTATACCTACTCCTACACCCACCCTCGAAAAGTTTAGTTGGCTAGCAGGGAGAGAGCTACCTTACTAAGTTGGTTACATAATATATACTCCTCGCGGCCTAGGTATATGAATGGTTGTAGACATGTCTACTATCAATGTATGTAGGTATATACTGTACATATATATGTTCTATACTTATATCCAAGTGTAATCTACCTTCAAACTATGTAATCACTCAATACTGTACTGTCTTACCTTAGGAGTTGGGTCCGGAGCGCCAGCAGCTCCTTTCTTCCCTTTTTTCTTATTCTTCTTGCCCGGCTCGTCACCTTTAGGCGACTCAAGCAACTTCTCAATTTTCAGACCCAACTGAACCTCCGGGCTCTTCGCGACACCTTTGACTTTCTTGGATTTCTTCTCGTTCACAACCGCCTCCGGTTTCACACCTTCATTAGATTTTCTCTTTTTATTGCCTTTGGTATTAGGGACATGTGTTCCGTTGATAGGAGATCCTTTCCCGTTGAATACCTTGTTCTTCATTTCGTTCTTTTTCTGCAAATTTTTGCCGTCCTGGAGTTTCACCGTTTCCTTCGCTTTCTGAAGACCTAGTTTAGCTGTGGCAGCGTCCAATTTTTTTCCGGGTTGATTCTTACCTTTATCTTTGTTTTTCGCAACTTTACCACCGGCGGACGCCGCAAGGTTCTTCTGCTTTTCCTGAGCGGGCTTGGGCGTCTTCATATTCAAAGATGATTACTTTTCAACTTGATCAAGCTTTAAATCACAGCACTAGCACTAAAATCTGACTTGAGAGAGTAACACTGAATTGGAAGCACAAAAACCTTAATGCCTACCACGTGGGTTTCTATCACAGAGTAACGTTTCAATCCCCCCACAGGCACCAACCAAAGGGACAAGAATGGCAGGCAGAAGGCAGAAACAGAAAAGGTTTTATTTTTGTGACCACGCTGTAAACACGAGGTGATCAACAAGGTAGCCAACTATACATAAACAAAACTCCGTATGCCATAAAACGTATTCCTCTGAATGAAACAGCTGAGTTGATTTGAGTAAAAAACGGTGATATCTTAAATAACGATGGAAACTATAAAATCATCTACCTAAAATAAATTTTATTCCCATCATGTTTAAAGGTTCCGAAAATTATGAAACTGGAGTACTTGCTTCAGTCAAGATTTCCAACATTTCTGCGCAACGTAGCGGTGTAAAGATAAACTACGAAAGGGTAGTTTCTACCTTGCCTATCTGAAGGTCACATTATCTCTAGACGTTTGTAAACTGAGGAGATCGTTCCCAAATTGTGGAGGATTTTAATAAAACAATAAACAGTCAGGTTTGAACGTCATCCAAGCGCGGAAAACAAAAACCACCAACAGGCCTTTTTCGCTTTTTCAATCCTATGTTCCAGAGTAGCCAACACCCTGGCGCCAAAATGAGGTAGATTTGAGACAAAAAATCCGGGACTTTTAATTTGGATCAGGTCTACATGCCAATTTTATTTTTAATCTACTAATTAGTGTAATAAATGGTCGTTTGATTGCGGAAAAACGTGATTTAAATGACGAAATCAAGGGTTCTTAAGAAAACGATCCTCCCCAAACAGGCGGTCCATGTCTACCTACGCTCACTCTGAATCTAATGATGGAGGTAGGTACCTACCTAATTGCAGATTTCCGTTAAAACAGAATTAAACCCCTATGAACACATAAAATGAAACATAAAGAATGAACGAAAAATTGCTTACTAACGTAAAAAAGTCCAGTCATGCAGCATGACCCCATGAGCGAATTTTTGAAGAAATCTTCGACATTTCAGTCGCTATTGATCGTGTAGAGAAATTTTAGTTTATGATTTTGATAGACAAACATGGAATCACATTATTAAAAATAATTAGGAGGTACTCTTACTTATATAAGAGTAGTTCAATCTGTATTTGGACAATGTTTCATGCAAATATTACCGATTTTTACATTTAGCGAACGGCATTATTTTGATTTTTGACTGATTTTTCAACTTTGAAATTTTTGAAAACGATACATATTCTTATAGGAAATTCTACGCTGATTCCGAATATACCACATGTTAGTATGCTGAAAAAATTATTTCGCACAACAAATCGCAAAAACAGGCTATTTTGAAATTGTTGACTACATTTTTGAAAATTTTTACTCGAAGATGTAATCCGATCATGCTGACCAACGAACTTGAACTTTCGTTTTGTGTCCTTAAAATTTTAAAATTTGTTTGAAGTTTCTAGCACAATTCTACGGACAGTTATCGTCTGGAATGACACATGCATATATACATACATAGGTACATTAGAAAAAAAATGCGTTAAACTTCAGAATATGATTCAGAATAGTCTGAAACGGATTTCTGCATAAAAATTCGCTAAAACGTGGTTATTAACTAAGATCACTTTTAAAATTCTTAAGGCAAAATGTAGATTTTTATGCTCAAGTATCCTGTTTAGTTTTAAGTAAAGTAATGTCTTTCTGTTCAGAAATTAATTTCAGAGCAAAAGAGAATACTTATACCGGTTTTATTCTTGAAAGAAACTTGATACCTAGGTATATTGTTGAATAGGTAGGTATACTTTTATTTATTTATTTATTTATTTAGTGTACAAAGGACCTGGGCCCACCTAGCGTACACCCTTGGAGCAGGGCAGAGAGTTATAAACAAAAATTATTTTAGTTTATGTAAATAGTACTGAAAATAACAAATAAAGCCAATAACGTAAAAAAAAAAAATTACCAAGTAATGACAAAAACGATATAATAGTGTAGATAAGAAAAAATGACCTATACATGAGAGAAAGAAGAAATGAGAAAAATAATGAAATGCTAAGTAGAAGAAGAGATGGGTGGTGAAAGATGAAAAAAAATAAAAAAGAGAGGAAGAAGGGGTAATGAATGAAGAAAAGAAGGATAAATGAAGGAAGTGGTCGCTAACATTCCGCAAAGTGAGCAAGGCATCGTCTCCTGAACACCGAATAGGAGGGAGAATCCTTTATTGCCCTTGGGAGGGCGTTCCACAACCGAACACCATTCACTGCAATGGAGCCCTTGAGGGAAGAAGTGTGTTGGGGCATCAGCAAATTTTTAGCTCTGTTAGATGAAGTAGGACAGAACATTTGATGAAGATAGTATGGATGGGAAACATTAATATATTTGAAAATGAAGCATAAGAGATTAGTAGCCATTAGATTGTCAATGCTGCAACCCACAAGTGAACAGTAATAAGGGCTTATGTGCTCTCGCATGGAAACATTGGTTATGAAACGGACACAGGAGTTGAAGGCAACCGTAAGACGTTTAGTGAAATGAGCATTTAACCCAGTGCTGAAAACAATATCTGAGTAGGTAAAATACGGCAACACCAGGGATTGAATAAGCGCTCTCCTCAACTCACTCGTCACAAAATGCTTAAAAGGTTTCATGAGGTACAGAGCATGGTAAACCCTACCACAAATGAGTGAAACATGATTGTTCCACTGCAGCTGAGGATCAAACATAATACCCAAGTTTCTTACTTTAGATTGAAAACTGATAGGTTGATTGCTGATTACAGGGGAAGGGATATTTTGGATATCAACAGCATTTTTTGAAAAAACTATAGCTTGACTTTTCTTTGGATTTAATGTGATTCCATTAGAGGAGGACCACTTATTAATATTGGCTAGATCAGAGTTGAGATGGTTAATGGTGGTGGAAATTTCATTAATAGGACACTGGATATACAATTGTAGGTCATCAGCAAATAAAATGTACTTAGAAAATACAATAGAGTTTGGGATATCATTAATAAACAAAGAGAATAATATGGGTCCTAGAATAGATCCTTGAGAAACACCACACTTGAGAGCTAGAGGGTTGGATATGGATGACCCGACTCTCACTGCCCGAGTTCTGTGAGACAAAAAAGAGTTGATGAGTTTGCAGGAAGTAGCATCAAAATTGTAAAATGTTTTTAGTTTATGGTTTAAGAGGGCATGGTCGACTGAACCAAAAGCATTTGCAAAATCAAGAAGGACATTAATGGTGACGAGGGACTTTGAGAAGCCATCTCGGATGTCCTCAGTAAGACGCAATAAGGCGGTGGAGCAGCTAAAACCTTTCCGGAAGCCTGATTGATGGTTATCTAGAACATGGAAAGTGTTCAAAACATTAATGAGCTGCTTGTACATTAGCCACTCCAAACCCTTACTTAGAATGGGCAAAACACTGATTGGTCTAAGTTCATCGGCAGAGGTGGGGTTATCATTCTTTGGAATTGCTGTAATTATAGCATGCTTCCATAAAGCTGGAAAAGTAGAAGACGTAATGGAATAATTGTAGGCATGGGTGAGTGCAGGAAGAAGAATAGGCAGAACTTTTTTTATAAAACTTAGTGGAAGTGAGTCAAAACCAGCTGAGTTCGACTTAATAGACATAATAGCTTCACGAACATCGTCCTGAGATACATTGCTGAAGGAAAATCCATTAACAGTGTTTAGATTTCGAGGGTTGGTTAGTTGATCAGGTAAAGAAGTATGCTCAGGATCTCTGACAAAATATATGTTAAGGTCATCAGGGCTGACTTGATGATTGCTGCCGCCAGACTTGGTTTTGGTTTTCATACCAAATTTATTTATATTATTCCACAGGATTTTCGAAGGAAGCTTCAAATCTAATAGGGACGAATAATACACTTTCTTAGCAGCTCGAACAATAGCTTTGGCTTTAGTACGATGGAGCTTGTATAACTTTTCAGCATCAGGATCACGTGTCCTGTCCCAGATTTTGAAAAAGTAATCACGTTTGTTAAGGGCTGCTTTTACCTCAGGACTGAACCAGGGCGTGTTGGGATGACGAATCTTGATAGAGCGTACAGGAGCGAGATCATCAATAATGCAGTCAGATACCAAATCCTCCTGTTATGTCCAGACCTATTTTCGGTGCATGAATCAGCATTGAAAACATTATAAAATCTACCATCAGCAGCAGTATTGGTAATATTAGTTGTCTATAGGTAGGTAAGGTAAGTATGGGTAACTGGGACCGGGATTTACAACATTCAAAAAAGAATTAATGTTTTTCTACCCGTAGAATTTTTTTACTTGAATGAAAATTCAAAATTTCATTTTGGTTTGTTAATGGGGTTTATATAGAATAGGTTTCTACATCAAAACTTTTTTTAATATGATAAATATTATTTATAAAAAAAATTTTTTTTTCTAAGTTCAGTGGGCCCAGTTAACCGAGGCTCTTGAGGTATCTGGGCCATCCCCCTTCATTTTCCTTATGAATCTTAATTCAAACTGTATAGGCATCTGGGCCCATTCATCAACTATCAAGGTTTTTTATTTTTATTTTTTAAAATTTTTTCCTTGAAATTAAAGCAGGGAAACAAGAGATGTAACCAATCCTGGCATACAGCCATGAGGGATTCTGAAGAAAAAAAGTATGAATTAAAGTGCATTAAACTTTGTATGTAAATCAAATATCTTCAAAATTAATGAAAAAATTCCAAAAACAATGAAATATGTATTTTTCAAGAAAAAATTGATAATATTTAATGGATGTGCCATTAGAAAAATCACAATATGTTTCAAGTTGACTAAAAACAATCATATAAAAAGGAGGACTGAATGCAAAAACTAGAATAAACTGTTCTTAGTTTATAAGAAAAGGAGTTCTTAGGTTATAAGAAAAGGAGTTGAAACGAAATTCCCTCAACATTACCCTGTCAAATGAACAAGTACATATGAGGTACCTAAGTAAGAAGGAACAAATGTACTATGTTAATAGGTAAATATTTGATAAGTAGTTTAAAAAAATTAGTACTAAAAGTAGGCACGTTGTTTGGAGAAAATCCAATCATAGCTAGTTTAATATAGTTGGTACCTAACTACATAGGTAGGTACTTGACTAAGTAGCATCATTTGGTTTTTGAATGTATTAGCCAAATAATAAACCATGTACCTAAGTCAGAGACACTAAACATTCCTCTTTTATTTATAGGAACCGGGGGTTTTATTATCTTCAGTATCTCGTAGTCATTATACCATAAGATATCCTCAACTTTTGGACACTTCCAGCTTTTTAGCCCAGCACATTTCATGTGTTTCACCCGAACTCTATCATTTTCTACCTCCAATACCTGTCCTGGATATGTATTGCCGTCATATTCAACAGCAACGAAATCTCCTGGAATGACAGTGATGGACCCTACAACATTAGTGTCAGAGTCGGATCTGGTAAAACTGTAATTTTCACCAGAGTTGCTATCTGAATCGGTTTCATCATCCAGTAAAGTGTTCCTTCTAGAGGTACCAGCAGGAATCTTGATCTTCAACTCCTTAGATGTCTTCTGGGTTTTGCTCAGGTTACTGGTGCTTGGAACACCATCCTTTGGGTAACTGGGCCCAGGGGTGGGTCCAGTTACCCAAAGGGTATGGCCCAGTTCCCCCAAACGTGACAAAAACATTGGGTATCCGGGACCCCCCCTCCAAAATTCATGCAACAAGTGGTTTAGCAAAAATACTCATCTGCACACAAACAACAGTGTCTCCTTAGATAATTCAAACACTCACATCTTCAATAATTCAAAAAATGTATTTACAAGGCTGTGCAGACCTGATGTTGTTGGAGTGTTGTTTCGCAGCTTTAAGTTGCAAAACTTTGAGACATCCTCACAAACAGACAAGATGGCTAAATCAAAAATGACCTGTTGTTCTGGAAGCTCCGTCTGGCCAGTGATGTCAACGCATCAGCCAAAAATTTCTCTTTCCATTTAGAGACAACTGGGGAGGGTATGGCCCAAATACCCCATGGGCCCAGGTACCCATACTTACCTTATCTCGTTGAGAAGTCGAAATTCCGGTGTAAATTTGAGTCATACCTAAACCGGTAGGTATACCTCGGTACGAGACCCTCTCGAACGAGCAAGTTTGTCCCCCACCCCGGCAACTACTTCGAACCGTTCCCTACAAGAAGAACTATGAGTTCTTCAATTCCGTTCAACGCGGAGCAGCTCATGAGTCACAAATGAAAAGTCACATTTACGTTTCTAAACTGTTATGTGATCGTGTTATGAGACCACGAAACTATACACTTCATTCTGATCTACAGACCCAACTAATCTGCATTTTTACTAAAGGATTGACTACTTGATGTTATGTATTTTTGAGATGCGAGCTTGCGAGCATCCAGACAACCAAACTATACACTTCATTCTAACCTACATGTCCACTAAACAGGTTGAACGGAATTGAAGAACTCACAGTTCTTCTTGTAGGGAACGGTTCCAAGTAGTTGCCGGGGTGGGGGACAAACTTGCTCGTTCGAGAGGGTCTCGTATACCTCGGTACACAAAAGTGAAAATCCGGTACACATACCACAATCCCGGTACGTTTGGCAACACTGCTGTATAAATGGAGTCTTAATCAAAGACATTGTAATAGTAAACTTAATACTCAAATCCCCAAACACTCCAACCTTCCTCCCTGCTTTCAGATTTCCTGCAGTCTCTGGAGGATCGGTCCCCTAGAAGCGCTAATATCGCTTATGTACTTAGATTTGTTCCAGCGTATGTAAATGATGCCCTGCAAAATGAATTGCTCCTTTTGCTATCTGCCAGCTCAGTGAGAAGATGAAAAAGGAAATGGGTACCTACGTTATAGTAATGTACCTGTAGCTCGCAATTATGTTGTAAAAGTTGTCTATAGGCACTGTCTATTCCAGAGGGCAGTCTTTCGAACTAAATTCCTACCGACTGAAGCAAATATAGGTAGGATGACGTAAAACTTTATTCAAAAGGCCTGTCAGTCCTTAATTTGGTTTTTCATTTTCCTAAAGTTTAATAAAAAGGGAAGACAGGCCTTTTTACAAGGTTTTGTCTAGTTTTCTAATAATTTAAAATGTCTAAATAAAGAAACATTGCAAAGGATGACGTAAATCATTTTAAAAATGTCAGTCTCCCATAGCATTTGAGATATGTGATGTCGACGGCTTTGTTCGATCCGATACTTTGATAATTGATTATTAGATCCATAAAATCACCATCTGCAATAAATGTGTTACAATAAAATGGTGTACGATTTAAAAAAATTCATTTTATTTAAATAATATTCGGGATATTCAACTAAACTTGTGGTCATTCAGCGGAAATGATTAATCAGTTCATCAAGTCTTAATGCTGCTGGGTTAGGAATGTCATCTATAACTTTGAGATGATCTTCACACTTCACTTAGTTCTTCAATGATGGGGAGATCCTCAATACTCGATCAGGAAAAATTGGGTCACGCACCATTTGAATCTTTCAAGGGTCTCGGAAGACATCCTGTTCTTCAAAACTAACTGGGGAATCATTGTTTTCTCATTTTCTCACTTCTTTTTTGTCACAACTCTATACATAATTATACAATTCAATACAACAAATCAATAGATAATAAACACAAATTATCAGCACGTCAACAAACAAGCAACAAGGATTCACTTCAACTTATGGCTGCCCCGATCTAGGCGGGAGGACCAATAACTTTGGTTTTTGTCTGATAAGGCCTATGTCCTGTCTCGCCAAGGAACAAGGATAATAGCTTAAAAAGCAAAAACACAAAGAAAAGTGTAACCTTTGAGAACTGTTATTGATCAGTGTGGAATGTGAGAGGGAATTTCCCCGTCCTTTTTTCCCTCAAACCAGGGAAACTTCCCCTACAACATACTGTCAGGGCTGCCAACTTATGTTGAAAAAACGTTGAGTGTCCCCTGAGTGCACTGTTGAGCTCCTGTAATCTGAGTGTGCCCCTAACTGTTGAGTGAACCACCCCACTCAACTATGAATTCAAACTGGTGAGTTGAGGGTGACCCTCCATTTAGATGAGTGCGAGTGAACACACAGACTCAGGCTTTGTCTATGAATTCCACCCTAGATCTCTCGTTAAACTCAAACATACCCCCGAAATGAGCGTTTATTCGTGGCCGAAAAAATCTTTTGGCGTCTTCTACGTTCAATACTTCTTTCTTGTCTGTATTCTTCAGCAGAATATGATTCCCACATATTAAACACTGAAAAATTGTCAACTCACAACAGGTGAATGGTGGAAAATAACAAGTTTACAGGTGAATGGACGAAGGTTGAAAATTGGCCATTTTTTACAACAAACTGTAAAATGTTGTTTGAAATGATGGGGAAACACTTGTAACTTGTCCGAATTCGCCTGTACACTCGTTAATTTTCACAGTGCATTACAAGTCTACACTTGTACTTTTATGAAACGCTTGCACACTCATTTTTTACAACTTGTACATAAAATTG
Source organism: Adelphocoris suturalis (assembly GCA_030762985.1). Taxonomy (NCBI): domain Eukaryota; kingdom Metazoa; phylum Arthropoda; class Insecta; order Hemiptera; family Miridae; genus Adelphocoris; species Adelphocoris suturalis. The sequence goes on from CM061049.1 coordinate 20,286,415, forward strand.
GCTTGTAACTTGTCACTTTTGGTTTATTATTTCCAATAATAAGCCTATGTGATCGTGTAGCAAAAAAATTGTATATCCCCCCCTCAAACTTTGTCACTTTACGTTTCAAGGTGCGTAGAATCCAAATTTGAAATGTCCGTCCGCCGTTCGGGCCATAAAATGCCTAAGAATTTACTTAAAAAACCTGTTCTTTCGCACATAGACTCCATTTGGGGTCTAGTTGGTCCTAAGGTTTAACCATCCCGATCGCTTTACTCGCATAGATGCTATGGGCCAAAAACAGGCGAAAAAGTGTCTTTTTCGAGACTTTGAGTGTTAGACGTGTTAGAAGCACGCTTGGCAGGGGGTCACGGTGGGTGGTGAGGGGGGTGGGTGAGCGGGGGGTGGAGTGAGAGGAGGTGCCGCGGCACCTTGTTGTGGCTGGAGTGACCAGGGGCATAGCAGAGGGGTGTAGGAGAATGGATATTTATTACTTTTATGTGTTATACCCATATAATACACCGCGGCACCATGAGGTGGGTACAGCGTTCCTTCGACGCATGAATATAGGTATATGTTTTTTTCTAGGTCATATTTGTGTGTTAATACCAATGCTTTTCCTACCCATATTTAATAACATATTCTCTAGACTTTTCGTTCGTACTTAGATAATGATATTATTAAGGCAATAACTATTTGAATAGATAGGAGCTCAAATCGAGAAATATAAACATGCGTATATAATTATAGAAGTATAGGTTGTGGCAACTCGAAATAGGACACGCCGAGGAGTCTGGACGGGCCTTATGACGTACGTGAGCCAACTAAAACTACGATCAAACTCAATTGAAAAAATAATAAACCTTTGTGAAATAATTTGCAGCGTTTTTGCTTTATGAAAAAGGCCCCAGATCTACTTATCTCCTATTCACCCAAGGAATGTGAAATTTGATAGGGAGGTTCTCTGGGACATAAAGGGATGAACAAAATTACGGGTTCAATCCTGATCAGCTGTGAGCTAAATTCTCTCCAGTTCATCCTAGGAAGTTTTCAATTTCACGGTATAAATCAATCGGAGGAAGCCGCAGGGCGAAGTTGAATAATAAAAACCAACACATAAAAAATTGTTTCTTTATTAATTTGGAATCCAAAAGTATAACTTTTATCACAAGGGGAACATACTTTCACTTTCGAAACCACTCACTGAATGGATACCAAAAAAAGATATCCAACTCAAAATAAATTAACTAAACTTTCAAATACTATCACAAACTGCAATTACGATTTTCTTAAATCAATATGTAATCATGAAAATCATTTTCTAGAAGGAGGGCTTGGCAACAACAGTATTTGAGCTAGCGGTGACAGGAATGTCGAAACATAAGGTTACAAAAATATGTACCGTACAATTCGTATTTTGAGTATATAATCTATCACAAAGTAGGTATAAAATGTATCAGTCATGTTTTTGACCAGAAAATAATAAGACTGGAGTTATTCGAAAATTGAAATTGAGATTAATCAAGTCTAACATTCTAAGAAAATACATTTTGTCCTCATCACCATTCTAGTCTTTCTGCACTATCTAGACTTCACTAATGATTAAATATGAGATATTGGGAAGAATCATGTGATATATAAGTGATTCTAATTATTGTGTAGCACTGAAACATATCAACACTGTTAGTGCAATAAATCACAATCGATTTTTTTTTTAAATCAATTTTTATTTACATTGTTATTATTAATTAAAAAGGTATAATAATGTTAGGTTCTTGTATACCCATCAATATCTCCCAGTTCCTTTACAAACCACATAGGGGGGAACTTTTGTGCTTAAAACCCATATCAACGCTCGCATGAAGATAATATTTGGGGAAAGAATCGATGTCTGGAATATTGAGACTATTTTCTTAATTTGACAAATTTCTTCTCCGCTGATATACCAAGTGATATCTACTACCAATCTTTTCCAATTTGAACTAACAGACGGTAAGTACTATTTCGTTGGTACGAGGCATGGAAGTGAAAGAAAATAATTACAGGGAAAATTAAGTGATATCTACTCAGGTCTTGGAAAATTCGGTACTTTTTGCCGATCGGTACAATTTTTGCAGAATCCAGGTTTTTCACCACTGATTAGTACTCTAGAGGTGTTGTTCTGTAACCTCGCCGGTTTCTCCAGGTATAAGCCGGGTTATGAATTTTCATTTTGTCAACTTCAATGCCTGTGGTTTGCAAGGTTCATTTTCTAAAAAGTCTTCATTTGGTCTGGAAAAGGTCATTTGACTTGGGAAAGGATTCGTTTGGTTTGGAAAAGGATTCATTTGACTTGGAAAAGGCTTAATTTGGCCTGGAAAAGGTTTTATTTGACATGGAAAAGGATTCGTTTGGTTTGGAAAAGGATTCATTTGACTTGGAAAAGGTTTCATTTGGTCTTAAAAGGTTTCATTTGGCCTGGAAAAGGTTTTATTTGACATGGAAAAGGATTCGTTTGGTTTGGAAAAGGATTCATTTGACTTGGAAAAGGTTTCATTTGACTTGGAAAAGGATTAGTTTAGTTTGGAAAAGGATTCATTTGACTTGGAAAAGGATTCGTTTGGTCTGGAAAAGGTTTCATTTGACTTGAAAAATGCTTCATTTGGTTCGGGAAAGGATCAATATGACTTGGAAAAGGCTTCATTTGGTCTGGAAAAGGTTTCATTTGACTTGGAAAAGGATTCAATTGGTTTCGAAAAGGTTTCATTTGACTTTGAAATGCTATATCTCCAGATATTTCTACATTTTCAGCCATGTACACCTCAAACATCTAAGTTTACGTACCTCCATTCCAGAAAGCATACGAACTGAACAGACCATTTTGAGTCATGGCCGGAGGACACAAACAAACGAGGGTCATATTCTACACTCTTTAGACATTTCGTACGCAGACATTCAATAACATTCCATTTTCCAAATTTTGAACTTTGAATTTAAGCTTTTGGGTTTTTGATTTTTCAACTATTAGTTTTCAAATTCATGAAATCGAAAGCCTTGGCCTATTTACCAGTGAGATAAATGAGCGTGATGAGAGATATGAGCTAATGAACTAGGTATTTGATAAATAAGTAAGTTTGTAATGACTTGGCGGCGTCGGCAGGTCGGATGACACAATAATGAGGTTTTCTAACTTAGTTTTGTTGTTTCCTTTGTTTTCCTTATTTTTGAGTCGAGGCAAATGTAGGTAGGAGCAATTCATAGAAAGCAGTCTGTTTTAACTCTTTGAATTCTTTAAAATACAAGTTGTTTTCACGTAATAATACTTGAAAATATCCTAATAAAATTGATATGCATGGACCTACTATAACTAGCACAGTCAATCACAATACTTGAAAACTAAAATGGTCAAAACACACCAAAATCGAAGGCTTTACTCAAAACATCGACTTTTGAACTAGCCGGCTGGTTTCGAGCCAAGGAATCTAAAGGAAAGATATTCCAGCGTATATAATTTTACGTACTTCTAGTCTGCTAAGCAAAAAGGAAAAGAAAGGTAGTATATTCCTGAAAAGACTCCAACAGAGATGAATTCTCGAAAACTATATAAATATTCATTTTTGGGGAATGTTTGGGAAGTACCGAAATTCTCAGGACCTTAGCACACAAAATACAAGTAACCAGGGAAGGTTCAACGACTTATTTGTTTGCCAATGAAGCAGTACTTAGAATATCACCTAAACCATGTTACATGTCTCATTTTATATGTTATAAAATATAATTATAAAATTTTAAATTGAATTGTCATGAAGGCTGAAACTGAAACTATGAAAATTTAAGCCATTTTCACAAATACCATTACATCTATGCCAAGAACTGGAGCACATAATACTTCAATATTTATTCCAAATATTCAAGGAGAACATTGATGTAAAATGTGGTGACCACTAATAGTTCAACTATATTATTCAGCGAGTACTGTCAATGATAGCCGTACCAAAAGCTTCTGTTCATCAAGAACTATTGATTCAAATCAATGGTCGCTTTGATATGGATGCTCATTGATTGTCCTGTTTATTTTACTACGAGTAATTTTAGTACCTAGAACCTCTCAATAATTAATCCCTAAACCACTACCCCATAAATAGGTTGATGGTGTTCCAATTAAATGTGGTATAGGTGCCAAATTCACAAGTAAAGGCAAGATTTTCGTTCCAGCAACCAGAACTAAGTACCAAGATGAAAAAGTTTAACAGTCCGACCCCGAGGATTTCCGAAGAGTTAGAATGAGTTTAAAGTTCAGTCAGTTTTAATAATAGAGATTTTCGAAACCAACGTAAGACTTTAACTGGGGCCGTCATCATAGACTTGAGCGAGCAAATGAAGATGAAAAACCTAAATAGAACTGGCGCACAGTGCGTCAACGATCAGACTAAATTATTAAAATCGATTATTTTTGCTAGCATTTATAATGACGCGTAATTGACGAACGAAAGATCAGTGTTAACATCCCTAGATAGAAGGCATCGATTATTAAAAAGAACAGCTTTCTCGTATTTAGCAAGAATGTTGGAAGGAAATTTGATTTTACGAAGGTTATGGTGTTGTGGTGCCAAGTTTCGAAAATCGGAGAACCCAGTTTTTGTTCCTGGCACCATTGCAACATTGGTTAGATTACCTGGTAAGTAATGATAAAATTTGGCACATTTATAATCGCGTTTTTATATAGTACCTAGTAAGTTTTGCCTCAACTCGTTCAAAACTCGGGTTGGTTGGAACGAACCTCCCATGTCCTGTGCTTGGACTTCAGGTTAACAGAGCTCCCCGCCCAAAGTTGAACTATCAGATGAATTCCAACAAAGGATCAATCTAAATATGCATTACATCATCATCATTATATCATATTGTCAATATTATGATAAATATATGTACAGAATAGAATGGAAAACTCCATACCAGGGTAAAATGAGACCACTAACAGTTTTGTTGCTTAAGTAACTAAAAATGACTATTAATCTACAACCCTACTTCCCATTTACTGTAGGGTTTTGAAGTCTAATCTTCCGAGACAACAAGTGTTTGTCATTGTAAATGAAACTTAGATATTTACTTGAAAATTCAAACACAACTAGAAAAGTAAATACATTGCTTAAAATATTGCCAACTCAGTCCATCATTGTACGAGTAAATTCTCAACAATTTAATGTCAATCAATAGAACTCGGTTAATTCACATAAAATAATAATTAAAAGGTGAAAAAGGCACTGCAATATCATGGAATTATGTTTAAGTGGCCCATTCACTCTCCTGCCTCAGAGTGCGTTCTCCATACACGATCCGTCATTCCCAGTTCAAACCGAAGGTTTCCCACCAGTAAACGGTATTCTGAGGTAACCCTGTGTTGGCGGGTGATTAGAACATGGAAGGTCTTCCTGCAGCTCCACACAAATCCGGACCTAACAGGTTGATAGGGTGGGGGATGCCGGACCGCAGGATGGATGGTCCGATGGGAAACCCATCCGACGAGCTCTGCAGGACACCTGCAGCAGGAAGGTCTCCACACACGTCCTGCACGCCTCCCGTGCAAGAAGAGAGGGAAGTTTTTGGTTCCCCTCACTCCCTGCAGTAGGATCGTGAATGGACCACTTTAATGGTACTAATCAATAACCATGGAGTGTAAAACTAAAACCAATTATCTATATCATGCAAAAGGAAGACTATGGATTTATTGCTTCAAATAAAAAAAGGAAACAGTACCAACTTGAAGAGAAAAAAAGAGTCCCAAAAAAATATGCGAGTCCAAAAGGTCTACCTACCCTTTCTAAGATTGCACGCTCAACCAATAGGATAAAAACTAAACCATTTTGGCACAAAAAGTCAACTAAGTAGGTTCAGATATCGTTCTTATAATAAAAGAAATTCCACCTATCAAAAACAGTTTAATATTAATAATGCAGTAAAACAAACTTCACGGAAAATTGAATATAACTGGATGGAAGATCATGTAGGTAGGGAAGAATACAATTTCTAACTCATACAATCCCTTATTTCACATCAAATCACAGGTCATGTTTACTGAATATTGAAATCGAAAATAGATTATTATTTTTACGGGTTGAAAGGGCATTCGTTTAGGCCATTTTTTGACATTGATTACTCTTTGCAAACGAAAATCTTATTACACGGGTACCTTTTGTACCAACTAACCACAAAACCAGTCTTGAGGGTGCCGTTTCCAACATCAATAAAATCTATAAAAGTGATACTCAACAGTTGCGTCCGGTTTATCATAAAAGCTATGGCATTTTCTTACATAGGTGACTGGATCGTCATTCTGGGATTTACCTACTTATCTCGAATATTAAGAAGAGGTGCCACCATAATGAATCGAACGAGCGTCGATTCTAAATATTATCAACACTAATACGTTTCACTACTCATCGTATCAACTACCTAATGATTAACAAACAAAAAACTTTTTTTTTCTTTTTTGATCATGAATATATATATATATGATATATATGTTTTCTTCTTTGTTTTTTCTTGTTACGTACTAATACATACGTGGACTAAATCAAACACTCATAGCTAAGGAATCAAACAACATAAATACTTAAATGCAAGACGAAAATTAGGAGACGGGGGATAAAGGAAGGTACTACCTACTCCTAGAAGCGTCAAATGCAGTCGGCTGGAAACAGCATGTGTTCATTTCCACAAGATGGCGTCGGGGAGCAACGGCTGGCAGAACTAAAACTGCTTGATGTGAGGTCCTCTTCACCCATTATCTGTGTCTGTACACCTGAAGGAAATTTCAAGATGGTAAATTCACACGTGCATAGATACATATGTGTGGTGTATGAGGATGATAAAGAAGGAACACGATGAGTTGCAGTGATGAACTGAATATTAGCTTATATATAAAACTTGAGTTTGTCTTGTTTGTCCTCTGTAGACGGCAAAACCGCTGAACCGATTTTAGTAGGCAAGTAGTAGTTCCATTGTGATGAGCAAGTTACAGAAAAGGTTCCTGTCGATATTAGTCTGGAGCCCCTAAGTCAGTCTAGTCAGCTGAATGAGAGCAGAAGATAATTTATTTGCTATTCAACCTATGAAGCTGAAATTTGATATGGAGAACCCTTGGGACGTCTAAAAACGAATCATGAAGTCTAGAGCCCCCCAGATCAGCTGAGTGAGATCCGGAGCTGAGTTCTTTACTATTCAACTTGTGGCGACCCCAGTAAATTCTGAATTACACTAACAGACTGTGCAGCAGTCAGCTGCATTTTCGTCTATCTTCTGACCTGTATCGATAGGATGGATGGAAGCAGTTCCCATTACTGACCAGACAGCAATCACAACAGCACGCACATTCTTCAACAACTGGGTGGCAAGGTTTTGGACTCCTTTGTACCTAGTCTCTGATCTGATGGTATACGGCACACAACTTAGATTTCCTGATGATTTCATCACAAGCTCCACACCACCTCCTACCCCATCCGCAGATTATGCCCAAAAACTGCAACGAATATTTGCTAATCTTTGGCTCACAGAAACAGCTTGGCACTCCAAGGAAAAACTGTTTGCTAATCCTGCTCTAGAGACATCATCTCATGTTTACTTGCGTAATGATGGTGTCAGCCCTAGCCTGCAGCGCCCACACACTGGTCCGCTCTGTGTACTGCGTCGTACACCCAAAACATTTGATATTGAGCTGGGACAACACAGAGTCACCGTGTCTAGAGATCGCCTGAAGTCAGCCTTTATGCTACGTGTGGACTCACAACCCTCTCTTGACCAGGAGCCAGCACTCGCAGCACACACTCCACCACACTCAAATCGTCCTCAGCCTGAGTCACCACATGCCAATAATGGTCCCCAACCAGCTGCCCCATCTGAACCCCTGCCAGCCACCCCGAACCGGTCACAGCCAAGAGGTCTGACCACTCGCAGTGGAAGACGTGTACACTTTCCTCCTACCCAGAGGGACTTTGATACTTCCTAAGGGGGGGGGGGAGGGGGGAGTGGTACGGCGACCCCAGTTAATTCTGGATTACACTAACAGACTGTGCAGCAGTCAGCTGAGTTATCGTCTATCGATTTGGCTATGGATTGCGGATCGGGAGAACTTTGGTGTTGAGGTATGCCATTTTGTTTAGTCGTGAATTTCTTTTGCATTGTACTTTCGTAGTTCAGTGTTCAACACGTGTGATTTATTGATGTGCCTTTGTCTAGGTCATTTCTACTTTGTAAAATAAAAGTTCGTAAAGTCAGTTGCGTTCGTGTCATTCTGTTTTGCACCAGCACCCACAAACTCATGAAGCTGACTTTGTCAAACGGCTGAACCGATTTTGATAGGGATTGCTGCATTGTGATCAGCAAGTTCCAGAAAAGGTTCCTGTCGATATTAGTGGGATCCGGAGCTAAGTTCTGTGCTATTCAATCTATGAAGCTGAAATTTGAATTGGAGGCACCTTGAGACGTCAAGAAACGAATCATAAAGTCTAGAGCCACCCAAGTCAGCTGAGTAAGATCTGAAGCTAATTTCTTTGCTATTCAACCTAAGAAACTAAAATTTGAATTGGAGGCCTCTTGGGGCTTCTAGAAACGGAACATAAAGAAAATTGGTTTGTTTGTCTGCTCTCAATGTCCAAACGGTTGCACCCATTTCCATACGGGTGGGCACAAATTGACGAGCAAGTCCCGAAATAACACTTGGATCATATTACAATCGCCTAGACTTAGTCCTTCTCTAACGACGTCACCCTGGTAAACAACTTCGTAATTAAGGAAAAACTGGACATGCGTCAAATTTTTCACATCAAATGTGGATGGGTTGGATTCACGCGTTCGATAAAAAAGTCAACGATACAACTAATTTGGTGTAACGAAACAACGAGTTTGGTGGGTTGAGCCGAGCAGTTTTATTCGTAAAGATAGATCTTTAAAACAAGTTATTTGCAGCAATGTTGGTCGGGAATAGTTTTAACGTAACTAAGGTTATAATGAGGGGACGCATAGTTGAAAAATTAATTAGCTACAACCTAAGGCACAAGGTACATATGGATAAAATGACCCTTAGATGTGGGTCTGTGCAACACGTGGGTGACTAGTTATCTATAAAATTGGCCGCCTTTCATAGGCTGTTGAATGATACATTAATTGGTAATAGCTGCAGGTGAACATGGATGTAACCGTATGAGATGTAACCATCTCATCACAATATGCAAGAAGGCATAAAGCACTGAGATGTTTTTCTGTTGTTTAAGCATGGAACACACTTCCGCCATAACCTGTCACATGTCCCTGTGGAATCAAACCATTTTCTTGACATTTTGTAAGAGAGTATAGGACTCAGATAATAACTTTACAAGTAGCTACCGTACGACAATATTGGATGATCTCTCCACTCACCTGAGGTGGTATTTTTAAGACAGCTAGTGTCTTGTTCATTAAAACCCTGAGTGGGTAGTCCGCAGTCCCTCAGAAGTAGGAACATAAGGCAGTTTGTAATGAGGAATGCAAATGAGAATATATTCTCACGTATGAATACAAAAACTAATGTATTCATATTCATTTGTGTGAATACAGGAATATTTATATTCTTCTATACGAAATACACTTGTATTTTTATTCATATGTATGAATACAAATATAAGTGTATTCTTATTCAGTTGTGGGTTATAGGAGTATCGGATACATGAATACGAATATTCCAGAATTTTCACATCAGATTTGGCAAACATGCAATTTACTTTGCAATATCAACAGCTAACAGATGGCGTGTGGTCTGCCGTTTAGCAATTGCCCTAGTGTACTTTGCTTCTCCTTGGTAACACGTGCAAAGGTAAATAGGCGCGGATCCAACAGATGCTTGAATGCCTGCACAATAAATTCTGCTTTCACCAACAAACAAAAAAACTCGGCCCTTCGGGCCTCACAAGGGGCTCCGCCCCTTGACCCCGCCAGGGGGGCTTCGCTCCCCTAGACCCCCCCGGATGTTATTACTTTGAGCATGACTGCTAAAATGTAAAAAACATGGAATCATGTTTTAGCTCCTCGCTCTCACTTTACTATAGAAATGATCACGACGATTGAGCTCTTGTGAGATGATGATCTCCTAATAGAAACTCGCGAGTAAACATTCACTTTATTATAGAAATGATCACGACGATTGAGCTCTTGTGAGATGATGATCTCCTAATAGAAACTCGCGAGTAAACATTCACTTTATTATAGAAAGAGGCTAAAGAGGCAACATACGAAATTACAGCTTCCTATAGAGTAAAGTATAGAAATTACCAATTAAAATGATTTAACCACCGCTTCACAAATCAAACGTTCTCGCAATATTCGGATCACCTGCTATGAATCACATAATCGAAACACCAGCTCAATGAAATCATCAGAAATTAACAAGCGGTTGCAATCATGTTCACAATATCAATAATTGAGAATGATCACCTGTGTGTAAACAATTATTCATATAACCATGCTCATAACTCAGCTTGTTGGCCACGCACTTCGCAGTAGTTAATATAGTATGGTTGGATAAATCGAGAGCTTTCGAACGAATGGTCAACGAATTTTGTGGGATGAAAAACGACGAAGTATCATATCCCTAGCAACGACTCGGTTGTAAGTGGAAATCATCACAATTATTGGCGCTACTTTCATCTCACTTTATAGTCTCACTTTTCGGCGGGGGATCCATCGCTAAAACATGATTTCATGTTAAAAAAAGTGCTTGGTTTATTAGGATCCATGTTCAATGTAAACCATTAAACCATGGATTGATCTCAGTTTCAGTTAAAATTAAGAATGCACTTTTCTATACGGCCAAATAGATACTAGATTGTGTAGGGGCGCTCTAACTGACTAGCCTTCAATATAGAAGAAATCAAGGGCTACGGGCTTGTGGGTCCTTGGTATATTTTAGATGATTTAGGGGTCTAATTTTGCTTTATTATTTCCAATAATAAGCCTGTGTGATCGTGTAGTAGCAAAAAATTTTTATAACCCCCCCTCAAACTTTGTCACTTTACGTTTCAAGGTGCGTAGAATCCAAATTTGAAATGTCCGTCCGCCGTTTGCCGTCCGGGCCATCAAAGGCCTAAGAATTGACTTAAAAAACCCGTTCTTTCACACATAGACTCCATTTGGGGTCTTGTTGGTCCTAACGTTTAACCATCCCGATCGCTTTACTTGCATAGATGCTATGGGCCGAAAACGGGCGAAAAAGTGTCTTTTTTGACACGTGCATGGCTGGCACGCTTGGTAGGGGGTCACGGTGGGTGGTGAGGGGGGGGGGGGGGGTGAGCGGGGGTTGGAGTGAGAGGAGACGCTGGCGCCGCGGCACCTTGTGGTGGGTACGGCGTTCCTTCGAGGCATGAATATATGTTTTTTTCAAGGTCATATTTGTGTGTTAATACCAAAGCTTTTCCTACGCATATTTAATAACATATCCTCTCGACTTTTCGTACGTACTTAGATAATGATATTATTATTAAGGCAATAACTATTTGAATAGATAGGAGCTCAAATCGAGAAATATAAACATGCGTATATAATTATAGAAGTATAGGTTGTGGCAACTCGAAATAGGACACGTCGAGGAGTCTGTCGACTACAACTACGATCATACTCAATTGAAAAAATAATAAACCTTTGTGAAATAATTTGCAGCGTTTTTAGTATAGATTCCCATAGTATAGATGTATACCATCAAGTTGAAAAATAGTAACAGTGATAGCCCTGTAGAGGTACGCAAACTAGAGGTTGCATTAGTTGTACCTTGCCCCGTGCTACGGTGAGACACTTTTCAAGATTTTCTGATAGGTAATCAAACACTTGAACAACCAGGTGTAATAATATTGAACAACGTCGAGCCTCTTTCAATCCTTTAGTTTCTTCTGTTTTCCCCCTTTTAAATGTAGCAGTTCTGAAAGGTTCAGGCAGAACAACTTTCCGAGAAACGGTACCGACCTCAAGGGGTTGAGGAATAAATAAATGTTTGAAGGAAAGTGCTGGGGAACTCCTGCGTTTCAATGAGGGTGGAGTATAGCAAGTGATTCTAATAACTAAGGATAGATATTTGCGAGAAATCAAAAAAATGTATTAAACCCTGCCCCTCCCTGGACCTTGTCTGGGATGCGTGTTGACCTTTGCATGGAGGTCGGGGTCAAGGGCAATACCCCCCCACACATCCACAGATGACGCTACACTGAGGAAATCCAGCGATATGCTGGACACACTCTTCAATTCACTGATGGCTCAAAGAACCCTGATGGAGTTGGCCAGGATCTTTGGAGCCCCAACTTCCAAGTCACTAGACGCCTACCACCAGTTGCGTCTGTGATCACAGTAGAGCTGTGGGCAGTGACACTGGCTGTTCGACACTGCCAATTATTGTGAGTAGGGAATTATGTGATTTGTAACGATTCACTAAGTACCATCGAGGCGATTAGGGACTCAACCATAACTGTTATGTGGGTACCGAGCCTTGTGGGTATTCATGGCAATGAGTGAGTAGATGCTCTTGCAAGCAGAGTCATTGGTGATAACTCCATTTATATGTTGCCTATACGCATAGAGGATCAAATCTACTACATGCAACATAAAGCCAATTCCATCTGGCATGTGCAATGGCAGGGTGAGGTCACTGGTCTGTGTGGTAACCCTACTTCCAAGGAGGGACCGAATACTGGTCAACCAGGTTACCACTGGCCATACCCGTATTACTCACAGACACCTGCTTAGTGCAGAAGCTCGAAATGTTTTGTGTGGAAGGTGTGGGGTGATCTGTTCATCCACCACTTTCTGGGGGACTGCCTAGCCCTTGTGGACCTCCGAGTCCAGCATCAGCCCCCTCAGTGGGTTGACGTTTTATCCGGACAAGACAAGGTATGATCCCAGTTGTACTACCTGATAGCCGCTGAGCTCTACTACGAACTGTGATATCTGATATGTGATATAATTATATACATCTAGTCGTAGTTTTACTTCACTTTGCTGATTGTATATAGTAGCATATATATAGTTATTAGCCTATTTTACATCTAGTACCTATTAATTTATTTTTGGGGTTTTTTATCCACTTTGGGGGCTAAACAGTGGTCATCGCTGTACCCCTAATTTTTTTTCCCCTCCGAGTTGCCTGTGGAGTCCATGATGGCGCTCCTTTTTATTCAAGGATGGCAACATGGCTCCCCTTAGAATCGTGTCACTTCCAGTGTCCCTTTAAACACCGTGTTCAATGCCGCCAATGACCCTTCTGGTCGAGGTTGAACCTTACAAAATAAAAAACCAGGATTTAAAAAAAATATAAAAAAAAGAATACCAGGATTTAAATAGTACGAGGAATTGTAGGTTCTACGCTACAATCTTGTGGGTTTCTCAGAGTATTTTCAATGGAGAAACTGACTAGCAAAATACCTACTGTAATAATAATATAATTACCTTTTGTATTAATGCCTAATACAGCTGTATTGATAAAAATAAATATCGATAAAATACGGCTTTTCTCCTTGTTTATACATATACTGATGCCCTAATAAATACAAATTCCCAACTATTGACCCCATTATCTTTCAGAATTTGACGGTAGTTTATAATATTGAGATCTAGCTGGGTCATTTACGAATTTCATTCTTCTCCAAACAATAGTGGTAGCAATTCAACAGCACGACAATGAATAACTAACAAATTTTCAAAGAAATTAGGCTTAGACACTTCAGTGTTGGAGGGATTTTTTCTTTCTAGACAAGTTTCATGGAGCCACCACATCGCATAGATCCCCATTTTTGGCAAGCCTGCTAACTTGCGAATCCCCTCCCCTGCAGACAGTGTGACAATCCAACTGGTTGTCGTGATTAAATTTCTTATTTCTCTATAATATATACATACATTTTTGAGGTTAAGGGTTATAACAATTTTTATAGTTATTTAAAACAAAATTTATATATAGAGAGTTATTTCTCTATAATACTAGCCGCTCCGGCTTGCAACGCTCGCCTCCACGCCCAGCCGGGGGGCAAGCCCCCTGGGCCCCCCATTAGATTGCTCGCTTCGCTCGTAAAGTGTGGCATATAGGGAATTTTGCTCGCTTCGCTCGCAAAGTGTGGTATGTAGGGAATATTGCTCGCTTTGCTCGCAAATTGTGGCTGTATACATGCGATGTATTACAATTGAAATATGTAGGGGATGTTGCTTGCTTCTCTCGCAAACGGTAGATCTCGAAGGGTAGGTTTAACTTCTGTAGGGGATGCTGCTCGCTTGAGGAAGTTATACTCCCCACCCAACTTGGCAGACGTTTTTTTCTGTTGGAAATTCTTACAAACAAAATAAATCTTATAAAACTACGTGGAACCACAAAAAAGTTTACTCGGGGATGTTGCTCGCTTCGCTCGCAAGGTATTGCTGTATATGTGTAGGAAAAAATCCATATTTATTCTTTTGAAATAGGCCTGCTCGCAACATTGTGAAACACCTGAGTCATCGAACCCTTCACGTCAATTCTTGAGCCTTCTCGCGTCCACGGCACAATCATTTTAATCGCTTCGCCTCCTTTCCCTCTCGCATTTTGACCGACTTCCCGTCACTTTTTTCGATATCCGATTTCGGATTCAGATTCGGTGGAATCAAACCTGTATTTCGCTCGCGAAAACCGTCCCGAAAAACGTACGTTAATGGGGTATATTTTAATCGGAAAAAACCAAGTTTTTCGTCGGACTTTTCGAGAAAAGGGTCCGTACTCTCGCATTTTTTGACGCATTTCCCGATACTTTTTTCGCGATCCGATCGCGCCGTCGTCTTCTTCGTTCAAAAACCTACGAAACCGGTATTTTTCCGGAATTTTCGACGGCCGTTTAGAGGGGTAGGGGAAGCGGGGAAGTCCAAAAAGCGCACATTAATTCTTACTTCAACCCCTCTCCCGCCCTACGGACCATGGTTCGGATGGGATTAGAAAATTTTAAATTTGCTTATACACCCTATGAAGAATCCCAAGAAGATCCCCCCACTCGTATACTCCCCCCACTCAGCCGTTTGGCCGTGCATATACACGACAGACAGACAGACAAACAAACAAACAGACAAACAGACGGAGTTTCATTCTTATAAATAATAGAGATAGATATAGATAGAGATATACTTACATTTATTGAGGTTAAGGGTTATAAAAATCCGACCCCAAACCAGCCGAGACGGCTGGTATTTGACTCCGGGGAAATGTTACGCTTCAGGAAAATTACTCTCACAGTCAAAGAGGTTTTATCACCCTGGCCTCATAGCTCAGATCGTTGGAATGTTGCAACTAATGGGAAATTTCTCGTTTGTAAGGGTACGAGTTCGAACTCCAGTCGAGGAATCAAATATTTTTGGACAATTACAAGTTGTTAAGGAGCCCATAGACGACCACCTTAGTTATCAGCCTTGTTGACAACATGGTTACCCACAGGGGCGTCGCGGGTTTGGGCCCGCAGAGGGTGAAAGGCCCTCGAAATGGCAACGGGTTTCGGCCCGTGAACCGTCTCGCCTTTGGGCTCGTGAGTTTCGATGAGATATTAAGCGTGTCCTGTGAACCTGTGATAAGGAGTCCGTCGGCCGTACTTGCCAAAAATTTGCGGACAAAATTGAAAAAGTTCCAGTCAATCCCTTAGTAAAAATGCATATTAGTTGGACATGTAGATCAGAATGAAGTGTATAGTTTGGTGGTCTGGATGCTCGCAAGCTCGCATCTCAAAAATACATAACATCAAGTAGTCAATCCCTTAGTCATAATGTCATCGTGATTGAGAATTACAAGTTTTCCGAATACCGCACGGTAAGTGACGAAAGTGTGAGGTTTTTTTGTTGAGGACCGCCATGAATAGTAATGTAATTTTTTATTTGCAGGGATATTACTTACGACTATGATATATACATGTATCAACAACTTATATTTATCGTAAGTATTGACAAAATACACTCTTGTGATGCAATTAAAGTATGGTTTTCCGAGGGGCCCAAACCAGTTGCGCCTTCAAAACCCAACGGGCCCAAAACCGTTGCGCTGCGGGCCCAAACCCGGACCGCCCGCCCACAGACGGTCAACTTGTTGTTGCCAACTTCATTTGCCAATCAGTTATGTTGTCTTCTTGGCAGAAAATGAGTAATCTCGATCCCATGTTTTATTTTATAGTTCTCAACGAATTGTGTGAGTGTGGTAAGGAAGTGTTTTTTTCCAAAAAGAAAGAAAATAAAATTGTCTTCTTTTTATTTCTGCCTTTAAACACTTCTGATTTTAATTTCCAAAGCTCAGTAATAAGTTATTTGAAGTTTTCAAAAATTCAGTCCAAATAGTCGATTGATATCGACTTAATACACTCCTATTGTATTCACCAAACACAGATCGATAAGTAATGCGAGCAAAACAAGCGTAGTAAAATTACCACGCTATAAAAACAAAAAAAAAAAAACCAAAGAAAAGAGCAGGAAAAGCGATCGTCAATTGACTAGCAAACGACAGTTCACTACTGAGGTTGTGAAACGTGTTGAACGAACGAAATCTTCCTCACAGACGCTTCAAAAAGGTTTCAGCCTTCCGAAAATCAAAACGATTTGATCTCACACCAACCATCGGACCAACCGCTCGTTTAATACAACCGCCAACCCTCCCACAGATACGCAACCACTCCTCCAACGTGGCAAGTTGCCAACAGGGTTGACAACCAGTTGATCGTCTATGGGCCCCTTTACGGCCCAAAAATATTTGATACCTCTGACATAGTTCGAACTCGTGTCCTTACTATTAAGGGGAAATTTCCCTTTAGTTGCATCACTACAACGGGTTGAGCTACGAGGCCACTTAATCAAACCACTTCGACTGTGAGTTATTATCCTTGATCATAACATTTCCCTGGAGTCAAATACCAAGCCGTCTCGGCTGGTTTGGGGTGGAACGAACGACGAAGTGAAACTGCAGGCCGCAGGCTCAGCAGATGCTTGCTGTAAAGCCTAGTACGCACTGGGATTCCTTTGTTGCAGACGCTCGGATTCATGTCTCAGATTCTTTTCCCCGTGACATTGTCACTCTGCAAATCGTGTACGCATCTAGTTTGAACCTGAGCCATGTCGAACGAGGTCGCACTTTCAGGGATTGCAGTAGCACTTTACATAGCTCTACGGAGTAAAATAAATGCTACTAAAAAAAAAGCCACCTCGTTGGTGGATGCGTGGACCCTTCTTAACACTCGGTTTTTTTAAACGGTTTTTTCCATATCGTGAGGCCATTATCATCTTTTGTGGAGGGGCCACAAAGCTGCTGCAGCCTGCAGGACATAATAGACAAGGGGGGAAGAGGTTCCGAGAGTGTCTAGAGTAGATATGAGAGTGTGACCTGAACTGAAGCAAACTGTTTAGAAGACTAGAAGAAGAAGGCAAAAAATTATTACATGATGTTTGATTATATCTGCATTAGATAGCCCATCTGCGCCAACCACTAAGAAGGGTGTAATGGTGCTTCATGGGTCAATTCTAGAGCTCATTTCTGATTTCTGAGCAAATTTCTTGTTTTTCTAGTTTATTGTTAATAAAGTTCTTTTGACTAAAATTCTGCTTAAAAAAAAAAAAAAAAAAAAAAATTAACAATTTTTACCCGTTTTTAGCTACAAGCATAACAACGATAACTGCAAAGCGATAACAACAAAGATACACCGGTGAGAGGCCCACTTTGTTCGATATTCATGTACGCACTGACTCAATGTATCGCGACATTGTGTAAAGAATCCCATTCCGTATGGGACTCAAAAAATACTAAAACGCAACACACGAGATGCAAGACTCAATGTCGCGGAGCATCCCGGATGCAAGAAAATGAGTCCAAGACGCAGCTCCGCGACAAAGAGTCCGAACAAAGAATCCCAGAGCGTACTAGGCTTAAAGACATGCAGAAGCTGAGCGAGGTCATTGACACAGTGTGTTTTAACTCAAGTGAGTGAGGAAGTGAACGATGCTACGTCAGGAAATGTGATGTTTACAGTGTTTTGGCTCGAGAGTGATTTAATTAATTATTGTTTCGTATTATTTCGGGTCTTTACTGACTTCGCCAACTATTACGACCCAAAAATGTTTGATAACTCTGACTAATATGGGGAAATTTCGGGTCTTTACTGACTTCGCCAACTGTTACGACCCAAAAATATTTGATAACTCTGACTACTATGGGGAAATTTCCCTTTAGTTGCATCACTCCAACATGTTGAGCTAAGAGCCGATTTATCAAACCTCTTCAACTGTGGGTTATTTCCCTTGATTATAACATAGTCACCACCGTAATGAACGAAATGCGATAACAGAGTTAGATAAGAAACTAGAACTTCGGCCCAACACCCCCCCCCCCCCCCCCTCCTCTTCACTTCATTCTGTCGGCTCAAACCTAATTTTCTTTGCATTCGAGCTAAAACAAGGCGTCAAAATCCGTCTTCGGACTTTTTTCTCCTCTCTCGTCTCCTGATTCTTTACTCACCTGTTTCTACCAGTTCTCCTCAGCCAATTTTGATGAAATTTGAAATATAGGCTAGATTTGGCCTGACGAAGTGCCTTAAGATTTTGAAGTGAAGGGTACTGTGGGGGCGAGGGGTGTAAGTACGAAATAGCAATCTCATCCACTTTCCCTCGACTGATTTTGATGAAATTTGAAACTTAGGCTACATTTGTCCTGCCAAAGTGACATTAGGAGGTTCGAGCCACTACGACCAAGTTATGGGTGGGGGTTGTAAGGGAGTGGGTGAATATGAAATAGCTTGTACATTAAAACCTTTTCCTCTTAAGGTGGCCGTCCACTAGGTCGACAGAGCGGCGCGACGCCAAAAACTGTCTCTAGAAATATAATGGAAAATGATGGTAGTCCGTCCACTAGGTCGACAGCGCGGCGCGGCGCGGCGCGGGTGAGTCGAAAATTGTTCGCTCTCAACCGCTCTCCAAACTTCTGGAGCACGGCGCGGCGCGCCACCAAAACTTTCAGCACCTAGTGGACAAAGGTCGAAGCGAAAAATTTTCGACCTCGGCCATTTTCGTAAGCGCTCGTGCATAAAATATATATACATGGAAAATTATGTGCAAAATTATTCAGAAAAATGTACTTAAATTTCATTAAAATGTGCTAAAAAATCTATAAAAACTCATTTAAAAAATCCAAAATCTCTTTTTTAATCGCAGAATATTATTTAGAACGGGTTTCTGGCCATAAAATTGGTAGTTAACAATTTCTTCTCCCACAAAGCCTTTAATTTTCGAAACAATGTAACATAATATAGTACGATAATTTACGAAAATTCGCTCATACGATCATGCTGCATGACTGGAACTTTTTAGCACTTTCTTGGTTATTTTTCTAATAGATGGATGGCTCGTCGAAATGACACTGAAATGTGTCTTGCTTCACTATCAGTGGCTTAATCATTTCATGAAGCTCAAAAAACTTTTCTAGAGACATTCTAAAATATTGGACGAACTTCCTTTCATCGCTCAATAAATCATGGAAATGACGGATCGAAAAATGAAATCCGCCCCATAGTGGACGAACCTCAAGATTTTAACGTTGCGTCGCGCTGCTCTGTCGTCCTTAGTGGACAGCCACCTTTAGACAACCAAAAATGTGTGCTATCACCCGAAAAAGGCGCTCCACATAGAATAGATGACAAGCCAATAAAATGCATGATACCATCCAATTTCGGCAAAGACAATAATCGGATCGCCATATCCTGGTAAAGCACATTCAATCTCTCGCTTTTTTTGACTCCTTGTGGGTGTGAGAGAATTTTCAAAGATGGCGATCCAACCATTGGCTAGGCCCAAATCGAATAATTTTATTTTGTGGCTTGTCATCTTTTGTACGTGGAGCGTCTTTTTGGTGGGATTCATTACAAACCATTCAAAATTAATTATTCAAACCGGAAATCGGGGATGTGGAAAAAGTAAAAGAAATTATAAGGAATGAGGAATCATTCTCATAGACAATATACATAAATATTTTTAATAGCATAATTTCTTTAATGATCTGTGATCTAAAAGATTGATGGTATACATAGTGGCAGTGAAATCAATGACAATCAACACCAAAAGCCATCGAGTCGCTGATTTCCTTCATGTTTGAATCACTTTTTTTTAACGAAGGTTGCTAGTCAAGAAATTATCATCAACAGGAAGGAAACATTGCATGAGACCAACAAACTGTTGACAATTTTACGTTTGGATGCAGTTTAAGCTCAAATTATTTTATAAACAATCATAATATAGAAAGAGCCACCTACTCGTAAATATAAGAAAATAAGATTAAATATTTTCAAAAGGTAGATATCACAATTAGTTTGGTTTGAACAAAAAAAAAAAAACTACATTGACAAGAAAATCTGATCCTTGTGTAAAACCCGTTGAAGGATGTAATTTATTCATCGGTGTGAAACTAAATAATTAGGTACATTGACTTGTTTCCTAAGCTGCCATTGTCATCATTGAGTACGTTAGAATCTAAAAAGATACAAAAACACCATCGACTCGCAAATCAAGCAGATAGGTGATCTAAAAACTGTCCACATATTAAGCCATATACACAACACATAATATCAACACATCATGGACTACCTACTCATGAATATTTACAACTTGGGACAACGTAGGCAGGTTATCGAGTAAGAAAAAGTAGTATAGACTCATGGAGACAAAAGGTCGATTTTCATTTAATGACGTCATGATTTAAAACATTTACATTCATTCTTTTTTATTTTTTTAACTCGCAATCCAAACATAACAATTTTAAGAACCGTATGAGGCTGGCGATATGCATTCGTTTCAATCGAATGGAGTGGAACCACAGTGGAGCGGTAGATAGGAAGGCATTTATCTAAATGCAGGCAAAATGTCCATGTCAAATCAAAGAAGTATGCATAACACTTTAAAAAAGTGTTGCATTAACGGTTGAAAAAGTCCTTAATAATCAAAATGCCCGCTATTTTTGTGTTTCAATGCGATTCGTACAATTTTTCAAGAATATTTAAACGGGAGGTATCTGGTAATCACCGCAAATTTAAACCACCATAGTTTTCTGCAATTGTAACTGACTTTTCAAACAGATAGTTGGGTATGTACACTCTTCACAATCATTGAAGAGAGCTGACAGAAAATGATAACAAAGTATAGGGACAAATATTGATACTATACATAACTAACCTTTTCTAAGAGAAATAGATGGTTCGTGGACGATGAACCACATTTCAATCCAATTTCGAGGGTAATTTTCTCCCCTATCATGGATATGTTTTTCGTGACTTCTTAAACACAGTTGCCGAGTGTATATACAGGGTGACCTACCGGAAACTGGCGTTTTTGAAATGAGCTCAGTTGGTTAGCAATAAATAATAATTCGATTTTTACAAAATTTCTAACGATAAAATATTCACCGGAAAAATATAGCAACGGAAAATTATACCTAAAAGGTGGCAGCCATCGTCTCCAATTCAGTTTTCAAGCCTCTGGTTGGAAATTTACTATCACCCAATCAATAGCATGCCCCTCTTCAGTCATGGCATATTTCAACTGCAATAGAGTTCAAAGTGTGTATAAAAAAACGCGTTGCCTAGGGTATCCCCACAAGAAAAACGGCTAGACAAGTCTAGTGGCCTAGAAGACCACGGCGCATCACCTTAACGGGAAATCCCAAGAAACATGTTCCTCACAACGTTCATGGACGCGTTTGCAGTGTGAAGCCGATTTCACATGGAGCGGTATGTCCGGAGGCGGAAAGACGGAACGCAATGTGATTGGCTGTTGGGACAACAGTTGAGGATGGTGGCTGCCATGTTGCCGGAATGGGTGGTAGGCGGTCGGCGGTAGAAATTTGTATACCGTTGCCGCGTTCCGTCGAGCGTTGCGCAAGCTCATTGGACAGGAATGTTGATAACCGCAAGTAGAGGTTTCAGTAGGAAGGATATGATTCCGTTTAGCGAGGTGCCGCTTCATGTGAACACCCTGCCGCATTCCGCCGCCCCCTCCACTGGGTTTTCCGGCCTTCCGTCTTTCCGGTTGTCCGCTCGTATCGCTCCATGGGAAACCGGCTTGAGACTGGAAGTTCGAATTCAAAGAGCCAAGTTCTTTCAACATCCTCGGGGAGCGCTGGTTACCCTTATATCGCTTTTCAAAAGCTTATTCTTATCATTTTTCATCATTTCTCTGTAAACAGCAGTCCATCCAAGTTCAATATACTTATTGTCTCAGACAGTCAAGCAGCTCTTAAAGCACTTGCAGCCTCAGAAGTACTATGGTTAATTGCATGGTACATCCAGTCTGAAGTCTCTCTCCCATGAAACTGAGGACCCCCCCCTATTAGGTCGTCTATCGTCTATAGCTGTGTCGTTTCTAACGTGTCTTCATTTATTGTTTGTTACTGATGATGACCTACCCGTCGAAATCGATTCAACATTGTAGGTAACTTTTTATTTTTCGTGGAAATAGACAACGTTTTTCACTAACTTCCATTTTGAAATGGGTTTCCACAACTTCGTCGCGAGTGATTTAGTGTTAATGAATAATAAAAATCGGTGTTGAATTCGACAGCTTTTTACCTGTCCTCATATAACGTCAATTACAACCCAATAACGGCCTTTGTCTTGAAAATATTATAACTGAGCAGATACAGTGCTTCCCGTGAAGATTAGAGAGTTTTTGGTGACCACTAACGTACCCTTAACGTCACCCTAACGTACCCAAGAGTACGTGACCTTGAGGGGACGTTAGCAACGTCGTACGTTAGAATGGCTCATTTAACGTCACCCGTTTGGGGACCTAAAGGCACACGACACCAGCCTAACCTTCCTGTAAATGTAACCCTACTGCTTACCTCAAAATTACTCGAATACTGCTGGAGTAAATATAATAGTTTTTCTTTTCAAATGCCTCATTACCAACTAATTATGTTGATGTAGACGGTAGGGTTTTGAACTTAGTTATTTTACGTTTCAAGTCGCGTAGAAACCGAAAGTGCCATCTGAAGTACACCTCCGCTGTCCAGCTTTACTAGCCTTCAACTCGATCGAAAAGTTCCGTTCTTTTGCGCTCAGGCTCTATTTGGTCGATTAGAGCCTTGTTTCTATTATTATTTCACAAATTTTAAATGAGAAAACTGAGTTTTAAGACACTACTTCTTCGCAGTATTGTTCTTAGTTTACCTGAACTCTCAGCTATTTTCTTGTGAACATTGCGTGAAGTGCTGCCTCCACTGATGATTTTGTCAGGTAAAAACCTGTTTCATTGTCATAGAGATAAATACTTTTTCATACTTGTTGATAATTTGCCCTACGGAAAACCCAAAAACATGAAGTTCGTAACGACTAATGACCTATAAGTGCAACTAAACCGCGGTGTTCCACACTTGAGGCTTACTATCCATCCCCTGTTTACGAATTGAAAACTAAAAATGAGAAATTAGCCCGTATTTGTATTGAAACTAACATGAAATTCGAATTCAGGATTGAAAATCGGCGTTTCATATCGAAATGAAGAAATTGATTAGTCAACCAGTAGACAACAAGACAGCTGGGGAGAAAATATCGCGTTACCCAACCACCGTTAACGTGACATCAAAATTAAGGCAACCGTTCTCCCGGTTCCATTTGGGTTAGCATCTTCGTTTGCTCCCTCAAGACTACGGTAACGGGTGACGTTAAGTTGAAGTCGCCAAAAACTCTCTATTGAGGGAACTTGGCCTTCCATATTTAAACGTCTACTCAATGTGAGTTATTAGAAAAGAACATTTCTCATGTTTTCAAGTTCATTGGTTGTCCCGGTTATCCAATCCTTAGGGAATCCAAACTGGTAGCGAATCGGGTGACTCGCGGGAGTTTTGTAGATATCCATAAACTCGGGCTGAACCTACTTAGTTGGTAATGCGAGCTAGAACCGCATGTCAACCCGTACGTTAAAACAGGTACTTGGCATCTGTGAAGGACATAGACTGTGTTTATAGGAGGATCTTCCCAGCTGTTGTCCGGGGAGGGGGGAGAGGTCCACAAGGCATGTTGCCTAAAGACTCCCAAACACGACTTCCAATCTTGGAAAGTTCTATTAAAGTAAAATGATTATTTATTGAAACCCAACTGAGTATAACTCATTTAGAAAGTAACCCTGCAGTTTCCAAGTTGTATATTTTGTTCATCTGAATGGTGTTACATTTTTAGTCCCATCCCGCCGATTTCGACATGGCCCCCCAGCTCAAAACGCATCCATGTTAAAAAATATATATATAAACATCATCCACAAAAAGTAAAACAGGAAATCCAAAATTTTCAAACTAAAGCAAGGGTCTTAATAACAAAGGAGTATTCTAACAGCCGCGTTCAATAAGTTAATACCCTGACACACAACGGGTCCATAATGAAATTAAAAAAATTAATTAACAGATGGACTTAACACTAATAATCACAAAGAAAAATGAAATTAAGGTTACAATACTGGAAACCAATTTGTTTTTTTCCAGTTTATTCAAATTAATTTCTGATTCCAAAAAGTATTGCAAATATGAATGATTAGTACGTCGACATGTTTCACCAAACGGAATAATAAAAATTACGATTTAAGTAATAAATTAAAAAAATTAATTTATAGTACGATATTTTTCAAATGATTAGGAAGAACCTACTTGAGGCAATGCGAAATAAATAATCTAAGCATTATGATAACTCGTAAAATAAAGGTGTACCATATCCAAGTTATTTGTGTAGCCACACCAATTAAATAAATAGACAAATAATTCGTCATATAAAATACAAATTAGGTTATCATAGTGTATTGCGCACCAGAACATTAAATAGCCCTTTACCGTAAATTGTCAGGTTTATCTAATCTTTGAAGTCTTATTAGTGTCATTAAGTATTTTGTCATTATCGTTTACTTGGTTGACTATTTTCAACTTGGAGTTGAACTACATATACGCAGAACTATCTGCGTTGTAATATGAGAGCTATATGATGGCAGAATAGTAAGGTGGCAGAAAACATCCAGTCGCGCAGCATGATGGTATGAGCGAATTTTCGTAAATATTCGTTTCTCACGATCCTACTTTGTTTAGAAATGTGAGCCCTTTGAGTTTCAAGAAAATGTTAACTACCAATTTTATGGCAACAAAATTTCTAAATAATATTCTACAATTCGAAAACGATTTTGGATTTTCAGCTTTTTTTGGCAGTTTTTATTTTTTCTTCGACCAACATTGATGACATTTAACTACATTACTTAGCATCACTTTGTGCATACATTTTTTAATGTTCCAGTACATTTTAGATGAACTTCAATTGACTGAAGTTCTGCTAAAAAATAAACAATGACGATTTTTAGCCGTTTAAGCCATTTTGTGTGTGATTTTTTAACCCAATTTTTGAAATTGTTCATCAATTTAGTGTGCTTAAAATGTGCTGGCCAACGAGCTCATCTTTTCATTTGGAAAGTTCGCATTTTTAGGGCAAGAACGGAACTTTTATGTCAATCCTAAGGATAGTTGTCGTCTCTAGAATGACACACACACACCGCGCCGTGTACACATACATACATACATATATATATATATATATATATATATATATATATATATATACCTATATATATACACGAAAAAGTGCAAACTTCAGGAATCGTTTCAGAATGCCTCAAAACGGGTTTCAATAAAGGAAATTTTCGAATATTTTGATTTTAAAATTTTTGAGCCATTGCAATCGCTCAATTTTCTTTTAAAAAATTGGATAAAAAAACCTACCATTTCAATTTATTTATCCTGCGATGAAAATAAAACCAAGTATATTTTACTATGTAAATTTGTTTTTTAGAACTCATTTAATTTTCCGTATTATGTTCTGGTGGGCAAAGAATCATCTAAATGATACATTTAGGTAAATGCGACAAAGATGGTTTGTAAGGTTGAAAACATTACAAGGGTAAATCTAATTTTAAAAAAGGAAAAATTTTAGGTTATACGAAGTGAACATAGTGATTTAGGTTATTTTGTGTTTGTTCTCAAAATATACTCATAAGTTTTGATTAGGTTAGTATCAGTAGTACGTTAATTTTTACCAGTTATGTCAAAGAAAATGATGCTTTAAGTGAATAATTCACCGCTTTCCGAATTTTAGTTTCAAGGATTCCAAATCTATACACGCGCAAACGTAAATTTCTTCAAGCGTAATTTCCTACGCCCAAGGAGTCCGATCTTGCTCAAATTTGGAGCATAGTTGGAGAAAATACGGTTTGAGTTCTTATATCAATTTGAAAACGCTCTTATCATTAGCAGCCTCAGCGCACATTTGAAATCCTAGTAACAAGGTTTTTTAGCTGTACAGATGTTAGGCGTTGCCAGAAGGCGACATAATCGTTTCAGCCTTTGAAAGTGGAACTTACCTAATTTGGAAACTAAGAAACCAAATGTAAATTTTTACCGCTCGCACGGAAAAAACTCATGCATAGATATGTCTTTCGTAGGACCCACTATGCTACTTAACTTGTAGGTAAGATTAGAAACAGTAGGTGAAATCACTTAAATTAAAAATTCGAATTGTTTCGCTGTTGTTTCGTTAATTGCTAAGAAATAGTGACTTCCTCATTTTCTGGATAGAGTAGCGTGATTAGTAACGTAATGAAAGTAGGTAACAACCTAGTTACCCATTACATTTTGTGATCACGATCATGCTTATATCACGCTTATATGTCTTTGCTCTGGGGGGTCAACCAAAGATTTCCGAGATGCAAAATTTGTGTCACAGTTTCAGTGTTTTTCACGTACAACCCAGCCGTTGCTAGGGGAATGGAACTTCCGCAGTTTACATCGCACAGATGTTCGCCACTCGTTGGAAAGCTCTTGATTTATGTGATAAATGTTCACATCTCAAACTACCAATTTCCCCCTCCTTACGTACCTGGCTACATTCCTAAACTAAGTTGATTGGACTATAAACAATTTTAATAAGCCGGTTACAACTTAACGTAAAGCAATAGCATCATTTACTCCACTCCATAGGAAACATTTTCATCCTCTTGACAACAGTCGACTGTTAACAACTCATTGTAGTGGTTTCTCTCCACAGTTATTTTCAACATTTCTATAAGTAAACCGTTGTTTTGTTGGAATTAGTCGGGATGCGGCCATGCGGCCCAGGGAATTGTTTAAAGTTAAAGGATTTGTTTACAACTCTCGAGGACAACCGTTATGAAATCCCCAATCAAAGACATATCCATGTAACACGGTATCTGCTTGTAAAGCTGATAGTGGAACTCGTTTTTTTGTCATGACCCCCAGCCAAAAGACATATCTATGTCAAAATTCAGGTGTTTCGATTATCCGATTCAACAGAAATCTATGGTGAATACAATCAAGAACAAACACAAGCTGCCTATAAGACAACCAAAGCTACAAACATTGCACATAATGACTACATTTTCTTTTAATATTGAGTTGATACTGACAATAACCGACAGCTAAACTCAAAGGAAAATACGATTTTGTTTGTTAATTAAATTTGAGCAGACATTTGACACAACATAAGACTATTTTGATATTTCACTTCAAATCTGTTGTGTGTACTCACACTCACCTTCGAAACGATTAAGCATACAATTTTTAATCTAATGAACCACGATGAATGTACAAATAACAATATTCATATACAAATACCTCAATACATGTTTGTCCCGTTGTACACGCAAAAATGACAAAGAGAAATAGCTAGTTGTCTATGTTTGAACCAAACTCCTGTTAGAGAGAAAAGTAGAGATATGAACGAATAAGCAAAAACCTACCTACGTACTAAATATACATTAGTATTTGCTACGTAATGTCATGATGGTTCATTTCAAAAAAATCGATATAGGTTAACCAACCATTTATTGCTTCCCGTTACAAAAAAATACATCAAGTATTGATTTGAAAATTCATTTCATTCTAAATATTATACAAGAAACAGAACTTTAGAAATTAATTATATAATAAACATCGAGATTGAGGATTCGTCTTTCTAGGTTAATTCGCAAGACATTCCAATTTCCACGTTAAACGGACGTATTGCACACGTAATGCACAACATCAAGCCCACTGAGATCCACTCTTTCACCGATAGCTTTTGCACAGGAGTGAGGTTCAAATACTATTTTACAAGGGCCTAACACCCACAACCCTTTGAAACCAAGTAGAAACCTAAACTCAGAAATTCTAGCATTAGCGTACAAGAAACGTAGTAGGTACCTATAAACTACACAGCTAAACAATTTATTGCCACACAAGAATTTTTTTCGGTTTTTTAAAAACGTTTTTCGTATTTTTATGTACAATTTTCTTTTTTCAGTCAATTTATGTCTAACATAATGAATTTGTGAAAGGCTAACTTTATATTATTGGCCAATATCAAATGGTCGTTTTTGTTTTTTCAATTTCCAATATAACAGACTATAAGTTAGTAAAGAATGTGTGCTATAATTCCAGCAATTACAGTTTCCAAGAAATACATGTAACATCATCTCCGTTTCTTCTTCTGTTTCCTTACTTTCTTTGCGCTAGCTTGCGCCACCACGACATCTTTTTCGCCCGAGTCCGTTTTTTCCTCTGCATTGCTAGAGCTAGACTCCGCTTTTATAGGTTCGATTTTGGGCTCTTCGAAATCTTCTTTGCTGGACTCGAAAGTTACCGAATCAGCCTCAGCCACTTCGTCATTGCATGATTCATACACGGAATCCCGGTCGTCTGCACTGTTGGTTGGTTTTACAGGCTCTTTTTCGTTTTTCACGATGCTGCTCCAAGATTTAACTTCGTGAAAGTTACCGTTAGGATCACTCAATTTCTTCTTCGTTTCAGGGAAAGATTCAATGGAACTATCGGATTTCTTTTCCGAACAAGTTTCGTAATCGGATTTCTCAGTGTCGAGTGTCCCTTCGGATTTGCTTTTCGTTTTTAACTTGGTATGATCGGACAATGCAGGGGACTCGGGTTCTTCGGACTTCTTCCCTTTCTTCCGTTTAATCAGTTTGGGATTGAGAGAAGGCTTGTCGACATTTTTGTCGACAGCTTCGTCACTCGAGTCTGTGTCCAGTTTGACCTCGGCTTTGGAAGGGGAGGGGGATTTCTTTTTTATTTCCTCTAGGGATTCAGCGGATTTCAGCTTCTTGGCTCTTTCCCTACGACTTCGCTTAAGTTCTATTAGATCTGCATCACTCTGAGAGGAAGTTTCGTGATTAGACGTGTTTGAAGTAGATGGTTCATCTCTAACGCTTCCATGACTTTCACCGGTATCCACAGTTTCTGACGAAGAGTCAACATCTATAACCATTCTTTCGCCGAAACCTGTTCCGTCTAGACTGTTAGATTTTGTTCTTAACCTGCTTTGCTTCCTTTTTTCAAGCAATTCCATGAAATCCTGAGGCTCACCGGCCCCGACTTCTTGATTAGTCTGCTGGTCAGGTAATGGACAAGCAAATGGTGCATCAATCAACTTAGGGAAATCCAAGTCTAAATCTGGCATAGGTTCATCCAACAATGTCAACGTTTCTTCAACTACTGGTTCAACATGTCCCATCATCTCTAATTTTTCACATTCAGAAGAGGTAGAGGTAACTTCTTCCATCGGTTCAGAAATTTCAACTTCTGTTCTGGTTTCTTTTCGTTTTAATTTGCCTTTACCACTTCTCAATTTTTTAGCTGGCTCTCTTGGTTTCTTACTTGGCACGATATCTACAGGTGTTTCTATCTTAATGACTTGTTCAGTTTCGATAACAGCTGGTGGAGTTATTCGGCCCGGAACTATTTCACCTTCATTGATGCTAACTTCAGTGCTTTTTGCAACTTCATCAGCCTCGTTCGCCTCACAGCTTCTAATGTCCGAGATGCTATCATCTCGAGAGATGTTAACAGCAGTAATAGGCTCACTATTTGATTCAGAATCACATCCAAGAACATCCTCTGGGTCTTGCTCATCAGAAGGAAAGCCAACGAGGTTTGATTGCTCAGGTTTTTCTGCAGAAATATTGCTCGACTCGTCATCCATAATATGTTTGGAATCCTCAAGAGTGGTTGAAGAAACAGAAAACGCTCTCTCGTCTACATCTTCTCGAGGAGGTGATTCACAATGAACAGGTTCAACTTCATCTAATGGCGTCTGCATGGAGGTGGTTACCACAGTTTCTAATTGAGCATATTCGGCATCCAGACAAGACGTCAAATTAGATAGAACGGTAGGAGGCTCACCATCAACGTTCATTTCTACTTCAACTGTCTCTTCTCTGACAGGATCTGGAAAATCCGTTTCACCCCAATCACCAGCTTGCTCATCGACACTGCACTTTTCAAGAGCCTGAGGAGGGGTAGAGGAGACATCCAAAAAGTTGTCTTCGAGTGGTTCATTTTTATTGCAAGTACTTGAGACAGCTGAAGATTGAACCATTTCATCACGATTGTGTTTGAGTTTTCGAGACCTAGGCTTGGGACGTTCAGGAAGCATTTGAAGATCTAAACGTGATATTTCTGGCACTATGTTATTGCTAGGATCAGGTTCAATGTCACAGTCTTTTTCAGAGGATGTGATTTCAAGAGGTGTATGTTTCATTTCTTTTGGTTTTTCCCCAGTAGAATTCTTCTTCTTCCTACTTTTTCCTCTAAATTTATTCTCGTTTTTTGTAACTTTTGACGAGGTCTGGGAGGTCTGGTGAACTGCATCTCTCATAACCTCTAAAAAAGGATCAGGCAGTTCTGGTTCTCTGAGCGGAGCAGGTACATACGGAGGGCTTCCGGATTCCGTTGAAGGGTTAACTACACACGTCACACAAGGTAAAGCTAGATTAAGATAGTCGACAGGGGGTACCTGCTGAAAAGTGTAGGGGGGAGGTTGACTTTGACGAGACGTTGAAGGTCGGTCGAGTGAAGGGTGTAGCACCTGAGCAGGCAAGATGAACTGAAGAGGAGGGGGCGTGCTTCCATCCACCGGCAGAGTTATAACAGTCCCAAGAGGATTCACTTGGCGCTCGAGGAGTGCTGCGCGCATCTTACCACCCCCCATGACACCTACTCAGAAGAAAACACAGAGTCACAAACCAGCCATTTCCTGGCCCAAATCAGGACCAGTGTATGTACATCAATATCAATGTTATTGGGAAATAGTTACCAAAGAAAGAAAAATGCGACACACACCTATTGCCTAATCAAGTTACATCCATCGACACATACGAGAAAGCCATGCAGGATGGGAATCTACAGCAAGAAAAAATTACCTCTACTGAAAAGTATGAGACTAAATACCTAACAGGTAGAGAGTTCGACGATGAATCAGGTATTAAGTTGCAATGATAAGGTTCATGGGATGGAAGACTGAAATAAAGTTAGCTGAAAGTGAGTGACACAAAGTTCAACCAAAAACATAACCAGAATTATGTTCAAACGAAATAGCAAATAAGCAAAAAGAGGAAAAAAAGCATGCCCAATATGAACTGATGGAATCAAAATCAAAGCAGAGCTAATGAAGCACTCGAAGAGAATCATATCGCTGAACAAGGATGGTCCTACCATACAGGAAATTAACTACAATAGAGCAGAATAAAGAAACGAAATAGAGCCATCACCTGGAGATTACTACGGGTTATTTGTGCAATACTATATCACTGTTCAACAGTAACAAATTAGACAAATTATTGAACAAGCTCAACGGGAAAAAACAAATTGAAAACAATAATTAATAAATGAATAAATTATGGGAAAAAGATGTGTGCCGCTATGGATGTGAACGTGAAAATCTTCCTAAGTGCTGGCAAAAATGTGACTCTTTATTTTCTTGAGTTGCGCCTCAATAGAAGAACAAATTTGTACAACTGAATTTAAAGAAAACATGACGGCAAAAGCCATCTTAAATAATAAACTTAACAAAACCGAAAGAAGAAAATGTATGGACAATCAAGAAAAGGAGTGGATTAAACTAGTTGAGTTAGGAATGCTAAATATAAATTGCTGTGGGCATATGACGTCATAATACGTGATTAAAGATATGATACATGCTTTCAGCGTAGCAGCCAACACCGACGGATGTTTTAGTAAGTATTTCCTTGGATAGAAAGAATGATCGAATTAATTAGCGAGTTTAGAGTGAAATAGAAGTTTGTGAGTTTCATTTGCATCTGAGAGAAGTGAGCTCGCATTTCTATGAGATTCGTTTGAACGAACTTCTATCAAGCTAATAAAATGTGTAAGCTATTGGAAAATGAAAATGTAGGTTTTAACATATTAAGGATACCTGGTGCTGGGCGTGCAGGGCCCAAATCCGCCCAATAAATAAAAGAGGAGAGGTGTGACAGTCCCTTCCCCTACTACGCATATATGTGTTGTGTTCAGGGAATATCCTTCCCGATCGAATGGGTGAGGTCCAATCGCGGCAGCTCGAGAACAAGAAGTAGCAGCGTTCAACCCAATGCTGAGCAAAAGGTAGACCCGCTCTCTCGAAAATGACAGGTTCTGTCACAAGGTATTGGTGGAAATTGGGATGATGTGGAAAAATACGGTCCGGAATAGATCTTGTTCAATATTCGAGCATATATTTACCTCAATTTCGGTACTGACCATACATAACTACACTACCACGAGTAGTTGCATTTTCTCAAAATACTGACAAGAAAGAATCCAGTTATGCAGCGTTATTGAAGAAACTGAAATTTATTTTCAGTTACTCCTACCTACGAAGAGTAAGTGGTATTTCACACAGGGTACTGGGGTTTTTATTAGTAAGAGTTTTAAGTATACCTTTTTTACTAAATAAAACTCCCTTCAAAGGCAGTGGGGGTACACTGTTAAAAAGGATAAAAGACTCGGTACTGCACACCTTGCAAGGGGCTCCACCACTTGACCCTGTTTGGGTGGAGTCTCAAGTGGCTTCTTCCCACTCCACGACCAGTTCTATCTATCCTATTATAAAGCTCTTTGGTGATAACCTGTTGATCGCTTTGATATCCGAATCCAGCAAAAAATTTGAGTCAAACAGTCCCGGTAGAAGTGCAAGGAGGGCAGCGCAAAACGTTAAGGGAAAATGGCAAGGGAACCTCATTCTTGGGAACGGTCTCGAGAGAAAGATCAAAACGCCAAAACATTGTTATTACTCTAAATAGTGTTTCCCATCGGGGAATGTTGCCTGAAGCGGCCCATTCACGATCCTGCTGCGTGAGAAGGGGAGTGCAACGAAGTTCCCCACTTCGCTCTCCTGCCTCAGAGTACATTCTCCATACACGATCCCTCATTCCCAGCTCAAACCGAAGGTTTCCCGCCAGTATTATACGGTATTCTGTGTTTACCTTCTGCGTTCTCCATTCATCAATGGCTCCTTATTTAAGGTCTTCCGACAGCTTCACACACGCTTGGACCTAGCAGGTTGTAGGGTGGGGGACCCCGGACCCCAGGATGGTCTGATGGGAAACCCATCCGACGTGCTCTGCAGGACACCTGTAGCAGGAAGGCCTCCTTACACGTCCTGCACGCCTCCCGTGCAAGAAGAGAGGGAAGTTTTTCGTTACCCTCACTTCCTGCAGCAGGATCGTGAAGCAGCAGGGCCGCTTAAGATTGTTCCAACACAACCGCCAACGCCAATTGTTCCAACTAATCGCTAATATCAAATGCGATGGAATTTTTATCGGGACTGTATGAGTCTGCAACCCCAAGCCTAAGAATAATAAATACTTCCCGAAGGTTGGTTTAGTTGCCCCATCAAATTTAGGGCCATCAGTCTAGCAGTTGCTGGTATCCTGATACAAAAGATAACTGTGGATTAATCCACTAGTTCTATCGTTAATTTCAAAGACAGCTTCAAGATTTCAAATTCTATCTTTATTCCATCAGCATCTAAGTTTCCGGATTCAAAAACATTCGTGGCTTGTTAAATGAAATGTTATTCGTACATTTTACCTCACTAATCTAGTTGAAATACATCAGCAGGAGGACAGCTAGGAAGAATATCCACGCAATGGATTGTCTAGAACATGCGCTCCCCACCCCATTCTGAATGTTTAACCACCACCACCACCTGGGCGTGAGGAAAAGGCAGCCAAGTTGAAATTTTTTTATTGAAATTGAACTACCAAACATACAGCCAACCTTATGTGAGTCCCCTGTTTCCGTTTACTCAATAAGGTCATAAAATTTTTTCGTTTTACAAGGCTTCATTACGATAACCAATAGCTCAAAGAAAGGCCAAGAAAAGCGAAATCAAAATCATTCTTTCAATCCAAGAAGTAGGTATAATCTTGAAAATGCAATTTTCAAGACACTCTCCAGATTCTACAGAATCATTCGATCGAAATAGGTTCATTTGTCCACTGTACCGAGGATTTAAAAACTGTTATAGTAGATAATTCATTTCTTGAAAAGCTGATAATGTTAGAAGAAAATATGTTCAATTTACGGTTAGAAACATTTGTAGGTACAGTCTTAGCTGATTCCATTCGAAAACCAGAGCGTGTAGCTTGAAATTTGACATTAAATATATACGTAAAGGGAAACAAAAAGTTGTGTATTACTATAAACAACAAATGTAGGTAATATACAATTTACATAATATATTATTGTGATCTTCTATCAACATCAATTTGCTCACAACATGCAGATTTAAGCTAAATGTACAGTCTGGCAAATGGAAAATTGAGCTTTTTCTAATATAAATACACACTTAACAAGAATATACAAGATTGTTATCAACGACTCGATGGATATTTGATGGAGACACCATTTTATGGCTGTGTAGCGAGTGAATGTAGTATAATTCTCAATTCGAAAGGTTAACAAGAGTACTTGGTGTTGTATGTGCATTATGCAAATTCAAAATATTATGATGTATAAACAAGAGAATTAATTGGCACACGTTTAACGCAGCTGTAGAACTTTAATATAACCACTAACAATTTTTTTGGACTATGTGAAAAAGTAGCCTTTATATTTACGAATTCGCTAAAAACGGCAGTTGGTGTATCTAAATATAGGGAATTTATGTTCCGCATTCGTCCACTGTAAAATTAAACTACGAAGTATGTTTTTCCAACAAAAATATCAGTTTAAGTGAGAAATATATATCATAAAATGAAAGCAGGGAAACAACAAGAATCTGCTCAGAGTAAGCTATTTCTTGTTTGAAATCACGTCAAATCTTTACTAATTTACTATCAGTGATAAACAAGAACACGCTAGTGAACAATCCTAAATAGAACAAAAAATTCAACGATCTAGAATTATATTAAGCAATATATTACTCTAATTACTCAATTCATACATGAATTTTCATTATTTTTCAACGCTGATTCATATGACGCTATCCGCTTCTTGGTTTGATTAGATTTAAGCGGAATAATGAGCGAATCCGTGAAAAAAATCATATTTTCAGGAGTGTGTTTACTCATGAAATTTCATATTTTCCATTTCCTTTCCCTCCTCTTATATCAACCGGGCTGGGGGACTGGATATGGCGGAGTTGAAAGAAAATAAATATGAACACTTCCTAAAAAAAAAAAAAAAATTAAAATACCATCTTGTGGGGGAAAAGAAGAAAAAAAGGACTTCAAACGGGAATTTCGAGCAACTTTTCCAATATGCTTGAGTTCATACAACTTAGGCCGGGTATCTAGAACGGGTGGCAGGGATCACCCCTGCATTTCTGATAAGGCGTAAACAAAACGGAGGTTATCCCTCGAACCCGGGGGTTATCCCTGACCCAGCTGTGAAAGGAGGGGTACCTCTGATTGCCGAGGTAAGCTGTGATTGGCTAGAGCCGATGGAAAACCAAGACTCACGCGAAAACGATTGACTGGCGGTTTGAGTGACACTAATATTGGTGCGCACTACCAATAAAATGGCGAGCATTGCCACCAATTTGGAGATATAACCTAGAAACCTAGTTCTCCTGTTCACCCTAGGAAGTTGAAATTTGATAGGATGACCTTGGACATGAAGATACGATTAAAATGTTGAGCTCTTTTCTGATCAGATGACTGAGCTAAAGTCTCTCCTGTTTTCTCTGGAACAATTGAAACGATGGGCTCTTTCGGGATCAGCTGAATGAGCTAAATTCTTTCCAGTTCACTCAAGGAAAAGGAAATTTGAATGTTATCTTGTAAGATAGTTCATTTTTAGGTACATCGACCGTTATTGTTCTATACATTTTATAGGATTGTTCACTTGTCTGTCTTATCATCAGAAATTGGATTGGGTTTCCATAGCTACATCACACATAGTCGTGGAACATAGCTCTGACGTTGATGTGTGAATTCGTCTGAAGAGGTGTAGTGTGCGGTTGTTGAAGGTAATGTATAGTTTTTCTAAATTGGCATATATATTTTCCGAACATATTTAGACATTGTGAGAAATTGACAATTAAAAACCAAGGCCCGTCTTTACAAAAATGGTACTGTAATGAGAAGTCGTTGAATTGAAAAGAAGGCTCGACAGAGCGACACGTGAAGTCTAAATATATTTGAATAATATCGAAATCAATTTGGAAATGCTGCAGTACGAGTAGATTTTTGTAGAGCACTCGGATTTCGAAGCGATTGCACTTTCTGAGTGTCTAGAGATAAATGTACCACGAAAAATAATGGACTCACCAGCATGATGGGGTGCTGATGTTTCCAACATGGCGTCAGCAAGGTCCTCTCTCAGCCTCGACTCACCATGAACTATATCCTCCGTGCTGCTGCTATAACCTGTCAAATGGGGAGTGTCTATAGAGCCACCTACAAAGAAACCAGTTTGGTTTATTCATAGAAATATTTACTATCAAGTACTATGTAAAATTTCACTTGATTACAGACTAAGGAAGGAGATACTTGGACTGTGTCCTACAGGGTGAACGCTTAGTGCGACAACATCTGTAGTTTCAATTTTACAAAGCATTTAAATGGAATTATAGTACGATCTTTGCAGAAGACTGTTTACTTATGCTGTGTCATGTTTCACATCGTGCGCAGTGAAAAATATTTGAAAAAACCCGTGGAACCGCGGATTTGTTGAAAAGCCATCAGAGTTTACGCTCCCCTCTGGTACTCTGTGCGCCTCCCCACGCGCACAGGAATTTCTCGTCACTTTGTATGTTCACCTCTGCTCAACTTGTTTCGCTCCCGAGTTTACAGCTTTTACTTTCATATTTTTCGTTTCAAAATCTCAGTTTTATTATTTCTTTTCGGTGCCGTTTTGTTTTTGTGCCATTTGATTACATTTTAACGACGTGTAACGACGAATTCGGATCGCAAACGTTTGAAAAACCGTGTCAAGTCAGAGACGCCTCGTGCTGGAGGGTCCGCGTCCCTGAAATTCCTATCTGTGTTGGCAATTCTGGTAGTTCGTCTCCTCAGAGCGAAGATTATTCTACAGTACCGAACTCGAGACTCCTGGGGGATACTTCGAGCGTAAAGGTATGTAAGCGGATGCTTCGATCAGTCTCCGACGTGGTATTAAAACACAACCCTAACCTGTCCGACTCTTGTGGGACCCCGACAGGGGACGAGTTAAGAGATGACGCTAGCATTTGAGGCGCTCTCCTTCGAGGCGTCAACGTCATAGCAGTGACGACAGGCTGAAACGGGGACTTTGTAAGCCCCGATTCAGGTCTTCCTCTTCCGCTAAGAACGCTACCTACTGGGGCTCAGGTGGACCACTAGTGAAAATTTTTTCGTCTGGATTTACCCTGGGAGCTCTCTCGCTCCTTCACCACCTCCTCTAGCCAGCAGGTGAATGAAATCTCTAAATGGGCTGCATCAGTAAACAGTCTTCTACGAAGACCCTACTATAATTACTAACCCAACTTACCTTCGGGAAAGACTGAGTACAATTATAGTAGGTTGAGGAGAAGACTGTTTAGTGCCCACCCTAGGCTAGCGCCTTTCTTCAACCACCCAGGTACCCAGTCATTCACCTGCACCATCAACTATCTTTCAACTAAAGTGACAAGAAATTCTGCATCTCGCAAGATGGCGGAGCGTGGGGAGGTGCACAGGGTAGCCAACGTAGGGGAGCGTAAACTCTGGTGGCTTTTCAAAAAATCCGCGGTCCCATGGGTTTTTTCAAATATTTTTCTCTGAAAAGTCACCGCAAGCGATGTGAAACATGCCGCTGCACAAGTAAACAGTCTTCTCCTCAACCTACTATAGCTGTACTCAATCTTTCCCGAAGGTAAGTTGAGTTAGTAATTATTGCAGTTTTGACAAGTTCAACTATCAGATAAAAAAATCAAATGTAAGCACATTATTGCAAATTATCTGAGTATTAGAGTCATGAAGTTTGAACCATTGGGTTTTGGACATCCAGCCCAGTTTAGTATAGTCAAACGAGAAAGCTTCTACCCCACTGCCTATGATACCACAACTGATGTTCGATTTCAATAGTTATGTTACTCCTCAAGAATCACAACAAAATATTCATCTAATTTATATTGAAATTGTATCTACCTGATCCACCTTCAATTAGAAGATAAGGTCTGTGTCCAGCATGTGGCATGTTCACAGGGTTGGATCTGTTTGGATTGGTGCTTCCTTGCTCAATTTCTTCTTCAGTTCTAAGAGACAAAGTAATCTGATAAAGCAATGATACTTTCTATATAAAATACCAAATCACGAGTGATTTAGTAGGTTTGAAAAGGGCTTGGAATTAATTGGCAGAATGTTATTATTCATGCTGATACATTCGGGAAAAAAGTAGGAAATTGTATGTGTCGCCTCAACAACTCTACTTTTCAGAAAGACTTTCACCTCAAAGTAAAGCAAGAT